>CM070757.1:4764623-5364623 GCA_036346245.1 Bonia amplexicaulis
TGGTGAGGTGATGAAGGCCATGTGTTACTGGCTTACTGCATAGAAAAGTAGTGCTATACTATACTCCACTAAAGAGGAAAAATGGGGAAGGGTAGAACGCATTGATAGCAATCTTATCAATTCCATCCCATGCCGCTGCACAAAAAGGCACCAAAGAGACTCCATCCCAGAATTCCGGCCGTTCCGGTCAATTCCGGCCATTCTAGGCGGAACTGAGTATTCCATCCATTCCGGTACCGACTAAAATACAAAATGTATTACCTACCAATCCAGCCCAAAATGCAAGAAATCGAGCCAAAATACTTATATCTGAGAAGAGATAAAGGGAAATCAAGAAACTCCAGCCGCAAAAGAATAAGAGAGAGCTGAGGGTTGCGGCCGAGCGGCACCGCGGCTACGGCGAGTGCGACACGGCGGCCCATCTTCCTCGGACCTGATCACATGAAGCTAGATCCTAGTCCGACGAGAAATTGCACGGCAGGGAGGAGAGGGTGGTGTACGGCATCTTCGCCGGCGGCAACCAGCAGGAGCTTGGTCTCCGTCCCTCCCGGTCTCCCTCCACGTGTCTGTGCATGTGTGGGAGTTGGTTTTGTGTGGCCGCGGCGCGGTGCTAGTGTGCTTGCCTAGCCTTTAGCGTGTTTTGAGAGGACTGTGTGTAGGAGCCAGCGATTGGGCTCATCGAGGCTTGGCTAGTTGACTTGTTGGGCCGGCCCAACAAAGCATCTTGCTCTTCGTTTTTTTCTTTAGTCATTATGGTAACTAAGTAGTGATCTTTGCTTATTTTTCATATATATTTATAAATATATACATTTTTACAGTAAACTCCGGAACGGTACCTCGGTGTTGCCATCCAAATTTGATAATTTTAGGATGACAAGTTGGACCATGAGACAAGACCAATAGCAAGCAGTATAATTTGCAGGCGAATTGGTGTTGGATGTCACCATAGTGAAGATTTTGTCGAGCTGATCACAATGACATATTGTTCGTTCAATTCCGAGTTCGGAGGGAGAAGATATCCGGCCGGGAAGACTAACGACCGACTAGTACAAGCATTGGTGCTTGCTGTTGCCGATGCTATCTGGTGCTAGTACATGCTTGACCGCTTGAGATCGGATATTACTTCTTTTGGACTGTGACTTTGGTTTTTTGTTTAAAATTTTAAATTCTGCCTGTTCGTGAGGAATAATATACAGAGAAAAATAGTCATATATGATTTTAGCTGATATAACTGAACTCGGTATAGTTTCTACTATAATCTAAAACACCCTAAAAATTCAAATCATTTGATTTGTTTTTGGAGTCTGTTTGAATTCCAAATTCTTTCCAAAACTTGGCATTCTCCCTTGGAATCCACCTTTCCACTCTTGGCTATTTCTCTTCTCCTTCTTGCGCCTCCAAGAACCCGCCAACCCCCCTCCTTATGCCTCCGGCCACGCGACCGCTCACTCGAGCCGTGAATTGCGGTTGTGCCTCCCTCGGCGTTCACACCACCTGCGTTTAGACTTGCCACCGTGACCCCACCTCTAGCCAATCACCTCCCTACTGACCTCACCTCCCTCCCTCGCTCAACACCCCAGTTGACTCACGCCCTCTCCCGCCGCAATTCACCGCCTTCCCGCCCGACGCGCGCCTGCCGTACCAGCCATCGTCACTCCCTCGCCAACTCCTGCAGGACCGTAGTCCTATCCAATGCCACCTTGTCTGCATGCTCATTCCTCGGTAGAGCCCTCGCCATCTCTCCCGTCCATGCACCAGTGTCGCCCGAACCGCCTCACTGCTCCCACCGCCTTACAGCGACCTTAAAGCCCAATCGACTGCCTGGATCACCTCACACACACCCCAATCAACCAACAAAACCATCCAAATGACCTTACTAGCACCACACCACCAACACTGAGTTCCCCTGAGCCGGTAAGCCGTCCGGCCAATCTCTCACATCCGAACACCACACTTAGTTTCCCTACACCCATAGTATATCTGATATTACGTGAACACGTTGGTGACCTCACTTTAGCAAGAGCATTTCCCTAGAGCCATAGTACCGTGAGCCTCCGTCGGCCGTAGAGCCCTCACCGTGGACAGCTCTCCTAGGAGCTCCGCAGCACAAACCACTATTACCCCCGTGATTCTTGTGCTCTATAGATGGTTAAAATGGTTTCACCCTTGCTGGAGAGCCGCCAGAGAACCCTAACACCGTGGTAGAACCTATGACCTTCTCTCTTGCCACCGGCCACTACCACCCATTTTCACGCCTCCCAAAGCCCCAAAATGGAATCACCGCCATGCTAGAAACCCGTCCGTACCACCCTCAACCATTGGGAGCATCGCCGGTGCTGTTTCACGGAGGCGGCAATGCCTCTGTTTCCTACCGGAGAGAACCGGACGAAGGTTGAAGAAGGTGGCGCCGTGGCCCGATCATGGCTACCCACGTGCCGCAGATCGACAACCGAGTGTGCGCACATGCATTTGTAAGTTCAAACTCCATTAAGTTAGTTTTGGTGATAATGACAAATGCAATTGTGAAACTAACTTGTTTATTAACTATGATATTGCCTAGTCTCATTTGGATGTGATAAATGACAAATGCAATTGTGAGACTAATATGTTTATTGATTATGATATTACTTAGTCTCATTTGAATGAAAAGGTAAAAATCACAGAGGTATGCATTCGACATCACATTCTTATAACTTAGTGTATTCCTCGGATCCAAAATATAGATTGAACTCAATAAATAATCAAATTTGAATATGTCTTTATTATATATTCTTGTATGCACATATTTAGGAGGAGTTCACTTTATATTTTGTGGTTTTATTAGTATTGATCAATGTTCGTTCTTCCACATATTAAGGATATTTACTGTGAAACATACCCTTTGAGTATATATAGCTTGTATAGTTCATATATACTCATAATCAGGTTGTCATCTAGTTTTTCTATTATGTGTTAATGATTGGATGATTAATGACAACCGGATATGTAAGGTTTACTAGCAATTAATCTCAAAGATAAACACTCATTCAAATGAGTTAATTGGTTAAGAAGCTTATTCTAGAGTATACAATTGTTGTGTACATATTATATACTCGTAAATCAATTTCTATCTTATTATTTGTTGAGATTATCATGAATTACCAAAAAGGGAAGATTGTAGAATCTAGTCACTCCATTATGAGTTAATGATGAAGTTTGGTAATTATTAGCAATCGATTTGTGGACTAACATTTTTCATGAGTTGGATGAATAGGTTAAGTTCTACAAATAGGGTTGACTTGGAATTACTTCATGTGTTGAAGATCATAAAGTCAAGATGTGGAATAGAAAATAGCTTCATGAGTTGAGAGTCATCAAGAAGAGGAAGTATCATAAGTTAATGCATGTCTAAAGAGACGATTATGAGTTCATAATCAAGTCAAGTGAAGAATCATCATGTGTTTATGGAGTTCAAGTGAAGCATACATCATAAGTTGATATATATCAAGACAATGACTCAAGTCAAAGGTATGACTAGCTAGGGTTAAGGATGTGTTTCTAGTCTTTTACCGATCTTAATGTTTAGTTGGAAGACTAGATTGCTAGTATAGGTTATTGCACTATTAAGAAGGGTCATGTCTAGTAGTTTGAATCTCATTATGTGTTGATAGCTCAACTTCGCATGCTTTACCTCTCCGTAGCATGATGCTTATATTTATGAATGTGTTTTGCAAATAGTTGTGGCTCATGCGTTGAATCCTTGTTACATGGGACTATACATTGCAAATATGTTTTGTAAGTGTTTGAAGTCCATATTTTCTATTTTGTGTGCAAATATATTTTGTAATTTGTTGAAAATAATGCTTAACCCTTGTGTGCATGATACTATAATTTGCAAATATATTTTGTAAAATCTGTTGAAGTATATGCACTTTTCAGGAAAACCAGAACTACCACATTGTGTCGTACGGTACTACCACTGGGCAGAACTATCGGCGTTGTGATCATGGTACTACCATATTCGTTGGTGGTCGGAAAACCAAAGTGGTCGAACCAACATGGTCAGAGACCAGTGTGGTTGAACTAAGGTGGTCGAAGACCAGAGTGGTCAAACCAACGTGGTCGGAGACCAGTGTTGTTGAACCAAGGTGGTCGAAGACTAGAGTGGCCGAACCAACGTGGTCAAAGACCTGTGTGGTCAAAGATTAACGTGGTCGAGAACCAACGTGGTCGAACCGACTTGGTCGAACCAACAAGGTCGAAGATCGACGTTGTCGATGACCTATGTGGTCGAAGATCGACGTGGTCGATAACCTGTGTGATCGAAGATCGACGTGGTCAAACCAGCGTGGTTGAACCAACGTGGTCGAAACCAGCATTGTCGAAACCTGTGTGGTCGAAACCAACATGGTCGAACCGACGTGATCAAAACAATGTGGTCGAATATCGACGCGGTGTTTGGAGATCTGTGTAATCAAAGATTGACGTGGTCAAAGATCGACATGGTTGACGTGGTCGGGATTTGTGTGGTTGAAACCAACGTGGTCGAAGATTGGCGTTGTTAGTGACCTGTGTGGTTGTACTAGACAATGTGGTCGAGGATGACTGTGGTCAACGATCGGTAGTTGCGACTCTATGTGAGCGATCTGACCGACGAGCGGTACTACCGACTTTGTGTAAGCGGTAATGCTGAGTTGCGGAATGGCCACTTGTGTAGCGGTATATTTTTTCAGAGAGACACCTTCGTGGGAGTTTTTTTAAATTCTTACAAAAATATTGACTGAATTTTGAATAACTACAAATTTCTACGGATGATTAATTTCTAGGTAACGTTGACTAAATTTTCTACAACTACAATTTTGTACGCATGCCAATTTGCTAATGATACTAATTTTTTACATCTATGTTCACTAAATTTTACACAACTACAGGCTACTACGGCTGCTAAATTTCTAAAACTATGTTGACTAAATTTTCTATACCAAAGTTGTACTATTATTTTCTACATCTATAATTTGCTACTCATACCAACACTAAATAAACTATCTACTTCATATAAAAAATTTAAAATACAAAAAATTACCTCACAAGAGTCGCAAAATCTCTCCTTCTCCTTCTCCCTCTCCTTCTTCCTCTCCCTCTCCTCTCCTCCTCCCTCTCCTCTTTTCTCCTCTCTTTTCTTTCCTCTCCTTCTTCCCCTCCCTCTCCTCTACTCTCCTCCCTCTCTTTTTCTCCCCTCTCCTCTCCTTTTCTTTTCTGTCACGTCTATTCACCGCACGGTCCTTTTATCTGCGCTTCCAGTCGCCCAACTATTCGGCGATGGGCGCTTGCCGCTTCCGATGGGTGGCAGGCGATTGCCGAGACCATTCGGTAACTCAATCAATTCACCCAACATCCAACGGATTGCTTGCTTGTCGCGCGGCCGTTGGGCGATAGGCTCTAGTCCCCGACGGTTAGGCGACTGCAGCTTATTTTGTAAAAAATTTTCGGCCAGGTATATTTCTGTTATTTCGAATAAAAAATAGGATATTCATAAAAAAATTCCGAAGAATCCCCTAATCAAAATACCCTCGAGCAGAGGTAGGATGTCGTTCGTCGTCGATAGCCTACCTGCACTTACCCCTCAATGAAAGCACACCATCCTGCTTTTGTCGCTCTGGATAAACTGGAAATGGCAGAATCGAAAGGCATTTTGCAATGAGGATTTGAACATGCTGTGATCCTATTTTAAGGAAAAGAAAAGAAAGAAGAAGAAGAAGAAAGGTGGGTCCCATACTCCCGCCTATCGGTTGGACAAGGAAAGAGATAAGGCTGGAGACTTCCCTTGCATGTGTGCGGCTCTTGCACCTCGGCCAACGAGGCGAGGCGCCAACAGCCCGTGTGCCTTGGTACTGGCCGTTGGCTGCAGCTGCAGCAGTCGCCTCGCCGCTCCTCCATTTAAGCCGGCCTCCATCTCCTCTTCTAAGCACCGAAAATCAATGAGTCCCAAAATTTGATTGCCTCCTTCTCCAGTTGGATTTCGATTTGAGTGGCGGAATTGCTATTCCACCGTGTTCACCATCAGCGCAGACGACAGTGGGTCCGGAATTTTCCTTTTGGGCGTTCCCCGTGCGGTTCCTTTCGCTATCTCTCCATTGAGATAGCAGTGAGGAGATTTTGGGGTTTTGTCTTTGAGGATTGAATCCAGCTAGCTTGGATCGATTTGAGGGAGAGGAACCTTATACTTGGTGCTTGGTGTTCTACGGTGCTCTTGATCGGAGTATTTCATTGGTCTTGTGCGGCATACTCTTGTACCTTAATTTCGTTCTTTGGTGTGTCCCGATTTGTGAAGATTGGCTTTGTATCTCCGTCAACCTTGTCTAGTATTTGCAACATAGTAAGGCAATTGGTTTTTTGAGTCAGCGTCTTTTGGCGTGCCTTGCCCGTTTCTTCTCGGTAGCTTTGAGTGCCATCGGCTTTGTGAGCATCATTGTTTTCCTAATCAAATTTTCATTACAAGCATTGTGTGTTGTACTAGTCAATTACATTATGTAATTTAGTACTGGGAGACTTTGCAAGTAATGAATGTGGGTTCGGTTTGATTACTCGATGAGGATAATTGTCATATTATGAAATTAAAGTAATAACCATAACAGACTTGAGCTATTTGGATTGCTTCTTATTGTCAATTTGCATCAAGCAGCTAGCCTTTGATACTTTCTGTTTTTCGGTTGATTCTGAATAGAACTTGTGTTCTGTGCTTCAGGTGATTTACTATTAGCAGATTGGCTCTATTACCGAAGTTAGTGATTTTGTTAGGTGCACAAATCTTAGTTAATTTTTTTTCAATGGCTAATGTGTTGATTTACTGTGAGACCATGTGGAGGTCACCCCATGGTTGTGATGAGTAATTGACTCTTGATCTAGAAAGATTGAGTTTGGTTTTGAGGTTTGTCTTGACTTTGCAAAGTCGTAAGCCTTAAATTGTCGTGAGGCCCTTACGTCTCGTTGTCCTTAGTTGGAACCGGTGAGGCATTGAGCAGTGGTGGGAGGTCTCTTGGGAAGTTTCGACCACTGCGGCGTGATCGGGGCGGCTACGACCACGTTACGGCTTCCTCGGCAGTGCAGGCGCAATCGGAGTCGGTCGGGCTGCGTCACAGTGGTCGGAAGGCTATCGACCATGCTGCGGAGATCTCGATCACGTTGTGGCCTTCTCGACAAGTTTAGCGGTGGTGAAAGTCTCGGTGGAGCACGACCACGTTGGGTGTCATCGACCACGTTTGGTGTGGGCGAAACCCTTCAGTCTTTGTCGACCACGTTGGTGGTGGTCGGAAGGTCATCGACCACGTTGCAGCATCCTCGGTGAAAATGGCGTTGGTCGGTGTCGTACAACCACGTTGAAGGTAATCGGAAGCCGGTAGGGAGTTTACGACTCGTTGGTCGTGAGTCGGTGATCGTGGTAGGGGTTTACGACTATGTGGTCATGGTCGGTGGTCGGTGCTCGGTAAGTCGACCACGTTGTGGCGCTCAAGCTCGACCACGATTGTGACATTCGACATCGACCACGTTGGTGCATTTCGGTGCTCGGTGGTTCGACCACGTTGGGAATGCGACCACGGCGTGGTGATTCGACCACTCGGGCGTGGTCGGAGGCCACGAGGCCATTCGACCACATTGGACATGGTCGAGAGCGGTAGAGGCGTGCGACCACGTTGGCGCGTGGGTCTCGACTACGTTGCGGGTGCTCGTGGTTCGACCACGTTATGCGTTTGGTGGTTCGACCACGTTGTGCCCTCGGTGGCTCGACCACGTTGTAACGCCGGTTATCGACCACGTTGTGCACCGATTACGATCACGTTAGCGAAAATGGCGTGGTGGGAGCGGAGTTCGACCACGTTATCGGCGGGGCGACCGTGGTCGATTGGCGATCTTTGAACGATCGTATGACCTCGGAAGTGGTCGATTTCGTTGGGGTTTTGTCGTATGGGTTTGTCTGGTTTGTCATGGACCTTGTGGACTAGTTTGTTCATCATTTTGACACATTTTGACAAGTCTAATTTACGTGCAAAGACTTGAGCTCGGGTTGGCGGTGCGAGTTTGGTTTCTCTGTTTGGCGGTGATCGTAGCGAGACTGTGTGTGTGTCGTAGCTAGCGATAGTCATAACTTATGTGCATGGTCGTAACGAGCTTTGTGATGGTCGTGACGACATCTTTGTGTGGTCGAAGGAAGCGGGGAAGTCTTCGAGGTTTTGACCACTTCTTGTCTTGTGCTTCGGGTGGTCGTGGGGATTTCGACCGGTGTTGTCTTTGTGATACTTGTGCCGAGTGATGGTGCATGTGTATTGTGCGGTGCTATGTGATGGTTTGCTTGTCTATGTGGGCTGCGGGACTTGAGCTATTTCATGGTGGCGTGGGAGGACCGGGACTAGGCACGGGAGGTGTTGAGTCAGACGGTCGGAGGCAAGAAGATGATCGAGTGGTGAGGTGGTTGTGGCCGGAGGCGAGGCTGGGCTGGGCGCAGGCGGAGCACGACGGGCAACAACGAGGAGGACCGGGACTAGGCTCGGGGAGGAGGCGAGGTCGAGGCAGTCGAGGAGGTTGGGTGCGGTCGTGTGCGGCGGAATAGGCCGAGACTAGACTACGGAGGAGTCGAGGGTCGGTTGATCTTGGAGACAAGTCTTGGTGAGGCTTGGAAAGGTCGAGACTAGACATGGGAGATGTTGAGGTCGAGCAGTGGGTGAAGCCAAAGAAGACTGGAGCTCAAGGTGGTGATGAGGCAGGAGCTGATGCGGCCGGTCGGAGATAGGTGCAGTGAGGCTAGGATGGTCGGGACGAGACACGGTGGTGTTGGGGTCCGAGCAACGACGGGGAAGCCGAAGGAGACCTAGTCTTGCGAGGTGGTTGCAAGCATGGACGGGGAAGGCGGTGTGAGGGCATTTTGGAGAAATGCCAAAGGCTGCAAGGCTGTCCCTCTGGTAAAGCACACGAGAAAAGAAGTGGATTCATTGGCGCTAACGGGCAAAGTCTTGGTCTGTTGGGATAGCGAGGCAAAGCATTTGAGTTAGCGGGCAAAGTGAGTGTTAAAACCGGTGTTAGATGGGGTTTCGGGTTATCCCAGTATGGACTAATGGATGGATCCATTAGGGTTAGTCTCGGTGTGAGGCTATAAAGGGAGAGGGAGGCAAGTGTTACGAGTGAGTTGGTCATTTGGGCCTTGAAGGCGCCTCCTCCCCTCCGTGGGAGTTTGTCGTGTGTTTAGCTCTAGGGTAGAGCTTGTCCTCCCGGGGGAGTGGTTGCGAAACCTCCGTGTTATGATTTGAGAGGACTCATCTCTGTACTTGTTAGAGTTTATATATGAGATGGAGTGCATGTTTGTGATCTGGGTTGAGAGGTTTCTTGAGATGCTTTCATTGATTTATTGCCATCTCTTCATTCTTAGTTCATACATATTTCCTTTGAGAGTTGGCTTATATTTGATTTGCTCGAAACTAGGAATATGTCTCAAGGCTAGTTGGCAAGACCATTCCGAGAGCAAAGAACAAATCGAGAGAAATTCGTTTCTCGTAAACTTCACTTGAAGCTCTGTTTAGGATTTCGACTTTCTTTGTTCTCTCGACCGTTCTGAAGTCTTTGGAGATTCTTGGTAAATTCACTTCTAGAGATCTCATGCTTACTAGGTTTCAAGTTTCATGCGTTTTGGATCTCTGAACAAAAGTTCTTCAAATTCTTGCTTTGGGTCGTGCTTGAACAACGAGTATTCATTGTTTCGTTCTTCGACCATGGCAATTTCAATCGTTGGTTTGTTGCGGTCGTGTATTCTTTGTTTACATTTTCGGCTTGATGCGATTCTCTCGGATGTGGTTTCGACCACGGCGGTTTATCTGAAGTCGACTTTCGACATGACTCTCATTTCTCTCTCGTGAGGACTTTCGTTCTTGCTTTGATTTCCTCTCTGCTTGTTTTCAGCGATAGCTCGACCGAGGCACGGCGCGCCTCTGTTCGGTTTCTACCACATCGGTGGTTCGACCACTGTTGGTCGGCGACCACGTGTGTTCGTCGAGGCGATAGCTATAGTCCGTTTGGCTCGATCGACCACGAGTTGGCGTTCGACCACGGCGAAAGTCAAATGAATACGGTGACTTTTCGACCGGTTCTCTTCTCGATTTCTTTGCTCTCGGTTAGGCTGCGGTTATTCTCGATCTCTCTGTTCCTCGATGGCAATCAATCTTCTTCTTCATAGCTCTTTAGCTATCGGAGAAAAAGATTAGGTTTAATTGTGGGAGAATTTTTAGGCACCATTCACCCCCTCGGTTGCCGATTCGGTCCTTCAATTGGTATCGAGCAAGGTTGGCTCGTATTTGATCTTAACCGATCGGAGCTTGGCAACTAGTAGGGAATCTTGTGAACTTTTCTTTGAATCTTACTGGGGTGGTTTTGCTATTGATGTCCTTTGAGACAAGAGGCTTGATTTCGGCTAGAGGATGATTTTATTTGCAAGAAACCACAAGTGTGAGCTTTGTGGTACATTCTTGTCCTTTGGTTAATCAAGTGCCAGGAAGGAGAAAGCCTTGGAGAACACACGGATGATAATGATAAGGACGACGTCGACTTATCATGAGCAAGGTAAAACTTATTATGACCTTGGCCTTGTCCAAGATGAATATACTTGCTCTTGAGATATTGTGAGGTGCCTAGATTATAAATTGCTAGATTGTTCTTGCTAGGTTGAAATCTCATTTCTCATGTGTAGGTTGTGAGTCTTTCTCGTGAGCGGTGAAAATTTAATTTCTCTACTTGAATGTTAAAATCGCAAATGAGAAATTAAAACTTTGACTCAACTTGCACTTGTGTAGAGGAGTATGAGCTTACTAGAGTGCGATGGCGAGTTCCTCTGCTATGTCGTCGTTATAGTCGTAATGCCTTCGACCACAACTTGACTTCTCGACATAGTCGTGGCTGCATCGACCATGTCTGCGGCGGACACTTCCGCTTGTTACAGTGGTCGAAAGTCCCTACGATCACATTGCTGGTTCGAGCACTGCTTTGCTTTCGATTCTTGTGGTCATAAGCGACTTACGACCACACCGCAATTCCGATCGTGGTTGTAATGACCAGCGATCACATCTCTCGGTGTAGTCATTCAAAACTCGCCTCTGGGTACTCGACCACGCTCATTTCTTCTCGGCCGTAGTCGTGATGCGTAACGACCACTCTTTTTTCTTTGGTGGCGTGTGTCAAGTCTTGGGTTCAAGCATCGCTTTCTAACCACTTGGGATCCAAGACTTGGGCACTTTGTTCTTGTTTTTGGTGTCGGGCGTTGGATGGAGAACATGGGATCGAATGGATTTTAGTCTTACGCTTCATCACGTGACTAGAACATTTGTTGGTTCTCCACTTCATGGCCTCCAAGAGGCATGTACCTTCACGTTTGGCGTCTCCACCTACTTTGTGAGCTACTCTATACCTTCATGCCCTTATACTCATGTTTGACCATATTGGCATGTTGTTCTTGTTCATGTGCTCACTTGTACCATCTTGGCATGTTTTCTCTCAATGCTTTCATGTCATGCCTTTATGTGTATCTTGTTAAGTATCCATGTACATTGTTGTATTTGTTACATGCTTAAGCTTTGACTTGACTTCATGAGCTAAGTAGAATGTGTGCATTAGAAGTCAAGTATCATCATGACCTTGTGCTCTGTAGTATCTATCATGGTTCATATCTTGCTCCTTATGTTCATTCATCATTATTTATACATGTTAGCATACTTTTCATGATGTTGATTTGCCATGTTGTATGTCTACATGATGTATGCATATGTATGGACGTATGAGCTTGAGTATATCTTGGATAGTTTCTTTGTGTCATGATGGTGCGTTTATTCATGCCTTTGTATCTTTTCTAGTATACATGCTTTTATCCATGCTAGCATATGCTACATGATTGCTCACATCATACGCTATGTGTATGGTTGTGATTCATTGTGATGCTTGTATACTTTGATCTTATTGCTGTTATGGCATGAAATAAATTGTATGACATCTTGGTAGCATTAGTCTGTGCTTATGCTTAGATATCATGAGATTTGTGGTTAGGTCACAAGCTTCTTCTAGTATTTGGTGGCTCTAGGCTTCTTGCTCTAGATGCCTTTGTTGAGGGCTAGATTGAGCTTGTGGCGGTGCGTGTTCTCATGTGTTCTATGTCTTTAATACTAGCGATGCTCTTGTTGTTACCATTTGTCTCGATCTTGGTTCCATATTGTATATCATTTACCCAGTACTAGGACACGATTGTTCCCCTATGATTAAGCTGCAGTTTGTATGAATGAGGGAGAGTGATCTGTTGTTCTGACCGCTCCTGGTCATTACGACCACGTCATAGGAACCACGACCATGGTGCGGACCCTCGGCCGAACTCGTGTTACGACTTGACCAGGGCGCAATGACCGGACTCATTTCGACTACGACCATGGTCCGGACCATTCGCGTCTTGATCACTTCATCACAGTGCGGACTCGGATACAACCGCGAACTCGGACTCGGCGTTGAACACGAGAAGGGCGCGACTACGACAACGTCGACTTGACTACGACCACGTTACGGACATGGAATTGACTCGAATCGGCTTAAACAACCGAAACAAGCGCTACAAAGGTTGGTTCTCCCTTATGATTTTCGATTGCTCGCTTCCCGCCACTTGGCTTTGCATAGTATATGTCTTCTAGTGGTAGGAAGGGTCTTTTTAGACGATGGAGCCAACTCTAGGTGATGTTGTCTCATTCACACCTCTCATCCAAATGGTTCTCTAGGATTATTTACTACCTAGTTTGGGCTTTGGTTCTCTAGGATTCTCTTCTACCTAGGTTGAACTTTTCTTGACCACTAGAGTCTTTTGCATTGACATAGTGTGCTTTTGCCCGTGGTATGGCGTTATAGACTAGAGACCATGAGGATAGGATGTGTTGGGAATCACCTCTTTGAGCTAGAACCTTCTCTTCTGGATTTTATGCCAAATTTCTTGGTTCTTCTCTTTTGCCTTCTCTAGGGGAGTTGGATCCTTCTGTCTATTCGGGCTATGTTTGGGGGAGTTCATCTCATGTGCATTCTTTTGTTCAATAGTGCGTAACATTCACATGAATGCTGTCTGATCTTGGAGCCACGAATATTATCTTTATGTGATATAATATCATGATTTATATCTTGCCATGTCTTGTGATAGCTTGATTTATCATGCCCTTCTATGTGTTGCTTAGCTCTTGCCATACTAGCTTAATTAAATGAGAACAACTTGAATCAAATCATGTCTTGTTCAATCTTATGAATAGTCGGCTTTAGTGATCCTCTCTTGATTCGAGGCCATGTCGAATAGGCTAAGTTGAGTCTTGAATCTGTTTTTGAGGTTTAGATTGAGCTAAGTTAGTTCATTAGTGATGCATGAGTTAAGTCTTAACTCTTTGTTCATGAACTAATTCAAGTAAATGCAAAAGATCTCTTTTGTCTGAAAAAACGATCTCACCAATTCTTTCTCATGAGACGACTTGCCATTGCACAAGGCATGAACTCAGGGGAGTTTTGGATGACCAAGATCATTTCCTTAAGCTTCTCGCTTGGAATGATCGCATAAGGCTTGAGGTCTAGCACATGGTGAATAAAAGATGGTTGAAAACAACCATGTGATCTCTAAAGAAAAGTGCCAAATGTGCTAATTTTGCTCATTACAAGTATTCTACAAGTGGTATCCAAAGTACTACAAGTAGTAAATTACTTGTGATATCTAGTGCTTGAACAAAATGTCTCATTTTGAACTTATAGCACTCTAAAATTGACTCGACTATAGCTTCTTGGTTCCACTTAGAATATTGACATGGCTTGACTCACGTTTGGATACCTTCTTCTAGACTATACTCTTGGTGACTCGACATGCTAATCAAACCATTTAATTTAAAGATCATAACTTATTTGGCTTGAGCTTGGCAATACATAGTTTGTTATGATCTAGATAGCATTGTCACCTTTTATGGCTTGATATAATTTTACGTGAAGTCACTTTCGATAATTTCATGGCTCCCTTTGCTTAAAATGAATTACTTGTAGTCACCCATTTCATTCATGCTCTATGTTTCTTCCTTGCATCTTGATGACTTTATTGCCAAAGGGGAGAAGGATAGAAAAAGGCATTAAGGGTGCAAAGGCATTAAAATGGGAGAATGCATCAAGGGATGGGAGAAGGATAAAAGGCATTAAGGGGAGAATGCTTGGTCATCTTGCTATGACAATGGTCATGTGAGCATCGCTTCTTGGACCATGAGCAAGATTGGACTTTTGTGTGATTTGGAGTTTACATGCGCTCCATTTCATTACGTGTCAACATGGTCTTGAGTCCCTTCTTTATTCTTTTAGACCATGTGTGACTTTTGCATCTCCTTCCTTTCTTTGTTCAAAACAAACTCTTCTTCATGCTTTTTCGTGTTTGTCAATATACTCATCAAGGGAGATTGTGAGACCATGTGGAGGTCACCCATGGTTGTGATGAGTAATTGACTCTTGATCTAGAAAGATTGAGTTTGGTTTTGAGGTTTGTCTTGACTTTGCAAAGTCGTAAGCCTTAAATTGTCGTGAGGCCGCTTCGTCTCGTTGTTCTTAGTTGGGCAAGGTGAGGCATTGAGCAGTGGTCGGAGGTCTCTTGGGAAGTTCACGACCACTGCGGCGTGATCGGGCGGCTACGACCACGTTACGGCTTCCTCGGCAGTGCAGGCGCAATCGGAGTCGGTCGGGCTGCGTGCGGTGGTCGGAAGGCTATCGACCATGCTGCGGAGATCTCGATCACGTTGTGGCCTTCTCGACAAGTTTAGCGGTGGTGAAAGTCTCTCGGTGGAGCACGACCACGTTGGGTGTCATCGACCACGTTTGGTGGTGGGCGAAACCCTTCGAGTCTTTGTGCGACCACGTTGGTGGTGGTCGGAAGGTCATCGACCACGTTGCGGCATCCTCGGTGAAAATGGCGGTGGTCGGGTGTCGTACAACCACGTTGAAGGTAATCGGAAGCCGGTAGGGAGTTTACGACTCGTTGGTCGTAGTCGGTAGTCGTGGTGGGGTTTACGACTATGTGGTCATGGTCGGTGGTCGGTGCTCGGTAAGTCGACCACGTTGTGGCGCTCAAGCTCGACCACGATTGTGACATTCGACGCCGACCACGTTGGTGCATTTGGTACTCGGTGGTTCGACCACGTTGGGAATGCGACCACGGCGTGGTGATTACGACCACTCGGGCGTGGTCGGAGGCCACGAGGCCATTCGACCACATTGGACATGGTGAGAGCCGGTAGGAAGCGTGCGACCACGTTGGCGCGTGGGTCTCGACTACGTTGCGGTGCTCGTGGTTCGACCACGTTATGCGTTTGGTGGTTCGACCACGTTGTGCCCTCGGTGGCTCGACCACGTTGTAACGCCGGTTATCGACCACGTTGTGCACGATTACGATCACGTTAGCGCGAAAATGGCGTGGTCGGGCGGAGTTCGACCACGTTATCGGCGGGGCGGCCGTGGTCGATTGGCGATCTTTGAACGATCGTATGACCTCACGGAAGTGGTCGATTTGTTGGGGTTTTGTCGTATGGGTTTGTCACGGTTGTCATGGACCTTGTGGACTAGTTTGTTCATCATTTGTGACATTTTGACAAGTCTAATTTACGTGCAAAAGACTTGAGCTCGGGTTGAGCGGTGCGAGTTTGGTTTCTCTGTTTGGCGGTGATCGTAGCGAGACACTGTGTGTGGTCGTAGCTAGCGATAGTCATAGCTTGTGTGCGCATGGTCGTAACGAGCTTTGTGATGGTCGTGACGACATCTTTGTGTGGTCGAAGAAGCGGGGAAGTCTTCGGGGTTTTGACCACTTCTTGTCTTGTGCTTCGGGTGGTCGTAGGGGATTTACGACCGGTGTTGTCTTGTGATACTTGTCTTGAGTGATGGTGCATGTGTATTGTGCGGTGCTATGTGATGGTTTGCTTGTCTATGTGGTGCGGGACTTGAGCTATTTCATGGTGGGCGTGGGAGGACCGGGACTAGGCACGGAGGTGTTGAGGTCAAGCGGTCGGAGGCAGAAGATGATCGAGTGGTGAGGTGGTTGTGGCCGGAGGCGAGGCAGGGCTGGGCTGCGGGCCGAGCACGACGGGCAACAACGAGGAGGACCGGGACTAGGCTCGGGGAGGCTGAGGTCAGGCAGTCGAGGAGGTTGGGTGCGGTGGTGTCGGCGAAATAGGCCGAGACTAGACTACGGAGGAGTCGGGATGCGATCGGACGAATGATCTTGGAGACAAGTCTTGGTGAGGCTTGGAAAGGTCGGGACTAGACATGGGAGATGTTGAGGTCGAGCAGTGGGTGAAGCCAAAGAGGCTGGAGCTCAAGGTGGTGATGAGGCAGGGCCGATGCGGCCGGTCGGAGATAGGTGCAGTGAGGCTAGGATGGTCGGGACGAGACACGGTGGTGTTGGGGTCCGAGCGACCGGGAAGCGAAGGAGACCTAGTCTTGCGAGGTGGTTGCAAGCATGGGCGGGAAGGCGGTGTGAGGGCATTTTGGAGAAATGCCAAAGCTGCAAAGGCTGTCCCTACGGTAAAGCACACGAGAAAAGTGGATTCTTTGGCGCTAACGGGCAAAGTGCGGGTCTGTTGGGATAGCGAGGCAAAGCATTTGAGTTAGCGGGCAAAGTGAGTGTTAAAACCGGTGTTAGATGGGGTTTCGGGTTATCCCAGTATGGACTAATGGATGGATCCATTAGGGTTAGTCTCAGTGTGAGGCTATAAAGGGAGAGGGGGCAAGTGTTACGAGTGAGTTGGTCGGTGGGCCTTGAAGCGCCGCCTCTCCCTCCGTGGGAGTTTGTCGTGTGTTTAGCTCTAGGGTAGAGCTTGTCCTCCCGGGGGTGGTTGCGAAACCTCCGTGTTATGATTTGAGAGGACTCATCTCTGTACTTGTTAGAGTTTATATATGAGATGGAGTGCGTGTTTGTGATCTGGGTTGAGAGGTCATTCTTGAGATGCTTTCATTGATTTATTGCCATCTCTTCATTCTTAGTTCCTACGTATTTCCTTTGAGAGTTGGCTTATATTTGATTTGCTCGAACTAGGAATATGTCCCAAGGCTAGTTGGCAAGACCATTCCGAGAGCAAAGAACAAATCGAGAGAAATTAGTTTTACGTAAACTTAGCACTTTGAAGCTCTCTGTTTAGGATTTCGACTTTCTTTGTTCTCTCGACCGTTCTGAAGTCTTTGGAGATTCTTGGTAAATTCACTTCTAGAGATCTCATGCTTACTAGGTTTCAAGTTTCATGCGTTTTGGATCTCGAACAAAAGTTCTTCAAATTCTTGCTTTGGGTCGTGCTTGAACAACAGTATTCATTTGTTTCGTTCTTACGACCATGGCAATTTCATCGTTGGTATTGCGGTGCGTCTTGTTCTTTGTTTACATTTTCGGCTTGATGCGATTCTCTCGGATGTGGTTTCGACCACGGCGGTTTATCTGAAGTCGACTTTCGTATGACTCTCATTTCTCTCTCGGCGGAGGACTTTCGTTCTTGCTTTGATTTCCTCTCTGCTTGTTTTCAAGCGTTAGCTCGACCGAGGGCTGGCGCTTGGCGCCTCTGTTCGGTTTCTACCACATCGGTGGTTCGACCACTGTTGGTCGGCGACCACGTGTGTTCGTCCGAGCGATAGCTATAGTCCGTTTGGCTCGATCGACCACGAGTTGGCGTTCGACCACGCGAAAAGTCAAATGAATACGGTGACTTTTCGACCGGTTCTCTTCTCGATTTCTTTGCTCTCGGTTAGCTGCGGTTATTCTCGATCTCTCGTTCCTCGATAAGCAATCAATCTTCTTCTTCATAGCTCTTTAGCTATCGAGAGAAAAGATTAGGTTTAATTGTGGGAGAATTTTTAAGGCACCATTCACCCCCTCTGGTTGCCGATTCGGTCCTTCATTTACTGATTCCTTTGCATTGTTAATTCTTGATCTTCTGTTGACTAAAAGTATAATATTGCCGTCTGTTAGATAATTCTTGACATTTAAGTAAAGCATTGTTTTGAGCTCAGCGTCTGAATTATTTTTATCACATTTAATTAGTGAAGAATATTGACAAGTATCTAGAAGGCCAAGACTTCATCTTGTGCAACTCTGCATCTGAGAGCAAAACAAAACATTCTAAATCTGAACAATATGCTGATTTTGTATGTCTTTTGTCCCTTCTCTTGAGCATATTATCCTGTTTAATTGACATGAAAGATCTACTTGTTTATAAGTTAATTATGTCAATTAAAAACCGCTGAAATTGAGCTTTAATTATTCTAATTACTGCTGGCATTAATTCTGAATATTTGTTAAAACCGCCCTGTGTCCAACAGAACCTGACCTCCACAGTTGGCCGATTTGTTTACAACGTGCATGATTCTTTGCGAATTAATGTTATTATTGTTGTCGTGCTACTCTTTTATGTTCCTGTCGAGAGGTCCAACATGAACATGTACACTCCATCCAACTTTTCCTTCCACATAAATGTCAAAATAAAAAAATTTCGTGTCCACAAACCGCACCATGAACTATACCTGGCCAGCTCTAGCTCCCCTACTTATTGGCTCCGCAGAGTCTTTACAAGCGAGCACAGATATGAAAAGCTGCAGCACTAGCTTAGCCATGGTACAGCAGGTAGTATTACGTAGTACGTGCCAGTGGATTAAATCTGTTCCGCAAAGTGTAAGATCGGCTGTTCTAATTCTGCAGTGTACTTAATTTCTGATTTTTTCTATTCTTTTATTTACTCTTTTTTTTTTTTACTTTTCTTACAAAACTAGCTACAAACCTTCTCAATATATAGGCTAATAATCTTCTACTAATATATGTATTCGAACTTCAAGTTGGACATAACTTTAACTTAAGTTACACACGGAGATAGACTCTACTACGTTTTATACTCGAAGTCAAGATTATTTCTAACAATCTCCCCTTTATCTTGATTTGACATACTCTAGTTTTAGTTTCACTACATTATGAACTATCAGCCACGTCTCCACATGAAGCGTTTTACATGCAAGTTACATGTAAGAACTCAACTCAACTAGTATAGATCTATCCAGATGCAAAGATTCTAAAACATTGAGGCAGTCGGTCTCAACTACGACTTACTAAACTCATACTTGACACAGAACGGTGACACATCTCCTCAACGTTCCGATTTCTTTTCACCTTACTTGAGTTTGGACGGCGTCATATCTTCTCGACGTCCCTGACTTAACTCTTCATCAAATCACTGTTGATTCATCATCACTAAGCGCTTTAACAACAAACGTTTTCTTCATCTTCGGCTTGTGCATTATTTCTAACACATGGCATGCACCAAATTAAAGCTGTTCATGGAAACCTACTCGATTAGTAGTTTGCATGAATGGATCCAGCTGAAAACATCAGAAAGATCGAAGCAATTGTTTAACATCTTAAGCAAAAGTTTTTCTACACTGAAGTTTCTTGATTTCCCTTTGGGACATCAAATATGCTTGAAATTTGGCAAAGGCAGCGGATCGGTAGAGTGGAAAGAGTGGCAAGACAAATTAAGCTTCGATCTCCTGTAGATCTCGGCGAGTAAGCACGGAAACACAACAATCTCATGCAAAAAGGAGCATACATACGGACACACAGAGCGTGCGAGCGGATGATACGTACAATATACTACTAGTAAGAGAGATCTGGTAAACACGAGGCGTATTGCACTAGCTAGCTAGTCAGAGAAGAGCAAGGTGGCGGTAACAAATAAATTATTAAGCATGCAAGATCAGGAGAGGAGTTGCATGAATGGATCGCTCGAACACCTGACGAGATCGATGTCTGAACCATGACAAGGCCGGCCGGCCGACATGATCTTTCTTTCTTCCGAGCTTACTGACTAGCTGGCCGTGGTGCTGGACGCCGTGGACTCCGGCGAGCAGTCCCACCCGCCGGCGGCTGCCGCGGCGGCGTCGACGTCGCAGCAGCAGTGCTGCACCACCACCCGGCGGTGGAAGCTGCGGTGGCAGCCGCACGCGGCGCAGCGGAGCGCGCCGCTGGTGCCCTCCTCGCCCTCGGCCAGGAACTCCCGGCACCCGTCCACCGTGTACCCGCCCATGCTCGCAGCGTGGTTCCGCCGGCACTCAAAGTACCGCACGCCGCCGCAGCACCCGCCGAACTCCATAGGCGGCTGGCACCGCCTCAGGATCACCAGCCTCTTCATCATCACCTCCACTCCTTCTCTGATCTCTTTGCCTCTGACAGATTGAAGGATACAGGAGGAGTAAAAGCTAGCTAGCTAGATGGAGTGTGTGTGTGCGTGTATATATATCTTGGATTGATGAGTACTGCAAGAAGAGATCAAGGGCCCTAGCTAAGTAGATCATAGTGCACAAATATTTATAGCCGCCTTGCATTGGCGCGGCCGCGGCGAGCCCCACCCAAGTAGACCTAATGCTAATGCCAATGCTAATGGCATTTGCTTGGCATACATGGGTGCATAAAGCTCTCACGTGCACGAGCCTTTCATTCACGCCTCTGGATTAGGAGAAGGCCTAATGTTTGGCTGGCTGAATTGATGGTCCAGCCAATTCCACCTCACTGTGCACACAGCCAAACTTTACGAGTATATACCTGATCTTACACTATACATGCATATTTCTATCTTTAATTCTTGGTCCATATATTATGCTTCACCGTTTCTTTTTACTTGCCATTTTAACATTGATATAGTCACACATTTGACCACTACATTTCTAATTATATATTAGTAAAAGTTAATAAAAAATAATAATAGGGAAGTACTTTTGATGATAAATCTACTAATATCATTGATATGTGAAAAATCTAAGTAGTTTTACTTATATTAGTCATCAAAGTTGTAAAATGTTGACTACATGCATTAAATGTAAAACGACGTCTAAAAAACGAAGAGAGTACTTACTGAAATAATTGTACTCTCCTCCTACATGCCCTATGTATATATGATCTCTTTCTTTGTAGACCTCAGAAGCTCTTTTGCATTAGATTATACTATCTATTTTCATTTCCAATAAGAAACTTAATCAACGTGTCCATGAGATGAAATGAAACGAAGCCTAAGGAGTGGGGTAGGAAGCGATTGGGAAGGAGAGTGGAGTGCCAGGCTAGCGAGATACCGAAGTTGGCAGCCGGGTGTGTTTGGCTTGACCGGTTCTCTGCAGGGGTAGCTGCCAAGCAGCAGGTCCCTATTCTTCGCCAGCCGCCTCCACTGTTCGACAGATTTCTCCCTACAATTTCAGCATGTGGAGATCTGTCGAGGAGTACGTTGTAGCAATAGGTTGGTTGGACGCCATCGGTATACAGTCATACGCACCGGTGGAGCCAGATTATTCCTCTGGCTCCTGAACAACGTTGTTTTTTTTCTTTCAGTTCTATGATCACATTGAAGGACAGGGTCGCATGCATGACAGGATGAAGCCAGCCTAACAACCAGCTGAGGTGAGGCCCGGGAGAAAGGAAAATAGCGATTATGTGTAGCGTGATGGCTGCCATACGGATTGCTTTAGGGTGAGCTTGCGGTTGCCGTGCTGCACTGTGGATTCTTTGCTGTCACAGGAATATTATCCACTATAGCAAGATTTTATTGCTATAGCTCAAAAATATGCTTTCAGGAATTTGGCATGCATATCAAAAACTTGTAAAATGTATTTTCCAATTTCACAAGTGGTTGGCTTCCATCTCCTATCTTTCTACTGCCTTCCTTCTGAAGTACTTCACAAATGTTAGTTTTCTTTTGATTTGTCACATATTACACGATGATATGTCTTCTGTTTTAATCTGTTCCGTTTTCCTTTGTGGGTTTTGAGGCATTCGTACTCTTGAAGTCTTTGCATTTCCTTGTCCTGAATTAATGCATTTGGTCGTTGAAAATACATTTTCATTAACCACAATCGAATATGTATGGAGTGTATATATGGTGCACTGGATGCTACTTATCACCACACATGCGTGAAGGCAGATCTAGGGGTGGAAACTAGAATTGAAGTTTCTTTAATTATCATTTGAGCAACATTTGTTTAAATCTCCTATCCGTAAGTGATGGCAACAGTAAGAAAAATCTCGTATCCATAATGGCAACAGTATACTAGTGCAGTACTTGCCATAGTAAAGGTCACTATGCATAAATAGACATTGCAGTGTGAGTGTGCTGAAACCTAAGAAAGCTCAAATGGCAATGATACGTCCATGGTCCCGTTCTAGCACTGTCCCAGACGTAACGAACTTGGCTGGTTCTGAAACCAGACGTTGCAACAGGCCACGGGGGCGCTGTTCTGTTCACCTCTGTAAGAAAATCTCTACCTGCAGCTCTAGCTGCTGGTCCCGGCTTCAGTGGGGCACAAGCTTATCATTCCCTCTGAAAGAAAGAAGAAGTTTTGGAAGCACTCGCACACAGCAAGGCATTGCCGGGCTGTGCTGTATTATATTTGCCATGTGTGCTACAGTAATTACAACCGAGATTACAGAGGATCGGCAGATTACAACTGAATTGGTTTGTTAAGATAAGTACGAAAAATGTAAAACAATAACCGAATCATATCAGCATATACAGCAGAATCATATCAGCGTATATCAGCATATCAGCATATACGACATCATCATCAGCATATACATGGACGGATATATCTGGAAGAGTTCTGTTTCTTTCAGCCACCCTCAGTCGAAGCGGGAGCAGCGCAAACGCTACGACTGGAACGAAAAGCCTGAAAGAGTGGTGAAGGAAGTCCCTTTGTCATAATATCAGCGAACTGATGAGCGGATGGCACATGAAGTACCCAAACTTGGCCAAACATGACTTTCTCCCAAACAAAATGAATATCAATCTCAATATGCTTCGTACGCTGGTGTTGTATTGGATTGGAGGACATGTAGATGGCATTGATGTTGTCACAGTAGACTATGGTCGCCGAATCAATAGGTTGATGTAGTTCATGCAAGAGCTGGCGTAACCAATACCATTCATGTACATCATGGGTGATGGCACAATACTTGGCTTCGGCACTGGAGCGAGATACAGTGTCTGACGCTTGGAGCTCCATGACACCAAGTTATCACCATAGTTGTAACATCCCAAGTTTTAGGGCATGCAAAAATGAGAAAAATTTTAAACTTTTTGAATGCATTTTTGTTTCCTTGGCTCTTTACTGGAGTTTCTTTGGAAAATTTGAATTTCAAAAAAAGTATTTAAATTAAATAAGTATAATTAAATTCAATAAGAAGTCTTAGATTTTTTCTAGAAAAATCAAGAAAAGATAAAAATATGTAAACTTACGCATTGATCAAGTCTATGTGAGGAGCATTCGCAAAGATCTTCATAATCTTTCGAGCAAACCTAGTGATTCTATTAGATGCCCAAAACCTCCCAGCTGACCTCACCTCTTTTCCACTCTCCCTGCCATGTGGAGCCCGATCGCAGAGTTCGTCTCCCACCTCACGTGCCTTCGCCAGCTCTGCCATGGTCGTGGCTCGAGCTGCCCCTGGTTTTAGATGCTGCGCCCATGGTTTCTCCTTTGTTGCTGCCAACTCCACCTACCCGTCACCTCAAACATGATGCATATCTTCCCCTTTGTCCCTATCCGTGCCTCACGTTTAACGACGAGTTTTTGACCACGCTCATGAGAACTCACGCCTAGCCCTCAGCCTTTTCAAACCTATAAACCCCCCCGACTATGCCATTTCTCTTCAGCTCACCCTCTCGGTCTCTTACGCACGATCCTTGAGTATTCCGCTTTGTGGAATATCAAGAAATCGAAGTCGTACGCGATGTGGTGAGCACACCACCGTGCGCTAGCTACTCCAGTGAGCTTCTCTCCTCCCCAACTCCAACACAATGTGTCTACCTCTTCCTTAAGTACTCTACTTATTTGATTGACCTTCCGTGTAGTGGAATACTTGGTGGATCACTCGAGCTAGGTCTTCTTGAGAGACCATGTGGTGGTCATCCCGTGTATATGATGAGTAATTGACATCGGTTTAGGAAAGTCGAGTTTGAGTTGGTTGGTTCGGACCATGTCGTTGCATGGTGCAACGGGCTCGGTCGGACTTGGTCAAACCTGGTCAATAGGATTAGTATGCATGTTCTGATGATTCGACAGGTTTGTTGATGTTATTATGCTTTCATGTATCGAACGGTGCTATTTGATGTGTTTCTTATGCGTCTTGTTGCGGGGCGTCGAGGTGGAGTCGTGGCGAGACATGGTGGACGGACTAGGCGCGGTGGCGCCGAGGTCGAACGGTCGGGATGTGTCGAAGGCGACGTGGACTCGAGGTGGTTGCGGGCGTGAGGCAAGGAGCGGAAGTTTCCGGAAGGTGCGGGAGGGCGGCGAAATTTCGCAAGGCTGCACAAGCGTGAGACAGCTCCGTTAGGGTTTAGCCGGTGTAACGGGTTGGAGACCCGTTAGCCAAGGGTTATAAATAGAGGTGAGGGGCTGCATACCCCTTTGAGGATCACAAAGGGTTTTAGGGTTCATTCATCACTTGGTGTGTGTGTTCCTCCCAAGAAGCATGTGAGACTCTTGGTGTTCTTGAGGATTGAGAGAGTGTGTGAGAGTGTCCTATGTTTGTATCTCTCCATGTGTTGGTTTGAGTTCTTGCTTCTCCAATCATGTATGGGGACTCGTGTGTTCTTGATGTGTACTAGCTGTTAAAACTCACAATAGAATCATTCTTGTCTCAGTTTCCCTGCTTAAAATGATTTGATGATCTGTCTCTTTAGCTATGGTTCTTGTTCTTTTTGTTGATATTCTTCTCTGTCCTTGCCAGCCGAACTGAAATTTGAGTTCTGCTGTTCTGAGAAAGAGAGCAAGCTCTTGTTCATCTCTCTGTTTTTCAGAGTTTTTTTGCCGATTGACCAAACTGTGTGATCTCTGTTATATGTTTTTGGATGAACGATTTGTTCTGGCTTTAAGCAGCTGCAATCTCATTTTCTCTGTTTGTCTACTGTAATCTTCAGTTTTGGTTGGTTTCCTGCTATCTTTCTTTTCGGCAAAATCAGCATCTCTGTTTTCGTTTACTTCTTGGTTGCATTCTTTTGTTTCTTGATGTCCCTCATGGATCTTCTTAGCTTCCTTTTTAGTTATCTTTGGTTGCTATCTGTTATCTACTGCATCTGAATAATGCAGTTTTCAGGCGCAATTGTAGCAGTCAGTATTCTCGTCAGTTTTCGGCAGCACAGCAGAATTTGTTTTGTTTTTGCTCAAACTGATACCTTCGGCTGCTTCTGTTGACAGCAAGTTGTTGGAGGCAGTCCAGCTGCTACTGCTTTTCAGTCCGACAGCTATTTCTGGCAGCAAAGGCAGACTTCTCTTTATCTAATTTTCAGTCTTGTGCTTTTGGCTGTTTCTTTTGCAGTAATCACTGTGCAGCAGATTTCATTTAGCCGCTGCTCTCTTCTGTCGGCTGACTGCTTTTCCTTTTGGTCAACAGTGTGTATTCTGTTTTTTCTCTGCTAACTTCAGGTTTTCATTCTCAGCTCCAAGCAAAACCTTGCGGTTAGACCATTGTCCTGAGTATGGTTTGAACCGGCCTCAAAACTCAGTTCGCCAGCAACAGTTTGGTATTGCCTTTTCTTTTTTATTCTTTTTCTGATTTTCCTCCCTTCCGCATGCAGATCAAACGTCATTATTTTCAGCTGAAATTTTTACTGATTACTCCCTGATTTATGCTGAATTTATTAGTATCACATGCGTTCCAGTTTTCAGCAGAATTAATTTTCTGTGAGTTGTTTCGTTCTGCATACGAATTCACCCCCCTGTCGCCATTTCGGTCCTACACTTCTCCTTCCTCTCCGACCAGGATGCCACCGTAAGACTTCCTCTTTTCGGTAAGCCGTACCTCGATTCCTTTCACCCATACCTCCGCATGCGTGAAAGAAAACTCATCTGCGCCCCTTTTGTAGCTTCACTGCGGCCAGAACATTGTTGTCACCATGGACCCTTTTCGCCGCCAACGAGGTCTCTGACACTAGCTTCTTCTGCTCCTTCTCATGAGCTGTCGTTGTCTTCGATGAGCTCCTCCTCCCTCGTAAAGTAATCAAAGTCGAAAGGACAACTAAAGTAATTGTATTAAAAAATAGAACTAAAGTAATCGTAGTCAAAAAGAGAACTAAAGTAATCGAAGTCAAAAAGAGAACTAAAGTAATCATAGTCAAAAAGAGAACTAGAGTAGTCAAACTCGAAAAGAAGACCATAGTAGTCAAAGTTGAGAAGATAACCATAGCAATCGAAGTCATGATCTTTAACCACTGGTGTGGTCATGATCTTCGATCGTTGCCATCGTTGTGATCTTTGACCGTTGCCGTTGTTGAGATCTTTGATCGCTGCTGATGTCAAAATCTTCGACCACTGCCACTGTCAAGATCTTCGACCGCATCTGGAGTCGAGATCTTCAATTGCTGCTGCGTTAAATCTTCAACTGGAGCTAGAGTCAAAATCTTTGACCACTGCTATTGTCAAGATCCTCGACAGTATCTAGAGTCAAGAACTTCGACCACGGCCAGAGTCGAGATCTTCAACTGTGGTCGAGTCAAGATCTTCCACCGCTACTGTGTCGAAGTCTTTGATCGCTACCATGTCGAAGCCTTTGACCGTTGCTAGTGTCAAAAATCTTGGATAGCTACCATGTCAAAGTTTCAACCGTTGACATGTTGAAACCTTCGACCGCAGCTGGTGTCGAACACTTTGACCACTACCGGTGTCAAAATCTTTGACCGCAGTTTGTGTCGAAATCTTCGACCACAACCATAATCAAAATCTTTGACCGTTGCCATTGTTGAGATCTTCGACCGTAGCCGTGTCAAAATATTTTATGGCTACCGTTGTCAACATCTCTAACCACAACTGTAGTCGAACTCTTTGACCGTAGCCGGTGTCGACATCTTTGACCATTGCCGTTGTTGAAATCTTCGACCGCAGCCGTGTTGAAATCTTCAACTATAGCCGGTGTCGTAATCTTTGACCACTGCCATTGTCGAAACTTTCGACCGCTGCCGTGGTCGTAATCTTCGATTGCTTGCGTAGTCAAAACCTTCGACTACAGTAGTCATAATCTAATCGTAATATTCGACCCCTAACCATAGTTGTAAGTTACCATAGCTGGATGATAGTCGGAAGACCTACATGGTCGAAGACTGGCAGTACCAGCTCTGTGTGAGCGGTATGACTGGAGTCGCAACAAGGCGCCGTGGTCGAAGTGCCATGATCATAAGTTGTAGACGTAAGACCGTAAGCTCCAGTTGTTGGTAGCTACAGTGGTTGTATGCTCCAGTTGTCGACAGCTACAGTGTTCGTAAGCTCCAATTGTCGGTTGCTATAGTGGTTGTAAGCCCCAGTTGTTGGTAGCTATAGTGATCGTAAGCTCCAGTTGTCGGTAGCTATAGGTCGTAAGCCCCAGTTGTCGGTAGCTATAGTGGTCGTAAGCTCAAGTGGTCGATAGCTATAAGTAGTCGTATGGTGTAAACTACAGAAGCAAGTCAGAAGTCAGTAGTCATAAGCTACAGAACCAAATCGGTAGTCGGTAGTCAAAACCTACAATACCCAGTCGGTAGTTGTAAGAAATAGTAGATCGATCGTAAGTGCAGTACAACAGTCATAAGTATAGTAGATCGGTCGTAAGTGCAGTAGATCGGTCGTAAGTGCAGTAAATCGGTTGTAAGTCTGAATTGGAAACGTTAATCTAAGACTATCCTCTTGGGTACACCATATAGACATACGATGCGGGTCATATATAACTCAGCCAATTTATCTCCCTTGTAGGTGGTCTTCACCGGGATAAAATGGGTGACCTTAGTCAATCTGTCAACTATAACCCATATGGAATCATATCCTGATTTAGTCTGGGGTAGATCAGATATGAAATTTGTCCTAACTTCTTCTTACTTTCATTGGGGAATTTGCAGTGGTTCAAGTAATCTAGCAGTCTTCTGGTGTTTGGCCTCGATCCGCTGACATACATCACAACAAGCTACAAATTCAGCAATATCACTCTTCATACGGGTTCACCAATAGAGGGTCTTCATATCTTGATATATCTTGGTGCTTCCTGGAACCTTTTCTTAAACACTTCCCATCGCTTGAACTTTTTTCTTGAACACTTCCCGCATTTCTCATATCATGTTTGAGCTCAACTATCTCATAGGCATATTTGACCGTTCTGAGTCTCAGCTCCTCCATGAGCATAACCCTGATCCTTACTATTGACCATAGTTGACTATAAAGCTTCTCTGCACATCCAAAGATAAAGAAATCATTTTCGAGCACAAGTTCTTCATAACTTGACCCACGTTAGATAAAATACGCTTTATGCAATGTAAATGTACAGAGCAATCATAATTCAATTCATCTAGAAACTAATTTCCCAAAATCACAGAACCGTTTCTCAAGGCCGGTTTGACCGCCAACTACAGGCCAGTTAAGTCTAATGCAAAACACATGTTTTGAAAAAAATGCAATCACCATTAAACCCCTAGCCATACCGCTAAGTGATTTAACCGGTAACTTCGTGACGGTCTGACCAAAACTAGCCAGCAGTCAAACTGGTTTGTCTGACAACAAACCCTCACAAAATATGAACTCTGCAAAATTCAAAATTTAACTTTACAACTTGACAATGATTTATTACAACAGTATTCCACACCTTCTCACGTGATCCGTCAGTGACCACCACCCTAGGAAGTGACTGCACCACCTGTGAATGTATGCACGACTATCAGAATCGAAAAATTCATGGTTTGTGTTGGCACGTAGCAATGGGGGTCTTGTCCTTTTTTCACGTAGCCAAGAGTGTTGGTTTCTAATCTGATGCTTGTGTATTGTTTGTGCCAGTATAGCAATGGTATGGTCACATTTATTTTTCAGGCCAAAAAGTTTCTCAAAACCAGTGAGAGAGCAGAAATGGATGAGCCAAGGCTAAGTGACCCAAGCCAATCACATTTCCGTAGTTTGCTTGTTGAGGCCTAGCTCTAGGTAGGGCTAGAAATGAGCTGAGCCGGATCGAGCCAGGCTCGACCGAGCTCGCCTGGAACTATGGCTCGGCTCATTTAGGAAACGAGCTAGAAGCCCAGCTCGGCTTGGCTCATTTTCTGGCTCGAGCCGGCTCACGAGCCACACCATGTTGTTCAGCAAGCAAGTAGTAGAAGATAGTGTTTGTTTGTCTGACTAGATTCAAAACTTCAGAGTAGTTCAACATGGCCCAGTTCACATATTGTGAACCCCAGTGGGTTGTCAGTCATGAAGACGATGAATCATTGTGCTATATCTGGGAAAACAATCAAAACACTGAAGGCTCGCCATCTCGAAAGCCCTTTGCAATGATTTGCTATAGGTTCTAGGCAGTAGCATTTCTATTTGGTTGGCCAAGACTTCATAATGCCCCAATAATGACAATGCATACATCAAATGATTCAGAGGGTCAGGATCCAAACCAATTGTTTAACAAAAGGAGAAGATATAGGATATCATCTAGCTTCTTGCATGAAATCACTACTTAAAAACAATTTCTTCATCTTGATTTTCATTCAGGATTTGCTCTGCATCACTAGACTACGCGGAGGCCAAGCTGAACCGGCGCGTCGGTGGGGGAGAAGGAGGGGCGACGATGGGGAGAATGACCAACGGTGGTGGGGGAGAAGGAGGAGCGGCAGTGGGGAAGAATGAGCGACCGGCGGGCAGGGGTTAGGGGTGGCGGGGAATTTGCAGACTGACTGGTCGGCGGGTTGGGAGAAGGGAGATGGTAGATCGGGAGGCTCAATGACAGTGGTGGGGGAGAAGGAGGGGCGGCGGTGGGGAAGAATGAGCAACCGATGGGCGGGGATTAGGGGGACAGCGGTGGATCTGTAAACTGACCGACCGACGGCGAGTAGAAGGGAGGCGACAGATTGGGAGGCACAATGGTGGCGATGGGGGAAAAGGAGGGGTTGCGGTGGGGAAGAATGAGTGGCCGATGGGCGAGGATTAGGGGTATGGTGACAGCGGATTTGAAGATTGATTGGTCGGCGGCCAGGGAGAAGGGAGGTGACAGATCGAGAGGCTCAACGGAGGCGGTGGAGAAGGATGGGTGGTGATAGGAAGACTGAGCGGCCAGTGGGCGAGGAGAAGAGGGGGGCGAAGGTAGATCAGCATGCTGACCGATAGGCGGGCGGGGAGATGGGGGAGGTGGTGGATCTGACGTGGTGTGGCGGATCGGGAGGCGAGAAAAGAAAATAATGAGGAAGACGGATGGGAATTGATGTGGTAGACTAGCAGTCGGGAGTTGGATGAGGGAGATGGGAGCTTGTTAGCGCCTGGGGCAAGGAGACAGGAACTGAACGAGGGAAACAACGAGCCACTGAGCTACTCGCGAGTGACTCGGGCTCGGCTCGATATTGTAATGAGCTCAAAATGAAGCTTGGCTCACTTGTGCACGAGCCGAGCTCAAGCCGAGCCGAGTTCGAGCCCGAGCAACTCACGAGCCTCAAGCTTTTTGCCTAGCCCTATCTCCTGGTGATCCATGAAAACAATCACAATCACGCATCACCTCAGCAACCAACCAAGGCGACAGAAATCTCATAGTGCGTTGCATGCAGTTCTGCAACGTTAGCTATCGTAGTTCTTTTAAGATATGTGAGATTTCTGAAAGCGAAGAGACCACGACACTGATAGGATGGGATGGGACAAGGAAACAAAGCTTTTGCCTTTGCTAGTTATCCACCCGGCTGGTGGAGGACATGGACGGGTGCCTTGTTTGGGTTTGGCTTTGGCTTCTACATACTATAGTAACTAACTTTTAAATTGAGTGTTTTTTCAAGACGAGATCAATAGGAAGTATAACATCCTGAAAATCCTAAGGAAATAAAAACGAGGGTAATTTAAAAATTTTTGCATGCATTTGTTCTCTCTTGGTTTTTATTGGAGTTTCTTCAAAAATTTTGATTTTCGAAAACCAAAAGTGCATAAAATATAAATCAAATCAAATCCGAATCAAATAAGTATACTTAAACTCATGAGAAATTTTCTTAGATTTTTCTAGAAAAATCAAGAGAACATAAAAACACTGAAAATCTACATAATCGTTCGTACCAGTCGAAAAGATTTTTCCCCAAATATTTCGAGTGTATTTGGTGAGTGACTAAAATGCCCGAACCTCTCAGCTCACCTCACCTCTTTCCCTCTCCCTACCATGTGGGGCCAATCATAGAGATCAACGTCAACCTCGAGCGCATGTGCCAGCTTCGCTGTGGTCATGGCCGAGCTGCCCCCGGTTTTAGATGCCATGCCCACGGTTCCCCTCTGCTGCTGCCCACTCCGTGCTCCACCGTGCTCCAACATCTCCGGTGTGCTTCTCTCCTCAACGCCTTCTCAACGTGGCTTCCCTCTTCCTACCCTACTCATTTGATCGACCTTTTATGTAGTGGATCACTCGAGCTTGATCTTCTTCTTCATCTCCGACTAGGACGTCGGTAGGGCCTTTCTCTCTCCGGTGAGCCATACCTCGACTACTTCCACTCATACCTTCACATGCATGCAAGCAAGCTCATGCACACTCTTTTGCAGCTTCACCGCTGCTGGAGAAATCATTGTCGTTGTGGACCCCTTCGCCGCCGACGAGGTCTCCAACGCTAGCTTCTTCCACTTTTCATGAACTATTCTCCCTCTCGTGAGCTCCTCCTCGTAGAGTACGTAAGATGAAGAGGAGTAATCATAGTCGAAAAGAGAACTAAGGTAATCGAAGTCCACAAGTGAACTAAAGTGATCGTAGTCGAAAAGAAAACTAGAGTAATCAAGAAGAGAACTAAAGTAGTCAAACTCATAAAAGGAATCGTGGTAGTCGAACATGAGAACAGAACTGTAGCAATCAAAGTCGAAATATGGTAACGCTGTCGTAATCTCCAACCACTTGCGTGGTCGAGATCCCCAACCACTCGCGTAGTCAAAATCTTCGATCGCTCGCGTGGTCGAGATCTCCGACTGCTCGCGTAGTCTAGATCTCCAACCGCTCGCGTAGTTGAGATCTTCGAACGCTCGCACGGTCGTAGTTGAAACATTCGACCGTTTGCATAGTCAAAACCTCCGAATGCAGTAGTCATAACCTTCGACCTCTGATCGTAGTCGTGCAGAACACATGCCAGAAATGACGATGACATCGTTATCTAGGATGCGTACTAGTCATAACCGTAGCCATGATAAGAAATGATGATGCATACTAGCTACTGATCATGGGACTAGAACAGAACACATGCGGCGACTACGACGCTCCCGTGCCCGGGGTCCCACAGCATTGGTATCAGAGCTATACTGACTATAGGTTAAGCCCTAGGTAGAATGGCCATTAGATTAAAGAGTTATTTTTTGAATACAACTTATTTTAAAAAAGGATGTGAGAGGTGAAAATGGCAAACTTTCCTATATTCTTTTCTTAATATTCTCCTCTTACCTAGTCTCCTTTTTATCAATGATCCTCACCTTATTAAAATAACTCTAGTTTGAGAGAATGGACAAGAACTTGTGCAAAAGTCTTATTGAGAGACTATGTAGAGGTGACCTCATGTTTGTGATGAGTAATTAACACTTGTTCTGGAAAGTTTGAGTTTGATTTGGGTGTTTCGTGCGTGAGTACATTCTATTAATGCGAATGTATTATTACATTATTTCGAGCGGTGCTATGTGATGTTTTCTTGTTTGTGATGGCTGCAGGACTTTGGAGCTAGATCGTGGCGAGGCATGGGATGGCCGGACTAGGCACAGGCGGTGCTGAGGTCGAAGCGGTCGGGAGATGCCAAAGACGACACGGATTCAAGGTGGTTGCAAGGCTTCGACGGCAAGAAAAGAGGAAGCTTCCAGAAAGGTGCAGGAGTGGCATTTTGGTAAATGCGCAAGGCTGCAAAGTGGAAGTGGATTCGGTTGGAAATAACGGGTAAAGCACAGAGTTGTTGAGAGCTAATGGATAAAGCAAATTGGAAACCCGGTAGTGGGAGCCTATAAATAGAGAGGTTGTTCTCTAGAGCCACTTGAGAGAGTGTGTGAGAGTTTGTGTGTTTCTCTCCATGTATGCGTGAGTTTTGTTTTTTTGCGTGAGTGCTTCTCAGGTCATGAGAAGGGGTTGAGATGGCTGTAGCAATTACTTTATGTAATCATTCATCTGTCTGAATCAGTATGAGAAAAATTCTTGTGTTTGAGTTGTTCTGGCTTTTTGTTTTCTCTCTGTGACTCACTTCTATTTTTTTCTTCTCTGCACTTTGTTGTTCTCTGCCTCTTTTCTCTTTGAATGGAGTTCTTGGTTGAGTAACTGAACTTCTCTCTTGCTTTGAATTGGGAATCTTCATTAAGCCCCTTGGCTAGCATTTCCCGAGAGCAAAGTTTTTACAGCAGTTTTTTCTCTCCAAGAATTTGGCCGCTCATTCTTCCTCAGCTCTCTGATTTCTAGGGTTTGGAGGCAGAGCATTCTTGCTCCTTTGATCATCTCTGTGAAGAGTTGAATTAGGCTTGTGTTTCTTAGTTGTGAGGTCAATCCCTGTTGAAAATCAAAAGACTCATGGTCAAAAGATGCAAGAACCACAAGCTATTTGAAATTCGATCTTGTTCACTGTTTGGTGTTCTCCTTTTGTTTCAGTTTTCAGTTCCTTGCTCCGTATGTGATCTCTCTCTAGACGAATTGCCTTTTGGTGGTTTTTCTCCTGGTTCTAAGGTTCATTTGCTGTCTTAGTTGAAGCCTAGACCAATTGATTTGAGAAGAACCGCAATTGATTGATAATCTTTTCTGTTTTTGGTTCTTTCCAGTGATTACTGCTTTTCTATTTTATTGGGCATGTCTCGAAGTTTCGGTCTTGTGACCTTGATCCGTTGCCTTCTGCTTGACTGCTTTTATCTTTCGGTTTTGCTCCTCAGTTTGCTTTTGCTTTTCCATCTGCGTGCAGTCTTTTGGGTTTGTAGTTATCAGTCTAGTGGTCTGCAGCTTGTGATCTTCTAAACCTTTGGCCATTTCAGTTTTGTAGCTACCGAATGTATCTGTTTTGGTCAGGTCTTCGGCTGATCAGTTTTGTGATTCTTCAGTGAAGTCTCTGGTTGATCAGTGTTGTTCCCTCTGTGTTTCAGTCTTCAGTCTCTCTGCTCTGCTCTGTTTCTACCGGTTTTCTCTGCCTGGTACTACCGCTCTTCACGGAGGTACTACCTCTCTTCGGTACTACCGCTCCTCACGGCGGTACTACCGCTCTTGCTTTCGGTTGCCTGCTTCTTTTCTTGCCTCGTTTTTCCTTTCTGGTTGTAGCTTCCGATGAGCATTAAGTTTCTTACTTCATAGCTATCATAGCTATCGTAGAAGAAATCTGTGTGAATACTTGGGGCGATTTTGAAGGCACCATTCACCCCCCTCTGTTGCCATTTCGGTCATACACTTATCCTAGCTATCGTAGAAGAAATCTGTGTGAATACTTAGGGCGGTTTTGAAGGCACCATTCACCCCCCTCTGTTGCCATTTCGGTCCTACACTTATCCTATCTAATGTCATTTCTTATCCTAACCCTTCATTATGTCTTTTACAAATCCATAACTAATCATAGACACTTTTTAAAATTTGCAGATGTCTGTTCACTGGATACCCCAATACCGGACTAGTGCATTCGAGGAGGGCACCCTGCCACACACCCTATGGTGATATTGCAGCATGTTTGCATCACCTAAGCACCCGAGTACACCATCTACACCACTCCCTCCAACCCGGCATCCAAGGAGTACCTTACGGAGGTACTTATTCGTGGACGATACCTCGGAGACCAGCCACTATGCTACTATGGACGAAGATAAAGCATAATGATGCCAATCTTCGATGCAGCTTATGTCACCATCGCTTGTGTTCACCATAGCCTTCCTGAGATGGAGGACATGTTCTATTATTTCCCCTCTCGACCGAGAAATAATGAGGACAATGCCTATCAGGTGCCTACCGCGGAATTCAATTCCCCTCTACTCCATCTCGTAGGCTTGGTGAGGTCACTTGATGGATATCTCCATCGCCTGACCCGCAAGCTCATGGAAGCACGTCGAAGGATCACCACGCTCGAGGATCATGTTGCCCTATTTGTGAGTCAAGGTCTCTTCACACAAGACCTATTGTACAGGGAAGATGCCGTACTCACACCTGCTATGGAGTTGCCTGAGCCCACCTACGTTATCCAGCCGCCTACCCGATGTCCTCGCATGTCGGTGGTCAGAAGCCGCCGTCGAGTGATGGGCTTCCGTGCACCACCGTCCCCTCCACGCGGGATGTGAGGAGGAGCCGGCTGCCCCTAATGCCTCAGTGCACCCGGCACCTAGGGCTAGACCACCAGACTAGATCGTGGTAAAAAGCTCACCTTAGGAAGTATATGTGAGCAGCTTTTTGGAATGTAAAGGCGCTAAGACGCTGATGTGTGATGGCTGTATTTTGCTACTTAGCATGTTACTACTTTGTGTTTTAAGCAAGGATTTTGCAAACCATGTAAAACTTAACTGTTATATTAAAATTTCATGTTGGTTGTCCTATGTCGCAAGATTTCTTGCATCCTAGTTTCAGATAAATCAAATTGGCTTGAGATACCCTCCTTGCTTACTGATTTAACTTGTGCTCATTCCCTCCTATCTTTCTTCTAAACTAAATATTATTCATGATAAATTTTGTCCCCCTAACATGAATTCTACAGGATGCCGATAACACGCTCCCTAAGTCAAATCATAGCGAGTAGAGAAGCCCCTGGTTCCCATCACCCAAGAGGCAAGACATCAAATCCTTCGCACCCTAATCCTTCTTCAAGTGCGCTCGATCGGATGGTGCTACTCAAGATGCACCACACGCTGAAAATCCACGGGTGGAAGAAGAAACGCTACCCCAACCACCCACAATGGTTCAAGTACTTGCTATGATCGAGCAAGGACGCCTAACCAACACCTTCTTGCTATAAAAGTTGGTCCAGAACACTGCCACCCTGGGCTCTATGGTCAAGGAGGCACAATTGTTGCTCAAGGAGCCACAATTGTTGCTCAGCCCCAGTCAAAGTTGGGCGAGTTCATGTGGACTCGGCCATCCACCTTCACATCGGCCAAGGACCACTGGACGCCGATGATTGGCTTCGCTCCACTAAGATCTAGCTAAACATTGCTCAGTGTAACAATGTGGAGAAGGTGCTTTATGCATCTTACCAACTCCAGAGCGTCGTGTCGGCTTGGTGGAAAATCACTAATGTTTTCCAAAGGCCATGTCATCACTTGGGCCACCTTCAAGAAGGCCTTTCACATTGCTCATATCCCGACAGGTCTCATGGAGATCAAGCGGGGAATTGTATGACCTTCGACAAGGGAACATGCCTCTAATGGAGTTTCTCCACCACTTCAACTACCTCACTCGGTATACCGCTGATAAAATACCGAACAAGAACAGGAAGGTTGCTCTCTTCCGGGAGCACCTTAATGAAGAGATGAAGTGGTCTCTCTCTACCCATAACATCCCTGACTTCCAGACCTTAATATACAAGGCAATTCAAGTCGAGGACATCACAAAGGCAGTGGTAGAGAGTTGCAAGCGCAAGTGGATAGCGCAGAAATAAGCAAGTTGTAGCTCGCATAAATCGCGCATTTGGCAACCATCCAATGTTCGTCTTTCAGCACCACCACCTCCAAAGAACCAAGGACAAGCCCCTCATCCTCAACAAGGTGTGGTTCAGCCATATAACCATGGAGGAGAGCGGTCCGGAGGGAAAAATTGGCCTGCTGTTGTCACCTACTTTAGCTGTAACGAGCATGGGCATTATATTATGCAAATAATATCCCACAGAAGAAGTCTCCCACACCTTGCCCTCAACCTCAAAATATCCACTCTTAAGACCCTACTCGAGGTCAAGGAGGGTAGCAAGTACCCAAGCCTGTTCAAGGTATCGGGCACGATCGTCTCAACCACACGACCATCGAAGAGGCCACCGAGGCACATGATGTGGTGTTGGGTACGTTCCTTGTGCACTCGGCACCTACTTTAGTTCTTTTCTATTCCAAAGCTTCCCATTCTTTCATATCTAAGAAGTTTGTCATGCAACAAAACATAAAAACCAAACTCCTAGATAACATCATGCTAATCCATTCACCGGGGTCAGTCATGAAAGCCAAACTAGGTTGTCTAGGGGTTAAAATAATAATCAATGGAATAGAGTTCAAAGCCAACCTTATCATGATAAACACTTTTGGGTTAGATGTAATTCTTGGGATGGATTAGCTATCCAAACACCAGGGGTTCATAGATTGTGCCAATCGAACCATCTTTCTTATTCTTCCAGCGGAGGGCAAGTTGCCTTCTCTTCCGCTCCTGCTATGCCTTTGCGGCAGCCTACCCTCAACTCTCTTTCAGTTCCAAGGCTTAATCAAGTGCTCGTGGTGTGTGAGCATCCTGACGTATTTCCAGATGACTTACCAGGGATGCCACTGGACCACAACATGGAATTTGTCATAGATTTGAAGCCCGGGACAGCACCTACCTCTAAAAGACCATATTGTATGCCCCCAGATGAGTTGGTCAAATTAAAGAAATAGCTCAAGGAGCATCTGGACAAATGATTCATCTATTCTATCTCATCCTCATGGGGAGGCCCCGTGCTATTTGTGAAGAAGAAAGATGGTAGTCTGAGGATGTGTGTCGACTATTGGTCTCTGAATGAAGTCACCATCAAAAACAAATATCCTCTCCCTAGGATTGATATTTTGTTTGACCAAATGAATGGTGCAGTGTCTTCTCCAAAATTGATCTAAGGCTCGGATATGTTCAACTCAAGATCAAGCCAGAAGACATTCCAAAGATTGCATTCAGCACCCGTTACGGCTTGTAAGAATACACCTTAATGTCATTTGGATTTACCAATGCTCCCGCTAGCTGTATGAATCTTATGAATAAGATTTTTATGGAGTATTGGACAAGTTCGTGGTGGTCTTCATCGATAATATTCTCATCTACTCCAAGAATGCAAAAGAACATGAGCAACATCTGCGAATGGTGCTCGAGAAACTTTAAGAACATCAACTGTATGCCAGTACAGTAAGTGCGAATTTTGGTTGAAGGAAAGCAGCTTCCTAGGACATATTCTTTCCAAAAGAGGCATTGCTATGGATCCTAACAAAGTACATGATGTACTAGCTTGGAATCAACCTCACACTATCCCTGAAGTTCGAAGTTTTCTCGGTTTGGCAGGATATTATCGCTAGTTCATCGAGAACTTCTCTAAGATTTCAAGACAAATGACCCAACTTCTGAAAAAGGAGAAGACATTTGAATGGTCAGTAGCCTGTGAGGAGAGGTTTCAAGAGATGAAAAAGAAACTTACCACAGCCCCAATGCTCATATTGCCTGACATACACAAAGGCTTTGTTGTGTATTGCGATGCATCCCAACATGGTCTTGGTTGTGTGTTGATGTAAGAAGACAAAGTTGTAGCCTATGCTTCACGTCAGTTATGACTTCATGAAGAAAACAATCCAACTCATGATTTGTAATTAGCCGCCGTGGTTCATGCCCTCAGGACCTGGAGGCATTATCTCATCAACAATCGGTGTGAGCTGTACACCAATCACAAAAGCTTGAAGTATTTCCTCCCACAACCAGATCTAAACCTAAGGCAAAGGAGGTGGCTTTAATTGATCAAAGACTATAATCTTGACATTCATTATCACCCCGGTAGGCTAATGTTGTAGCCGATGCTCTTAGCCGAAAGCTTCACCACTGCCCAAATGAAGGACCCTGCGATCGCAAAAATCAAGTGCGATCTGCAGAGTGGTGAAGAATCGGAGTTTTCAAAAAATACGAGTGGAATGGTTATGCGTGGACACCGACTTTATGTCCCGAATGACCAAGAAATCAAGGAGCTAATCCTCCGAGAAGCTCATGATTCGCCACTCTCTATTCATCCGGAAGTACAAATATGTATCATGATCTCCGGGAACGATTCTGGTGGCCTAGTATGAAGAAGACATTACCACGCACGTCACAAATTGCGATGAGTGTCAAAGGATCAAAGTAGAGTACCAATGACCAGTGGGATTGCTCCAACCTTTGAAGGTTCCCAAGTTCAAATGGGATGACATCGACATGGATTTCATTATCGATTGCCAAAAACCCAAAACGGGCATGATTCGATTTGCGTCATTGTGGACTGCTGAACCAAGGTGGCTCATTTCATCCCAGTAAACACATCCTATCATGGATCTAAGCTCGCTAAGCTCTACATGAACCATATCATCCGATTGCATGGAGTGCCAAAGACAATAACTTCCAATCGAGGCCCTCAGTTTACCTCGCGATTTTTGGAAAGCTTACATAAGCTTGTGGGAACTGATCTATTCTTTAGCACGACGTTACACCCACAAACGGGAGGTCAAACTAAGAGAGCAAATCAAATTCTGGAAGATGTGTTAAGAGCATGTATGGTTTATATGAAAGTGAATATAACAAAAGCATGTCGATATTGAACAATAATGAGTCTAGTTCTCAATGCACTAGTACATCTATTGGTATTTCTAGTAGTGTTTTCTCGGTTGCTAGCCAAATCCAAGAGTATATGAAAGCCCATAATGCTATTAATCCTTCTATTAAGACATATTTTATATCATATTTCCTCCTATTAACACATCAAACATGTTTTGCTTCCTGTTATATTGTGATTTGTAAGCATGTGTTAATTTTCTGTTCTCACTGTTGAAAACTAATGCATGTGAATTGTGCATATCACTTCTTAACAAGTTTACTCGAGATGTGCTCGAGTTTTGGTTGAGCCGAACTTGAGCTCAAGTCTATAGACTCACCCCAATCCAACCTCAGCTCAAGCTTAGCTCAAACTTGTGCTGAGCTCGAGTTTAAATAGACAAGACTTGCTCGAGCTCGGCTCCTTTTACTGTCCTGCTGGGAGGTCAGAGGCCTAGCATGCAGATCAATTCCCACGCCGTCTCAAAAAAGCATGGAACAACGCAAGTACTATGTTGCTGTGCTGCCGCACCGACTTCATTCGGGCTACAACCACTGTTCTCCCAGATTCGATCGAGTAAATGCGCCGAGCACGTACGGTATGAACGTTACCCCTTAATTCCCCTCATAAATCTCCATCGCCGGTCGACCTGACAAGGGCCTCCGTGCAGACCCAGAGCTAACACAACAATCGCATTCATGTACGCTCTTTGCTCTTATGGGCGCTCATCAATGGAGCGATGGGCCGTGCATCAAAACACATACATCAAACGTACTTCGATCCTTCGCATATGTGTTGTTATCCTCTGCACGCATGCGCCAAAGTGAATCTTTTCTGAAGATTAGCAGGCAGGCCCAGACGTCTGAAAAACGTGTTACCAGACCCAGACCAGCCATAGATCCGGCTAAGGTCTCGAGTCACTGACCCGGTGATCGGCCTGATGGATTGATCGACCATGTATGTGTATCTCAAAAAAATAGAAAAAGATCAACAATACAATAATAGCAATGGTAATTAAAGAAACTGAATGACAAATGATGAATAGCCAGTGATACTCATAGAAACATCTATGAGGTTTATGACTGTTAAGCAATAAAGTCATGCATAAGTTGATAAGATAAAATCAAATAAGAATGGGATACAATCACAACAGCCTAAAATCTCATATACATTATTCTAGCTAGCAAATTTGTAGGCAAATAACCACTGAAATCCTAGTAACTCCCAAAAGATGAGTATCCCGTCATCTTTCTTTTGAAAAGTTTTTTAATTTGAGAGTAATTTTGTCTTTTGGCCTAGACAAAACCTGATCGGATCAATGCAAACCGGGTAGGTCAACCAAGTTAATGAAAAACCAGCCATTGTTGCTTATGGGTCCAAATTTTTCCAGTTCAATAGGTAGGCTGGTCTAGCCTTCTAGGTCTGATAACTATGTGAAAAACTAGAAGTGTTGCTAAGGTGCTGGGCTGGACGGACTGATGGGTGGCTGGGCTGGAAACGTAGTGAAGGATGGTGAGTTGAGATCTCAAGGAGGGTGAGTCGAGACAGATCTCGTACACGTAATGTTAATCAAACGGATAGATTTAATTCGGGGGTGACGAGCCTTCACCAGAGAATAGGGAATCCACGTTTGATTAACAGTACAAGGAACCCACGTTTGATTAAATCACGTGACCTGCTCGTAACCATCTGATTTTGATGACTGGTCCTTGGAGCCACTTTACCAATCTTATCCTTTTCCAGACTCTAACCACGTCTCATTCATCTCTCTTCCCAAACTCCCTCTCTCTCTCTCTCGTCAATCCCCATCCAACCTTGCTGATTTGCCATCGACGGTGGTTCGTATCCCCCATGAGCCCACATTAGGGTGGCTGAGGGTGGAGGGCACAACCGCGTGCCATCACGGGAAGGTGAGGAGTAGAGATGGCAATGGGTACCCGAAACCCGATACTCGATGGGTTTTTACTCTATTAGGGCATGGGTCTGAGTCAATTTTCTAACCCATGGGTCTCTTAATGGGCAAAAGCCCAACCCATCGGGTCTGCCGGGTTCGGGTGCGTTCTTATAGTACCCAAACCCGTAAACCCATGGGTAATATAAACCCGATCCATAGGAGTTATAAACCCAGGCTCCCAGCCTCCCAAGCTAACCAGCCCAGCCCATAGCCCATTAGTCAAGTACAATGAGCAGTTGATGTCTCTCCTTTTGGTTTTAACTGAGTTATGAACTGTGAACTTGTAATGATATGCTATACCAGTGAACTATTAACTGAGAATTGATGGAGTGAACTAGTGATGTGCATTGTGGATTTGTCGTTGCTTGTTTCATGCATAGTAGCATATAAATTGAACTTATTGTTGACTTGCTAAGCACTGCACTGTCTGTAATCTGCACAGCTGTTGTCGAGCACGGGCGACCCGTGGGTACCCGTTACCCGAGTGGGCATGGGTCTGGGCAAAAATCTGTACCCGTCACGGGCATGGGTTTTTTAGCGGGCACGCCCAACTTTCATGGGCACGGGTTTGGGATAGCAAAACCCAACGGGTTTGTGCCCGTTGCCATCTCTAGTGAGGAGGTAGGGTTTAGAGTGACATTGCCCACAAGTGTCATCACTACTAATCCAAGACCACCCATTGTCACGCCCGAATGTGTGGTGCCACACTCGAACAACTACCTTCTGCTTCGCTGTCGACCACATGCGTCGCCACCGCTGCCGCGCTATGCAAACCTGGCCTACACACCACCACCCTTGGCATCGTCTCGCACACGAAGCGCCTATGCGCGGCAAGCAACTGTGGTGGCTGTGTGAGAGCTGGTGCGACGGTGAGCAAGTGTGGTTGCTACAGGCAATGGGGTTAACTAGCTTCATGGCCATGGGCGAGCAGGTGCAGTGGCGTCAAACATGGACACAACGAGTGAGCATGGTGGCCATAGATGAGCGGCATGAACACAGTGATCAAGTGGGGTGTGATGGCCACCAGTACAACATTGAGCAAGAGCTCGCAACCAATCGAGCAAAAGTTTGCAACCATGGTGCTCACTTGAAACTATGAGTAACTTGCTCAGATTATTTGAAACTTCGTGAAACTTGCTTTTGATTTGTGTTTCATATGGTTTTCCCATGAAACTTGCCAAAATATTGATGAAACCTTATGAAACCCGTTGAACTTTTTTATGAAACCTTCTGAAACTACTCGAAACATCTTGAAACGTGTTGAAACTTTTTTATGAAACACGACAAAACTTGTTTGAAACTTCAAAATAAAAAACATTCACCTTCATGAAACTTTTAATGCAACTGAAATATCATGAAACTTCATGAAAATATTATACTGTTTTTGGTTGAAACTTATCGAAACTCATCAAGCTTATTGTAACTTCTTGAAACTTTTCGATTGAGACTTGCTGAAACTTCTTGAAACTCTTTGGTTGAAACTTGATGAAACATGTTGAAACTTAAAACTCTTCGGTTGAAATTTAATGAAACATGTTGAAACTTGAAGCTTGAGTTCTAAAATCTGAAATTTGTTGGAATTTGGTCTTGAAATATTTCTGGAATCATCTAGAAACTTTTAGAAATACATAAACCTAGTGGAACTCAAAATTTTCTCAAATATTTTTTATGGAACTTTCTGAAACTTGTTGAAACGCCCTGAAACTTTACTATACCGTTGGAAGTGCTTCCAACAGTATACCGTTGGCTACTGCTCCCATAATTTTTCAAGAAATGTGAATGCATGCTAGCTTGCAAAGATACTTTTTGTTTGGAACTGGTTTTGTCGGTGTTGGTTTTGTCGCTGGTGGTAGTAGTGTTGGTTCTATCGAGGTGTCAATGTTGCAAAATAACATAACCATGCCCAAGAAATTTATGGATGGCAATGTCAGGTATCCCTTACGTCGAGGTGGAGCTTTTCTTACTAGTACAACCCATGTCCAGGAACCTCTGTCTCATGTTGAAGCACTATAAGAAGAAAATTGGAGAGCAGCAAATCAAACTTGGCACTTAGTACCTTGGCAGTCTGGTTTGACATTATTGACTGCAAATGGGTATATAAATTGAAGAAGAAGCTAGGCTGATGAGAGTATTGATCGATACAAAGCAAGATTGGTTGTTAGGGGCTTTAAACAAATGTATGGAATTGACCATGATGACACATTTAGCCCTGTAGTTAAACCCGCCACTATTAGACTTGTTTTGTCAATTGCTATCTCTCGTGGTTGGAGTATTAGACAATTAGATGTGCAAAATGCTTTCTTACATGGTGTTTTGGAGGAAGATGTGTACATGAGGCAGCTGCCTGGGTATATGTCTAAAACATATCCTGATCACATTTGCAAGTTGGACAAAGCACTTTATGGCCTAAAGCAAGCACTCGTACATAGCATTCAAGGTTGAGTTCCAAGCTACAAGAGCTAGGGGTGCAAACGGGTCGGGTTAATCCCGACCGATCCGGCACCGAATCCGATTGGTACCGAATCCGATTAGTATCGAATCCGGAGAAAAAATATGGGTTAGGATATGGTAACAGCAATATCCGTCCCGAATCCGATACGTTTTCAAATTTGATTTCAGGTTAGTGCTACTATTTGACGTTTCATTTTCTTTTGCAATGGTAAAATAAAATATTCCACATCAGCTATTAAATAGTAACATCAAGTTCTTGACAGTACATCCTCCTACTCCATTTGTTATACTGTATGCATTCCTTACAAACAAGTAGGGGTGCAAACGGCTCGGGTTAATCCCGACCGATCCGGCACCGAATCCGATTGGTACCGAATCCGATTGGTACCGAATCCGAAAAAAAAATATGGGTTAGGATATAGTAACAGCAATATCCGTCCGAATCCGATCCGTTTGCACGCCTAACAAGAGCTAGGATTTGTCATTTCAAAGGCAGATACATCCTTGTTTCTACATAAACAGCATGGTGTTGTAATGTGTTTACTCATCTCTATCGATGATATAATAGTGACTAGCTCTTCTCCAAAGGCTATTGATGAACTACTCCATCAGCTACATCAGGAGTTTGCAATCAAGGACCTTTGAGCTCTTCACTATTTTCTGGGTATAGAAGTGACACATGACAAGGAATGCATTGTATTGACTTAGTAGAAATACATCATGGAGCTGCTTGGCCGAGCAAGAATGCAGAATTGCAAGCCTACAAATAGTCCTATGGTTGTGGCTGAAAGACTATCCAAGGAGCAAGAGAGGAAGAATCTGAGTGCTGATGATGCATCAAACTATAGGAGTATGGTAGGTGCTTTGTAGTACTTAACAAGACCAAACATAGTTTTTGTAGCCAACAAGGTTTGCCAATTTCTTCAGACTCCTATGGATGTGCATTGGTCGGCTATAAAGAGAATACTCAGGTACTTGAAGAACACATCAAGCACAGGACTAACTATTAAGAAATAAATCTGCATCAGTGTTGGTCGGTGCATTTTCATACACTGACTAGGTTAGATGTGTGGATGACAGAAGGTCCACCGGTGGTTTTGTAGTGTTCTTCAGTGAAAATCTTATTTTTCTAGAGCTCTAGGATGTAGGCTACGGTGTCAAGATCAGGTCCTAAATCAGAGCATCAGTCTTTAGCAAATGCAACAGTAGAAATCAATTGGATTTGGATTCAAAGCTACTTGGAGAACATTGTGTGTTTTTGTAGCATCGATTATTGCAATCAGAGGGGGTGAATAATTATTGCTGCCTTTTCGAAGTTTCCAAACGATTGATGATGGTTTTGACTACTCAAAAACCAATCGCCTGATTAGATACCCAGCTTACTACCACTTGATCCAACGATCTATTCGACCTCTTCACTCAATCGAACGATCTGTTCGACTACTTCACCCGATCGCTTTGCTCATCATCGTATGATCCAAACCACCAGCAATCATCAACGTAGTTTACACAAATCAAGAATCAGATGGATTCAAGACTAACTTTATTGCTGTAATTTTGTGGATTTACAAAGTACCCTCACAAGCACCCCTAAACACCTTCTTGATGAAAGCCCTCTCAGAACCGCACTAGAACTCTCAAAGCCACACGTTAGCTTTGAGCCTCTCTCTGCTTTTAAAGGCTAATGTACCAACCATGTCCGTATCAAATATCAACACAAAACTCTATCTCTTCCTCAAATCAAGGGACATGTAACCCTTCTGAACACGGGTTTTATTCACACTCTCAATCTTCTCAGTTACGGACTCTATCCACAACTACTAACCCAACATGTGAGGAAGCCTCCATAACAGCACCTCCTGAGTTTTCATCATGCACCATCACCGCTCATGTTGAAGCCTCCTAGCACAAGTTCTTCCCAACTTGACCGTCATCAGCACACACACGAAGCACACAACCCTCATCTACTCATAAATAAGAACCAAACCTTCCACGACCATCAACCAGGTCATTAGCAAGTTTGAGGGCTAGCTCTCGAAAGTGACCGAAGGATTTGTCCTTAGAGGCCATAAAATATACATAAGAGTATCTAGAGTAATCATCGAGTATAACAAGAACATACCATTTACCTCCAGCCGACTGAACCCTAGCAGGACCTATTGTGTCCATATGCGACAATTGACCAAGGGAGTCGGTCATGACAAGAGTGAGTGGAGGACGTGATGATGCGACCATCTTACCATGTCGACAAGGTGAATAGATTAAATCCATTGACTTATCAATCTTAAGACTAGGAATTCCTCTAATTAAATTCATATTACTAATCCTAGAAAGATGATTAAAGCCAATATGACCTAATCTACGGTGCCAAAAGAACAAATCCTTATATTCTGAAGAAATAAGACACCTAAGATCAGAAGATACCGAATACGAAAATTCACCCTTAAACAAACATCCAACTCGACTGGTTTTGCATACACGGTCACCAGTTGAATCTATAATACAGCATGAATGCTTTTTAAAATTCACCTCAAGATTATTGTCTGCCAACTGTGAAACTGAAAGCAAGTTATAGCTCAACTTACTGACAAGAGTGACATCTTTCAAGATAAACTTGTTGTTAATGCGCTTGGTGCCTTTAGCAAGAATTTGTCCTTGAGAGTTGACCCCAAAAGTGATCATCTCATCACCGGAGGCACGAGTGAGAGAGGAGAACCATCGTGAGTCTCCGATCATGTGACAAGCGTAACCAGAGTCAATGAACCATATGTTCTCCTTGCTCTTGCGATGAGCCTACAAAGCACGAGCAGTCTCGGTACCTTAATACTGGGGTTAGACAATAAAGATTTATGTATCCAGTACTGAGATACTTGACAAACATGAGAAAAAGTATGCACTAATAGAGCTTTAAGTGAAGCATTAGCATTTCACAAAATTCGACCAGAGAGTCGATGAGTCGTTGGTTCAACCACGCGGTCTGCCTCCTCAGCAAAGCTGATCTGACAGCCGACCGGTCTAAACGAGTAGTAAAAGCTGGTCGAAAATGATCTGACCCCTTACGTAAAGCTGGTCTACCTCTCGACTGGACTAATCGAGCAGAAAGCGTTTATCGAAAATCTCTTGAAAAACTAGTTCGACCGCGAGAAGCAACTAGTCGAGAATCCTATTCGATCACACGAGTTTGACCATGAGAAACAACTGGTCGAACATCTGGTCCAGCCTCGCCTATTCGACCACGGGAAATAATTGGTCGAAAACACTTCCTCATCCTGTCCATCTTCTCTTTCTTTGCTTTTCTAAAGCAGAATTGGACCAAATGACCATCTTTACCACAATGAGTGTATTGATACTTGACTTGATGAGAAGTCATATCTGATGATTTCGAAACACTCCTTTGGTAGAGAGATCTTTTGATATACCAACAGATTTAAAAATAATTTGTCTTGGTTCTGATTCTACTTCAAACTTAGGAGGATTATTCCTGGCATGCTCAACAAAGTTAAATCTTAGACAATGTTTCTTCACACTTATTTTTGATTGATCTAGGATCATATTTAAATTCTTTTGCCAAAAAAACCTCTCTAAGGTGTCTTTAAGATACTCATTCTCTTTAGCCAGTAAAGAACATGTTGAGCACTTAACAGCAAGACCCTTAGAAGCACTAGATTGAGCCGACTTCTCCTTTTTAGCAAAATCATTAAGTTGTCTAGTCAAAACTTTTGTTTCAGTATTAAGTTTAGGACAGTTAGAGTAAGAGAGAGTCTCATGATAAAACATATGTTGAATTGATTCCAGAGAAGAGTTAAGTCTAGTTTGGAGCAGATCACATTTAGAGTATGCTTTAGATGAGTTAGACTTAAGCTTCTCAATTTCATCATTAACAAGTTCAAGTTTTTCATCACAAGAATCATGTAGCATTCTTAGTTGATCAATTCTATCAGTTGCATCTCTAAGTTGAACTAGGCTTGCTGCATTAACAGATTTAGCAGTTTCCAACTCAGAGTGTAAGACTTGACAAGCTTCACAAGGATTATCTTTAGGAATAGATATTCTAAGTCTATTAATCTTAGAATTCAAGCTCTCAACTACAAAATTGTTTTCTTTCAATTTCTTTTTAGTCATTTTCAATTCAAGAGCAAGTTTAACTAGACCATCCTCAAGCTAATCATATAACAGTCTTACCTCATCACGATCGATGTAGTTGTTGTCATTGTTGTTGATGTTTGCCATGAAACACATGCTTGTGAAGTCGTCGGTGCTCTTCTTCTTGCCTTTGGCATTATCGTCGTCATCATCATTGTCATCGCAACTCTCAAAATCCTCATCACTCAAATCAAGGCGCTCGATAGCTGTTAGAACCTTACGACGAAAGGATCCACCATTGGTGTTACTCTTGAACAGTCGACGACGATAAGTCTTGTCTTCCTTGACCACCTTCCCTTTAAGCTTGAGGCAATCCATCTTGATATGGCCTGGCTCTCCACACTCAAAATATCTGATCGGACCTGGAGCACCACCATGCTTCCTCATCCTCACATTTTTGTGTAGCTTGTTTGCCCATGAGGAGATCAGCACCAGATCCCCTTTGGGTAGCAGCTCGAATTGTTCTTCTGAAAAGGAAGTCAGAGCAGACAAGGAAACATAAGATATTATACTCGACGAAGCAGTCTGCATGAGTTAGACACAAAGTACTAAAGATGAAGATTTATCAGTCTTAGATGGCAAAGCTTCCATCTCATAGATTTTCATTCTCGAGTACAGATCGTCCATGGTCCGAGTATATAGATCGACAGTTTGATTAATAGTCGTGATGACCATCAACCACTCGGAACCTAAAGACCTTAAGATTTTAGTTGCATTATCTCCATTTGCAGGAATAACACCAACTCCGCACAAATTACTCAAAATCTTTTCAAAATGAGCAAAAAGATCATCTATAGATTGACCAGGTTTCGTAGCAAAATCTGAGCTCTCATTTTGATAAAGATTCTTACGCACTTTCTTAATCTTAGTCGTTCCCTCATTATAATCGCAAAGAGTTTTCCAAATTAAGTGAGCAGAAGCAATGTGAACTACACGATCAAATTCTTTGTGAGAAATTCCTTGAAAAAGCAAGTTATGAGCACGTGCATTTAAATTACATCTGTTTTATTTTCAACAGTAACATCAGTAGGAACCACATAAATTTGAGAAACCTTTTCCCAAGACATCATTACCTTGAGCCTCAATGTAAGCTTGCATGTGAAACTTCCAAAAAGCAAAATCGGTACCATCTAGCATAGGGGACGAGTCACATACCTCTCTGATTCCATCGCTACCTTGCTTTGATACCACTTGTAGGATCGATTACTGCAATTAGAGGGGGTGAATAATTGTTGCTGCCTTTTTGAAGTTTCCAAAGGATTAATGATGCTTTCAACTACTCAGAAACCAATCGCCTGATGAGATGCCTAGCGTACGACCACTTGATCAACCGATCAATTCGACCTCTTCGCTCGATTGATCGATATATTCGACTGCTTCACCTGATCGCTGTGCTCGTCATCGTATGATCCAAACCACCAGTAATTACCAACGTACTTTACGCAAATCAAGAACTAGATGGATTCAAGACTAACTTTATTACTGAAATTTTGTGGATTTACAAAGTGCCCTCACAAGCACCCCGAAACACCTTCTCGACGAAAGCCCTCTCAGAACCGCACTAGAACTCTCTCAAAAGCCACACGTTAGCCCTAAGCCTCTCTCTGCTTTTATAGGCTAATGTACCAACTGTGTCTGCCTCAAACAAGAACATAAAACTATATCTCTTTCTCAAATCAAGGGACTCGTAACCCTTCCGAACACGGATTTTATTCAAACTCTCAATCTTCTCAGTTATGGACTCTATCCACAACTTCTAACCCAACATGTGACGAAGGCACGAGAACAGCACCTCTTGAGTCTTCATCACGCACCATCACCGCTCGTGTCAAAGCCTCCTAGACTGCACTACCCGTAGCTTCTCCACGAATCACCGCATTTGATCTCCATGTGCTCCAGCGTGAGCCAATCCACCTCGCGTGATATCTTCTGACCGCCTGGACCTCAGATCTCCTATCATAGTCCCGGTCCTCCTCGCCATCGACCATGACCGTCTCCACGTCAATCTGCACATGCAAAGACCAAATAAACTTTGTCCCAGCACAAGTTCTTCCCAACTTGGCCGTCATCAGCACACACACGAACCACACAACCCTCATCTACTCATAGACAAGAACCAAACATTCCGCAATAATCAACCATGTCATCCACGGTCATCAACCAGGTCATCCACGACCACACATCCTATTGCTATCCAGTAATCAACCTTAGACCACTCATTATGACCGCTAGCTCAACGAGTACTCAAAAAACAACCAGAACTCAGGAATTATCATTGCTTTGCTCAAAACACTCGGGAATAACAAGCATCACTACCAACCACAAAACCATCGAGGACCAACTACCAATCACTACACCTCCGACAACAAACCAGCAGAATTTACAACTACCGAATACCGAGTCCTTTCGACTACTAGGTACCGTTCACTGATCACCGACCACCATGCACCAGCTAGCCATACCACTAGCCTAACACGAGTACTCGAAGTACTCAAAGATAGTAAGAATTGAAGCACGCGTACCGATCATGAAGTCTACGAGTACCGACCGTGAAGCCTACGGCAACCAATCGCAAAAGCCTAAGACTATCGATCGTGAAGTCAACGAATACCGACCACAAAGCCTAAGACAACACATCAAACTGCAAAGTCTACGAGTACCGATCACAAAGTCGTCGACTATCAAGTACCGACCAGTAAAGTCTACAAGTATCGAGTATCAAGCATTAAAGTCCATGACTATCGAGTACCGACCAGTAAAGTCCACGACTATCGAGTATCGATCATTCACTGTAGCTATGACCATGAAAAAATATTGTAGCTACGACAAGTTCGCTAGTCGAGATCGAAACTTACCGATTACCAGGCGTGATCGTTTTACTGTAGTTGAAAATATCGATGTCGTAGTCAAAGGCTGTCGTGGTCAAAAAAACAGACGTGGTCGAAGTCGGACATGGTCGTAGTTGGACATGGTCAAAGTCTGACATGCTTAAAGTCTGCCGTGGTAAAAAACCGGACGTAGTCGAAGTCAACATGGTCGAAGTCAGACATGGACGAAATCTGCTAATCGAACAAAGCTGTTCGGACCACTCAGCACAGAGCTATTCAAGCCAACGATACAAAGCCGTTCGGACCACCGACTTCCGTGCGTGATCGAAGCCAGCCGGTCAAACCGCCCAATACAAAGCAGTCAAACCGTTAAACCTGAGATCCAGTTTTGCCAAACGCGCATCGACCGAAACTTTTTCAAAGGCAAATTCCAATGAAACCAAATGCCAGTTATTCATCATCAACAGAATGCACGACCATCGCATGGTCTCACAGTTTTGAAACAGAAAACCATGTCTTTAGTGTGACAATTTGGGAAAAACATACATGCCAGTCAATCCAATTTTCCATGGGCGTACCAAACATATAGAAGTGGACTTCCATTTTGTTTGTGAGAAGGTGGCACACAAGGATTTGGAGATACAATTTATATCGTCCAAGGACCAAGTAGCAGATGTTTTTACTAAACCGCTAGCAGCAAAGCATTTCTCTGACCTCTGGCGTAATCTCAACTTAGTTCCTACAGGTTGAGATTGAGGGAGGCTGTTGAAGAATCAAGATATTGTAGATATCCTTGTGCTGCATGGTTGTAGTATAAGTTAGAGAGAAAATATCTTTTTTGTTATAATCTGAACCATATCGTGATACCTATAACGCTCCATTGTTTTTTTGGCTATTACTGTTTCTGTCCGACAACAGCATATATAAGAACCTGAGAAGTGCTGTGTTTTGGTTCAGCGGCTTCCAATCCAACTCTGAGTTCATGAGTTTCCCATCTCTCTGATTATTCACACGGATGACGGTGCTGGAATTCATACCGCACGCTGTCTCGGTTGTCGTGCCGAAATCGGCATGCCACCACATGTTTGCGGACTGCTGCACTGCTACGGCGACCGCAACAAGAACTAATAGGTTTACTTAGGGGTGAAAACAGATCGGATATTTTCCGACCGACTGACCGTCGAATCCAAGTCGGATCGAATTCGGATAGTTATATCGGATAGTTATCGGATTCGGAGTCGGATTCGGATAGTTGTTTTTAGATACGGATTCGGATTCGGAAAATAACTATCCGACGGATACGGATACTATCCGGGATTTTATCGGATAATATCCGGATATATTTTTCGGATATCCGGGATTCGAAGTCAGATTCAGATAGTTGTATCCTTGGCTGCTTGTCATGTGTTTGCTAGTTTTTGTTGTATGCCTTTTGTATATGCCTTTTGTACCAGTCTATATATGCTTTTTGTTACATTAAATTACATTACATTTTGTACCAGTCTATATATGTATAAACTTGTTGATCACCCCAAGGTGTTCCAAAAAAAACTGCATGTTTGCATGTGGAGTTTGATAGTTTTTTCAACCAATTTATCGTATTCACATCCGCTCCGTATTCGTTCCGTATCTGTGATCGATACTATCCGGATTCGTATTCGTATCCGGCACTATTCGTATTCGACTCCGAATCCGAGAAAAAAAATATAGAATAGAATATAGAATAAGCAACATCCGACCGAATTCGACCCGTTTTCACCCCTAGGTTTACTGCCCAATTGCCGTTCTCGTTGGCCACCCTCGTTGCTCATGAGTAGCCAATGATCGGATACACACAAATCCCGCGCAAACCAACTGAACGGTACCTCATTTCTTGACTCTATTAATTAGCAATACGAGGATGGCGACCAAGAACGGCAATTGGGCAGTTCCAATATAGGTCTACTGTATCCCTATTTATTCCCTTTCAGCTAACGCATCTATTTACTATCACTCATACAGAGTATTCTTCATCTTTTCAAAACAATTACAAGAGGTGTCCAAGACATTTTCTTTCGTACCTTTTTTAGTTTCACCGTCATCTTAATTATAATATATTCAAAAATGCACCTTATATTTATCGACGGGTGAGTACTACATAGCATCAAAAAAAAATCTCAATATGTGTCCTAGCTAGATCGAGCAGAGGTAAGAAAAACTATATTTTGACGGGAAACAGCTTGAAATTCATCTTTTTCGAGAAGATCATTCATAATTTCTTTCCGGTGGATCCAATCTCCTCTAGACGATTCCTCATAAAAAAAATCCTCTAGATTGCCTATTCATTTGCTTCCAAAAACTACTTTTCTCCCGTAAATGACTTTTATACAGTATCTAACTTTCAAACAGAGTGTTTATTAGTCTATTGTAGTACATATTGTAATAATTTTATTTATATCAGCTAAAATTTTACAAATATCTCTTTATAAAGTTTTTTACAAGTTATTACTATTTGTAAGGTGAAGTTAAATATTAATAGGAACGGACTCTTCGGCTAGCTGGCTAATCAACGTCATAATCTCTATCGCAGTCGCAGCATCATCACATGTACGGGGGGGCGAGAATATTTCTGCATGGCTTGCTGGCTAAGCCTTGCTCAATCCTCCTCTCCATGGCCACCACCATCAGTGTCGCCTTCAGCGATCAACATCGATCCACGCGGACGTCCACAATGACTGCTGCTAGCAGCGGCGCTGGCCGGCCAAGTCAAACCGCAGGTAATTCACCTCGCTCGATCGCATTAACGCCGCCGTCAGAAAAAAAAAACCGGATTTGACCTCCTGCCCATCATGCCATTGTAGAGTATATTTCTCTCATCTCTGAACTACGTCGCCTCCATTGTAGTGTATATTTCTCTCATCTCTGAACTAGAACGCCTTGCCAAGCTTTCTGAAATCTGAAGCGTTCCAGGCTAGTGCAGTACATCTACTACGTACGTACTTGCGTATGTTCACGTCTACCACCCCCTCTCTCCCTGTGCTCCGGCTCCACGAATCACGCACGTCACCTGGCGTACATATGTTGCTGCTGCTCTTTGCGTGCGTACGTAGAGCTGGACGGGAGCCGTACCATGCGTTGCTGCCATCGGCTGGGCTTTTCTCTGAGCAGATGTAGGCACATGTTAGTATGGTTGGAAATATAGGTAATATTTTAATTTTAAATTTTTTTAGGAGACAAATATAATAAACTAGTGATGTAAAATTTACTACTAACAGCAGATTACTCATCATACTTCAGAATATACGCAAGAAAATATAGTAACAAAGTCGAACGAACGCGCGAACGATTTACTTTTTCGCCTGATGAAGAACAAGAAGCAACGTAGGCTTGATGCATGCAGAACGTAGATGACGCGGTGCAGTAAGCAGTCACACAGATGTGCGTTATCCAGAAACCTTATTGCCGCCCCGTGCAGGAACTCTCTGCGGCAATAATTCAGAGATAGCCGCTCTCTCTCCTTCCAGGTGCACGCTGTTAGAACACAATACCATGATCCTACACACACATTTACCTGTGGACACATACTACACGGGGGAGACGAGGAACATAGACACACAGAGAGAATTTCCCGACACGAACTTAACTTGCGCCGGATTTTCTCTTCTCTTTCTATTCCATCGCTCTCAATTTACTCAACATATTACCTAGCTTAAATAGCCTCACCTACACACGGTAGATCAACAAGTGTCCCGGGTCTCATGCCACACAAGGACTCCACTACTGGTCATACGCACACACAGCTAACAATAGACTTTCTCCACTAACCACTAACTCCATACAACTATTCTCACGCATCACAAACTCCACTATCTAACAATTAGCACCTAATCTCATGCCACTTCTCAACGTGGCTTTGACTAGCCCCTGCATGCACACACACGCATGCAAAATGCAATAGCAATCAAGATTAATATCCAACACACGCCGGGAAGAAAGGTTGGTGAAGTTCAGACGACGCAATACAACAGCCTAAGTTGACAGAAGTAAGAGATGCAGGCAATGACAGATTCTCATTTTATATACATTGGACGTCTCCAAGTATATATAGATATGCATGTTAATCTCTAGTAACTGTCCCATTGAACTGAAATAATTCACTGGTAACTACTCAATTATTTACTGGTAACTGATAGCATTTAACCAGTGATTTACCCGCTGATAACTGTCTGTCGTCAAAAACCCAATTAAGGATTAAATTCAAACGTTCGAATCTCATTCAAATAGAGAGAGTGAGGTGCAGGGTTCAGCAAAAATAAAGATGGACTTGGTCTGCCAAGTGGCACGCCACGCCACACCACGACACGGTCGCGCGTCACAAGTCATGCGATTTTTACGCGAAAACACGCGCGCGTGTGCGTGTGTGACTAGATAGAACTCTCCACATACCATCTCTATCCACATTCAAGGAGTGGTGAGAACTCCACCTTATAAATCAGTCTCCTCACCTTGCCTTAGCAATATGGTACTAAGCCATACATGCTTTGGAAGTAAGGAAATGGGCCATGCTCAAATGGGCCAATTTCTAACAAGTATCTTCCACGTAGCTTCTAGCTTTTGGTCCCGCTCATTTTGATTTGAAATTCTAATTTCTTATTTATTTTTTTACTATTCTTAAATTTCATCTTTTTCTGACTTTTGAACTTTTTTTTAGTTTTTTGCTTGTTCTTTTTTTTCTCATATTCGTCTGTATTATCCATGATGAGCTAATATTTTTTTTATTTTTAAGTTTTTAAATTTTATTTATGCTAAATAAGCCACCATTAGTTACAATGTAATTTCAGTCAGCTGCAGTGCAATTTTAGCCATAAGCCAGCTTATTTTAGCACAATCGAATGACACCTTTAGCTTTTAAAAACTAACTTTTTAACTGTGACTTTCTAAGATGGTTTCTATAACTATTTATAAGATTTATTGTGGAGTGCGCTTTAAATAGAATGGTTTTTAATATAAGTGTTTATTACTTTCTTAATCTCACAATCAGTTAAAGGTAAAAATTATAGTTAAAAATATAAAAGTCACGGCGCTGGGCCATACGAGGTGATAGACCGACGACGATGGGAAGGAATTTTCCTCGCCATGTCAAACATTCGTACACTGATGAGTGATGTGATATGGCAGGCGAGCGATATGTAGGCACGGCAGCTGTGATGGCAGGCAGGAGGCGCAGCTGTTTCCATTGCAGGCCGGCCGGGGATCCAGTGGAAGTAATGGCTAATGGACATGGGGGTGACTCTTTCTCCTGCAGCACAGTGGCAAATGGATCTACTAAGCACGGTTCCTATTAGGTTTTGCTTATAGCTTTTAACTGCAGCTGATGAATAGCAGTGATTGATAGGAGCAATTTTTGGCTGTGACTGATGAATAATAGTAGTTAAATATATTATGTAAGAAAGAAAGCAAACGAGAGTGTAACGAACGGTACTACAACATTCAGACTACTATACAACTTAAAGAATTGTGACATAATAAAATACAAAGTATTACAACATGCGAAAACGTAAAATAGTAACTGATAAATAGTAGTAACTGATATAAACGACTTATAGAAACTAAGACATTCGTATTGATTTTATCTTCTGAAAACAATCAAAAACCAAAACCAATACAAATATGCCCTAATTGGTTATATAGATTTTATAGCAGCTCAGCACATGGTACTCTGATTCGTCTGATTCGCAGAGCTGTAAATAAATGGGCCGAAGCTTTATCAGTGGATGAATTGAATATGCGCCGGTTGACTTGGATCACTTGCGTACAGTATTTATGAGAATCCAGTCGAGTCGAGGTGATGGTCCAGCTTCTGGATACCTTGGATCGACGTAACTCCACTCGCGGATACAGATTCTTGGGCAGCCAGCGAGCGCAGTCGCCTATATGCTCGTATCCCAGTTCCAGCTTCCAAGATGAGACGCCGAAGGCCAACGCGTGCATGCGCTAGCAGCCACAGATCATATTGCAGACACACACCACACACATGCATACATCCACAGGCTAGAGCTACCAACCTCTTCGATCCATCTCGCTCTCTCTCTTCGATCCATCTCGCTCTCCTGCTTTACAGCTTGTACTGTGATGCAAAGAGAGACACCGGGGGAGCGGAGGATAGCATGCAGCTGGTTTCTGCAAAAGAAGGTCGTCTCCCATGTGCACTGCGGAGTAGGGGAGGCGTGCATTTATGGCGCCTGTGCTCTCTCTTTTGCCCAGCATTCAAGCCGACGAGTTCTTCCCACCTCTCTCTCACGCACACACTCAGCGCCGCCCCCAACCAGCTTTTTCCGGCTGCCTGCTTCTCCCTCAAACTGTACGGTACAAAGAAATAAAGAAAAAATAAAATTAAAAAAGCTAAAATTAAAAAGCCGGCGTGTTCTAAGTGGCTTTTGGAAGCTACAAGAAGTCAAAAAAGGCCGTTGGAAGTCGAGCTTTTGTTAAAATGATTTAGTCTTTTTGGGAGTTAAGCTGATCATCGCCAAAATACATACATGCTGCAGTGTAGTAGTATAACTAAGAGACCATGTGGAGGTATCTAATATTTGTGATGAGTAATTGACCCTTGTTTTGAAAAGTTTGAGTTTGATTTGAGCGTTTTCTGCTAAGTCGTAAGCCCCTACGAATGGTCGGAGGTCCCTACGACCATGTTGTCGGCAGCACGAAGTCGGCTGGAAGGCTTACGACCTCTTTGGCCGTGGTCGAAAACTGTTACGACCACATTGGTCGTGGTCGCAAGTAGTTATGACCACGTTGGTCGTGGTCGGAAGCCAGCAAATGATTTTACGAGCACGTTGTGGATCGGATGGATGGTTTACACCACGTTGTTAGCAATCGGAAGTCGGCTGGAAGATTTACGACCACGTTGGTCGTGGTCGGAAGCCAGCAAACGGGTTTACGACCACATTGACCATGGTCTGAGGTCACCATGTGGGTTTACGACCACATTGGCCGTGGTCGGAAGCTCTTACGACGACTCTGGCCGTGGTCGAAAGGCAGTAGCAGCGTTTATGACCACGTTGGCCATGGTCGGATGGCAGCAGGAGAGTTTACAACCTCCTGGTCGAAAGTCGGCAGACAGTTTACGGCCACGTTATTGCGAGAAGCGGTTGGAAGTCGAATTTTCGATCGCTGCGGTCGATAGTCGACGGTCGGACTGACAACCACGTTGGGAAGTCGGTGGACTTCGACCACGTTGTGATGCGGTCGGACGTGGTCGTAGCGCAGTCCGGCGCGGTCGGACCTGATCAATACCGGTCGAACGTAGTCGGAATGTGGTCGGTTGCGGTCAAACGCGGTCGTGTGTGCTCAAGTCGTGGTCAGACACGGTTGGACGTGCTCGGGACGCGGTCGGAAGCACTCGGATGGAGTTGTAGCGTGGTCAGACGTGGTCGGAAGTCCCTTCGACCGTGTTGAAACCCTTGGCCGTGGTCGTAGCTTCGTTTAACTTGTCTTATGGGCTCCTGAAGCGGTCGTAACATCTGGGAATCGGTTGTATGGACCTCTGTGGTCGTAACGACGTACAATGCGGTCGTAGGCTATGTGCGTGGTAATCTTGTGATTTCGGCCGGTCGTAATGGGTATACGACTTTGTAGGAGTATGTTTTGAGTACTTTCTTCTGATGCAGATTATTGTTCACAATGTTTTGTGCTGTGCTATGTGATGGTTTGCTTGTCTATGTGGTTGCAGGACTTCGGAGCTAGGTCATGGTGAGGCGTTGGAGGATTGGGACTAGGCACAGGAGGTGTTGATATCCAGACGGTCGGAGACGCTGAAGATGATCGAGGCCGGTGAGGTGGTTGCGAGCCGGGAGACGAGGAACCGGAGCTAGAACTGCCGGAGGTGAGCACGACAGGCAACGACGAGGAGGACCGGGACTAGTCTCAAGGAGGAGCCAAGGTCTAGAGGGTCAGAATGTCGGGTGCGGTTGTGTGCATGAGATGGACCGGGACTAGACTTAGGAGGAGTCGAGGTCCAGTCTATCGGGTGCAAACTTGGACGGCAAGACAGAAGGAAGCTTCGGGAAGGTGCGTGAGGGGAAATTAGTGAAATTGACTCAGGCACAAAAGGAAACGGATTCTGTTGGTAAAGCACTAGGCAACTGGCTGTTAGCGGGTTGTCGTGTGGTTGTCGAGTGGTAAAACCCAGTGTTAGGTGGGGTTAACGGGTTTCCCCCGCTTGAGAAGGCTATAAATAGAGAAGGTAGAGTTCGGGTGCTCGGTGAGGTCGTTCCCGAATCGCTCTGGGTTTCTCTGTTCATTCTTGGGTGAGTTGTCTCTGGAAGAGCAAGATTGCTCGTGTATCTCCCAATTGAAGTGGTTGTAGAAACCTCCATGATCAATCATTCATCTCTTTGCATCTCTATTTGATCTGTGTATCTATTTGATGCTTGCTTGTCTTGAGCATTCTTTCTCTGTTCATCTTTTCGCTCTTTTGGCTTCCTGGCTTAAGGTTTGGTTTTCAGTTTTCTTTGGTTTCAATCTGCTCTGAATTGGGAATCTCCTCAAAGTCCCTTGGCTAGCTTAATCCCAAGAGCAAGGTTTCTAGACTTTGAATCGTTTGGTCAGAGAATTTTTGGCTTGGGGTTTACTGCCTCCGTAGTTCCTCTGTTTTGGATTCGACTTTGCCTTTCTCCTCGTTCCGGCAGAGAAGCTTTCATCCACTTTGATTTTACTCGGCCAGAGGATGAGTTCTAGCTATGGTTAAAATCTCATGACCAACTGATCCAAGAATCACAAGTTTTTCGGAAACTGGATCTGGCGGTCGTACACCGTTAGCCTCCTCTGTTTTGTGTTCGACTGTGTCGTTCGTTTCATTCTCAGTAGAGAAGTCTCGTCCACTCTGAATTTTCTTGGACAGAGGACATGATCTTGCTAGGGTTCAAGTTTCTTGGTCTTTGGATCTTTGAACCGAACGTTTTTGCGGTCGTGCGCCTCGAGTGCTCCTCTATTTCTTCTTCAACCGTATCTTTCTGTTCGACCGCAGCATAGAGTTTTCGTCTTCTTAGTAATTTCCCTCCCATAGGAGGTTGTCTTGCAGTGTTTGAAGTTTCTTGACCAACGGATCCGAGAATCAAAAGTTATTTGGAAATTGGGTCTGGCGGCCGAGCGCTTCCACTTCCTTCCGACCACATAGGGCATGTTCTTTTCCTCCAAAACTGGCGGCTTTTGGCTTTTGCTACAGTACTTAACATTCAAACGAGTATTTTCTCAAGACGGGGTCTACAAGTTGAACGATGTACACGTTAAAAGCCCAACATATGTACCATTCAAAATTGCAAGTGAGTATCTCTCTCTCCGTAATCTGTACCGTAAACAGCCAAAATTTAAAAATTTCAGCCAAAAGCCATAAGCCGTAGCCGTTGCTAAACAGGCCCATAGTAAACATTGTGCACTCTGTTTTCAGTCGTGACTGTGTTCCTTCTGTTGTCGGTCTGTTTGTCTGATTTCCAGTGGATCTTCTGTCTTCAACCGAGTGACTCGATTGACCACGAGTTGGCTTCGACCTCTCTGACACAGACGGTCTATCTCTTGGTCAGATCGACCACAGTAGAACATTTCGACTACTCTGTTTTGTTCTCGGCCATCTGCTGTTCTTTCTCGGCTCGGTTGGTTGCTTTCGGTTTCCAGTTTGCGGTCCAGTTCTTACTTTATAGCTCTGTAGCTATTGGAGAAGAAAGATTGTGTGAATACTTGAAGAGATTTGAAGACACCATTCATCCCCTCTATTGCCTATTCGGTCCTACAATACCTCTTAGTTCAGCCATTTTCCATGTCTACCTAGGCAGCTGTCCTGATGAACTGTGAAAAGAAATTAAGGCCAGTTCGCTTCTGGAATCGGCAAGCCCAGCTAGCCAGTGCAAAAGCAGCTCTCCCACATAGCACACAGGGCCTAAAGCAACCGCAGAGGCAGGAAGAAGAAGAAAGAATACAGTGTTTTAGCTCTAGCTACCTAGTAGTAACACAGCAGGTCATGGCATGCATGAGAGGGATGGGGCCCCTCGGGGATTTTTACAGCTCCGGGGAAAGAAAAGAAAAGAAATATTCATTGCATTGCATGCATATGATGTGAGTAGCAGCAAGTACTACTCCGCAGTGCATGCCATGCCTGAGCAAGCAAAGGCAAGTGTCAAAGCAACTTTAAAAATCTGCAAGTGTGAGCATTTAAGGCTTGTCTGCATATTGCTAAAGTAGAGATGAAAACGGATGAATATGGATTTGATAGTGTTTAAACTATATTCATATTCACATTTTTCTTGAATTCAAATATGAATCGAACAAACATCGGATACGAATACGGATCGGACAAATATCGGATACGATTTCGAATGGAATATCTACTTAATTCGATCGAATCCGAAAATCTTCATAACTTATCTAGTATGAAGATATTAATGACATTTTATCCTCGTACAATCACGCTTAATCATTTTAACTACTTAAGTCTTATTGTAATAAAATATGTATATTGCTTTGTCGAATACGAATACAGATAGTCTGGATAAAACAATATTTTGGATGATAAAGGTCTATAACATGTTCGCATCTATATTTCTTATGCAAATTCGAATACGAATATGATAGGATAGAAATTGTTAATCGGATGAACAAAATTTATACTATATTCGTATCCTATCGAATACGGTAACCGGATAATACAGATAATTTGTATCCACTTTTCACTCCTATTTTCAAGGGCAGGGTGATATGGGTGTTCGACATTGGCTTTTACTTATAATTTTTAGCTATGAATTATAACTTTTAATTAAAACAAATAGTAGTGGCTAAAAAATGACTCTAAGAAGAGATCCGCGTAAGAAGTGGAGAAAGTGAGTAAAATATGTGTTTGTGACGGAAATAAAAGGAGTATGGTGTGTGATACATCCATTAACCTCTTGCCTTATCCCGGAGCTAGATAGTAATGAGCAAAGTGGAGAAGCCGATTCAAAAAGTTAGATATTTATATTAACTTTTAGTTTTTATAAGCATAAACTAGATTTAAAAGCCAATACGAAGAGTACCTGGCCGCTTATGTATAGCCATGGGACTGCCAGTCCAGTGCCAATGTCTCACACCATGCATGGCAACAGCTAGTAGAAGGGCTATTTATATTGGCTTGTAAAAGTTATTTTTTCACAGTAAATAGTTTTTTTATATTATCTAATTTTCAAATAGAGTATTTTTGAAGATGGGATCTACTAGTCGATTGTAGTAGATACTATAGTGACTTCATTTATACAGCTAAAATCGCACGTGAGTCTTTATCTCTCCGTACTCTCTCGCGAACAGCCAAAAGCTATTACTATTTATAAGTCAAAGCTGAAAAACATTAGCAAAACCTAATATGAACGAACCTAACCAGTGCATTTACGGTGCATCTCTTTCTCTATTCTTTTGGTTCGTTTTGGAAGAGTTCCGAGTAGTATGCGGTTAAATGCTTGTTAGATTTTTTGTTAAGGAAAAACTGAATGAGCAAGTTGGAATCTGCTCAAAATCACGACTTACTCCATCCGGTTATAAATACATGTTATTTTAAACATCGACATAGTCTTTAAAATATATCTTTAACCACTAATTTCTATGATAATATATTTATAAAACCTAATATAAATTATAATATTATAAAAATATTTTTCAAGATAAATCTACCCACATGATGTTTATGTATCCAATTTAAATATTTAAAATATTTAAAGTTTTAAATTTTTAGCTGCATACGTATCCAAAGCAACATGTAACTGTAAGCAGAGGGAGTACTTTGATGTGATCCGAATCCGTGACCTCTCTAGCACAATACGACCAGTATCGACAATTTCTAAAGCAACGCATGACAAATCACTGATTATGGCAGAATGTGAAAAACACTGGTGCAACTAATTTTAGGAGTTACAGTAGTTTTCTTCACTGTTTCATTTCCCTTTTCTCCTTCAGAAAGATGAGGTAGATAAAAACACATCTACTCTACAAGAAAACTGAGAAATACATAGCTACAAAAGTTCACCTCATCTTCCATTTCTGGAGAAGCCGTGGTCTTTAAAACTGAAAAAAACTGCACCCCAGCCTAACATAAACCCGATAGCTATGATATGACTATGGAAGGGTCTATAAACCTGCTTAACGACCCTTGGACACGACGAACACAGCACTTGGGTTCACAAAAAGACCTTAGCCCGAATGCCTTGAAACTATACACACAGAGGAGGCACTCCTGTTACCTGTTCTTTTTAGCTTCTAAAAGCTGATTTTCGATTTTCTACAGTAATTAGCTTTTAAACGAAGTATTTTTTTTAAATTAGGATCTACTAATTAGTTGTAGTACATACTTTATTGACTTTATTTATATGACAAAAATGGCATATGAGTTTCTGTTACTCTATAATCTATCGTACAAATAGCCTAAAACCATAAGCCACAACCAAAAGCCACAAGCCGCAGCTAAAAAGAACAGACCCATGTGTATCGATCAAGTAACATCAAATGTTAACTGCAGAGGCAATGGCGCTTAAATGCAATGTCAGATTCCATGGCCGTGCCCCCCCAATGGTCGCCATCACCAAGGAAAAATTAGGTTAAATGTCTTACTAGTCATAGCAGCGAGGCAAGGCCAGTTGCAGCCTGAGGCTGTCCGTCCAGGCTCAGAGGCGTAGATAACTAGATAGGCTCCTGACATTAGTGAGAGACGGCCCATTAACTCGAATCCCTTTCTACGCCGTATGTGGATGCATATCTCTACACGATTTTGAGCCGAATTTATTTGGATTTGCCGTGCAATCATTTTCTCCCACAAAGAGGAAGAAATAGGTGCGGTCTCTAATAGGTATTGCTCGTTTACAAGTCTGCTGACATATGGCAATATGGCATGTGCAAACCTTGCTATTGGAGAAAGGGGAGACGATGAAGATTTTTTTTTCACAAAAAAAGCAACATTATTGCTCATTTCCATGTCAAATTATTAGTTTACGCTGCCAACCAAACTTCTCCCTTCGGTCACAATTACATGTCGTTTTGAGATACGTGCAGTTAAATTTTAGAAACTTTGATTATCAATATATTTTTAAATATTTAGATTAGATATATAAAAATCATATGTATATATTTGTCTCAAAAATATTTTTATACTATTGTAATTTTATTAGGTTTTAAGAATATATTATAATATAAATTTGTGGTCAAAGTTGTGTTTTGTGAATCATATCGATGTCCAAAATAGCATATATTTGTGACTGGATATATAAAAATAATATGTAGTACAATCTTGTTTATTACAGCTAGCTCTCTATTAGTCTTTAGGTGTTCAAATCGGCTTCTGCTTCCGACTTCTGCTTGGAAAAGTCGAAGCCGATTTAAACACCTTGACTTCTTAAAGCAGCTTCTCCAAGCTGCTTTCAAAAGCGACTTCTCCAAACCAGTTTGAAAGGCCGCTGGCCTTTGTCGTCCCCTCCATGTCCACATCTTTCAAAATCTATTTTACAAATTTTTATTTTAAAAGTTACTTTTTCTAGCTGTTTCTATTTCATTTTAGCAAAAAGAGGGAGTAGATCGTTTTACACGTGTATTCTCAATCAGCGGGAGTAATGGTAAACTTGATGGATGTGAGATTTATCCATAACAAGAGTGAAAACCAGAAGATAAGGGACAAGAGGTTAGTTGAGATACACATCAAGTACTAGGTACTAGAGCAAGCATTACATGCATCACACAATACCGTATGATTCGCATGAATAAGTGCGTCAAATCAATGCGAGACCACACTACCGTATGATTCGCATTTTGAATAAATTTCGTTTTTTCTGAATTTTAACTTTTTGAGCTTTTTGTCAATTGTCCGTGATGGGCTAATATTTTTATATTTTTAAATTTTTAAATTTAATTATGTCAAATAAGTCTCTCTCACCATGACCACACTAAATCAATGTCAATGTACGAAACGTCCATTCGTGGCTTTCTCCTTTAGTATCCTAGTACTAGAAAATTTACTAAGCGCACAGAACATACGTTTAGGCCCATTTGGATTTCCTGTTGCTGCAAAAATGAAATGATTTTTATGAAATTCCTGTAAAATTTCATGCACTTATAATGGAAGAAGAATTATACTAGTATCGTAGTATATGCATGATTTGCAAATTAAATCACAACCAAGCTAGTGAAATATGCATATATCTAATTTGCAGAAAATCCAACTCAAGGAACAAGAATTTATGACATCGACTAGTATATAGATTATTGTTATTAAAAGATGTACAACTCTTTTGTTTGCCACCTCCATTTCAGGACTGACTCATCACCGTACATCCAGTCACCCACCATGGATTAGTATAGACTTACATCAGTACACCAATCCATAGCACCAAAAACCCAAAAAGAAGCAAAAAATATATATAGGGTGGTTTTTTTGGTTGAGTTCATGGCTGTGGCTTTTTAAATTTTGATATGTTCATGAGAAATAATACGCAAAAAAAATAATCACGATTTTAATTGGTACAGCTAAATTTAGTATAGTTTATACTATAATTTATCTGTAAATTTTGCCTTAAAAATATATTATTTAACAGTAAGTTAACGTAGAAATGGAAGTATATATATTAACTAAACTATGCTTTTGATGATCTAAATCACCAAGGATTCAAGTGCATGCTTAGCTTCTTTCTTCAAGCTTAGTCACATTTATTTATTTTTCTTCTTTTTCCCCCTCTCTAGAAGAACTCACTCGGGTCCCCCAATGGCACGTCCATGAGCCCCACCTCCCCATGCCCCATGCCGTCGTCGAGCAGCCAGCTCTCCAGCATCGACAGCGCCGGCGCCGCGGCGGCCACGTGAGCTTCCTCCGTCTTGCTCGTCCCCGTCGAGCCCTCCGGCGTCGGCGCCGTGCCGCTGTGGCTGGCGGAAGCGCCCTCGCCGGACACCGACGCCGACGACCGCGACCCGGAGGACGCCTTCCCCGCCGTCCCCGGGCCGCATCCAACCCTCCAGCAGCCGTGCAATGTTCTCGGCGCTGGACGCGTACGTCACCTGCGACGGTGCCGGCGGCTGCTGCGGCTGCGGCCTGGCCGGCGGCGAAGGGTCCAGCGAGAGCGCCTCCCGGAGCGCCTGCCGCGCGGTGTGGATGTCCGTCTGCAGCCGCCGCTCCCACTGCCCCTTGGGCGCTGCCGCCCTGCTCTTCACCTCGCCGGCGCCGGCGCCGTCCTCGCCGGCGCTCATCTTCTTGAGTTTCTTCTTGAGGTGCGTGTTCCAGTAGTTCTTGATGTCGTTGTCCGTCCGCTCCGGCAAGTAGGACGCGATAGCCGCCCACCTAACCAAATTAAGAACCGCAAACACGAACAAAGACTCAATTTAGGGCTCAATCCATCACACAAATTAACCTGGACTGGACAGGAGCAAGTAAATTAACAAGAGTGGAAATGAAGCAAAATCAAATGAAATTAATTACCGGTTGCCGAGGAGGGCCTGGAGGTGGACGATGAGCTTCTCCTCCTGGTCGGTGAAATTGCCACGCTTGATTCCCGGCCGGAGGTAGTTGGTCCACCGCAGCCGGCAGCTCTTGCTGCACCGCATCAGCCCTGCAGGACGCATCCACGCACACGAACAGCAGCAACAACGAGTCGACCAGTGAGACAACTTCAATTAATCGCCCAAGAAAAGCACAAAACGAGAGAAATTAAGGGACTAGGCGCGCACCGGTGTTGGTGGGCACGGCGCGCCAGTTCCCCGGGCCGTGCTCCTGGATGTAGGACACGAGCACGAGGTCCTCCTCCGGCGTCCACGGCCCCTTCTTCACCCCGGCCTTGTCGCAGCACGGCGGCCTCCCCATGCCGCCGCCCCTCCTCTTCTCGCGGGCACCCCTCCGCCTCTGAATTCGTCTTGGCTTCTCGCGGGAGCGGTGTGGGGGTGGTACAAAGAAGAAGGGTTCAGAATTTCAGATCAGGAGTTCAGGCTTCCTCTTCGCTTTTCTTGGGGTGGTGAGGTGAGAACCGAACCGAACGAGACAAGGGTCCAAGATGAGCTAGATGGTGAGGTAATGGAGGTCGGCGGTGCGTCTCCGGGGCTATATATAAGCGCGCCGCGAGATCACACAGCTGCGCCCCTGCGATTGACCACCCAGGAAGCGGCCAAGATAAGTGAGGCGACGACCCAAGGAACTCGCCTCGCCACGAGCCGGTCTCTCCTTTCCCCCTCTGAGACCGTGACACAGTGACACACGCACGCACAGTGACACAGCGTGTAAATACGGACAAAACGGACCGGAGGCCAGGCCGAAAAGGGCGCGAAGTTTTAGCGGAAGTGAGACCGGGCTCGGTGGGCATTGTCTCGGGCCCGCTCAATCGGGAAGGAAGGAAGCTTCCGGGGTCGTGGCGTGGCCTCGGCCGCTGCTCACACCTGTTTGTTCAGTTCGGTGGATCGGCGGCGCGCGCCGCCGGCTTCGCTGGAGAATTTTGTAAATTAATATTTTTTATTAATGTCTTACATAAATATAATACTTTTTAAAAATTATATAAATAACCTTATGTCGCTATTTAAATTTGGGATGCTGGCAAAAGCTCTATCGTCAAATAAATTGAAGACAGAGTACCATGGTACCATTTCGATTTGACGACAAAGAAACAAATCGCCAAATGAAACGGCGACATAAGCCCTCCGCAGCTTCAATCATCATTGCAAAAGGTGATAATCCTACGTGGAGTCTCACCTGGCAGTGATTGACGACAAACCTTCTATTGTCAGTTCAATTCACGACAGAGATCTACCGACTGTCACACAGGATTTCATGTAGGATTGTAGGGCGCTGTAGAGAGGACAGAAAGCTGCGCGGGCGCACGTAGTGCCTGTGGTTTCCAGTTGTTTTCCCCTTGCGAAATCGATAGCAAGCTCCCCTCAAAAAATAAAAAAAATGATTGCAAGTATGCAACATGTGCCTAGCCTGGTTTGGGTGTGGACTTGGTCGACGCAACGAACAGGGTTAAGGTAGGAAACTTTCTGCAGAGATGATCGCAGCAGACGGTTGGGATCGGTCCGGGTAGATGGCTTTTCTTCCCCCCAATAATCAAGGAGTTTTGCTTCCCCGTTAACTCTTGGGTCGATGACCAAATTGGTCCCTCAAGTTTGGGGAAAGGAAGGATACATGCCACTAGTGGGAAATTCACAAAAAAAAAAAAACTCATTGAACATATGGTAGGCAGAAATCAACCCTAATCATCAGCAAGAGAAAAACTGCATTACGAGCCTCCCTCGGCGTGAAACGCAGTGAGCAAAACTAGCAAAACCATTGCTATATTAAGCCTCCCTAGCATGTGCTATGTGTACATGGTTACGGTTAGTCCAATTAAATCATTTGTACGTTGCCGAGCAGATCGGATGCTCTAGTTTGATCTGAACCGTTTACTGCGCAGATCAAATGACTCCTGCAATATATGGCACTCACCTCTTTGTAATGCTGTTGTCGCATGTAATTTTTCGTGTTTTCGGGGTTTGTGTAACGGATTTCTTTTACAGTTTGGAGAGCCAAACGTGGACGGCAAACGGTGCATTTTGCTTGGAGTGGAACAATATTGGTCCTATTTTTTTGGCTGCGACTTATAACTTTTGGCTATGGTTGATAGTTTTTATTTGTATTTTTTTGAGATGGTAACGAATAACTAATGACGTTTGGATTTGAGAAGCCGTTTGAAGAAATTGTTCTATTTATTTTAACTTTTAGATAAACTAAAAACTAAAAGGTTAAAAGAACAGAGTCATCCTCGGCCATTATTCATTGAAGGCACCAAACATCAGGAACTGTCGGATAGGAAATCAATGCTCGAGATCAAAGTCATTGAGAAATTTGAACATCTCATGATAAATTGAAATCATCTGATGCAATCAATTTAGGTCGTTTGGGTCTATTTTTTTTGCTTCGACTTATGGTTTTTGGCTACGACTTATAGTTTTGATTGTTTGTGAAAGAGAATACGGAGTAACAGAAATTTGCGCGTGGTTTGGACCAATACAAATGAAGTCGCTACAGTATATTTTACAATTAACTTATAGATTCTATTAAAAAATACTTTATTTAAAAATTAATTATTATAAAAAAGCTAAAAACAACTTCTAAAAACTGAAAAAATATGCCCTCAATTTGTGCCTCGGTCCAATGGTCCCAATGTGCTTTCCTCAGGCCTTTCGTGTGAAAAGATGATGCGCTTCCGAAGTGAACCGTGCGCATTTAATTTCATGAGGTCATCACGTGTCGCAACCTACGGCTTAGAGTTGAGGGGGACGAAAAGCTTGAGTCTTGCGTTGGTTTTGTTTTTTACGGTTTGTAAAAGTGGTTCTTAATTTTTATTATAATACTTAATTTTTAAATAAAATATTTTTTTAAGAAAAATCTACAAGTTAATTATAGTACACGTTAAAAGACTAATATCTGTATCAATCAAAATCGCAAGCGATTATCTCTCTCTTCGTAATCTCTATAGCAAACAGTCAAAATTTAAAATTTTCAGCTAAAACCATAAGCCGCAGCTAAAAAGAACAGATCCATAAATTCTTAAGAATAATCTAGGGCCTGTTTGAAACATATGAATTAGTTTTATAGGAATCTTGTAGAAAATTCACGAGAAACAGTTCAGCACCCTTGGGATTCTGGAAAGAATTTCTCATTCCAGATGAGACCTAAAGTCCCTTTTTATGAATATTTTGTCACTCAACAATAGGTCGAGTTCTATGACGGAAAATTCGCTAGATTTTGTAGGAATCGAGTCATTTTCTTCGTAATCCTTGGAGAATTTGGAAAACGACTACAGTGTTATACCTAGCTAACCAAAAGCTCTCTTTTACAAACCACCTCCCCTGCCCCCGCGAAAGAGAGTCAGAGGCATACACAACTATTGGATCATATTTGGTCACGCTTACGTGCTACGCAGAATTGCGGTTCGCTGCTCGACTTGACCTGGACTAGCCTCGTCCAACCCAACGGGGGCTCAAGAACTGTTGACACATCTTGTCCTGCAACTATTTTTAAAAATAATATTAGTGTTCGGAAGTCCATTTTTACAAATCTAGTCTTCGCTCTAAACTCGGTAGCCGTGACAGGCAACACGTGTCACCTGCGAGATCTAGTAATTTTGCCCCCTGACGGAGAAATTCCTTCTTTGGCCCCTCTTGCAAAATTCCCCATTTAGCCCCCTCACGTGGCTGAGGACCGCACGAAGCACGTGGCATGGCCCTCGGGTTTGCTAGCACCCTAGCGTGGCTCCTGACCGCCCGAGGTGCCAGGTGCCACGCCAGTCGCTCGCACGGTACGCGACCGCGCCAGCAGGACTTGGCGCACTCGTGGGCCGCGCTCCCCATGCTTCGTGTGGTTGGCCACCATGCGAAGGAGCCAAAGGGGGGAATTTCGCGGTGGAGGCAAAGGAGAAATTTCTCTACCACGGGGGGCTAAAAATGACCACGCTTCATCTCCTGCCGCGCTTCAGCAAATTGCGGGTCTTTAGGTAGACAATTAATTAATCATGTGTAGCACTAATTAATCAACATATTTCATTATTAACACTAATTAATTAACATACTCCATGATTAACACTAATTATTTAATATATTTCATGATTAACACTATTAATCAACATGTTTTACTGCAGCAGTCGGTTGGAACTGGTAAGTATCTGTCGAGCTCAAGAAAAGGGCTAGAATGCAAAAATAATGTTCGGATACTAATTTAAAAAAAAAGTGTATACAGTAGTAGACGTGTCAAGTTCGGCGCTCAACTCGAGCACTCGACCTGCGACGCGCGCGGCCTAGTGCGCGCATGCGGTAGCCAGCCACAGTCGGTACAATTACATGCACCCGGTGTTGGGTGCGAGCGAGACACTTGGCAAGTGGAAACTAATTCTGCATGCACCGCACGACTACCGCGTCTCTACACCCTACATCACGCATGTTGCTGGCCGGTTGCACACGTACGTACGTCAGTCTGACCATTTTATTGCTAGTTGCACGTACTAGTAGCTAATTCTCCCTAAATTTAGGGATTTTTTTAAGTATATTATACTGATAATAGAAAGATAGTAGTAAAAATATAATTTGACTATTGTTTTGTGAGGACATTATAGACTTATTTTTCAACCTGCTTTTTTGGAAGGTATTTTGGACTATCTCATATCAACATATGTCTGTAAACAGCAGCTGCATCTTGATCAAGGAGCTACTCGACAAGGTCGTCACTTTGGCCGCTGGCTTCATCCACGAGAAAGGTAGGGACGACAACGGCGGCGGCAAGTCGTCGACACTGTTGTCCACGGTGACCATGTCCAATCGGTGTCGGCCAACGCTGCCATGGCGGCGGCCATGGCCGTGCTGAGGGGAGTGCGGGTCATGCGACCGTCTGAGGCCCCAATTTCGTGGCCTAAAAAATCACCCAGCAGAGAAGACCTATGTATTCGTGTGAGGTCGAGCGCGGATAGGGGTGAAACGGATCAGATACGGATGGATAATATCTTTACCATATTTATTTTCATATGTTTTTCGAATATGGATACGAATACGGATAACTCGAATACAAATACAAATACGAATAATATCGAATACAGATACGGATCGAATACGAATCGAAACGAATATTGTTACAAATATTTATCGGAACATGAAAATCCCTTAAACTATATATCCAAAATTAACGAAAATACATAAATAGTTCATTTTGTCAAAATATACATGAAATCTAAACAAGCATAGTCTTTTTATCCATAATAAATATACCCAATAGTCGATCATAACATAACCCAGATCAGATTCGACGGATACTACGGATACTAGGTTTATCAGTATTCGTATCCGTGTCGATAAAAATCCGTATCCATATCGATAAAAAAATCCGTATCCATATCCGATCCGAGAACTATCGAAAAAATCCGATCCGACACAACCAGTATCGTGTCCGTCCGGATCCGACGGAAATTATCCGATCCGTTTTCACCTCTAGCCCCGAGCCTAGCTCGAGTCCGCTCGTCTCCGCACGACGACTTGGCGTGCGTGGCGCTCAGATTCTCGGCTCCGAGCCCCGAGGCCCCACGGCGCCAGATTCTCTCTTGTATTCGTGACTTCGTCGGTTCATGTTCGCTCGTCTCTCCGATCGCCGGCGGTCGGCTCGTCAATGTCCATTCATCCGTGGTCGCACTGTTACTTAGAGCTTTGCATGTGGCCTCCAAATTTCACGACGGCCTCGGCGGCGTTGTCTTGCTCAAGCCGTGCCTTACCATACTCCATTTCCTTTAGCAACGTGGCCTTCTCGGATAGTGAGCTCCTTAAGGTTGTAATCTCCCCATCCCTCTTCATCGTCAGCGACTCAATAGTCAACCTGGCCTCTTCATACTCCGAGACCACATTGACATACATATGGCTCAATTTAGACATCTCTGCTTCGAGCAACTTCCTGCAGCCCTCCTCATGGGCTAATGCTTGGCAGCACATCTCGAGCCTCGACCAGACCTCCTCGATGATTCTGGTCTTGGAATCCAAATTGGTCTTAAGAGTGCCAATCTGATCGACCAAGGTTGATCTATCAGAGCCCCACTCCCCTCTTGGCCTCCCAGAACTCATCTTGGACCTTCTTGAGCGCCTCCTCAAGGTGTCCAACTGCTCGACCTTCCACTTGAGCTTGCCCTCGATGGCGGCCTTCTCATCCTCTAGCTTCACCAGCATCTTGTCCCTCATCATCACTTCCCTCCGCACCAATGCCCTCTGCTCTGACTCCGAGCCCTTCTCCTTCTCCGACAAGAGCCTCCTCAGTCGCGCAACCTCCTCACTGCATGAGCGCGCGGCCACCTCCTTCTCATTCCTCCTCGCCTTGGACTCCTCCAGCACAGAGATGAGCTCCCTCTTTGTCGGTTCCTTGCCAGCGGCAGCGAGGACCATGTGGTGCGCGTATGGTCAGTCGTTAACCCCAACGCCTCACTGTTCAGCGTGGTGCAGGAGCTCTCGACACTCTCATTGTTTCGTTTATAATTTTACCCTTTTGAGATTCTATTGCTAGTAGCGTGGGTGGTAGTATAACTAAATTCTAACTAATTTAAACTATTGGATCATAAAGATTGGATGGTTCATATTCATTTTAAGATACCGTAAAAGAACTCTAATTTGGAGTGTGCATGCATGCATTCTTCCATAATTTGTAGTAGTAGATATGCGGTACTACTCCATCTGTCCCAAAATGTTGGTCGTCGTGGGTTCCGTGTGATCAAGCTTTTCAACCTTTAAGCATGGGAGAGCCAGGCTAAAGATATGAGAAGAAAAGTGAATTGGCATTTAAGAAGACAAAAATGGTAAAATGCTATTTTTATACTCATATTTACAAACATTGCTATCTTATCCATGATTTTGAATTTAGAAGGAATCTTCCCTAAAGAAGGTTTCTTTGATTTCTTCTCCACGACCACGTCTGGTCGTTGAATGGCGAGGCCACCTCTGATTGCGTCTGGTCATAGACCCTGAGCAGGTGCTATTACTCCTTGCTCCTCTTGCCCTTCTTGATGGTCGAGACCGATTTTGACCACCTAAAGAGCAATCTCCTTTTCAATCACAGGTTTTGTTGCCACAGTGGCCTCCTTCATAAAAGATACAAAACTCTTCCAGTTTTTCTTTTTGAGTCGTTTAATAAAGCCTTGAGAAGTGCCAACTCAAATAGTTTTATCATCATAGTAGAAGGGTACCTTGATCTTAGGAGCCGGTTGCTCTAGTACAGCTGCCCCAATTTTCTCTACAATAGCTATGTCTACAAGGAACTGCTTGATGGGGGCAGACGGAGGAAGAGAGGAAGGAGCAGCATTCAAACTTTCATCCGCTTGTCGACAACCTTGGTTAGTCGACACTTCTTGGTTGGAGGAGTTTTAATCCCCTCTTTTTCTTTTTTTGATTATCATCAATTCGACCTCTTGGTCATTTTTGACGGTTTTCTATGCCAACTTTCTACAATAGAAAAGGATGTTAAGAGCTCTTAGTTTACAACTACGAAAGCCTAAAGAAGAAGTTAAACTTCGATTACCTTTAGGCGTTCATTTTTTTCCTCGATGGATACATCCACCAAAATGTGAGGAGCCTCTACATCAAGTGTTGGAGCCTTCTCACAGATAATTTTAACTCGGGAATCTATCTCTCCGAAAGCAAGATCTATATAGAAAGATAAAAGTGGTCGGTAACTAGAACTCGAAATTCAGAGAACAAGTTTGATCATTACTTACCATTCTCATAGTCCCTGGTCGTTTCCTTGGCCCCCGAGTACATCCACATTGGATGTGCTCATTTCTTCAGAGAGCTGATATGACGACTGATGAAGTCTTTCACCACGTGCCAGCTGGTAAGCCCCTTGTTCATTAGTTCTTTGATACTTGGATGTAGGGGGCTATCCGAGTTGGGTCTTTTGGGACCGAGTTCCAAAAAAAATCTTCTCAGTACCCTTCCCTACAAAGGAAATGCTATCTTCACTTGTCGTCTCCCAGTATAACTATCTCTTCTTCTAGTTCAGCCATGATGACCGAGTAAACATTTGGATGTATTGCTCTATCGTGCCATTGTGGAGTTTCATACTACAGTTTCCGGCAATTTCGGTTTGTCTACTCATTTCATAGTAAAACCGAAAGAGCTCTACATCCGAAGGAATCCCAAAGTAGGCTTTGCGCATGTACACAAATACACTCAGCATGGTGTTGAATTAGGAACTAAGTTCACCAATTCCACCCTAAAGTATTCGAGTACAACTGTGAGAAAAGGGTGAGCAGCAAGTTGAAGTCTGCATCACAATAAGCTTTGAAAACTGGGATTTGTTCAATCTCCCTCGATGGTCAATTTTATCCAGCAGCTTCAATCGACCTCATAATTTTTTTGAAGGAATCTTCTCCACTACGACCAAGGATTTCATCTTCGCCTCATCCATCTTCGACACTGACTAACATGAATAAGACTTTGTCATTTTCTCTAAGCGATTCGGTTACCAATCTCGGGAGCTCAAATGGTTATTACCTCTTCAGAAACCGCTCCAAATGGACAGATCGGTGAGAGCCAATTTGTATTCCTCTTTTTGATGCCAATATGTCTTTACAACTCAAGTAAAATTACTTTTTTTGACCAAGTTTGCTTCTGGTCGAATTAGATAAAAAAAAGCTTTGATTCTAATCTTCGTTCATCTACGACTTCTCTTTCTCAAGTGAACGTTCACTTAAAGTTGGGGGGCTAGATGATGAGGATATAATGATTCTCAAATTATTATTTATTTGTAAATAATATACTTACGTCATTATGCTACTTGAGTATACACTTTATCTATAAGGGAGAGATTTCGCAGGATAGCCGTAAACTTTTCTACAAAAACTCTTTAGTCGTAAGCTCTTCTACGATCACTTCATAGTTGTAGGCTCTTCTATGACCATGGCATAGTCGTAAGTTATCATGCAACCACCTTGTGGTCGTAGATCCTCCTACGATTAAGCCAATCTTTGACTAACCTATCTACGACAACCCATTGCATCGTGGGTCTATCTGATGATATGGTTAGTACGTGCATTTATTCTCTGGAATAATTGCGCATACTCTCTCTCTCTCTCTCTCTCTCTCTGACAATAACCGCCGCAAGACGCATGAGATACCACGTCTCTCTGACAATAACTCTTGTCAGACGGTTATCATCCGAAACGTAAAGGCGTCCCTTGGCATGGAACAACTGCGCCGCTTTGCAAGTTACATAAAGGGGCAAGGAGAAGAGGGGAGGGTAGGCCAAACCCGAGGGAGAATAGGAGTAGAACAAGACATTTCGCAATCCTCTCTCGATTGTAATCAGTTTATTGAGCAATAGCCACACAGGAGTAGGGTTGTTATTCTTTTAGGAGAAGGTCCGAGCCTGTATAAAAAAATCCATGTGTTTTTTCTCTGTGTGATCGTAGCCAGGTCATAGCGAAAGATCTTCGAATCGAAAAAATCATATGTAAGATCAATATTAGAACATCGATAAGTACCATTGTATTTATCTTGCAAAATACTTTCATAATATATATATATATATATATATTTGTTAGTATATTATGATAATAAATTATAATCAAAGTCTTGCATTGCTGATAGTAAAAAGTCAAAAATAAACAATATTTGGGGACGGAGGGAGTACTAGATACGTGATCAGACTATCAGAGTCCGAACTCAGAACACACGTAAAATGTAGTATAAGCCATGGATCAGCAAATGTCCCGGCCGGCCTGTCGATCGCTTCATCAAATCCTCGCCGGCCGTTGCCATCGGCTCGGAGTAATGTCGCGCGTGCAGGGACCATGAGGAAAACACGGCGCACGTGATGCGATGCGACGCCGCAACAGCGTCCGCCGCGGCCGGTTGCCGGGAACAGCAGGTGCCATAGCTCACATCCGCCCGTCCGTCGCTACCTCTAGTCTTGTGCCTTCACCACACGCGCCACCCCGTCCCTGTCCCACAGTTACCGAGTTTAATTCCTGATTAGAGAGTGATGAGGCCCTAAGCCTGCCTACAAACCTTCATATATATAGCCAGCTAGGAGATGTAGAGAGGTGCTTTGTAGGAGAATATATGCATGTTCATTGAGAGGCTATTTTCTCCGTATTGTTACCTCCTTTTCTCCCATTTTGCTTTTCCTTTTTCATTCAAGGGTGGATCGAAGGGGTTGCTAGAAGCATTGCTCTTGAGAATTCTATGCATGTCCATGTCGACATACCCTTGGTGACCATTTCAGGTTCATGTCATACCCTTAATTAATTTGTCAAATTTCAGGATGCCTTTCAAGGGGGTCTCTCTCCCTCTTTAGGGTATGAGAACTACAAGTCTACTACTAGTGCTAGACTACTGCAAATTAAAATCGGATTGCTATTTTTTTCATTGTGTTAGAGTAGCTAGGCACTAATGTAGTTAGACTCATGTTATTTCAGAATCTCCTTTTTTTCGTGAAAAGTTAAGCTGCATCGATCTTTTTTTATTCAGGGGAGCTAGCATACTCGGTACAAACTCACCTATATATATATCTGCATTGCAGTCTAGATTATTGTTGCCTCAAGCCTGTCTATTTGTTTTTTGATGTTCCGGAAGGTTAGGATCGATCACCACACTCAGAGGAGTGGAATGATTGTCTCTGTTTTTTAAAACCTAAACACAAATCTTAAACTAGAAGAAAAGTAATCTAACTTACCATATGCAGATTTTGACCGCACGACACTCGACCGGTCGCTCGACCCATTTTGCACGTAATTGCAATCTTCCTCCGCTAGAACACTTTGACACTGATGCTATTGGCGATGATCAAGTGGACGACTCGGCGCGTGATTGACAGAGGAACAATACTATCTCGCCACGCACTGCTCGGAACGAGAACAAGTCGAAGACAACACCCAGAAAAACACACCGTTGACGCCGACTAACTTTTCTTGGAATAGATCTGATCTTTTATTTCTGAATCATATTCTGTGGCTATAAGTGCTCTCATGGCACCCCTCAAACCCTAGCATACAAATTCGAAAAGCTTTTTCCGAAAAGCCATCTCGAGTTCTCTCCAAGCCACACAAAAGCCGTAGATTAACCATTAACCTCTCCCTGCTTTTATATGCTAGAGCCATAAATCGTATCTTCATCAACACAGACACAAAATTCTATCCGATTCCAAAAATTAAGAGACTTGAAATCTTTCCAAGCACGAGTTTTCTAAAATCTCTAAAATTTCAAGTTATGGACACCTTCCAACTCATCACATGTCGAAACCTCTAGGACCGCACATCCTGTAGCTTCTCCACGTATTATCCACCTTTGATCTCCACGTGCTCTAGCGTGAGCCCGAACACCTCGTAACATCCTCGACCACCTATACCTCATATTTCCCCCTCTAGTCCCAGTCCTCCTCATCACCGATCATGATCATCTCTACGCCCAGCATGCACATGCAAAGACCAAAGAACTATTTTTTGACATAATTTTTCCCAACTTGACCGACATTATTCCACACACGCAAAAACACACCCTTAACCACAAACACAAACCATATCATCCAAGATCTCAATTTCCACGCTTTCCAAAAATCAACCATAGACCATTCAGTAAGACCGATCTGACAGCCATGCACAGGCCGATCAGACCGCTAGTCTAACAGACACGAGTACTCGAGGTACTCAAAGATTACAAGAATTGAAGCACTTAAAACCTCGCGAGTACCGACCGTGAAGCCTTCAACAACCTATCGCAAAGCCTACGACTACCAATCGCGAGGCCTATGACAACTGATCGTAAAGCCTACGACTACCGATCACATAATCTACGATAACAGATCGTGAAGCCTATGACTATGACAACAGATCGCGAAGTCCACAACTTCTGATCACAAAGTCTACAGCTATTAATCGTCGACCAGGCACCGTAACTTCTGAGTATCGACTGGTTACTATTGCTATCGACTATCGACCAGTTACTGCAGCTATCGACTATCGACCTAGTACTTTAGCAACGACCATCGACTAGGCACTGTAGCTACAAAAAGTGCATTTGTCCAAATTAGCATATATTTTCTCACTTCTAAGCACTTCTAGTACTTGTCTAATATAATCAATGTGTCCATCCATCGTTTTGCTATAGATCAATATATCATCAAAGTATACCACAACAAATTTGCCAAGGAATGCTCTTAAAACATGATTTATCAATCGCATGAATGTACTAGGTGCATTAGTTAAACCAAAAGGCATTACTAACCACTTATACAATCCAAATTTTGTTTTAAAAGCAGTCTTGTATTCATCACCAAGTTTCATCCTAATTTGATGGTATCCACTTCTCAAATTAATTTTAGTCAATATAACAACACCACTAAGTTCATCTAGCAATCATCTAACTTAGGAATAGGATGACCATATCTAACAGTAATATTGTTGATGGCACGACAATCGACACATATTCTCCATGTACCATCTTTCTTAGGAACAAGAATTATAGGAACAGCGTAAGGACTAAGACTTTCGCGTATATACCCTTTCTCAAGTAGCTCTTGCACTTGGCGATGAATTTTTTTGGTTTCCTCCGGATTGGTGCGGTATGGTAGACGGTTTGGAAGTGACGCGCCGGGAACTACATCAATTTGATGCTTTATTCCGCGCAATGGTGGAAGTCCCGCTGGTATCTCCTCCGGAAATACGTTCTCAAATGCCTGCAAAAGAGAGGAAACACCACTAGAAAAAGAGGCTAAGTCACCACTAGAAAAAGAGGCTAAGTCATTAGTTGAAAGCAAAACAGTTGCATATTTGTATACATGCACAAAGTGCATCTTTGATGGGTCATTCCTCACATCTCTCAAATCTGATTTTGTAGCTAACATAACCATCTCTCCCTCACTCTTAGTTTTCCTCTCATATTTGGTTTGTGGCTCTCACTCACCGATGTGTGGAAGTCTCTCTTTTCTTTTTTTACGCTCATTTTCAGCAAGCTTCCTTTGCTGAAACTCAGCTTGTATTTGACTAGGAGTCATTGGATTAAGCTCATTTGTCTTCCCTTCCACTTAAAAGCATACCTATTGGAACAACCATCATGTTGCACACTTCTATCATATTGCCATGGCCTTCCTAACAGCAAGTGACACACTGTCATAGGCAACACATCGTACTCAACGGTGTCTCATAATCACCAATCTTGAAATCAACATACACCACAAATTGAACATTCACATTCTCGCATTCGCTAAACCATTGCACATGATATGGACGTGGGTGTTTCAGCATCTTTAAACCAAGCTTCTCACATAATTCAACACTAGCCAAGTTATGACAACTACCACCATCAATAATAAGTTTGATTACCTTTTTGTTTACCTTGGCTTGTGTTTGAAAAAAGTTGAATTGCTGCGGATGTACATCTCCTTCTTGTGCAAGCATGCTCAACTTCTTTGTAACAACTAATGCCTCTCCCGTTTCATAATTCAACACATCAACCTCTTCTTTGTCATCCGATGCATCCTCATATTTCTCCTTTTCATGATTAAGCTCAACCCCATCTTCACTTACGGATTCATACTCTCCATATTTTGTCACAAACATAACTCGGTTGTTGGGACACTATCTAGAAATATGTCCACGCCCCAAACACTTGAAGCATTGAATTTCTCTACTCTTTGTTGTAGCCCCAATTGAGAATGTAGGGGATGGAGTAGCCTTTTTCCCACTTGAGGTAGGTGTTGTTTTTGCAATTAAGGAAGAACGAGCATTAGTATTTGAATTAGTACTAGCTGAAAATATACCTCGTCCCAAATTGAAACGTGCTTTGGTGGCATTAGTAGATGATGATGATGGAGCTTTCAAGTTGAATGATGCTTCCCTTGGTGCTGGTTTTAAATCTTCTAATAACTGCTTCTCCGCCTTGGTCGCTTGATGCACCAAATTAACAACAGTGTTGTAGGGTTGATATTGCACAATGCGTTTAATATTTTTGTTTAGACCAAACAGAAAATGCGCAAGTATTTGCTCTTCATCTTCGTGCACATGTGCTCTAATCATAGTTTGCTCCATATCCTTATAGTATTCCTCCAACGAGCGACCACCCTATCTCAAATTCTGCAGTTTATCAACAAGATCACGCTTATAAGTGTTAGAAACAAAACGTGCTCTCAGCTCTTGCTTCATTTCAGCCTATGATGCAATTGGAGGTTCTCCATTATCTTCTCTTTGGTTTAACACTTGCTCCCACCAAATCAATGCATACCCATCAAACTCAAGTGATGCCATGTGCAGCTTCTTCTCCTCCGAATAATTGTGCATCCGGAAGATTTTATATATCTTGAGCTCCCATGTGAGGTACGCATCTGGATCGAAAGCATCTTCAAATTTGGGAATAATGAATTTGAGTTTTTCAAATTTCTCCTCCACGCGGGGGTCATCATGATGACGGCCATGGCATTGGTAGTTGTCGTTGCGTTGTAGCCAAAAGTCGTCATCGAAGTCCTCATTGTGGGCGGCACCGCCGCGCCCACGGCCATGGCATCTCCATTGGCCATGGTCAGCACCCAAAACACCTCCCCCACGCTCGGGAAAGGGTGGTCGACTCGCATTGGCAGTGGCTCGATCTGCTTGAGCTTCTCCAGCGAACCGTGTAGCCCTCTCCTCATCGGTCTCATCAAGATCAACACCTCCTTCATGGACGCCAATTGGGCCCTGTTCTCTTCGAAGCTCCTCTAGTATCTCCCTCTTCAAGACACTCATGTTGTCATTCAACTGAGTGTTGAAATTATTTGTGAGCTTCTCAAGGTCCACCTGGGTCACATATGCTTGTTCTCCTTCTTTCCCTGCCATGGTTAGTGCAAACAATAAGAAAAACTATGTATGTGGACGTGGAAAGTTTTATTTGTGGAATTCACTCAACCCTACCTTCTCTTACCAACCGAAGTTCTTATGCATCCTTAATGGAATTGAAGAGCTGCACGCACTTTGGTGGCGGTAGACAACACAAGGTGGTAGATTAAGCGAATTCAATTGTGCAAGCACTGTTATAATAATGGCTTATATGTGGAGTTTGGAGAGAAAATATTAACCTATGCAATCTAAAATTCTTGATATTGTTAAGTTAAGTAATAATCAAAGTTAGAATATTTTGCCTAAGTGCTGATCCAAAAGGGTTAAGTGACTCGATGCAACAAAGGAATAAGCTAAATAGAAGCGATCTGAAACTGAGAATTAAATAACTCGTTTTGCACCAAGTACTAGGAGAGACGCTAGCCAATTGCAATAATATAAATGTAAGGGCACAAGATTGCTCAAAAAAATTAAATACACAAGCTGAAATTATGAATTAGAATTAGCTAACCCTAATTTGGTCAACGCTCACTTTTTTTACCGAGGCTCTTCTTTTTTTGTCGTCTGCCTTCTTTTTTTTTTTTTTACTTGTAGTTGGCACTAAGATTTAGCTTTCCCTTGCACAAAAAATAAATAAAATTTTAGCAAGTGTAAATTAATACCAAGAACAACCCTCCATGCAATTATCAAAGACTAGTCTTAAAGATGAACGAAAAATTATGGATATATTTAACAGAAACGACCACAGCACAAAAACATTTCATGGGCACTGTAGTAGGTACTGTTCATGGCATTAGTGTGCACCGTATCAAAGACCGTAGCGAATCATCAGGCGTTGTGTGGCACCGTAGCGGTACTGTAGTGATCGGGATTTTTTTAGGGTTTAGGCGAAACAAAGGAAATAACACAATGATCAAGCGATGCAAAGGAACACGGCGATTAGTACCTAAACAAAATTTCAATGGACGAAAACTTAACAAAACTTACGAAAAATAACAGATGCAAAATCTTGGGTTTAGATTTTTGGGCTTTTTATGTATAGGAAAAAATAAATCTAACTATGGGTAAATTGATCCTACCGTGTCAACCGTGCTCTAATATCAAGTTGATGCGGGGGACTACCCGATCTTTACGGCGTAGGATCAATACAGTTTTTACGCACTTTCTTAATTCTAGTGGTTCATTCATGATAATCGCAAAGAGTTTTACATATTAAGTAGGTAGAATTAATATGAGCTACACGATCAAATTCTTTGCGAGAAATCTCTTGAAACAACAAGTTACGAGCTTGAGCATTTAAATCAACATTTATTTTATTTAGATTGGTAACAGTACCAGGAACCTCATAAGGTCTAGAAACTTTATTCCAAACATCACTACCTTGAGTCTCAATGTATGCTTGCATACGGTACTTCCAAAAGGCAAAATCAGTACCATCTAGCATGGGGGATGGGTCACATACCTATTTGATGCCATAGCAATCTGCTCTGATACCACTTGTAGGATCGACCACGACACTCAGATGGGGTGAATGGTTGCCTCTGCTTTTTGAAACCTGAACACAAATCTCAAACCAGAAAAAACGCAACCTAACTTACCAGATATAGATTTCGACCGCACGACACTCGACCACTCACTCGACCCATTGCATGTAGTCATAATATTCCTCCGCTAGAACACTTCGACTCTGATGTTGTTGGTGACGATCGAGTGGACAACTCAGTGCACGATTGACGGAGGAGCGGTACTATCTCGCCACGCACTGCTCAGAATGAGAACAAGTCGAAGACAACACCAAAACGCACGTTGTCGACGCCGACTAACTTTTCTGGGAATAGATCTGATATTTTATTTCTGAGTCATATTCTGTGGCTACAAAGTGCCCTCACGGCACCCCTCAAATCCTAGCACAAAAACTCGAAAAGTTTTCTCCCGAAAAGCCATCTCGAGTCCTGTCCAAGCCACACAAAAGTCGTAGGTTAACCCTTAAGCTCTTCCTGCTTTTATATGCTAGAGCCACAAACCGTGTCCTCATCAACACGAGCACGAAATCCTATCCGATTCCAAAAATCAAGGGATCTGAAACCCTTTCAAACATGGGTTTTTCAAAACCTCTAAACCTTTTAGTTATGGACACCTTACATAACTCATTCCAACTCATCACGTGTCGAAGTCTCTAGGACCATACCTTCTATAGTTTCTCCACGCACCATCCACCTTTGATCTTCACGTGCTCCAGCGTGAGTCCGAACACCATGTGACATCCTCGACCGCTTGGACCTCAGATTTCCTCCTCATAGTCTCGGTCCTCCTTATCACCGACCACGACCATTTCCACGCCCAACCTGCACATGCAAAGACCAAGGAACTTTTCCCTGGCACAAGTTCTTCCCACATTGACCTACATTAGTCCACACATGTGAAACACACTCTTAACCATAAACACAACCAAATCATCCACAATCTCAGTTTTCACACTTTCAAAAAATCAACCTCAGACCACTCAGTAAGACCGGTCTGATCGCCATGCATAGGCCGATCATACCGCTGGCCCAACAAACACGAGTACTTGATGTACTCGAAGATTACAAGAATTGAAGCAATTGAAGTCTATGAGTACCGACCGTAAAGCCTACAACAACCGATCGCAAAGCCTATGACTACCGATCGCGGGGTCTACGACAACCGATCGCAATGTCTATGACTATCGATCACAAAGTCTATGACAACAGATTATGAAGCCTACGCCTACAGCAACAAATCGTAAAGTCTACAACTACCGATCATCGACCAGGCACTGTAGTTTCCGAGTATTGACCGGTAACTTTAGATATCGCCTATCGATCGGTACTGTAGCTATCGACTATCAATATGATACTGTAGCAACGACCACCAACCAGGTACTATAGCTCCGACCAATGACCAGTCCCTGTAGCGCCGACCATCGACCGATTCACTGGAGCTCAGACTAGTTCATTGTAACTCAGACCGGTTCACTATAGCTCCGATCGTCCATGATCGTCCTGCCGCGGTCGTTCAGTCGTGGTTGTTATGTTGTGCTTGAACTGCTATGGTCGTTCCACCATGATCGATCTGGCGTGTTCAACACCTGTCGATCGGGCCGTTCATCCCAAAGCCATCAGACCGCCTATCCTGAAGATTCCAGCTTTACAAAAGCACATGTTCAGAATTTTCATATAAATTTTAATGCAACCGAAATATCAATTATACATCATCACTAAATTTACAACCTATACACATAGTCTAACAGGTTTGCACTTGATATTTTTCGCTCGAGTTACTTCTTTACATGTTGTCGGCGCATGTGCAAACTTGTCAATTCGCCGCGCTAGCTCAACTAAAATCTTCACCATGAAAAACCACTGTTAACTACCAATACAAAGTCCGAAGTCCGTGTTCTAGAGGTGTTCTTGGTTGTCAGTGCCCGACAGGTGTCATTACCCATCATCGGTCGCGGGGAAGGAGACAGGACTGGGCCAGGAGTGGGGCGGAGACATGAATTTACTACTATCCTACATGTTACGAATTGATCGTTATGAAAAAAAAAAGAGTAGATTTTTTGAACTTTGATAAACACATCATTAACAGTTCAAAACCTGTTTCGACATTGATTCCCTTAGATGATTTGTGTTACATTGCTTTATTCTTTAGTATAGTTTTCCGCTGTCAAGAAGCCTATAGTAGTAAAAGCCTTGTCTTTCACACAATGGACCACAGCATCTAGCATCTATTAAACTACAGTCTCGTCTACTATCCGACTATCGTACAAGCTGCTAAAAAATTGTATATCACAAATTAAATAATAAAGCTCAAACTATACTAAAGAATAAAACAGTGTAATACAAATCATGATAATGAAGGATAACACTTTAAATTTGGTGGAGTTTGGCACAAATTAACACATGCTTCGCCGAGTCATCCCATGGCACTACAGAGGAACGAGTGCTTGACAAAGCCCTAAATGTGAAGAGATGAAATGCCATGCACTTGTGCAGTAAATTATGTGGCTAGTTACAAATTAGGAATTTGCTAGATAGCAAGTGTTTTTTTTGTTTGTGAGCACTCAATTTTTTATTCATTAGATGTTATTTTATTTGTACTTTATGGTTTTAACTTTGTGATTTTTTTGTGTTAACAATGTGATAAGGGAGTAATCAATTTGTTTAGTGTCGTCGGGAGCTACAACATAAATGATCAAGTAGGGCTTTTGTATATTTTTGTTGTGTTCCTTATACTTTATTTTGTTCCTCTTTTTTACAAATCGTCACATCATTTTTTACATAACTTAATTTCTGTAAAACTAGTATATACTTGATATAAGAAAGTCATGATAAAAGAATAATATATATTAGAGTATTTCTCAATATATCATATCACATGTTAATAACTAATGAACAAACTAGTGGATAGAGGTAGATATGTATCTAACATCTAAAAATTAAGTACTCCTTAACAAAATAGTACTCAAATGAGATGAGAGAAGACAAAGTGATTTCACCTATTAGATCTAGATCTAAATACTCAAAATTTAAGTGCTATTTAACAGAAAAACACTTAAGTTCTTCTTAGACACCACCTACAAATTATACTTGGTGACAGCTTAGAATGTTGAATCGCAATAAAATCTGGATAATAGATAAAATAGTTTAATGGGTCATGAATTGCGCTTTTTACCTCCACCAAAACATCCAGATCATAATATAAGTTGAATGGCAGGGGTCAATGCTAAATAAATCTTAAATCCTTTCTAAAGGAAAGCATGAATCATTGGTGGGAAGTCAGGCCCCTGCCAGCCCCCCTCCCTCCGCCCCTGATCGGTTGGTGTTTGGATCCTCTTCTCCCTATCATTGAAATTAGGTAGAACTCTTGCCTTTTTCAAAACACAAAAAAAAACTACCAATACAATTCATGTCTTTCAGACAATTCATTATGAGTAGTTCAGTTGGTAGAAATTTAGTATCCTAATTAGTAATGTCTAGCCAATTATAAAGACAATTATGGTCAGCATCTTGGGCATCGATCCTAATTAGTGGATTATCTATCATCATTAGTATTCGAAAATAAAGTTAATCGACATTTGACGGTACTACAAAGGTCCTGCATTTTCTCGTCATTGAAACAGAAATGGGACGTGCGTACCGAGCCACGCCAACTCACGAGCTGCCACCGACGGGACTTCGCAATGGAGTAAGGCGCCGAAGAGACAGGACGGCCAGGTGACTCGCAGTCTCACTGTCGTGTGCAACCATGCCGATTCCATCCTCACCTGCCGTGGTGCCACCTCCAGAAAAAAATGCTCCATCCGCATTAATCTTCACATACCTTCGATCGAGATGTTTTTCTCCCTAAGACGCCGGCATTTATACGTTTCCAAACAAATCTACCAGCTGAAGTTATCTTAGCTTTTTTTTTTTACCCTTCTCACCTGTCATTGCTGTCCTTTTACCGGATCATCCTTCTGAACAGAGCTAGTTCAGATCATTGTTTCATCATCCAGGAGGGGCTATAGTTCCGCAGCTCACCTTAAACTACAGGCATGGTTTTTTTTTAACCTACGGTTTATAGCTTATGACTATAGTTTATTAATCTAATAAATGATGATTGTTAAAAAAGAAAACTAAAAATCGATTAAAAAACAAAAAAGAATAAACGTCTCCTTCACCTCCCCTTTCAAAGCTGGGACCAGCTTAACGGATATAAATGGTAATTAAATTGGGATCTTCTTCTATCAACTTGAAATTTTTTAAATTGCCCCACGACTTGGCACTGGAATTCTGGCGTGCAGGGTTCATGCAAGTTTGAGAGAGAGATCGTGTCAAAGTCTAGAATATAGTCATGATAAGTAATTGATAATTTGGTTAAATTAAATTTAAATTTTGTAAAAGATTTAGAAAATTTAGATTTCAGAGTTGCTATCAATCAGTGGGCTAGTTAGACCGGCTGTTGGCTAGTGGTATGACTGGTGCGGTCCAACCGCTATTGGGAGTGCGGTCAGACCGATGGGTGTGGTCAAAGAACAGTGAAAATGGTTTGTTGAGTTAGATGAGTGTGTGCATGATATGAATGCCATTGGTACATGTAAACGTTTTGATAAGCATACATGAATATGTAAAACCGTGTCAGTGGGGTTGATGGTTTCCCCGGTAGGCTTAATGGGTTGGACCCATTAGGGTTGTTGCTCGTTATTGAAGGAGAGGAGAGGAGCTGGTAGATCTAAGGATTCTAGGGTTTAGTTTTTGTTTTACCACCTTATCTTATTCCATAGTTGTGAGAGAAAAAATTAGAGAGAGGAAAGAGTGCTGCTTTGGCTGTACCTTGTAATCATCCATGAGTTTGTAAACTTCATTCTCAATTGAAAATAGATCAAAGTTTTATCTCAATCATGATCTTGTTTGCATTCTTACTTAGTTTTACATGTTCTAAAGCTAGAATTATGATTTCATATTTATGAGAGTTCTAGCTTGATATCCTACTTAAATTACCATGCTCAGACATGTGAGAATAGATTTGGGAGATCTCATGCCTTAGATTCTCAAGAGTAAGAAATAATTTAAGTTTTAGGATTTTGGTATTCTTGTGACTTAAATTTGATTTTTTTCAATTTAGTGAGTTCAAGCCAAAGAACTTTGTTATTCTTGATTGGTTTAAGTTTTTAATATGTTAAACAAGTCTCATACAAAATTTGAAAGTATTTAGATAAGATTTAAACAAGTTATCGATATTTGAGTTTCGTCCCAAGAGGTTTTCAAGTCTAGAAACAAACGACGACCATGCGCCTACGGTCTGACCGGCCTTCGGCTGAAGAGTGTTGATTTTGTTGGCTTAGATCTCTAGTCTTGTTTTGTATAGTATAGCTGATGTAATCTGAATTTGATGACTCTCATAGTCACTTGAGTGAAGATTTTAAATGCATTAAAAATGTTTAAACAAATATTCACCCCTATGATTATGGCTCCTACGGAGAGAGCTAGTACTGATTAGCACATGACATCGTGCAGTGTATAGAGGTCTGCATCATTTGTTCCTATACCGTATTAACATGGAAAGAGGAAACAATTGACCAGCTGTACGGAGTTTAGGTGCACAAATCCAAGTCTCATTATCAGTGACCAGGACGGCCTTTTATCACCTGGAACGGGACATATTTCTTGCGCACCATGTGGGCATATTGTATAGTTTCGACCATCACTCCAGCAAAAGCTTGCTCTTACTTCCTCCGTCTAAAAATATGGATCAAAATTATCCTAATTTGCTTGTCTCCTCTTCTTTTCAGTTCAGTTTATAACTTCTCTCAAATAAATAAATAAAACGATTTTTTCGTTGTTTTTTCAAAACAGTTTATCAGCTTATCGGTATTCAGATCGTTCGCACAAACGCTCGCGCTATGGCTAAAAACCATCAATTATAGTCATAAGTTATCAACCACAGCAGAAAAAAAAACCCAAGGAAAGAGAAGGAGAGTGAGTGTGAGTGTGAGAGAAATGGTTCCTATACATTCAACATTTTTCACCAAGACATGAGGTAGGCTTGAGCAGTAGGAGAAGCTCAAAAGAATTAGACCCTGGTATTTTCTGCTATGGCTGATAATTTATGATTGTGACTTTTGGCTCTAATATAAGTATTTGTGTCAATAAATCAAATACCGATAAGTCACTTTGAAACGATGACGAAGAAATCGTTGTGTTTATTTATTTAAAAAAACTATAAATTATAAGTCTTGGAAGCCCAACACAGCTACATGCGTATGTTGCATATATGTACGGTTACATGCGTATGTTGCATATATGTACGGTTACATGCGTATGTTGCATATATGTACGGTTTTCGCTAGGTTCAAATCGTATTCCTGCACAAATCAGGCTACTAAAATGCCGATGGAACAGAGGGACGGATCGTACATGCCATCGGATAAACCTCGTCGTCCCGACCATTATGATCGCCGAAAAGCACCCCCTCCAGTCCCAGTTTCTCCGCCCGGCCGGCACTGTGCCAACGCAATTATGACGAGACCACACGTTAAGGGCTCGCGATTGTCTCCATCGGCAGCGCTAGCGAACCCTGCCATTCAATGGACGAAAGAAAAATCGGTAATATTAATGGTGGTACGAACCACTTTTATGCGTTTCAGCTGCACGCCCATTCCAGCGGAACTGCTCGCTTTATTGTGAAATCAAGCTGCTGCTGCTGCAACAAAGGCAAAAACAGATCAATTATGTCGACTCGTTGCTGCACTAAGAACGGCGAATTTCTTCTGTCCTATTTTGCGAGCGAGCTCCTTAATGTGCCAGTAATGGCGATGGGCTGAAACGGGCAGACCAAAAGGGTTTGGAGGCTGGAGAGGATATCGTGGACCGTGGACCATTCTGTTGGAGCCAGTTGGGTGCCCCATTTTAAGAGCTTGCGTGTACCGTGTACACCGCGCAGACAACGTCCTTCTGCTTCAATTCAACGGCCTTCCGGTGGATAGCAACACGTAGTAGCTCACTGTCGTCTGAACTCACAACCGGAAGTTTTCTGAATCCAGAGTAAGAGCTATATGTTAAAGTCCTATCGGCTGCTCACAGAGTCTCTATGCCTATCTTGTAGTCGCTACGATCACCTTCTGTAGCCGTACGACCACGTTGAAGAGGCTACAACCACCTCCTGAGTCGTTACGACCGCTCCGCTGGTTCTCCGACCACGTTGACAGTCGTTACGACCACGTTGTGACCTCTCTAATCACATTTCGATATCGACTAAAATAACTATAAATATGCAAAAGAACAATAATATATATGAAAAATGCATGTATCATCTATGAGGTTAACATGTTCTCGATATCTTGTCACTGCATAAGTTATATATAAGTTGTGCAGATTTCCGAATTCGTTCAAATTGAGTATGTATTCGATTCGCATTAATATTCGTTATGGCATTCAATTTGTATTTATTTTGAATATACTGTATTCATTTGAAAAATATAAATACAAATATGAAAAATACCATTATTCAATTAGTATGGGATCCATTGACACCCGCTACTGGGTCTGTTCTTTTCGGCTTTTGAAATCGGTTTTTGGCTTCTGTTACAGTACCTAACATTCAAACGGAATATTTTTTAAAGACGGGGTCTACAAGTTAATTGTAGTACACGTTAAAAACCCAACATCTGTACCATCCAAAAATCACAAGCGAATATCTTTCTCTCCGTAATCTCTATCACAAATAACTAAAATTTATAGAAGGGCCACTAACGAGGTCTAGACCGGAGGACAGAAGGAAACGGCTGTTAAGAAGAAAAGAGGCCGACCTATTGGAACTCGGAGATTGGGAAGGATGAATATGGGCCTGCTGCAGGCCCATTGGCCAACTAGGACACGTGTTTAGTAGAAATTCGTGAAGTATACGGTGGGCCATATATGTATTTATAACCGAGTCAATGCGCTGCAGACATTATGTAGCGTAGGCCTTTAACGTTCACATGGTGACCGTGACATATGCTACTGGCATTGGATGCTTCTACTTCTGTTTATGTACGCATACAGACTACAGTATAGGTTACTCTCAGCAGGAACAACCGGTTAAAGTGCGCCTTTGGGTGAAAAACATGGCCAGTAAAAACGGGACCAACGCCAGCATGGCTGCAGCTAATAGTTTTTTTTTTTGTTATAGCTGATAGTATTTTGCTATATTTTTTAAAATGATAGTAAATAGTTTTTTTGCATGGCTGCCCGCTTCACATCACCCGCGCGCGCGTGGGCACGACGTGAAGCCGTCCGCCACAGACGTGTTGGCGTGCTGCGCCTCGATGGGTGGCGTGGCGCGTCCAACACCGTGCGGTGTACCAGCTCGCTCGCAACCGGTGGCGACCGCACTGCGACGTGGCCGGCCGCGGGCAGCCTCGCAGGCGTGGGATATCAGCTGTTCGGTATCCACCGCCGAGCTTAACACGCTGACGGGGACTAGATCGAGGATTCTCTCTCGGCGCCTGGATTTTTGAAATGAAAAACCGTCGTGAATTCGGTCGTGATGCGCCGCGCTTCGTCGATCGAAAGGAACCGTGCCGTGCCGTGCTGTGCACGCGTGTCGCTCGCAGGGTGTTCGTACGTGCGCGCGCCATTGGGTCAACCTAGGTACCATTAGTGCAACGGCTACTGGTACCCTGGTCTCTGCCTCTATAATCTGTATGGCCTTAGCCTAGTTTTCTTTCGCCCTACGTAGCTGTGATAGTAACCTGCAATGCCGTTCATTAGTAAGTATAGTTAAGATCCTGTCCGTTCCGGCTTCGATTTCTAGCTTTAAGAGGTCAGTAGTAAAATAAACGTGTTGTTTTTAAATTTAGCCTTTGCTTTTTATCTTTTCTCTCTTTACTTTACATTATTCATAAAAACATAATGGTATATATATATATTTATTTATTTGTATGTTTCTTTGTTTTTAATTGAGTGATTTATAGAAGTTAACAGTCTCTATAGTATAATTTTATCTAAAAATAATAGCCAGAAGCCGTTAAAAATCAGATTGAACGGGCCTAAGAGTTCTAATTAGTAATTACTGGCTCCAAAGTCCAGCCATTGTTTTCATCCGCCTGTGGGTTTTGTGGGGTTTGGTAATGCACTGATGCCCAACACCGTAGGCTTTTTGGTCTAGAAACACTAAGATGCATATGCTCAGCAGCATCAATACTGTGGTCCTGTTCTTTTCAGTTCCTAAAAGTTACTTTTTAATTTTTCTACAGTAACTAACTTTTAAACGGAGTATTTTTTAAGATAGGATCTACTAGTTAATTGTAGTACATAATTTCTTGATTTCATTTATATCGGTAAAAATCACACGTGAGTTTCATTCTCCATAATCTTTCGATTGAGAGAGATCGTGTCAAAGTCTAGAATATAGTCATGATAAGTAATTGATAATTTGGTTAAATTAAATTTAAATTTTGTAAAAGATTTAGAAAATTTAGATTTCAGAGTTGCTATCAATCAGTGGGCTAGTTAGACCGGCTGTTGGCTAGTGGTATGACTGGTGCGGTCCAACCGCTATTGGGAGTGCGGTCAGACCGATGGGTGTGGTCAAAGAACAGTGAAAATGGTTTGTTGAGTTAGATGAGTGTGTGCATGATATGAATGCCATTGGTACTAAGCGTTTTGATAAGCATACATGAATATGTAAAACCGTGTCGATGGGGTTGATGGTTTCCCGGTGAGCTTAATGGGTTGGACCCATTAGGTTGTTGCTCGTTATTGAAGGAGAGGAGAGGAGCTGGTAGATCTAAGGATTCTAGGGTTTAGTTTTGTTTTACCACCTTATCTTATTCCATAGTTGTGAGAGAAAAATTAGAGAGAGAAAGAGCTGCTTTGGTGTACCTTACTAGTATTTACAGTATTGCACTAGAATAAATTACTACCAGATTACAACTACGTGAACAAATGCACATATATATTTCGCACTGTCTCGTTAGTTACTATATCATTTGCAATTTAGTCAACTTTGGTAAATATGGTATTCCGATACGTGCCAAATAAATTGATTTACCCTAGAACCGTATTTTCAACGATGCAGTATACATTTTCAAAATACGTATACCGTATTTACAGTATATCGTATATCAGAACCGATTTTACCAACTAACGAACGCAGTCCTACCCGAACCGATTTACCGAACTAACCGAACGCATCCTACTTTTATCACAGAGCGGGACATATTTCTTGCGCATCATGTGGGCATATTGTGTAGTTTCGACCATCACTCCAGCAAAAGCTTGCTCTTACTTCCTCCGTCTAAAAATATGGATCAAAATTATCCTAATTTGCTTGTCTCCTCTTCTTTTCAGTTCAGTTTATGACTTCTCTCAAATAAATAAACAAAATGACTTTTTCGTTGTCTTTTCAAAGCGGTTTATCAGCTTATCAGTATTCAGATCGTTCGCACAAGCGCTCGCGCTATGACTAAAAATCATCAGTTATAGTCATAAGTCATTCATCACAGCAGAAAAAAACCCAAGGAAAGAGAAGGAGAGTGAGTGTGAGTGAGAGAAAGGGTTCCTATACATTCAGCATTTTTCACCGAGACATGAGGTAGGCTTGAGCAGTAGGAGAAGCTCAAAAGAATTAGACCCTGGTCTTTTTCTGCTATGGCTGATAATTTATAATTATGACTTTCGGCTCTAATATAAGTATTTATATGAATGAACTAAATACCGATAAGTCACTTTGAAATGACGACAAAGTCATTGTGTCATTTCATTCAAAAAAATCTATAAATTATAAATTATAAGTCAAAAAGAATCGGACCTTAATGTACTATTGGAAGCCCAACACAGCCACATGCGTATGTTGCATATATGTACGGTTTTCGCTAGGTTCAAATCGTATTCCTGCACAAATCAGGCTACTAAAATGCTGATGGAACAGAGGGACGGATCGTACATGCCATCGGATAAACCTCGTCGTCCCGACCATTATGATCGCCGAAAAGCACCCCCTCCAGTCCCAGTTTCTCTGCCCGGCCGGCACTGTGCCAACGCAATTATGATGAGACCACGCGTAAGGGCTCGCGATTGTCTCCATCGGCAGCGCTAGCTAACCCTGCCATTCAATGGACGAAAGAAAAATCGGTAATATTAATGGTGGTACGAACCACTTTTATGCGTTTCAGCTGCACGGCCATTCCAGCGGAACTGCTCGCTTTATTGTGAAATCAAGCTGCTGCTGCTGCTGCTGCTACAAAGGCAAAAACAGATCAATTATGTCGACTCGTTGCTGCACTAAGAGCGGCGAATTTCTTCTGTCCTATTTTGCGAGCGAGCTCCTTAATGTGCCAGTAATGGCGATGGGCTGAAACGGGCAGACCAAAAGGGTTTGGAGGCTGGAGAGGATATCGTGGACCATTCTGTTGGAGCCAGTTGGGTGCCCCATTTTAAGAACACCGCGCAGACAACGTCCTTCTGCTTCGATTCAACGGCCTTCCGGTGGATAGCAACAGCTAGTAGCTCACTGTCGTCTGAACTCACAAGCGGAAGTTTTCTGAATCCAGAGTAAGAGCTATATGTTAAAGTCCTATCGGCTGCTCACAGAGTCTCGATGACTATCTTATAGTCGTTACGACCACCTTCTGCAGCCGTACGATCACGTTGAAGAGGCTACGACCACCTCCTGAATCGTTATGACCGCTTCGCTAGTTCTCCGATCACGCTGACAGTCGTTACGACCACGTTGTGATCTCTCCAATCACGTTTCGATATCGACTAAAATAACTATAAATATGCAAAAGAACAATAATATATATGAAAAATGCATGTATCATCTATGAGGTTAACATGTTCTCGATATCTTGTCACTGCATAAGTTATATATAAGTTGTGCAGATTTCCGAATTCGATCAAATTGAGTATGTATTCGATTCGCATTCATATTCGTTATGGCATTCAATTTGTATTTATTTTGAATATATTGTATTCATTTGAAAAATATAAATAAAAATACGAAAATACCATTATTCAATTAGTATGGGATCCGTTGACACCCGCTACTGGGTCTGTTCTTTTCGGCTTTTGAAATCGGTTTTTGGCTTTTGCTACAGTACCTAACATTCAAACGGAGTATTTTTAAAAAACGGGGTCTACAAGTTAATTGTAGTACACGTTAAAAACCCAACATCTGTACCATCCAAAAATCATAAGCGAATATCTTTTTCTCCGTAATCTCTATCACAAATAACTAAAATTTAAAAATTTTAATCAACTAGTTAGAGACCCGTACGTTACAACGGAGTCATAAAAATGGTAAGACGAAACTTACTGCCGACCAACTTCACACATCAAACATTGGAGAGCAAGCGACAGAGAGAGAAAGGTGGCCAGAATGTGCGATAAGATAGAGAAAATGGAGGGGTGGGAGGTATCCTGAGAGAGAGACATGGGAGGAAAGAGACGAATGATCCAGATCAAATCGGATGGCGGTAGAGGGGGAGAGAAGAATGCACCAACGACCATCAACTTCTCTTTATATAATAGTAGAGAAAATTATAAACCAAAGCTGTATAGAACAGGGCCACTAACGAGGTCTAGACCGGAGGACAGAACAAAACGGCTGTTAAGAAGAAAAGAGGCCGACCTATTGGAACTCGGAGATTGGGAAGGATGAATATGGGCCTGCTGCAGGCACATTGGCCAACTAGGACACATGTTTAGTAGAAATTCGTGAAGTATACGGTGGGCCATATATGTATTTATAACCAAGTCAATGTGCTGCAGACATTATGTAGCGTAGGCCTTTAATGTTCACATGGTGACCGTGACATATGCTACTGGCACTGGATGCTTCTACTTCTGTTTATGTACGCATACAGACTACAGTATAGGTTACTCTCAGCAGGAACAACCGGTTAAAGTGCGCCTTTGGGTGAAAAACATGGCCAGTAAAAACGGGACCAACGCCAGCATGGCTGCAGCTAATAGTTTTTTTTTTTGTTATAGCTGATAGTATTTTGCTATATTTTTTAAAATGATAGTAAATAGTTTTTTTTTTTGCATGGCTGCCCGCTTCACATCACCCGCGCGCGCGTGGGCACGACGTGAAGCCGTCCGCCACAGACGTGTTGGCGTGCTGCGCCTCGATGGGTGGCGTGGCGCGTCCAACACCGTGCGGTGTACCAGCTCGCTCGCAACCGGTGGCGACCGCACTGCGACGTGGCCGGCCGCGGGCAGCCTCGCAGGCGTGGGATATCAGCTGTTCGGTATCCACCGCCGAGCTTAACACGCTGACGGGGACTAGATCGAGGATTCTCTCTCGGCGCCTGGATTTTGAAAGGAAAAAAACGTCGTGAATTCGGTCGTGATGCGCCGCGCTTCGTCCATCGAAAGGAACCGTGCCGTGCTGTGCACGCGTGTCGCTTGCAGGGTGTTCGTACGTGCGTGCGCCATTGGGTCAACCTAGGTACCATTAGTGCAACGGCTACTGGTACCCTGGTCTCTGCCTCTATAATCTGTATGGCCTTAGCCTAGTTTTCTTTCGCCCTACGTAGCTGTGATAGTAACCTGCAATGCCGTTCATTAGTAAGTATAGTTAAGATCCTGTCCGTTCCGGCTTCGATTTCTAGCTTTAAGAGGTCAGTAGTAAAAATAAATGTGTTGTTTTTAAAATTTAGCCTTTTGCTTTTTATCTTTCTCTCTCTTTACTTTACATTATTCATAAAAACATAATGGTATATATTTATTTATTTATTTATTTGTATGTTCCTTTGTTTTTTAATTGAGTGATTTATAGAAGTTAACAGTCTCTATAGTATAATTTTATCTAAAAAATAATAGCCAGAACCCGTTAAAAAATCAGATTGAACGGGCCTAAGAGTTCTAATTAGTAATTACTGGCTCCAAAGTCCAGCCATTGTTTTCATCCGCCTGTGGGTTTTTGTGGGGTTTGGTAATGCACTGATGCCCAACACCGTAGGCTTTTTGGTCTAGAAACACTAAGATGCATATGCTCAGCAGCATCAATACTGTGGTCCTGTCCTTTTCAGTTCCTAAAAATTGCTTTTTAATTTATCTACAGTAACTAACTTTTAAACGGAGTATTTTTTAAGATAGAATCTACTAGTTAATTGTAGTACATAATTTACTGATTTCATTTATATCGGTAAAAATCACACGTGAGTTTCTGTTACTCCATAATCTTTCGTACAAACAGCCTAAAAGTCACAAACCACAACCAAAAATCAAAAGCCGCAGCCAAAAACCATAAACTACAGCTAAAAAGAGCAGGCCCACTGTAGCAGTCTTTCGGAGTGCAATGCCCACGGTTGTATCAACCACAGGATTTATGGAGAAATCGCGTATTAGAATACTAGCTCAAAAAGAGGGGGGAAACTAGTACGAAGCATACTGATGTCTCACGGAATGTTTCGGTCTAGAATCTACTAGAAATAAAAGCGCGGCGTCACGCGCTAGCTTCTACCGTGGAGCGAAATAAAAGAACCGAAGATTCGTGAGACGGGTTTTTAAGAAACCGAGATGGATGCGTAATTTCAAGGAACGAAGGGTGTTTAGGAAAAAAGCGAGGGACTGTAAGGACCATGACGTAAATAAATAAGGACTTGTCGTAAATAAACGAGGACCGTGTGCAATTTTGGAAACATGGTGGCCATCCATAAAAGTGCAGAGATAAAAAGCGGGAGGGACCCTTTTAGAGAAATAAGGACCTGTACGTAATTTCGAAAAACACGAGAAAAGACCTCGTCCGACCAGTGCGAATTCTCCCGTCTCCTCGCGGGCGCGGGGCACGCCGTGCGGATTAGCGGCGCGTCCGGGCGACGTGGGCGTGGGCGGCGATCGGAGAAACCGGGGGGTATAAGAAGGGATTATTAGGCTACTAGCAAACAGGTTAGATGCGAATTAACATGTCAAGATTGGGACAACACATTTTGTTTTTGATCCTACCAATCCAAGCAACCTTGACACCACTTTATGGTATAAAGGGTTGCAATTGATTGCTAAAATTATCTTTAAGGCTTAGAAACCAAATAGCCATCGATCAAATTCTGACAATTAAAGAATAAACCAACCTAACGTGTAGTCGGTGGGACTTGAACGCTTGCCATCTCTATCAGACACCAGCGAGCTGAGCACCGCCGTTGCGTCACCCATGAACCTGCTGAGGTTTCAGTACATGCCAGCCGCGGCATTCATTTGTCCGGCAAGGTAGCCACGGATCGCGTCGCCGAGATAGTATTATGCTGCCATGTGTGTACGACTGTGCGTATTCGCTGCTCGACGAGTTGGCTGTGCGTTGTATCTCAGGGTATTCCTTTCTACCATGGATATCGCATGTATCCATTGACCGAGCTCCGAGCCGAAATCAGTCGCAATTACGCATTTACACGAGCTGTAACGATCGCTCCATCGAGCAGTAGAATTCTGGTGCAACTAGCAGGGAGCGAAAAGGATGCAGGTGCGCTTCATCGAACCGGTGTTACAGGACTCTTGTAGACTGCAGTGCTTTTGACATCGATGTGGAAACAACGAATTTAACAACGAATTTTGGTCAGAGATAGCTTTGTTGATCACCAGAATACTAGATGTAGCTCTTAAACCAGCGCAATTCTGTTTCTAGCCTCCTCCCCAACCATACGATTTTCTGGCGACGACACGTGGCAATCGTGCAGTCGGGAACCGTACGACAGCCAGATCGTACGGTCCCCGACCGCACATCTACTGTTCACCGGAGATCGACTGTTCACTCGAGTCGTGCGGTCCCTAACCGCACGACTTGCATGCGCACAGTGTTTTGGCTTAGCTGGTGCGTGCGTTTGTCTGCTTGTAATAAGGTTTAAAATTTATGTGGAGAGTAGTTTATTTAGTTGTGCAAATTTTTTGTAATTACAAATTATTTTTGTGTGGAGTCTGCAGCAATTTTGTAATATAGAAAACGAGGTGTAAAATATTTTGAAATATATTTTGAAAACTCGTTACGTAGTGTAGATAATACATGTAGGAAATATTTTTTTAGATTGTTATTTTTCCAAAATAAAAGGGCAGACAATATAGGTAGGCTGGTCCGTTTGCAAATTTCGTAGATTCGCAACAGTACGATCGGCGTGTGTTGTTATAATGCGGGAAATTTTCAGAATTTATAGGGACTATAAGGAACAATTGAGGCCTCAATGACTCGTACGTACGGAGGTAATTTGTAGTGCGGTGTAATGATTGATCTGTTTGTGATTTTCGCGCACTATGAATAGTAAAAAATATGTTCGATTCGCGATAATATTTTGCGATCATGGTATGTTGTTGTAGTGCAAGAAATTTCATTAAAACTTCTATGTGGATGACTAGGATAGGAACGATTGCTAAGTAGGAAGGAAAGTGATATTGAGCACGTGAAGAATTGAATGCGAAAAGATGACGAGATTTGATGTTGCCAATTAAAATAGATTTCATAATAAACATGGGAATAACATGACGCACATGATTTGGTTACATGCATAAAAATCAGCACGATGCACAGTGCAGTAAACCGAAGTAGCCGTGCGATACATATGCGCCTTGTCGATATGGAAATAAATTCGACATTCAACGGACTAGTGCGAAATTGTCCAACCTACTACGTATACCTGGGCCATTTTTCCTTTCTTACGAGCTCGACATTGAAATCCTCGGAGGCCTTTTCGGCCTTGGCCGCCATTTCTCTTTTTTTTTCTCGCGCTCCCTATCACGAGCCTCGTGCTCCCTGCACGTGCACGCCTCGAGATGAGTTTTTTTGTCCCGACGTATACGCTTGGTTTGCTCGTCTTGGCGGCGCTCCTTCTCGCGGATCTCGCATGCCCTTTTGTCGTTCCACTCGTCATGTGGGTGGATCTCTAGGTCGATCCACTTGCGGTAGGCACATAGCGGTTCTGGGGACTGTGGGTAAACGAGAGAGTTTGCTATTGCGTATTTTTTATGAGAATACTAGGGGGAACACATTGTAAGTGGTCCTTACTGGCTACTGATAGCTGATCGTGTTGAAACAGCGATCAGGATAGCCAACGGAGTAGTTCACACAACCCTAGTAACTCATGCCCAGACTGAGCTGTTGTTTAGACTTGAAGAATTTGCATGGGTCTCTACACCAATAGAGGGGCGGCGTCTCGCCCTCGGGCGAGTGTTGTGGCGAACATTTGGCAGGAATGTTAAGCATGGACATGCTCCTACGGGGGGCATCGTTACGGGGGTGTGTGACTTCCTAGCACATTCCACTTGTTCGGCCGGACGCAGCACCTTGCTAGGTCATGGGTCTATTCTCATTGCTTCATCATCTTTTTTCATTATTTCTTCTGCCTCTTATCCATCTGGACATGGTGAAGGAAGGTATGGTATAGTGTTCGGTTGTGTAGTGTTCCCTCGCAGATCAATTCCATCCCATTTTATAATCCGAAGGGTTGGTATGGTGTGAGTTATTTCATGTCACTGTGCAAAGCTGCCCCCTTTGGTCTTGTCACTGCGCAAAGCTTCCCTCTTTGGTCTTGTCACTACGCAAAGTTGCGCCCTTTGGTCTTGTCATTGCGCGAAGCTACCCCTTTGGTCTTGTCACTATGCAAAGCTGGCCCCTTTGGTCTTGCCACTATCTTGAGCTGCCCTTTAGTTTTGTCCTTTGCGCAAAGCGCCCCATTTGATCTTGTCCTTTGCTGTTGCTGCCCTTTGGTCTTGTCGCTGTGCAAAGCTGGCCTCTTTGGTCTTGTCACTACGCAAAGCTGGCCCCTTTGGTCTTGTCGCTGCGCAAAGCTGCCCCTTTGGTCCTGTCACTGTGCAAAGCTAGCCCCTTTGGTCTTGTCGCTGCGCAAAGTCGCCTTTGGTCTTGTCCTTTGTGCAAAGCCGCCTTTGGTCTTGTCATCTTGTCCTTTGCACAAAGCGCCCATTTGGTCTTGTCACTCACGCAAAGCTGCCCTTTGGTCTTATCATCGCGCAAAGCCGCACATTTTGGTGTTATCACCGTAAATGTACTATGTCAGTGCGCCCACTTAGCCTATAAGCTGTCTCGTTTGTTATAAAATGGACAGCGCACCCCATGAATGTAGGACCAGTGGACCCTGTAAATCGAACGAAGAAGTTTCTTCTTTGTCGTGTAGTACCATACAATGGCGGACGTCGATGGGCCAGTCGGAGCAGGGTCACCAAAGGAAGATCTTCCCGTGGGAAGGAGGGAGGACTTCGGTCCTAACTATCCCTTGATGCCAAATAGGCATGGTCAACCAATATGGCCAAAATGCAGACACAAAGAGGACGCGTCGTGCGAGGTTGTGGAAGACCATTTCAATGGCGGTAACGTTTTTAGATGCCCACACTTGGTTACAAATTGCTAATAGCGTATTTTTCCTTCATCGCTAACATAGACATGCTAACCGTCCTTTCCGGATGGCGAAATACGATTTCGTCCACTTGATCGATCCTCGCATGAGCGCTATATTGCAACACCGTGCGGTGTACCAGCTCGCTCGCAACCGGTGGCGACCGCACTGCGACGTGGCCGGCCGCGGGCAGCCTCGCAGGCGTGGGATATCAGCTGTTCGGTATCCACCGCCGAGCTTAACACGCTGACGGGGACTAGATCGAGGATTCTCTCTCGGCGCCTGGATTTTTGAAATGAAAACCGTCGTGAATTCGGTCGTGATGCGCCGCGCTTCGTCGATCGAAAGGAACCGTGCCGTGCCGTGCTGTGCACGCGTGTCGCTCGCAGGGTGTTCGTACGTGCGCGCGCCATTGGGTCAACCTAGGTACCATTAGTGCAACGGCTACTGGTACCCTGGTCTCTGCCTCTATAATCTGTATGGCCTTAGCCTAGTTTTCTTTCGCCCTACGTAGCTGTGATAGTAACCTGCAATGCCGTTCATTAGTAAGTATAGTTAAGATCCTGTCCGTTCCGGCTTCGATTTCTAGCTTTAAGAGGTCAGTAGTAAAATAAACGTGTTGTTTTTAAATTTAGCCTTTGCTTTTTATCTTTTCTCTCTTTACTTTACATTATTCATAAAAACATAATGGTATATATATATATTTATTTATTTGTATGTTTCTTTGTTTTTTAATTGAGTGATTTATAGAAGTTAACAGTCTCTATAGTATAATTTTATCTAAAAAATAATAGCCAGAAGCCGTTAAAAATCAGATTGAACGGGCCTAAGAGTTCTAATTAGTAATTACTGGCTCCAAAGTCCAGCCATTGTTTTCATCCGCCTGTGGGTTTTGTGGGGTTTGGTAATGCACTGATGCCCAACACCGTAGGCTTTTGGTCTAGAAACACTAAGATGCATATGCTCAGCAGCATCAATACTGTGGTCCTGTTCTTTTCGTTCCTAAAAGTTACTTTTTAATTTTTCTACAGTAACTAACTTTTAAACGGAGTATTTTTTAAGATAGGATCTACTAGTTAATTGTAGTACATAATTTACTGATTTCATTTATATCGGTAAAAATCACACGTGAGTTTCTGTTACTCCATAATCTTTCGTACAAACAGCCTAAAAGTCATGGACCGTAACCAAAACCAAAAAGCCTAAAGCCATAGCCTGACCAAAAGACAGGCCTGTAGCAGTCTTTTGGAGTGCAATGCCCACGGTTGTATCAACCACAGGATTTATGGAGAAATCGCGTATTAGAATACTAGCTCAAAAAGAGGGGGGAAACTAGTACGAAGCATACTGATGTCTCACGGAATGTTTCGGTCTAGAATCTATTAGGCTACTAGCAAACAGGTTAGATGCGAATTAACATGTCAAGATTGGGACAACACATTTTGTTTTTGATCCTACCAATCCAAGCAACCTTGACACCACTTTATGGTATAAAGGGTTGCAATTGATTGCTAAAATTATCTTTAAGGCTTAGAAACCAAATAGCCATCGATCAAATTCTGACAATTAAAGAATAAACCAACCTAACGTGTAGTCGGTGGGACTCGAACGCTTGCCATCTCTATCAGACACCAGGTTGTTTAGACTTGAAGAATTTGCATGGGTCTCTACACCAATAGAGGGCGTCTCTCGCCCTCGAGCGAGTGTTGTGGCGAACATTTGGCAGGAATGTTAAGCATGGACATGCTCCTACGGGGGGCATCGTTACGGGGGTGTGTGACTTCCTAGCACATTCCACTTGTTCAGCCCGGGCCGCAGCAGACCTTGCTAGGTCATGGGTCTATTCTCATTGCTTCATCATCTTTTTTCATTATTTCTTCTGCCTCTTATCCATCTGGACATGGTGAAGGAAGGTACGGTATAGTGTTCGGTTGTGTAGTGTTCCTCGCATCAATTCCATCCCATTTTATAATCCGAAGGGTTGGTATGGTGTGAGTTATTTCATGTCACCGCAAAGCTGCCCCTTTGGTCTTGTCATCGCAAAGCTTCCTCTTTGGTCTTGTCACTACGCAAAGTTGCGCCCTTTGGTCTTGTCATTGCGCGAAGCTACCCCTTTGGTCTTGTCACTATACAAAGCTGGCCCCTTTGGTCTTGCCACTATGCGAAGCTGCCCCTTTAGTTTTGTCACTGCGCAAAGCTGCCCCATTTGATCTTGTCACTGCGCGAAGCTGCCCCTTTGGTCTTGTCGCTGTGCAAAGCTGGCCTCTTTGGTCTTGTCACTACGCAGCCGCCCCTTTGGTCTTGTCGCGCTAAAGCTGCCCTTTGGTCCTCGCCATCGTGCAAAGCTAGCCCTTTGGTCTTGTCGCCGCTAAAGTCGCCTTTGGTCTTGTCATTTGTGCAAAGCGCCTTTGGTCTTGTCATCTTGTCACTGCACAAAGCTGCCCATTTGGTCTTGTCACTACGCAAAGCTGCCCCTTTGGTCTTATCACTGCGCAAAGCTGCACATTTTGGTGTTATCACTGTGTAAATGTACTATGTCTGGTCTGCCCACTTAGCCTATAAGCTGTCTCGTTTGTTATAAAATGGACGGCGCACCCCATGAATGTAGGACCAGTGGACCCTGTAAATCGAACGAAGAAGTTTCTTCTTTGTCGTGTAGTACCATACAATGGCGGACGCCGATGGGCGGTCGGAGGTGGTCACCAAAGGAAGATCTTCCCGTGGGAAGGAGGGAGGACTTCGGTCCTAACTATCCCTTGATGCCAAATAGGCATGGTCAACCAATATGGCCAAAATGCAGACACAAAGAGGACGCGGTCGTGCAGGTTGTGGAAGACCATTTCAATGGCGGGTAACGTTTTTTCCGATGCCCACACTTCGGGTTACAAATTGCTAATAGCGTATTTTTCCTTACTGCTAACATAGACATGCTAACCGTCCTTTCCAGCAGATGGCGAAATACGATTTCGTCCACTTGATCGATCCTCTGCATGAACGCTATATTGCGAGGTATGTGGATACATTATGGGAGCGAATCTTAGAGTTGGAGGAGAGAATCAACACTCTCAATGAGGAGAACAATCACATCCCGCCAACAGATGCAGCGCGAGAGGGGCAACGTGGAGGTCGTCAATATAGAAAGTTCGTATGATCCCACATGCTGCTGCGCGAACCCTAGCTACATATGTGCCTACCACTACAACGACAGCCAGCCACATCCAAGGTGCCCCCCTCTGGAACACTCCATGTGGATAGCGCGAGGCACCTTCTATCAGTAGGCACACTTTGTGTGGTGTAGACTTGAGAGAATGATTAACTTAATGTTGTATGCTATTTTCTTTGTGGTGTTCGATGTTGTGTTGAAGGTGTAGCGCTGCGAGTGTTGTCTTCATTTGTGTTGTTACCTGTACTACTTTCTATGACTTATGTGTGTACAATGCACGTGTTATTTGCTGTTGTCAGTGCATAACACCGTCTCATTTGGTGTTCTCAGTGCGTAAGGTCGCCCCCACTTAGCCTATAAGAGGGAGTCATTCCTTACCACTCCCCTGCATCGTTCTCCCTCACCTCGTGAATTATTTGTCTAGTATGTGTACCTTGTTTTGGTGCTCACTCCCCAGACGTCGATATGAGTCAATTGAGCGCCTCTTCGTTGGCACCTGCGGTGATTTGCCTGAAATGCAACACGCTTGTGAGATGTAAGACCTCACAGATGACCACGAATCCTGGACGGTACTACTACAAGTGCCCCTTTCACTCGGTGAGTCAGCTTGATCCAGGTTGGTTCAAATTGTGTAGGTATGTTACAAAATCTTCTTCTCATGGAACTGCAGGAAGCCCCAAGCGGTTGCCGATTCTGGGTTTAGGAGGATGAGATGGCCACTAGGCCTGGCATTGTTCCGCATAAGAGAGTTGTCATGGGGGTAGTGACCCCTTGGAGATGCAGCATCGTTTTGATAGACTCAAGTGGAAGATTAATTTAATGTTATGTTCAAATTTCTTTCTTGTGTTCATTGTTATCATGAAGCTGTAGTGCTTGAAGTGTTGTTTTCATTCACGTTGGTCCGTGTGGTTTTTTGTATCACATATCTACGTACTCGTCGTATTTGAATGATGCTTTTCTTGTTAGTAAAAGAATTTGCAATGCATAAACTCATTGCACAAATATGTACATTGTACAAATGATTGCAGGAAACCATGCGACATTACAAAAGCTGAAATACATAAACTCATTGTGCATCTGGCCGTTGCTTCCTCTGATGGCGTGTGTAATCCTCCGAGAAGGTGAACCTGCGAGGGGAATGCGGTACGTCTCGAAGGTCATACTGCGAGGCCTGTGCCCAAGGTGGTGTTGCGTACAACTCCGTGGAGAGTTGCGATGGGTGGCCAAAAATGGAGCTCACCCATTCGGTCGAGGAGGGGTCTACATCCTTCTCAGATGGTACAGCCGAATTAGGCCATGGGCAGCGATGTTTGTAATGCATAGTACTATCACAAGGTATTTACCTGGGTAGTCTGAAACGCAGATGACCCACCATGACCTTCGTGGCCGAGTTGCTACGTGCAAAACTGCATGTTTTGGCGATGCGATGAGATGGCACTAAAATACACATGTTCTGTTTACTAAGTTGTAGCGTACCGGTGTATGCACCTGTCTGAATGACGATGCCGTAGGGAAATCGTGCATATACTCCTACGCGATGTATCCTTGGTAGGTCTGTCCGAACCACTCGTGTCACTCTTGTAGGTCGGACTGAACGCCATGCGCGAACATGGGCAATGCCACCTCCGGTTGCTGCGGCGAGTCGGGGTCGCTGTCAGGAGAGAGCCCCCGTCCGCCTGCCGACAATGTTCGGTCCTCCGCCGCCTCCGTGACGACGATGGCTGTAGCAAGGTGCTATCCTATCGTAAGTGCTGCAAGGAAAAGCTGTAGTGAGAGATAAATAGCAAACGGGTGGCAAATGTCGTATCGCCAGGCTGAGGCACATGGAGGATGAGCGAGCGTAACTGGGACGACTGCTGGACTGCGATGGACGAGTGTACGATGGTGCTGTGGGCGGTGTTGGTGGCGGTGCTGAGGGGGGTGGTGCTGCATGCTGTCCTCTGTGACCGTGTCGCATAATGGCGCTGCTTTCGCGTCGACCACAACTAATAGTCCTGATCACAGGCTTTGCGTCATCGTAGATGTTGCGCAATGAAGCTAGCAGCCGATCAGTGGAGTTGGCCCTCCCACGCTGGAGAGCCTGAGCAGCCTCATCGTGGATACAATGCAGGTGGTCGTACTGCAGGTAAACAAAGAATGAGTTAAAACGTGTTGCGACACAGGGTATACTCAGAGTTGTCTCATACCGTCTCATCGTGCCATGCTGCTCGATGATGGTCTCGACCGCCTGCATGCCACCTCGTGCATGACCTCTCCAGATAAAGTGTGGGCGTGCCCAGAAGCTCGCCGCGGTGCGTGGAACGTACCACGCAAGGTACGTAGTGTGTGTGTCGAGGTCATATGGCCGAGGCTCGTCCACAACCTCCGTGCTCGCCCAATCATGCCACATGTCCGTCCATGGCTACTGTGTGCCCCTCCAGTCATCATTTTGCCACCCTCTTTTCGTTTGCCTGCAAGTTAATAGACACAATACACAATTATTAGTACGACACATTAATACATTAAGTAAAGTTACCGTGTAATGATGCAAGTGGCCATCCAACGGGGGTTTAGCAACTCGTACGCCATCTTCTGCCGATGAAGGAAAACAAGTTAGTACACAGTGAGAAGAGAATGTGCAACAAATGACAAGAAGAGGACAAAGGTTGCAAGCTAATGTGCACGACATACACAAAATGTGCACAACAAAGCTCCTCACAAATTTAAAAATATGGAACCAACAATCAACATAGAAGAACTATGTGCTTCGTACTATGGAGCGTTACTTGATGTCTGCCTATTTGGGCACCGGCTAAAGGAGTGGCCAATCGTCCTGCAGAGTCTGCACTTCGGGCGTCGAATACGATCCCCACGCTGGCTGTCATCTATGTCATTGCGGATGCGATAGCCATGTCGTCTTCCAGAGCCGACGTGCTTTAGTGCATCGTTCGTCATCCACTTCACCTGCCCTGGCCATAGGTCCCCGTAGTGTATCTCCACCTCGAATGGAACTCCATACTCAAGGTTTCATACAGGTGCTGCATGTCGCAGTATTTTGAGATATAATGCGTCGACGCCTGGTGTCATACCGTGCATGCCGCGTGCACATGAGAGCATGGCTTATGTAGAAGCTACGACTTGTTGCAGATGCAAGATGCTCTCTCATCAATCGTGCATACCTGCTTGCGACACCCTCTAGTGTGCATTGCGGTCTGAGATGACACACACATCTGGACGATCTTGCACAATGGTCTGCTTCACATTGGCCAGGAACCGCGGCCAGCTATCGGTATTCTCATTCTCCATAATTGAAAAGGCCGCGGGAGTAATCGGTCATTGGCCACCAGAATCACGCAGATGAAGATAGTACCTTGTACTTGCCAGATAGGAATGTCTTATCCATCGTTTGCACTAGACGACACCACTTGAACCCTTCTATCGCCTGACGGAAGGCCCAGAACACTTTGTCAATAATAAAACAATTCGGGCCTTGCGTAGGATGAACCCGCTCCTTCCTGTTAATGTATGTGTCTGGGTTTGATTCTGCAATTTGATGCAGCATTCTTGGGACTAGGTCGTACGCCACCTCGTACGTCCTGAACATATGCTACAGCACCTTCCATTTCACCTGCCACACCTTCTTGTAGCTGACATCGAACCCCCACCATATTTGCTACATCCGCCAACAGAAGCTTCGGAGAAATAGACACATGTAACATCCCAAAATTTGGATAATCAAAATTACGAAATTTCTTTTAAAACTTTTCTTAAATTTTTCTGGCATTCAAAATTTCCTTTGAATATTTAAATCTTCGGACTTTGCGGTGTGCAAATTTAAATATTAAGAAATAATATCCAACTCTAAAAGCAAAGTTGGTGTTAATAAAAGAAATTGAAATCCGATTTACTTAAAGAAAAGAGAAGCAATGGCTAAAGAAGTTTTAAAAGCTCACATCTAAATAGTTAAAATGAAAATGCAAAATTTTGAATGTATGCAAACTTCAAACAATACTTCCTAATGTCAAGAAAATAAAATTAGAAATCCAGATTCTAAAATTTTTGCTTGGGCTCTAATTTTCCTTTTTTTTCTCTTCCATGTGGGCCCCATCTTCTCTCTTTCCTTTTCTTTTCCTACCCCTCCCGATTTCTCACTACCGCTGGGCCCCTCCCGTTTTCTTTCTCCGCCATGGGCCTCCCCTCTCGCCCACTTGATCGATCCTCGCATGACGCTATATTGCGAGGTATGTGGATACATTATAGGAGCGAATCTTAGAGTTGGAGGAGAATCAACACTCTCAATGAGGAGAACAATCACATCCCGCCAAGCGGATGCGGCGAGAGGGAACGCGTGGAGGTCGTCAACATAGAAAGTTCGTATGATCCCACATCTTCTGCGAACCCTAGCTACATATGTGCCTACCACTACAACGACGATGACCACATCCAAGGTGCCCCTCTGGAACACTCCATGTGGGTAGCGAGGCACCTTCTATCGTGAGGCACACTTTGTGTGTGTAGACTTGAGAGAATGATTAACTTAATGTTGTATGCTATTTTCTTTGTGGTGTTCGATGTTGTGTTGAAGGTGTAGCTGAGTGTTGTCTTCATTTGTGTTGTTACCTGTACTACTTTCTATGACTTATGTGTGTACAATGCACGTGTTATTTGCTGTTGTCAGTGCATAACACCGTCTCATTTGGTGTTCTCAGTGCGTAAGGTCGCCCCCACTTAGCCTATAAGAGGGAGTCATTCCTTACCACTCCCCTGCATCGTTCTCCCTCACCTCGTGAATTATTTGTCTAGTATGTGTACCTTGTTTTGGTGCTCACTCCCGACGTCGATATGAGTCAATTGAGCCTCTTGTGCACCTCGGGTGATTTGCACGAAATGCAACACGCTTGGAGCGTAAGACCTCACGGATGGCCACGAATCCGGCGGTACTACTACAAGTGCCCCTTTCACTCGGTGAGTCGACTTGATCCAGTTGGTTCAAATCGTGGTATGTTACAAAATCTTCTTCTCATGGAACTCGGAAGCCCCAGCGGTTGCCGATTCGGGTTTAGGAGGATGAGATGGCCACTAGGCACGGCATTGTTCGCATAAGAAAGTTGTCATGGGGTAGTGACCCTTGGAGATGCAGCATCGTTTCGATAGACTCAAGTGGAAGATTAATTTAATGTTATGTTCAAATTTCTTTCTTGTGTTCATTGTTATCATGAAGTTGTAGTGCTTGAAGTGTTGTTTTCATTCACGTTGGTCCGTGTGGTTTTTTGTATCACATATCTACGTACTCGTCGTATTTGAATGATGCTTTTCTTGTTGGTAAAAGAATTTGCAATGCATAAACTCATTGCACAAATATGTACATTGTACAAATGATTGCAGGAAACCATGCGACATTACAAAAGCTGAAATACATAAACTCATTGTGCATCGCGTTGCTTCCTCGATGGCGTGTGTAATCCTCAGAAGGTGAACTGCGAGGGAATGCGTGCGTCTCGAAGGTCATCTCGAGGCTCGTGCCCAAGGTGGTGTTGCGACAACTCCGTGGAGAGTTGCGATGGGTGGCCAAAATGGAGCTCGACCATTCGGTTCGAGGAGGGTCTACATCCTTCTCGGATGTGCACGAAATTAGGCCATGGGCGCGATGTTTGTAATGCATAGTACTATCACAAGGTATTTACAGGTATGCAAACGCAGATGACCCACCATGACCTTCGTGGCCGAGTTGCTACGTGCAAAACTGCATGTTTTGGCGATGCGATGAGATGGCACTAAAATACACATGTTTTGTTTACTAAGTTGTAGCGTCGGTGTATGCACGTCGAATAGCGATGCCGTAGGAAATCGTGCATATACTCCACGCGATGTATCCTTGGTAGGTCATCCGAACCACTCGTGTCACTCTTGTAGGTCGGATTTGAGCCATCTTGAACATGGGCAATGCCACCTCCGGTTCTTCGCGGCGAGTCGGTCTTGTCGAGAGAGCCCCGTCCGCCTGACAATTTCGGTCCTCCGCCGCCTCCGTGGACGACGATGGTGTAGCAAGGTGCTATCCTATCGTAAGTGCTGCAAGGAAAAGCTGTAGTGAGAGATAAATAGCAAACGGGTGGCAAATGTCGTATCGCCAGGCTGAGGCACATGGAGGATGAGCGAGCGTAACTGGGACGACTGCTGGACTGCGATGGACGAGTGTACGATGGTGCTGTGGGCGTGTTGGTGGCGGTGCTGAGGGGGGTGGTGCTGCATGCTGTCCTCTGTGACCGTGTCGTACAATGGCGTCGTTTCTGTGCCGACCACAACTAATAGTCCTGATCACAGGCTTTGCGTCATCGTAGATGTTGCGCAATGAAGCTAGCACCGTCGGTGGAGTTGGCCTCCACGCGGAGAGCCGGCACCTCATCGTGGATACAATGCGGTGGTCGTCTGCGTAAACAAAGAATGAGTTAAAGCGTGTTGCGACGGGTATACTCGAGTAGTCTCATACCGTCTCATCGTGCCATCTTTGCTCGATGATGGTGCGACCCCGTCTGCGACCTCGTGCATGACCTCTCCGGGGCGGTGTGGCAGAGCCCGGTAAGCTGCTGGTGCGTGGAGACGTACCACGCAAGGATGCGTGGTGTGTGTGTCGGGTCGTATGGCCGAGGCTCGCCCACAACCTCCGTGCTCGCCCAATCATGCCACATGTCCGTCCATGGCTACTATGTGCCCTCCGGTCATCATTTTGCCACCCTCTTTTCGTTTGCACGCAAGTTAATAGACACAATACACAATTATTAGTACGACACATTAATACATTAAGTAAAGTTACCGTGTAATGATGCAAGTGGCCATCCAACGGGGTCTACAACTCGTCGCCATCTTCGCCGATGAAGGAAAACAAGTTAGTACAAGTGAGAAGAGAATGTGCAACAAATGACAAGAAGAGGACAAAGGTTGCAAGCTAATGTGCACGACATACACAAAATGTGCACAACAAAGCTCCTCACAAATTTAAAAATATGGAACCAACAATCAACATAGAAGAACTATGTGCTTCGTACTATGGAGCGTTACTTGATGTCGGCCTATTTGGGCACTGGCAAAGGTAGGCCAATCGTCCTCTGATAGTCGACCGGCACCGAATACGATCCCCACGCTGGCTGTCATCTATGTCATTGCGGATGCGATAGCCATGTCGTCTTCCAGAGCCGACGTGCTTTAGTGCATCGTTCGTCATCCACTTCACCTGCCCTGGCCATAGGTCCCCGTAGTGTATCTCCACCTCGTACGAATGGAACTCCATACTCAAGGTTTCATACAGGTGCTGCATGTCGCAGTATTTTGAGATATAATGCGTCGACGCCTGGTGCCATACCGTGCATGCCGCGTGCACATGGGAGCATGGCTTATGTAGAAGCTACGACTTGTTGCAGATGCAAGATGCTCTCTCATCAATCGTGCATACCTGCTTGCGACACCCTCTAGTGTGCATTGCGGTCTGAGATGACACACATATCTGGACGATCTTGCACAATGGTCGCTTCACATTGGCGCAGAACCGCGACATCATCGGTATTCTCATTCTCCATAATTGAAAAGGTGCAGGGAGTAACTGGTCATTGGCGTCAGCTGCAACCGCAGTGAAGATAGTACCCTTGTACTTGCCAGATAGGAATGTCTTATCCATCGTTTGCACTAGACGACACCACTTGAACCCTTCTATCGCCTGACGGAAGGCCCAGAACACTTTGTCAATAATAAAACAATTCGGGCCTTGCGTAGGATGAACCCGCTCCTTCTGTAATGTATGTGTCGGGTTTGATTCGCAATTTGATGCGATTCTTGGGACTAGTCGACGCCACCCCGGCCCCAACATATGGCATCACCGCTTACCGCCACACCTTCTTGTGCGACATCGAACCCCACCATATTTGCTACATCCGCCAAGAAGCTTGGAGAAATAGACACATCTGCCACCAAGGTGGCTTATCCCCCAAACATAAACGGCCATGTTACGGTGCCCGTAGTGGGCCGTGTCCCAAAGTAAAGTGATAGGAAGATAAATAGAGTCGTAGGAAGAGTGGATGACCGTTGTGGTAAATACATAACGATGATTGGTGGATTCATGCCGATTATAAAAAGAGAATATTAGAGAGGAGTTTAGGAGAAGTAAATCGGTGGAGTCTATATGAATGGATGGGTTAGAAGGATGAACTAAATGATTTTTGGAAGATTAGAGTGTGCAAAAGAAATTGTTGGATTACGACATTAATATAAATTCTTGAGAGATGTTAGTAATAATGTGATTGATAGGATTTGATTAAAATTGGAAGGAAGAATTGAATTTTGGGTATATCGGAGGATAATAATAATTCTTGGAGTATAATCGGATTAATGATTTTGGTGAATTAGAAGAGTGTAAAGGTAATTGTTGGATTTAATGGGATTAACAGGAATTGATCTAGATAGATGATTTGAATTTGAGGAAATTTGGAGATATGATAATTGGAGCATAAACAAGGTTAATGATATTCTTGGTGCGGAAGTATTGATGAATTAGTTAGAGATAAATAATGAAAATAAGGATGATTATGGAAAGAGCAATTTATGGTTTTGGATTATTAGCAGAAAGGATTGATTTGTTAGAAAGTTCTGATATGAATGATGTCGGTGGATTGAAAAAAAAATAATCCTATTAGGGAATCATTGGAATTCAGAAGTAGGGAGTTGGTGAATATGGATTTAGATTGGACTTGTATGAATTGAATACGTGAAGACATTGGTGGATTCAAAATGAATGTATATATACAAAGGGTTTGATCGGTGGATTAGCTAAATGATGCCACTCATGGTTTGGAGTCTTAGCGACATTTGGTAAGAAAATTGTGTCTTTGGAGAATTAAGTCAATTATGGCATTTGGGGAGTGAGTCAATTTGGGCAATCGCGTGAAGTTTTAGGTAGCGTAATAACATCGGTCTAATAATAACAATGTTACCAAAAGCGATTTCAGGCAAATAAAACCACCCGAGCCTTCCCTTTGATAAGCCATGCATACTATATATTTGCATTCTGTGTATTGGCTCGCGGAGCACGGTGGTTAGTGTGCTCACACTCGCTCTCATAACAAATCCAGAATCAAGGCTTGGATTGCTACGCATCAGCAATGCTTACAGGTCCGAAAGGCAAAGAAGATGAAGATGTCAGGGCTAGGTCGCGAACCTCCGGTTGGTCGCCTGGGCAAGTCCCGAGGGTTCACCCGTGCTTCGTCTTCCTGCCGCAATTTATTGATTTCGCCTAATCGCCCATGAGTAAGTTTACTATTTTATTTATGCTTCCGCATGGTATGTATTTGATATTCATTTTACGTAGCGTGAGCACTATCTCGATCCGGGAATAGTGCATTAAATCACGGGGATTCCGGTTGTTAAAATCCGGGTCTGACAACACATCTGCCACCACAAGGTGGCTTATTAGCTCCGCAACATACGACGACGTCATGTTACGGTGCCTATGTAGTGGCGTTGTAAGCTCGCAACTGTGATCCTTCAGCACCGCTATCCGGAAGTCCGTGCCAGCGCCAGGACAGGAGCCGTCGACACACTTAACGATGTAGTTGTCCGGGTTGGACCTGTGCACCCGATACGTCTGGCTAATATTGACGACATATGTAGCAATGGCTTGCTGGGTAGTACTCTTGTTACGAAAGCACTGCCCTAAAAGGAGTGTGCCCTCATTGAACCCCCACCCTGCCTCCTCCGCCCGTGGCAGAACTAGGGATTCACTGCGATGTCGCCCGGCCTCGGACGATAATCGCAACGTCGGTGGTCACAACACCACCTAACACACCACCCGGTGTAGCTTCGTCATCTTCGTCCTCTCCTGAACTGACTGTTTCCACATCCTCCTCTTCTTTCTATGCACTTCTTCCACTTGGTCCGCAAGGTACTCACAACAATCAACACGGGCGGCCGACCACCTCTCCGCACCTTTATTCGCCTGAAAATTCTCCACACGCCTCCTCAGGTCTCCATCTCCCATTGCCTCACCGACTTCTTCTCCTGCACCAGCATCTTCATGAGCACCGAAGAGTAACCCAGGCACTACATCTCTGCTAGTGCCACTAGAACCACCCGTGGCGGACGATTCTGTCATCTCCACGAAGTGAACATACACCATTGGCCTGACATATATCGGCGCGGGTTGGACATGACCTCCATGTAGTTGGCCCATAAAACATCATGGTCACCTTGAAGTTGCCACACGGTCTCCCTTGCAAGCACCTACCACTAAGGCATACACCGCCTCGATCGTAATTTGTTCGCCCCTTCTTTCTTCTTTTCTCCCCGCGCCTGCGCCATTTCATTCTTCTCCTCCTCCTTCCGTGGGATGTGGCGCGCGCCTCCCTCGCTCGCCTCGACTCCAGCAGCGCCACTGTCCCATCGCCGCCTCCCAGAGCCCCCCTCCTCGCGCTGAGCCCGTGCCGCAGGACCCCGGCCCCTCGCCTGCTGTCCGTCCCGCCATGCCCTACCGACCACCTCCTCGCACGACTGTTTTCCTCGCTATAAAAGCCACCAGACGCCATTCACACCGCCACTCTTGTCCTCGCCCCCACCCCGCCCGATTGAACCCCATGCCCTCCTCCCCACCGCGCCTCTTCTTCTCCAAATCCGACCGCCAAGCCACCCACCGATATAAGCCACCGCAGCCCATTACTTTCTCTCACACCTCCTAAGATCACGGTGAGTCTAACTCCGCCTCGGCCGAGCTCCTCCGGCCTACATTTCGCAAGATCGACTTCCTTTCCGCCGCCGCCGCCGCCGCCGCCCGCTCAAGCCCCCGACCCCGCCGACACCTCCATCGGTCTCCTCACGACCCCAAAGAACTGTTTTTCTCCTCACCCAGCCTCAGTAGCCCTCGCCGGCAACCTCGCGCCGCCCACCGCCCGGCGGCCTCTGCCGACCGCTACCGCTCGGCTTTATCCGCTTTTCCGCCTCATTCCATCAGTAACAACCGCGGGCGAGTTGGCTAGAAGCGCCGCTCACCGCACCCCGCCTGCGTCGAATCTCTCGGCGCGAAGAGAGTTAGGATTTTTACCCATTTTGCTAGAAGCAACAGTAAAAGCGGATTAAGGAATAATTAAGAAAAGAAAATCACGGATTAGCCAATAGTTAATGCAAAATTAATTAGGATGAGAATAAGAGTATTTAAGATTTTATACTGGATAAATTATTAATATGGCTTGAATATTTATTGATAAAAGATGCAAAAATTTATTTAGGACGTAAGTGAGCTTCTTAAATACCAAATCATGGGTTAATCATCATATGCCAGAAAATAGTATGCCTTGGATAATTATTTTAAATCTTTATTAACCAAAGGCTTAGTAGGAGTGTTGTTTAGAGATATGATCTCCTAAAATGATAACAAAGGCAACTTAATATTAAAATATGTCAAATGCTAAGTGAAGGAATAAAATATCAAGATCGTAATTTCAGTGCCTCTAAACAAAAAGTTATACTAATATACGTGTACCAAAATATAATAGCCCTCGGTCAATAGGCATTAAAATGGCCTAACCCATATATATAAATGCTCTAAAGTAAACATGTAACCAATAACACGAGTAACTAGGGTCACATAAAATGCTATATACCAAGCGTTGCCCATAATTATATATACAGCAAGCTAGGACCCGTATAAATAGATCCTAACTCAAGTTAAACTAAGCCTAGTGATAACTAAGAATACATAAAATATCACGCCATAAAATGCTATAGACCCGGACCCTAGGATTAACTCGATAAGCTAAAATTTGCAAACATTACTTATGTATATATATGTATATATATATGTATATATATATATATATATATATATATATATCACATGCCCTGAACATTAGCACCCGACAAAATACACCAAATCGTGAGTCTAACCTACCTCATGGAACTTCCTAAATAAATGTAAAATACTAAAAGAGATTGCTAATAAAAAGATCAAGTCATCACATTCCACCACCGACCTTGCCTCGAATCACACATTAACCCAGAATAAAACCAAATTGAGTTTGTTCGGATTTGTTTGGATCTTTTGAGTTATTTGCTTTTATTTGGATTCACCATCTAGCGTAATTAGAAATTGGAAGTCGTGAAGATTCAATTGGTCAAGCGAGGTCAAGCTCGAAAAGAAGATAGAGACCAAAAGCTCAAGAGAAAACATTGTGTGAGCTCAAGACCATGATAAACCGCCAAAGTAGTCAATACTTTGATCATGTTGAACCTACATTTTATGCAAATTACTTTTGTTTAAATTATCAAATTGCATGCTGTTATTTTATGTACAAATACATGCTTAATTCAAGATTCTAGTTATATGTCCATTGTTTACCTTGATTAATATTACACCCCCTTGTTGAATATTTGAATATGTGATCCTTGTCGCCTAGCGAAATTATGATAGTAACCTTTTGAAAATAAGTCCGTAATTTATTACGCCATGCGTAGCGTTGCATAGATATTCATGGGCGTGAAAACGCCAAGCATCACTTTAATCATGAGAAAATTTGGTTGGGCGATCACGGTGGGAATGACTGGAGAAATGTTTGGAACTATTATTTTATGCTCCCAAAACCCTACTTGCTTGAATATCTGGGCGAATGGTTCGATGGTGTGTATGTGAATGGTGCAGTGGAGGCACAAAGTGGGTTGTGGTAGAATCGCCAGATACCACTAAGGACCGAATCTTGTCATGATCTCCCACGTAAAACAAAGGCAACCACAAGTCTGTAAAGTACAACTTGGCTAAGTAGTTGTATCGAAACTCGGACTCATCTCACCGTAGTGGATTGAAGTGGATAAGCAAGGGCAAGGGGAGGCCTAAAGGGACACCAAGGGAGGTGAAGTTTTCCATTGTTCTAAGCGCTATGAAGTGGAGCCCTACTGCGTTAGTAACTGTGGAGAACATCCCGTGCATAGATGGGACCCACCGCAAGTGGGAGAAGCCCATAAGGTGAGATGATAAAAGGAACTAGATACTTTGAACAGTCACTGTGATGGTCTGCTCAACCACATGACTAAGGAATCGTGTGGGCAACGAGTTGATTGTCTCTTGTGGTGAAAGTGTACAAACTCGCAGAGTCAAAACTATTCGAATAGCCGTGCCCACGGTCATGGGCGGACATGGGAAACTTAACCAGATATAGTTCTGTTTCAAAATGATTTGTGGGTGGGAATGGAAAAGTGAAGGGCAGTGCAAGGCCCTGGTTTGTGTTGTCCTGGGTGTCGTCCCAGTGATAAGTTAAGCGGCTATAACGCTGAAGGATTAAGCATATGGTGCAGATGCCATGTAACGGTGGATGGAATCTGAATCGCTACTGTTATTGCATTCTCATATACAATATGTTTTGTTTAAACTGCTAAGTCTCAGGAGGTTTTCTATGTATTATATTTCAAAAGCTAAACGATGATAAAGCTTCTGCTTTTACAAAGTAAAGTGATAGGAAGATAAATAGAGTCGTAGGAAGAGTGGATGACCGTTGTGGTAAATACATAACGATGATTGGTGGATTCATGCCGATTATAAAAAGAGAATATTAGAGAGGAGTTTAGGAGAAGTAAATCGGTGGAGTCTATATGAATGGATGGGTTAGAAGGATGAACTAAATGATTTTTGGAAGATTAGAGTGTGCAAAAGAAATTGTTGGATTACGACATTAATATAAATTCTTGAGAGATGTTAGTAATAATGTGATTGATAGGATTTGATTAAAATACTGGAAGGAAGAATTGAATTTTTGGGTATATCGGAGGGATAATAATAATTACTGGAGTATAATCTGGATTAATGATTTTGGTGAATTAGAAGAGTGTAAAGGTAATTGTTGGATTTAATGGGATTAACAGGAATTGATCTAGATAGATGATTTGAATTTGAGGAAATTTGGAGATATGATAATTGGAGCATAAACAAGGTTAATGATATTCTTGGTGCAGAAGTATTGATGAATTAGTTAGAGATAAATAATGAAAATAAGGATGATTATGGAAAGAGCAATTTATGGTTTTGGATTATTAGCGTAAAGGATTGATTTGTTAGAAAGTTCGATATGAATGATGTCGGTGGATTGAAAAAATAATCCTATTAGGGAATCATTGGAATTCAGAAGTAGGGAGTTGGTGAATATGGATTTCGAGATTGGACTTGTATGAATTCGGAATACGTGAAGACATTGGTGGATTCAAAATGAATGTATATATACAAAGGGTTTGATCGGTGGATTAGCTAAATGATGCCACTCATGGTTTGGAGTCTTAGACGACATTTGGTAAGAAAATTGTGTCTTTGGAGAATTAAGTCAATTATGGCATTTGGGGGAGTGAGTCAATTTGGGCAATCGCCGCGTGAAGTTTTAGGTAGCAGTAATAACACGCTGGTCTAATAATAACAATGTTACCAAAAGCGATTTCGTGCAAATAAAACCACCCGAGCCTTCCTTTGATAAGCCATGCATACTATATATTTGCATTCTGTATTGGCTCGCGAGCACGGTGGTTAGTGTGCTCACACCGCTCTCATAACAAATCCGTAATCAAGGCTTGATTGCTACGCATCGCAATGCTTACAGTGTCCGAAAGGCAAAGAAGATGAAGATGTCAGGGCTAGGTCGCGAACCTCCAGCTTGGTCGCCTGGGCAAGTCCCGAGGGTTCACCCGTGCTTCGCTCTTCCGCGCGCAATTTATTGATTTCGCCTAATCGCCCATGAGTAAGTTTACTATTTTATTTATGCTTCCGCATGGTATGTATTTGATATTCATTTTACGTAATCGTGAGCACTATCTACTGATCCGTGGAATAGTGCATTAAATCACGAGGATTCCGGTTGTTAAAATCCGGTCCGACAACACATCCGCCACCACAAGGTGGCTTATTAGCTCCGCAACATACGACGACGCCATGTTACGGTGCCTATGTAGTGGCGTTGTAAGCTCAGAATCGTGATCCTTCAAGACCGCTATCCGGAAGTCCGTGCGGCGCCGGGACAGAGCCGTCGACACACTTAACGATGTAGTTGTCCGGTTGGACCTGCACCCGATACGTCGGCTAATATTGACGACATATGTAGCAATGGCTTGCCGGGTAGTACTCTTGTTACGAAGTCGCGCCTAAAAGGAGTGTGCCCTCATTGAACCCCCACTCTGCCTCCTCCGCCCGTGGCAGAACTAGGGATTCCGCTGCGATGTCGTCCAGTCTGGACGATAAGTACGCAACGTCGGTGGTCACAACACCACCTAACACACCACCCGGTGTAGCTTCGTCATCTTCGTCCTCTCCTGAACTGACTGTTTCCACATCCTCCTCTTCTTTCTATGCACTTCTTCCACTTGGTCCGCAAGGTACTCACAACAATCAACACGGGCGGCTGACCACCTCTCTGCACCTTTATTCGCCTGAAAATTCTCCACACGCCTCCTCAGGTCTCCATCTCCCATTGCCTCACCGACTTCTTCTCCTGCACCAGCATCTTCATGAGCACCGAAGAGTAACCCAGGCACTACATCTCTGCTAGTGCCACTAGAACCACCCGTGGCGGACGATTCTGTCATCTCCACGAAGTGAACATACACCATTGGCCTGACATATATCGCTGCGGCAGGGTTGGACATGACCTCCATGTAGTTGGCCCATAAAACATCACTGGTCACCTTCAGAAGTTGCCACACGGTCTCCCTTGCAGCACCTACCACTAAGGCATACACTGCCTCGATCTGTAATTTGTTCGTTGTGGTGTCCCGATCGAATGCGGAACACACGCATCTCCGTAGCTCAGACAAGGTCATGGCGTTCAAATTGGGTGCCCGGATCATAGTCCCGTCACAATTTGATAGGTCCACCCCGTACGGCCCATCGCGCACGAGACCATTTCCACAAAACACGAACAAGTCTTGAATGTCACCCATGTCGTACCTAACATAAGTGCATACTGAACCCTCTTAGTATATAACATGCAACAAGCGCACCAACATACAACAACTACCGCACTGTAAGATTTCCAACTTAATTTCTTTGTTTTGCCTATGACCTACCAATACGATTTGTAATTTTGTTTATTTGTAGTTCTAATTTTTTATTTATTTATGGATTGTACTAACAAATTCCTATATAAATCAAATTACTAATGTAATGTATTTTTTTTTCCAATTCTCTTATTTACGGATCTTACTTCGGAATTTCAATGAAAATTAAATTACAAATTTTCTTTTATTTTCACTCGTAATTTGTATTATTATTGTTCAAATTAATTCACAAATCCAACTAGTAATTTTTCTTCATTTTTTACTTATAAATTCTTATGTAAATCAAATAACTAATTTTTTTCAATCTGTTATTTATGGAACCAACAATCGCATTCACATACAAATTACACTACAATTTTTCTAATATAATTTTATTATACTCATTCACATTTAGTTGCTATTTATTTCTAGCACACAACAATGCGGCATGCTTCATATATGGAGGGTTACCCTTCAACATATAGTTTTTCAAAGATTGACATCCAACTCTTTATTTCTAGCACCCAACAATGCTGTCCACTTTGTTTCTTAATCTGACTAACTGTGACTTTTTTGTTTCTAATCTGGCAACTCCTGCGGCACATACAAATACAATTACTTAAAAAAATGTCTACACAAAAAATAAAAATACAATACACTATAATACACCATGCTTCATATATGGAGAGTTACACTTCAACAAATAGTTTTTCAAAGATTGACATGCATCAACTTTCGTAAATAACGTTTACGTTAATGACGTGCTAATCACTAACGATAAGATTATAGTCGCATAGGGACGATATTTACCTTTTCTTGAAATTCACGAGATGATCTACAACTTTCACAATTGCAAAAATTTCAGATCCCAAACGAAAATTACCCGAAATCCCGTGTTTGCAGTTCTTCCTTCCTTCACTTCGCTCACTCTCTTGCTCTACAATTTTCTTGCTCTGTCTACGCATGCAAGGTCACCCAAGGCTCCCAAACGCAGGCCATCCTCTGCATTTTATCGCGCGTCTCAGATCACTCAAATGCAGACAACGCAGTAAGGGACGACCAATTCTGCATGCAATGTGCTGTAAGAGAAAGACAAAAAAAGGCAAGGCACAAGCGGCATCAACTATGAAAAAAGCCAGCATCTAAACCCCAAAAGCCAACACGAAGCGACGGAAATGCGGCTTTCGGCGGGCGGACACGACAGCGCACCGCATGACTCGGGCATGAACAGTAGCCGTGCGGTTCCTGATTGCACGATTTTAGTGCAGAATAGTGCTCGTACGCTCGAAGACCACATAATTACTACATGTCATTGTCAGAAAATCGTATGGTGAGAAAAGAGACTAAAAACGAGATTAGCTAATTTAAAGGCTATATCTATGACCAAAATACGGAAACAACCTGATGTACTACTCGGATAGTGAGTGCAGCAAATAACAGCAGCCAAATTTATTGTGGAGATACGGACAGTCACTGTTGGAACGGAGGCGACTAGGAGCAGTTCATCCTTATCTTCGGTCAACGATCGTACACGCTGATTAATTTATCCTGGCCAAAAGATGAACTCACCGGTGATACGCAGTGTCTATTCTTGTTTACTCAGCCTAGCTTTTGATTGTATATAATTTTATACTACTTTTAAAAAATATAGAGTAATAAAAATTTACATACAATTTTAACCTATATAAATAAAATCATTAGTATATACTACAATAAATTTGTAGACTCTGTTTAAAAAGCACATTCTATTTAAAAGTTAGTTACCGTAGAAAAGCACATTTTAGAAACTGAAAAGAAGAGACCCGTATGCCGGTTTTAGGTATGTTTTTAGGCTACGATTTATATCTTTTGACTGTTCGTAGAGAGAGTATAGGGAGATAAAGACTCGCATTTGATTTTAGTCGATATAAATAAAGTTATTGTAGTGTGTATTATAATTAACTTATAGATCTCATATTGAAAAGATAGCTTGTTTGAAAGTTAGTTGCTATAGAAAATCACTTTACAATAAAAATGTGGTTTTTAAAACCGAAAAGAAGATGACTTTACCATAAACATTGCATTCTCATTTGTATGCAAGAACTCCACGTCTAGCGTGAGCAACATAAGTTTCTTTCCCTACGAAATTCCTATAGAATTCATGCATTCTTGAACTCAATAAGTATTTTTTTGTCCTTTTTGAGAAGAACTGATTTATTTCCTGACAGGAGAGTTACTTATTTTTAGTGGAAAGAGGAGAGTTTTAATTTTGAGTAGTGTTTCTATACTTTTTTTCTTCAATAAAAATAGCACTAATTTTAAAGTACACGAAGAGATAAGTAACATCTGAACACTATTTGTTATGATTCAAAATTTTATAAATTACTATTAAAAAAATATAGAAGCACATCTCTTACTTTTTTGGGGAGGTGAGTAGCTCTACACTGAACGGGCTTGAATTCTCGCAACGGCCAGAGTGCAGCCCATACGGCCTAACAAAGCAGCCGCGACGAGTCAAACCAGACCGAGCCCATCCGACCGCCGGATCAAGCCAATCCGAGCCGTCCACTCCCCGCCGAGCCCCGGGCCAACCATTTATAGCCCTGTCGCCGCCACCCCGCACTCCTCTTCCCCTTCCCCAACCCAGCCTCTCTAGGGTTTATCGGCGAGACGAGGCGGCGGCGAGATGGTGCAGCGCCTCACCTATCGGAAGCGTCACAGCTACGCGACAAAGTCTAATCAGACCCGGGTCGTCAAGACCCCAGGTACTCTCCATCTGTTCTAGTTTTTACTCGAGAATTGCTCGTTTGGTGGTTTTCTTGATCTGCTTCTGTCGAGTTACATGGTGTGTTTGATGGCTTCCTGTAGGTGGCAAGCTTGTGTACCAGTACACCAAGAAGAGGGCGAGAGGGCCCAAGTGCCCTGTGACTGGGAAGAAGATCCAGGGGGTGAGCGATGCATCTCTAGTTTACCTTTTTTTGTTTGTTTTAGGATTGGTTTTGTGTAGGATGCGGTTATCCTGTGCATTCGTAGTGCTATGTGATGTCTGAAGCGGTCCTGGATGGTACAGTGTGGAATTGTTAAGCAATGTTTAGTGCTATTTGTGTTGAGCTCGTACTTGAAGTAGATCTTATTGTTCGGTTGGTATCTAGATGGTTTCCCGTGTCTTTCGTCTTGTGGGTGCAATGTAATTGTGATGGTATGCGCAGTTAGATGCTGCATTGTGCTTGCTGAGGAGGATGTTGTAGTTGCAAGCATTAGACCTTACTTTTTTTTTGTCTAAATCTGTTAATTGGGAATAAATGGTAGGGTATTATAGGTATGTGCTATACGTGAATCTTTTGGGGGAGAATACTTGTTTTACGTCTCATGTGATCGGCATTATTTGGGATGTTCTTGAAGAAAAAAAAAGAGAATGTTTGTGTTCTTGTTTTATATGTGCTGCATTTGGGGTAGACTGACTTGTTGGTTTGTGTTCTACTAGCTTTAGTATCATAGTTGTCTCAAGTCAATTCTAGTTGTTGGTTTAGTTGTACATCTCTTACACTGAAAGTTGCTGACATGTCTGCATTCCATGTTGATTTTCATTCTGTGACATGTATTTTCAAGCCAGTGAAATGCCAAGAAATTGAGTCTTTTTTTCAAAATGAATTATTGTATGTTTGTTGGATGACACTGAGGGCGGTATGTGTTGTAGCAAAGAGAAAAGTGCTTTGTTGCCTTGTGGATTTCGAAGACAATACCATGGTTGTTGATGTGTCGGTATATTGGCTATATATTGTCGGTATATCAACGTGGCGGACTGGAGGGCCATGCCATCTGGACGGCATGGAGCTGCGGCGTATGGTGGTAAGGCGTTGTCGGCGGATGCCATGGGGGGGTGGGGGTGGAGTTAAAAGTCACTCGAGTCAGACTAGTCCAGACGCATACCTCAATACCTCATGGGTTGGGGTTTTGGTTGAGTCTCCGTCGCTGCCCAAAAAAGCGAGGAGTTGCCATCGCCACCGGATCTGCCATCGCTGCTGCCGCCGGATCTACTGTTGCCGCCGCCGGATCCGCGGTCTCCTTCACCGGATCCGTCTCCTTTGCTTCGCTCGGCCCTACTTGGCCCCGCCTTCTCGATCCGCCGCCACCTCCTACTGCCAGGCCGGCCCGCCGCCTCCAATTGTCTGTCACCGTCGCTGGGGCGGTGGAGAGTGGTGGCGGGAGGAGGGAGCGGCCGTCGGCAAGCTGGCTCAGCCTCGCTGGTGCCGAAAGTGGAGGAGATGGGGGAAGGAGAGAGGGAGAGAAGCAATGGGGGGAGAAGCAATGGCTGGAGGTTAAGAAAATTGCAGCGGCGGCTAGGGTTATGAGGGGATTTGGTATTTTGTGATTTAGTCCTCTCAATGTTCTGAAATTGCAATAAAGTCCTTCTCTCTTTGCATTTCTTCTATTTGGGCCCTTCAGAAGTCTAATATTGTTGTGTGTATGGCGTCGCCACGCCGCGTGCCATAAGCAATATTGTTATGTGAAGGTGGTGAGTCGTCGTGCCTCGCCGCACCATCTTAAAAACCATGGACAATACCAAACTAGTAGGAGTGGCTTACAAATGTGTATTGTGTTATGTAAATATTTTAAGTAAACATTTATGTCTTTTAAGTTCTATTTGCACGCACGTGTATTGTGTTCCAAGCCAATAGTTCAACTTAGAGGAGTTGATTTCATCTTTTTGCTATGCTGAGTAATGCTTTCAGCAAATCAGGTCCATAACTACTTCCTGCCTACTGTTGGGCCTGAAGTTGCACTTTCAGTTGGTTGATTTTATCAGGTGTTTTGTAGTTCCAAGTTCCATCACACACTGCATTTGTGCATTTATCATTTAATAGTGTGCAGGGACTCTTCATTGGTTGTATGAGCGGAGAAATGTAGTGTGTGATAGATAATTTGGTTGGTTGAAATGAATCAATGCAATTTCCTAGTTTGTAATAATGATTTTTTGTTCATTTGTTCATCTGATATTTATGTGAAAATATCCACTTGAGCACTCATTGTTATTTTTTGTTTCCAGATTCCTCACTTGAGGCCTGCTGAGTACAAGAGGTCCAGGTTGTCTAGGAACCGCAGGACTGTGAACCGTCCTTATGGTGGAGTACTCTCTGGAACTGCTGTTAGGGAGAGGTCAGCAAATAGAGCTAGATGTATTCTGATGTAAAAGGTCGTATGATTTGTCATCTTGTAATCTGATGAGTTACAACTCTGTGTGCAGGATCATCCGTGCATTCTTGGTCGAAGAGCAGAAGATTGTCAAGAAGGTCCTGAAAATACAGAAAAGCAAAGACAAGACAGCCGCCAAGTAGAGCTCCTCTGAAATGGATGCACAACGCTGTTTTGTACATGATGAAAAGTATTTTTGATGGTGGTGATGAAAGGATCTAGTCACCTTGTGTTAATTGCTTAGCAGTTAATTGCTTAGCATGTGAGAGGCATACCTCTTGAGTTTAGAGTGTTCCAAATCCTTCTACATTTTCGTTGTCAGAGCATCGGGGCATCTGATCCCTTAGTTGCTTTGTTATGAATTCTTATCATATCTTGGAACCATCAGACAGTCGAGCCTACTTTTTTGTAGCAATCTTTTCATTTATGACTTGATCTTTTTTTCATCGTTGCGGGTACTATATTGCACAACCATCTGGCTTCTGTTATTTGGATACTCGCTCACTGATTGTTTTGTACGGAAATTTGGTTGGCCAAATTAACAGCTGCGAGGTTTGGGAGCTTCTTGATCGGTTGCTCTCTGAAGTTGATACAGTAGTTGATAGTAAGTGGGAAGATCACAGAAGCAAGGCTACAGCTAGGTTATGTTGGGCCTGTTCTTTTTGGCTGCGGCTTGTGGCTTTTGAACTGTTTGTATAAGAGATTACAGAGTAACAGAAACTCACGTGCGATTTTTGTCAATATAAATAAAGTCAGTAAAGTATGTACTACAATTAACTAGTAGACTCTATCTTGAAAAAATACTCCGTTTAAAAGTTAGTTATTGTAGAAAATTAAAAACTTTTTGAAGTTTAAAAGAACAGGGCCGTTGTCGAGGCCTTTAAGTAGGCTTTGAATTTTGGTCAGCACATACTGGAACAGGAACATGTTTACTATCAGGGGATGTTTATCATGTTTGGATGGCAGCCATCTTTGCAACACGCAAGGTTAAGTAGGTGAATTGCGCCTTTTTTGGGGGGCAGCTGAAACAACCACAACAATCTGAGCAAAGCCAGGCAACATTACATAAACACCTCTTTGATGCTTTCTACAAAATATCAAGGATGTATTTAGGCATCTCAATCCATTGCAAGTCTATGAAGCTGCTCGTATTGTAACTTTTACATATGCTCATCACTCTCACTAAAACAACAATGTCTCAATAGTACCCAAGTCTTAAAAAAAAAGAGAGCACCCAAAACTGAAAATGTATGTACAATACACCCAAGGTATATCCTTCTCTCTGTTAGCTTTGCTGTTAACAAGGGTATTGTATATACATCTAACCAAAACTGAAGAAACAATCGCTGTTTTTTGTTCTTTTTTGTTGCTAACAGAAATGCTAACAGACGAAGGTGACACTACTTGTACATCTAGCTATGAATAACACCTGTAGGGCAAGGCAACTAGTGTGGCATCTCAGCATGAACAGTTGGGCTAAGGAAGGATTCCCAAGGTATGTTGCACCTCCACTCATCTGAAGAATCTGCTCCTAAATCGAATGGGAAATTGATTCTCCCGAGAGCTTCCCAATCATTGTTCATACTGAAGCCATTGCAAGGCTTTCTTGTGGATAAGTCTTGGTTCCTGTTACTGATGCCTCCATTTACATTTGCAGAAGAATCAATCACAAATCCATTGATATGTTCAGGTTGCCCAAACTGCGTGTCGAAGAAAAGCGGCGCAGCGTCTGCCATCTTCTGCGATGTTTGTGTTTCAAATGGCAATATGATGGAGCCGTTCTGGACTTCTACAGATGGACTGTAATTGAAGTTTATGACATTGCATGAGGAGCCATCTTGATTGTTGTTGGGCTTCTGAAACTGCTGCTGCTGCACTTGCAAGCCATATTTGCTGGTGAACTGACTTGCAGGTGCTGCAGCTTGCAGTGAGCAAGAGGAGCTTTCCAAAGCAAACTGTGAAGCTTGCACTGATTGTAATGCAGAGAAGATATCTGGCTCAGTTGTCCCAGGCAATGGAGGCCCCCAAGTGTGAGTCAGTGCCCGTTGCGCCATCGAACTGGTCTTCTTGAAGATCCTACAGATTGTCCAGGAGTCCTGCTTGTGGCAACAGAAAAGTGTCCTTCAGAATTTGATATAACCTTTGAGTTTAGCTCTATAATTACACAATATGAATAAAATTCTTACGTTGAGCGGAATGTTCTTGTCGATCGGCCTTCTGGGGAGCGATGGATCGATGAGCGAAGGAAGCCTGAACTCGTGCATCATCCAATCGGTTTTGATCCCTCTTGCCGCCCTGCCTTTGTAGAAGACAAGGGACTTCTTCAGGCCTATGCACTTAGTGCCCTCGGTGGAGTAAATCGGCCTGTCTGTTCCTGTGGCTTTCCAGAATCCAGCTGCTGTGACTCTGTTTGGCCTTACGCTGTTCCGATATTTCCGGTCCCTCGGGCAGTAGAAGTACCACTCTTTCTCTCCGGTGCTTGCAAGCTCTGTCAATGAGAAGGATAGTGAAGTCAGACATTGCAGTAAGGTGAGTAATTGATGTAAGTAGGTTTTTCATGGCAAGAAAAATAATGATGATAGTTTCAACTGAACGTCCGGTAGCCTGATGAGAAGAATAGTGTCCGTAACTAGTACTACTCAACTAAAGATCAAATAAACCAACTTTACTGATTTATTTTTGTTACATTTGCATCCAAATTCCTAAACTATCCTTAAACTGCAACTACTTTCGAGAAATAAACTTTGAAAATCCAGAGTTTATCGCATTCCAATCCATTCATTAACAAAAGCTACAAGAAGTGAGGAGCAGCAGTTGCAAGCTTACTTGGGAGATCCCATGGATCAAACTTGTAGATGTCCAGCTGCCTGATGAGCTCAATGGAGATAGGCTTCTGCTGGATCTTCTTCTTGAGGTAGAAACCAACCAGCTCTTCATCTGTGGGATGAAACCTGAAACCGGGCAGGAGGAACTCATCTGACTTGTCCATCTTGATATCATTTCTCTCCATATCTCACACACGGATGAAGCCTCAAGCCTGCAGCTGGTCACAAACTTACAATGGCTACTGTTGTACTACTTATGCAGTAGCTAGTGAATGGATTTTGGGGATGAAGCTGCTGAGGTGAAGACAATCAATCACCAAGGGATGTACACTATTGCAAATCCATTACACACCATGTGTACTTATATATGAAGCTTGAGCTACTAGATGAGGCCCACAAGTCTGAAGGATTTCCTCCTGCATTTAATAACTATTTTTAGTTCCTCCTCTATTTGAAGCTGTCATGGTTTATTTAATCCCGCATCAGTATCTCAACGAAGACAAGCTCAGCAGCATGAGGGGATCATCAATCACTTTCGGTTCACACTTAGAATACTCATGTACGGGTACGGCGGTCAAAACAATCCTTAAACTATGCAACAGTAGTCTTCTAGATTTTGCTTTTCATTTTTAGCCTTCCCAGATAAATAAAAGAAGTTAGAACATACTCCAACACACTGCAGTTTGTTAGCATAGTTCAATATCTAAGAGTATGAAAACTTCAAGGTATATTCCTTTAATATCTGAATGCAAAAATTGCCTTTTTATGTAATTCTATGTAGTATTGTTTTTGTCAGTTTAGGCTTTGGGATTCTAAAATAATGCGAGGTAACTAACATGCAAATTGTGTTGAACTTGGCATAATCCGAGAGAGAGAGAGAGAGAGCCTGAGTTTGTTTTCCTACTAACTGATTTCTCTTGAGAAATTGTTTTTAATTACCCAGAGATAGTGATGCCCTTACCAGTGTGATTTTCTTTACTTTTTTATTAACTGGCGTGTGTGACACTGCTAAGTGTTGGAAGGGAAGCTTCTTATTCTAAGCACAGTTTGGTTAAGGGTAAATTTAGTTGCGCTTGAGTTGCCACGGTGGAAATCTGGTCCAATTTGCTCCATAGTCAGCTTGCTTAAGCGTGTGCTAGCTCTGGCTGGTCACCCCACGTGGCACAAACACAAATGTTTGTTGCCCATTCCATAGTCCACAAGATTATGTTGTTAAATATTTCAAACTTCTGAACATAGATTGTCGCATCAATATGCTGCTGAATAGTGATCATATCCTTCAAATTTTGATGGCTAATCTTTATTACAATATATATGCTTCTAGTGCAAAGTAGTATACAATGCTTTCAATCTATTAAAGTAACACATAAATTACAACTTAGCAGAAATCCATCTGTGAACTGATCTTAAGCAAAAACGAAGAAAAATGATACATAAAAAAGTAGTAGTTTCTATCGCTCTGTGTTTTCTGCTCATTTTCTGCTTTCTTAGTTACCTTTGCGTTCGCAAAAATTCACAACCAAAATCATCCAAGACGCAACGACTTAAACCATAGACAATGACGCGAAAATTCGGCACGAGGTGAAAGTTCTTGCTCCTTCCAATCGCTCGAAGACAAGGCTTCGGCCGTGCGCGCGGTCAAATACTCACCAAAAGTTTGCAGCGTTCTTCCCATGTCTCCCCAATTCCCGGCAATGGAGTAGCAACCCCATTAATCCCCTACTTTGGAAGAACAAATCCGATCTCGATTTGGAGCACTTCTTGTCCCTTGCCATGACCTAGGATTGCGAGGAGGGCTTGCAACACAGAATTTAGGGTACATTTGGGGTCAACGTCAAACACTTCAAGCTCAAGCTAGCCATCTCCATCTCTCCTTGGTTTCCTGGTTCTTGGAACACATGTCCATGTTGCTCGTGTATTCACAGGAGCAACTCCATGTTTGTTTGCTTGCTTGCTCAAGGCGTGTGGCAGTGTTGAGTGAGCTACAAACTTCAAATTAAGGACAGAAAACAAAGTCATTTGGCTTCTAATATGCTAATGCACAATTGTTGTTTTTAGAACATGCTGATTTACAATTGTAATGATGCTTAGAAGTATTTTGCTAGCTACTTCACAAAGATATTTTGGTATGTTTGGCATTGCACCGGGCTTTTGAACTCAGTTACTTTCGTTTTGCTATTTGTGGATATATTAACTATTTTTTAGAACGGATATATTGGCTAATTGAAAACGTATTTTTAGAGGGATTATAGAATTTTTTGCTAAAACTCTCTATGTTTAGCTTGATTCTACGGTGCAGTGCAGCACAGCACAGAATGGCAATGTCAAACTGAACCTACATCACATATATACGGCATATCTTTTTTCATCATTATGTTATTTACATTTTTCTATAGCTACCAGAATATTTTGAGAAAACAATTGCTATATTTTCTTTATTGATCAGACTATGGCAAGCATTAAAATGATAGTACGAAAAGAAAGGATGTTCCCAAGAGATACAAGTTTGGCGCACCATAAGATCCATCCCCCACAAACACAAATTTGGCGTTCCGTGTAAACAGCATTTTTTTAACCTCATTTCTTCCAAATCAAGCGAGATTTGGCACGAGGTGAACTTCAACTATCATTTATTACTTCTGTACGGCAAGAAGTCATAGTGCTTTAAATTTTGGGTCAAACGAGCTACATCAGAAACGAATGGTGTGTATGGGAATCTTGCAATTGAAGCATTGCCTTGGAAAGGTTTGTTAAGTGGGTTAAAACGTAGGAAGTGTTTGCTTCATAGTTCTTCAGAAAACCCTACAGAATATATATCATGTTCATAGAAGTGCACAAATTAAAGTCGGATCTACTTTATTGTTTGGGACCAAACCATTACTGATGGAAATTCAGAATTCACAAATTGCATAAAAATGAACAACTGAACTCACTTTCCATTTACCTTGGTGATTTGGTGACAAAGATACAGGGGTTTTAACCAGATTTCTAAACCCTGCTTTCTGTTACTCACATTTGTTGAGTAGATAGATATAATCCTTGTACTAAGAACTTTTTTAAAAAATGATCCTTATATGAAAACCAAATGTTAGTTAATAGATGGAAATAACAAGTAAAATAATGTCTTCGTTTTGTTTTTACATGCCTGATTGCAAGAGGAATTAATCTTTTGAAGAGTAATGTAAAAACATCAAAAGGTACAGGAAAGGTCCTACCAAGGATATTAATCATATTCAGGGAAAGAAAAACCGGCGGTTATCGGAAATCCCGGAAGGGAAAAAACTGGCTGGTAACCTAGGAAGTTTCTAGGTTGGTTTAAGCTTTTTTTTGTGTTAGATTACCTATTGTATGAACTAAATATGAATAATATGTTAGTCCCAACATTTTGTGCTATGTTTTCTTTGGCTTTTTCCGGTTTTTAATAGTTTTTTTAGTTTTTTAAAAGCGGTTTTTTTCGGTAATCGGAACCGGTTTTCAAACCACCCAAATTGAAAATTTGAACTGTGAATTTCATCCGGTTTTTTTCCGGGTTTTCTAGTAACTGGCCGGTTACTATTACCGCCTACCGGCCGGGTTTTGCACAAGTTCCGAGATTTCTATCCATGATCATATTATCTCCCAGTTTCCAGATGTGCAATTGCTGTCTTGCAAGGAACATTCTTTATACTTTCCATCTTTATCCATGCACACGATGACACAAACAACAGGATTTTCCATTGCAATTCTACCAAATCCAGAAGGCCATCTTCTGATTGTTACAGCGACAGAAAAAGGATTGCTTGGAAACTAACACCCAACATCATGAGCTATTTTTCCCCTTCGAATAACGTTACCAGATAAGACACCAACTAAAGCTGCTGATTAATAATACAATCATGAAGGCTCACCTGGGGTTGCATCTTGATGTAACTATCACTTCAGTTATCTGCATTCATACTAACATTGTGGTTTGAAATATTGAGAGCCTGATAACTCCAAAACGTACAAGTTTACAAGAGATTACCCAAAAGAAGTAGAGAAACGAAAAAAAATTAAGGGGGAGTGAAGTATTTCAGAAATATATGAACAACCACGGGATGAAGGGAACATTAATCGAATAACCTAAAAAACATTTATTGAGGGCACAGGGAAGTATGCATGTCCAATATATAGGCGACAACTATTGTTCTAAGAATAACAAAGTTTCTTTTTTTGCGATGAAGAATAACGAAGTTTCTACATATAGTCGCAAATCAGGCATTTCTGTGGAAATAAAACCATTTAGCAGCAGTCTTTCACCAACGGCACAAATTTTCACTACAAGATCCCTTTCGAGCAGAATACAAATAATTTCATAACTTGTAAGGCACTCTTACATATCATGTTCTTTATTAAATGTAAGTTTGCATTCACACATGAATGTACTAATCAGACTAGTAACAGCATGGGTCAATATCACAATGACAGCTTATCACTCTACTGCAACATAATGCACCATTTGCTCCTAACTGGGCCTATAATTCTTATGGAGAGCCATCGAGCATGCTTTACTTTCCCTTGCCACCGAAACAAATTGGTTAATGACCCTAAAGCATCCAGTTGCAAGTTCATATTGGTCGGATAGATGAAAGGAAGTGTTACCTTTCGTTTTTGAGTCAGCGAGCAAGTAAAAGTGATTGGTCTTTTCCTTAAACAAGGAAAAAATCAGGCTAATTGTCAGATTCTAAAGCTACAAGTGGCACATGGGATTGAGTCCTGCTTGGGCAAATTGGAGATCATTAAAAACTCTGAATGGAGGAAACATGGTATAATTTTATGGAACTGTTGTGATTACAGACCAAACAGTAAACAAGAGGGCTGCACGGAGGCCACAAAGAGGTTGTCCAGATCCTTACAAACCGTGAAGGTAGGAATAGAAATTTGTGCTACCTAAATTTGTCTGAAAAAGAGAGCTTCCCCCCATGGCGCCTTAAGTCATACATTTATAGCCATGAGGAGGCTTGCTACATAAATGCTCATATCTAGGTATACAATTGTAGGGGTAATACCGTTTTTTTCTTGCTATATTCCTCTTGGGCCAGTCATGTGGCCTTATGACTATTGGGCCTCTTGGAGCAATGGGTCGGTTGAGCCAAAGTGGGGGGCACTCCCCCAACAGTAGCCTCTCATGGTTGAAGAACCCCAATTTCTATGGGCTGAGACCATGTCCAATATTACTTGGACCCTTCCATCCCTTTGGCCCATTGAATTGTAGTGTAATGTAAATTCCCACCAAAACTTGGCTCGGCTCGGTCGTGCGGTCGTCTTTCGAGAGCATGCGACACGTGGCGGCACTTGGTCCGGTGTTTATGGGACACGAGCCGCCACGCCGCTTATGGCGTGGTGCGCACCGATTCTCGTGCCCACTATGTGGGCATTGAATACCTCTACCGTGTGTTGTACTTACACGCCGGGGTGACGCCATTTGTGGGGTTGCTTGCTTGTTTTCTTCTGTTGCTTTCATCTTCTGCGGCCTCATTCACCGCCGCTTTCATTTGACATCGCCGAGGTTTCCTGCTCGTCGTCGTGACATCGATCTTCTTCCATGTGTCATGGTGCATGGGACCGAGCGTTGTGGTCGCCCCGTCGAGCAGCTGTGGCATTTAGGACGATTGTCGTGAGGTCGCCGTCGCAAGTGTTGGAAGGCATCAAGTTCAACGGCGTGTTCGTGAACACTCTCTGAAATGCAAGTTGGATCCGGCCATATGCTTTTTATAGGCATCAGATGTGTTCTAGAGGCTCTAAGGCACTGCGCCCATTTTGATGCCATTAGCCACGGCAGAGGCCTGATACCGATCTTGCGTCCAATTGATCCTCCTTGGGACTGACGTTGCCCCGTTCTGTTTACGCCCGTCGTTCCGTGCGATCTTAGGGCAGAGCCGTTGGGCGAGGCCTTAGTCGAGCGGTGCGAGCATGCAGGATTCCCCTGATGCGAGTTGGGCTGCGTGTGTTGGTTTCCCTCGCGCTTGATGTTTTGCAAGATGCGCCTCGTGAGGCTTACTATGAAAGACCTTGGCTGTGGCAATGTACGGATGCTATTTCTCTTTTTGACCCCCTCCTTTCTTGTCGATGAGCGTCTTGGTATAGTCGTGTTGCAAAGCCCATGACTTATGCTAAGCATGCAAATTGGAGAAAGCTTTAAGGCAGAGATGCCGCAATGCGCACTGAAGGCAGGATGTGGCGAGGTCATGCACTTATGAGCTGAGGGCTACGGAGTTTGCCATGCTACTCAGCAAGGGAAACTTTTCATGATGCACATGAGGTCTGTCACGGGAGGCTTGGCCCGCCATGTCTATGGCATGGGACTATTCCTAGGGATGCGGACTCGTAGTCCAATCCTGCCGAGGCTTTGGATGCCATGTATGCCTTCTGCCATCTCCCAGGGCTGTGTCACAACCAGGTCCAGTGATCAAGGATAGTGGGTGCCGGTAGGGGGAATAGACTCGAATAATTGATCGTTGAAACCCGTATGAGATGTGCATCGGGTTGACATAATTGTGTTGTGCAATTGCTGTACATGAGGTAGCCTCGTAATAGTAAACCTAATCCGTCATTCCAGCCATAACGGTAAACCGATTGATATAGAGTCGTATGCCTGAGGCTAGGTGAGATGGATACCATTGCGTGCGACAAATTACGTGCATTAAATGAGAGGGTAAAGATGCCGCCAATGGTTTGATCAGATGCTGCGATCCGATTAATTAGGCGTGATTCCATGAATAATACGGCCCCCTATGCGATGAGGAACCGGGATGGGCTGTTGTATCACTGCTTGATCGTACATGTTCAAGTTAGTGTCCGCCATTGGACTTGAAGATTCAACTTAGATCTTATTTGATCGGCACTCCCACTGAAAGACGCAACTCCTCAGGTCGACAGTACTTGCGAAGGTTCTCCATTGACTGGGATTGCTAAAAATAGTTTAAGAGCTCCATCAAACTTTGAGAAGCTTGGATGTCCGGGCATTTTAGACCTCACCCCCCCCTCCTTGCAGTCTCAAAGTGCTGGATGCCTCGATAAGTTCAGTCATACAACAGAAATATAAGAAGCAATGGACAAATTGCTTCGCAACCTTAATGAGCCATCTTTCAAGGTCACATGCTTAAATGGGTCTTCAGACAGCGAATCGCATGTATAGGTCATGCCGATTGGGCTCTCCGGAAGGCCGATACAAGCAATTGACAGGCATCGCCTAACCGGTATGATATTTTCCTAACTTCTATTCATTTGAGAGGTACGTGCTATGTTACGGGTTCATCGGCTAATCGAGAGAATAGGACTACAATTCAGTTAATTGGGCCAAAGCCCCATCTCAAAAAAGGAAGCAAGTTTCTGAAAACCGGCGCACTCAGAAATCACTTATCAAGATGCAATTGACCGACGTGCCAAGGGCCGATGGAAGCCCCGAGTGATTGCCTAGGAACCTCATTCCGACCAAACTTCCCATGTACCCTCGGGAACTGCGTATACGTGCGGGTGCTCCCAGACCGATGTCCGGCTGAGGTACGACAAAACAGCAGTCACAAGAATCCACCGGGCCCCGGCTAATCCCGTGGCAGTTGGCATGCGTAGTATCACCACTGAGCATAAGCTAAGGTATAGTGGAATGGGATGGCGAGTCGCGATAAATGTGTCATGTACTCTGGCCCTGAAGGCCGATAATCGATTGGCGATGAAACGGGACCAGTCATAGGTACGTTACTTTTTTTGGGCCCGTAGTTAAGTTTAGGAGGAACCGAAAAGCGGACGATAAATTACTTTTTCAATATTCTGCCAAAATACGCTATTCAAAAAAATATAGACGATCAAAGATTCATATATTCCGTATTGATAGTTCCTAAATGTAATTAAATTAGAATTAACGTGATTTTTATTGAGTGTTCTATTTTATATAGTGCTTTGAATCAATTAGCTTAAGATATGTGATGTAGAAGATGCAAACTCATTTTCAACTAAATTTAATCGACTTAAAAACTTAAAGCAAGAGATAGCTGATTTTCCAAGTGTTAACATTTCATTTTAGTATAGTTCTTCATTGAAGTTGGTCATTGAATTTTAATTTCTAATCAAATTGAAAGAAAAATCTAAGTTTGGTGCACAAAGCCACATCAACTTCAAGACCTCACCCTTCGGCCACACGGAATCATGACAACCAGCTTTCATACAATCCAATGACGGAAGAACGTGAGAACTTTGTCTTTCCGAATTCCCGATTGAGCCTCATTTCGGGCGGAACACCCGGCCCACCTAATGACAGTTCGATACGAAGATCAGTTCATCGTGTATAGACTCTGGAAAGGCACCAGTTTCCACAATCCGTTGCCCTTCTTTCTGAGGCAACCGATTTTGTCAAAATTTTTGATGCAACTAATGTCATTTCGTCGTTCGCTTCGCCGGAATGACGAACCAAAGCATGCACATCGAAAGTGCCTTGCACAGGAGATATGCCATCCTCGTTCACTGCATTACGTTCTCTGAGTTTGTTAACCGTATCGCGTGGTTCGCCGTTAATCGCCGCCGCAAATCGGTTGCCCGTCCCTATCGTATCTCTGCGCGAAACTTATCGCTCCACCGCAGACGTCTGGCGCTCGATCACCTATGCGTAATCAGCCTAAGCCTCGATCCGATCACGATTGAATAATCAAATTTTAATCAAATTATATATAACCCTGTACGTCCCAACCAATAGCGCAAACACCAAATCTCTAACCGATTGGACGACAACGCTAGTGCACCTAACGTTCGGACGATTTTACAAAGCAAAATCATAAGTTGATTTTATTAGTCCGATAGAAAAATTAGAGAGGATAAATGGCAATTATTGTAGGTACTACGATTTAGTCAAATGCAGTTGTTTCTTTTGGAAATAAAGTGGCAGACAAATCGGTTGATCCTTTGCTGATTGGCCCGTAGATTTGAATGGTGAAATAGCCGATAACATTGCATTGCATATATCTGTTGTAGTGCATAAATTTCTTGAAGAATTCTTATACAGAACAATTGAGGTAGCACGATTCAGTAAGTAGAAAGGTAACGTGATATTGCTTAATAGAACATGGGAAAACAATAAATATTACACAAAATAAAATACACAAACAGGAAGACCGATATACCACCATGGAACTCCTTCTCAGTATTTCCTCACCGTTGTGACCATTCGCACGCTTACCTTATACTAAGGACGGTAGTTGGCATCAGGTGATGCACATAGTGGTGATGGACGATCTTGGATACATACGAAAGAAAACCTGTTAGAGTCGTACACTTAAAGTCTTCACCAGGAATTATTGAAAGCGAACTCTGGTTGCGTCTTGTACCATTTTTCTATTAGATTGGTTCGTTGTATTGTTATTCGTGCAATTGATTATCGCTAAAAAATCTTAAAATGCAAAGCTACTTCCTGGGTATGGTGCGACCAAACTTCGTCATTCCGTTGACCCTGGACGAATAATCTGTGCTATCCTTCCGATGCGTATGGGCGTCCACGTATGCGGCCTGGGTGCGCTAACGTAGCCGTATCCTCCACGCGTCGCGCAACGGTGCGGGTAGGCACGTGGCCTCTGGACCTCCTACCTAAGTGCGCTGGTGGCCTCGGTTCTCTGTCGGCACTCGACACCGTGCACGAGCATCCATGCGCGTCGAGGTCAAAATTTTAATCAATGCAAAGTCGATGTATAGTCTACAGAGCTTCTGATCTCTATTTGCTTGGCTCCTTTTAGACCTGTCATTAGAATCTCATTCGCACTTTTAAGCCCTTTTCAATACCAAGGCGCAGAAAAGTAGAAAAGGAATCTTGCTCGGAAAACGCTGCTCATTGCTATCTCGAGCCGTTGTTTTCGCGTGTTGCCGTTCTCGTATGTTTGCGTCTGTGTGTTGTGGTTGTCTCGGAACTCGTGCGTTTACGAACGCAATGTCTATCCTCTGATCTCATGAAGTCTTTCATTTGCAGTGTTTTTAGAGTGTCAATGTATTCTCAAGGGAGATTGTTAGCCACGTGGATGGTCATGATTAAAATGACACGATGAATCCACTTGACATCTCTAGATCTCGCTTTGGAATATTGATTATTGTGAAGTATCGTATCCGTAGTCAAAGATTTTGGGTTAATGTGGCAATTATTGGTTCTTTGATGGGTTTGCTTCTTCAAGTGCGGACAATTTCAACCGATTTTGACTATGGCGCTCAACGTTTGACCATGGGCTTCAATGCTTCGACCGGTCGCGCTAACACGTCTAGGTTACCACACAATACTTTGTCAGGTGGTTTCGACAGTATTTATGACCAGATGGCTTTTGACAGTAATCACTTTTAGACAACTGTTGTTGTTTAAACAGCGAGGATATTCGACCTATGAAATTTCGATTGAAACCAATGCATGACTGTACCATGAATAAATTGACACACGAGGTAATCATAGCTACAATACTTTTACATTGGTCATAGCTTGATTGCTTGTTGTATAGTCTTAGGGCTTCTGGTGGTACTTGATAGTCGTAGAATTTTTGTCGATAGTCGTCGAAACTTTGAGCGATGTCGTAGATTTTCTTGTCCTGGTAATCTTAGTAGTCATATCTTTTGCGCGTCTTGTCGGTATTGTAGTCGTGACCATATGCGACGTATCTTGCTCTTCGGTGGCTGGCTTCTACTATCATGGTCGGTCTCGATAGACTTTACTTGTCGAATGAGTGCGTTCGTCCTATGATCTGTGAGTACTTTGACGACTCGCTGTTGCCATGAGGTGTTTGGTCGTGGTTGTCGGTATAATGCGAATGATGTGGCTTTTCGGTGTCGGAGTGACCTAGGTACTCGATGCGTCGGTGGCGATAGTCTATGGTTGCGATCGGTCTATCGTTCTGAGCTCTTGTTGCTTGGTCTGTTGAGCTATCGGAACGAATGTTTTTCGGATAGAGAAGTTTGCTGGTGGTCTAATCGGTGATCCGAGATTTTTTCGGTTTGTGATGGTTTGGTCGTGTTGTGACTCGGTTGTCTCGGTCATGGATGGTTTTGCTCTTGTTCGGATGGACAAGGATGTTATGAGTTGTCGTATTATCAATTGGTTGACTCAAGCTGTGGTCTGTAAATATTAATATTTTTAGATGCTATTTGGTTATACTAGATCGGTATGTCTGTCAAAGATGAGAGTAGACATTTAGTCACACCTTTGGAGTGTTTTGTTATGTCAAAATGCCATTTGGACGAAAATCGGTCCGATTTTAACATTTGATGCAATTGACTTTATGACATCAAATGGGTCGAAATCTTAGAAGCCTATATTGATGTGTAGTCGTCAAAAGCATCAAATAACTTTAATCATATGTTTAGACCTACAGAGACATTTTGATAACCTCGCATGCTTGAAACTCAATCCAGAAGCATCAAATGACTTATCATATTTTATACATGGCCTAGAGTTCTACCTAGTCCAAATACTCTATATGCCACTCATGATAACATTCGACCAGGGAATCTAAGCGCATTATTTTACATGGTACCAAGTTATTGCTGGTCTTGGAGCTTTCCTTAGGTGTCACTCTAATAAGTCGAGCAATGTCTGGCAAATGGTGGTCGAACTTGAGCGAGTTTGACCTCGTATTTTGTGTCCGACGCCTTAAGTCCCAATCTTGCGATTTTACGTCGATATGAGACAAAGCGCTAAACTTGTTCGGATCGCTTTGCATCCATAGTCGAATCGAACATTTATGAGTCGATTGTTATGTGCTTGTCTCGTATGATCTCGACGTACTTGCCTACCAGTTACTGCCACAGTGTGGATGGCTGTGCCGTTGAGGGATCGATGCGGTGATGAGTCGGAGTCCTGTACCCATGCGCGGTGAGCCCTTGTTCCTCGGCTTTGCGATCGGTTGATCGATTAGGGAGTACCGGTAAGATCCTTTGGTCGATGAGTAATCCAAGAAGTGTTCTTTCGGCCTTATAGAGTAATAGATTGCTTCGTCATTTCCTAGAGAACCACTTTTCCAAGTTTGGATGAAGTGATGGCAAGTTTGAAACATCTTTCAGGATGTTTGCTCGTTGTTACATACGGATGTTATGAGTGTGTCGATGATTTGGTTGACTCACTGTTGTGTAATAATGAAAGTTTTCTAGATTGGACTTTGGTATCCTAGATAAGTCTTCATAGTGACAGAGATACCACATGTATCACAATTGGGAACATGTTTAGCCATTTGGCCAAAGATTCGATCGATGTTTAGACATTTGATGCAATTGGAATTTATGAATATGGCGATCGTATCGTAGAACCTAGATTTTCCGCAAGCTCAGATGGCTTAGTTTTTGCCGGCTTTCGATCCATCAACGATTTCGCTTGAAGACTTCTGGAAGCTCTACCAACTGCTTCAATTTTAGACATGGTCCGTTCACTCGAGTACCACCAATGCCCTAGTCTTAGATAGCTAAGTCATTTTCTTGACACGATTGGTTTGATTTCCAGGTGAGCTCTAACCGGAAGCAGTGCGACAACTTGGTTGTGTAGAACTCGAGCGAGTTTGACCATAAATTTGAAAGTCAAGAACCATTAAATTACCCAACTCTAGCATTTTATAATGGCAAGCTATGTGTAGTTATCCTTGCTCCCATAGTCGGAATGACCATTATGAGTCGATGTTATTCTTCGTAGTCTGATCGCGACCTTGTCAGTAATCGATGGATGATCTCATTAAGGTGATCCTCTATTTGAAGTCGTCTTTACAATTCATGCAGAACGGTACCTTATTGTTCCAAGCTCTTTACTGGTTGCAGATGAGGCGGTATCAGTAAATCCTTTTGACTACATTCAATGTTCTCTGACCTCCTTTCTCAAGTAAGTTATTTTCACTAGAATGTTGGGGCTAGATGACCGACATTTGTCGTAGCATGGCCGTACTACTATTGCATGGTGGTAGTCCTCTTATTATCGATGGCAAGCCTTCTATGAGCTCGATGATTTGAGTTATGACTCACCTTGTCGTAGTAATTCTGACATAGTTCATAGATCGATGTCTAGATAAGCTTACATGAGGGTACGTCATAAGCATGTTAATAAATCGGACCATTTATTTTAATAATTCGACCAAGATTCATCTGAGAACAGATTGATAGATGAGCGCAACCACGTTCATGACAAATGAACTTCCAATCAGATTATTGCCAGCTTTGATCCATCTAATTTGGAAGGGATCAATCGGCCATCACTTCAATTCGATTGTTAAAGGTTCTCGGAATACACAATGGTAGATCGAGATAGCTATAGCATTATTCTTACGTTGTAAAGATATTATGAGCATTGAGTACACAAGCGTTGGTTACTATCTCGCGTGGAAAGAGCGGGAATATATAGAAATTCCAGTTACCTCTACTGCATGATCATAACCAATCTTGCAGATTATCGTCGAATCCAAACAAATCTCGTAGATCGATCATAGAACTGACAAATGATTGAATTATTAATTACCTCTAGTTAGAAAATTCTCTCAATTCACCGTGAGCCATGTCTATGTATGTAGTCCAATATGTCATCCAACCTACTGTACTTTGTTGACCTCGACTCTCAAGTGATTCCGTTGAATTAAGGGGCTAATGACCGCAGGTCTAAGCCATCCACTTTGCTGGTGTCAAGTCTATATCTTCTCCTTCTAGAAAACGAATTCGTAAATTCCTAGTAACCACTTGCTTCGACATCATAAATCGATGTTGTCTTACATCATCGGAAAAGCAAGATAGTACATATTTTTCCTTTATCGCTACGATTTCGAGAACAACGTTCAAGTGAAGCCCAGTTCTTCTCGTATCGAATTCACGAAGATTACATCCAGATTGGGCATTTGCATTGCCATAATTCATCGTTAAAAAGTTGAGTTGAGCTATTGGTTAGATGAGTTATGTATGCTTTCGATTAGATTTTATTTAAATCTATTTATGATCATTGTTCTCACATTAGGCGAATGTTTCTGAAGGAGAAGCTGACCTAATTCAAGATTGGTACTCTCATACGCACCAAGTCAATGCTAGTTTCTGACCATTTGATCATGTAAGATCGATATTAGAACTTCGACAAGTCTAATTGTAATTAAATTAATTAGTTTAAAATTACTCTTCATATGCTAATTTATACAAATACCTGTCATCCATAGTTAACGATCAACTTTGACTAAATCCTCGTTGAATCAACTTGACCATGCTATGATTCCATGTCATTATAGGATGAGAAACTAATTATCTGTTAGCAATATAGTGGTACAATCCGAAAGACCTTAGCTCGATCTAATGTTGGTTTTGATATAATCGATCAAATAGTCTATTTACTTTTCTTGATTTAATGACAATAGCCTATATCATCGAATTCTATTACGATGTTCTGTCCTAATATTACTATTGAGTTCTAGTCTCATTGGTGATAGGTGTTTTAGATTATCTAAATGTATTATATTCAATCGCCTTTCTCATCATACTAGTGCAATTTTGTAGATCGCATAACGATATTCAGAGTTGAACTAAGCAAAGTCAATTGCATATGTGACATATGTCATCTAATACATCATTGTATTGCACATCTATTTGGATGGACTCTATTCTATGTTTTAAAGTTATCATAATGCAATTGAATCAATAGCTTGCTTTGATATTACACATTTAGATCTATTACTTTGAAATACACTTGAGTATGATTATGTCTTGTGTAGTTGGGTATATATATTATATGCAATTGGGTGTCATCTAACTCACATTATGCTGTTAAAGTTGGTTTTGAATGATAACAAATACTATATAAGTATTTGTTAATGAAAGTTATCATTAGAATAATATAATTTGTCTAAGATTACTATAGTTAGTCCATATGAATATCCTAGTGTATACGATTAATGAGACACACTCATAGTACTACTGCATCTTAGACCAAATAAGATTGAACTCAAACATTAGAGCATCTTTGCAAATCTCAATAACCTTTTGCACACATAGGAGACATTTTAGTCTGGCAAAGAATTCCATGCTTCTTTAATATACATATTTAATTCTTGCAATACATTTTAATTCATATAGCTGGGCTTCTTATATCAATCGGTTACCCGATTACTTCTAATTATGTTAATATTGACGTTGCAGTACGGATTATAGTTTTGTTTAATATTTAAACTGTGAAATATATAATGATCCAAGTCATACAGTTGTACTATAATCCTAGTGTGATTTTGAAACTCCTTATAACTATTCTTGTAAATAACTGAAACAAAATAGACATTCTTCTGACTAAACTCAACCAATTCTAGTCATTCGTCTGGGTAAGAACTGGTATTGATCATTTTGATCTAGGAATGTACAATAACAGGGCATATCATACCGTCACTATTTCTGAAGATTTGCAGAGCACAATATATTGTGAATATTACATCAGCTGACAGTATGAGATCCATGGCAGCACTGAGTCATGTATTGTGCAAGTATTGCAGCAACCCTACATCTTCGTATAATACAAAGGGCTTACACTCAGGATCGATTATGCGAGGCAGCATGCCAACCATAGAATGGCTGCTCGTAGAAAAAATATTGAATCATTGATTAGGAAAATGTACATAACACGATCACATAGGCGCCCCATTTCTGCAGTTTGAAGTCACAACATCTGATTCCAGCTACATATGCGACCATAGGCTCATCTGAGCATGTACCCTGAGTTATGATGTACCGGCATCTTATCATACAATAGTGGTTGTATCGTCTTCAGGCGAGGCCTTCTCCAACTTCAGGATGGAGCATGCTGAGTAAATACAAACCACGGTTAGTTTACATGAAGATAAGTGCAGGAATCCAACCCAGCGAAATGAGTCATAGTCTGTGTTATGATATGAAACTGATGACATCTGAGTACTCTGTCAGGCGAGTTTACCACTGTCAGTGGACATAATGTAAATGCAACCCAACGGCCCAGTCAACAGTGCATACCACGGAATGATAGTTGTAACATCAATCCTGAAACATGAACAAGACATTGTAAATCCTGAAGTTTGAAATACAGAATGCAAATATTAGAACAGTACACAAGGGTTCACCATCTTAGTGATCCACGATTGTGCATTTTAGAGTCATCATGAACAGAACAAGGCAATAATATCTGCTGAGTGAGAATGCAAAATTAGTACGTAGGTTCACCTCGTATGATCAATTTGAATCTGCGACATATGCTACTTTTATCTTTGACCAGTCCCCATGGCAAAATTGCTCCCAGCCAGCATCAGATCAGAAAGAAAGGACTTGAGCAGCCCAAAGAACTGTTCAGTGATCAAAATCCAAATTCCAAAATGACTTCTGTACCAAAGATGGGCGAAATATTAAGCATGAAAAGAATGTGACAAAATGTATCAATCCTGGCGTTTTGTCTGCCTTATGTGTACCAAACTCAACTATCTGAAATACCCAAGTATCAACCATGTTTACTCATCAAACAAACACACACACACACACACACACATGCACACAGAGACAGAGAGTCAGACAGACAGAGAGAGAGAGAGATTAAACCTTCGAGTATGGTAGAAGTTCTCTGTTGCCAAAATCTCCTTCCAGATCTGGAACAAATGCTGCACCCAGACGGCAATCATGATATGTACATTCCTCTGCAAAGAAAAAACTTTCGCTCCCTTTTATTACGGCATGAAATAAATAGAGAACAATAAACCGCAACAAAAACTATATTCCATTGAATTGTTTAAAGCCTAATAGTATTGCACATTCTGTATCTAGTAGGTAGCATAGCAGCATGAGTAAATGAGTTTAGTTGACAATTACTAAGCCACACAAATGTCAATGCATCCTGCCAATCACAGATCATATAAAAAATTCCAGGAAGCAGGAAATTTTCAAACCCTCAAAAGTATGATCAGTGTGTTCCAACGAAAGTCATTCGTAGAGTCACCTTTTTGGTTTTTTGGCATCTTGAACAAGAATAAGCTAAAGTACAGAGAACTTTTCCTCTATTCAACACAGTAAGTCTAGTAGTTTAGAGTTTACTCCTCAAAACACTATATCTCAAAAGTCAAGTAGCCCTTTTTACATTAAACAGTTTTTGTCTGTAGATACGAACGTATGTTCTTAAGTCTTAACAAAGAAAAGAAAAAGGATAGAGCTTGATGTGGTATAAAAGTAGATGGCTACCTTTTCCTTTCTGCAATAGTGTTAGCACTGCTGATCTACACTCAGAGAAGTTGCCAACGGCATGAGCAAAAGGTCTGTATTCAGCCTTGACTCAAGAACACTAGCAGGAAGTTTAACTGCTCTTGCCGTGCGTGAAAATCCCTTGGAGTGCAAGGATCTCTGTACATAGCTTGAGGAATTAAATGTGTGGCCACTGCAAAATCAAATCAAATCAAAATTTAAGTACAAAGACTTTAATAAATGCACTGTAATTACTTTTCCAGGGTATTTGGCTTATACAGGTGCAGCACATGGTGTGTGTGTGTGAGAGAGAGAGAGAGAGGAACAATACAAAAGAAAAGAAGCATGATCATACTAAAAGAGCTCCGGTGTATCATCTAAGTCTTAGAATGGAATGCTGTCTAAATCATATAGATGTGTGCTTGTGCAGTCATATTAGCAACCACAAACACATTTAACCAAGCAACTTACCTGATTGAAGGCCAGGTGTGCTCAGCATGTAATGGAGTGATTCATATGCTACATTCTGCACACAGAATGAGATAGAACAGTTAGTACTTAAAAAATAACAGCAAAGGAGCATTTAAATTTTAGCAGTTCATATAAATTAGGTACCAATCTTGTAAATGGTGAGTTCAAAATAAACCAATATTTGCGCATAAAAATCACCTGACCAAGATGTAGAAAGCTGTGGCTGTACAGATTATACGTGACATCGCCGAACTTAAGCACATGAGAGAACTCCGGAGGCAAAGGTTTATCAGTGACAAATGTTACCTATTAATCATAAATAGCACAACAGTAAGAAATCCCAACAAACTTTACTGCAAGAAGGCCATTTCCTTAGCGTGAAAACGATACACGGAACCTGAACAGAAGCCCCACCAAGCTCAATTATCCCAGTAGTATCTTGTGAATCACCACCCAGAGTACCCAACGCATAATTTGCGCAACCCATGCATACATCCCTTCCTCAGCTCCTACACACAAATTTTCAAGTAATTGCATGATCACCTTAAAAAGGTTGAATTCTATCTGACTTATCAGTTATCACACAGACACACACACACCGCCCCACATCAACACACTCCCATCTTATATACTAATCTATCATGCAATTGCAAACACACCAATTCAACAGAATTCCATTTGAGATAATATAGATCCATCGCATGCAAGCACTGCAAGTCTACACATTTCCGCAACATTCACTAAAAAATGAGCGGTTTCGCACTTCCACTATGTAACATGCCTGAGATCACGGTGGCCCATTCGTCCTGGAACCGGAACCCTGACTCCCGAAGCACCTTCCTGCACGATTCCAACACGGCCTGGGCCGCCGCGACATCAAGCAGCCGGAGCCCGGCCGTGGCCATGAGCCGCACCTCGGTGTCCAGCCAGCTTCCCCGCGGCACGCGTAGCCGCGCGAACTCCACCAGCGGCGCCAGCGACAGGCCCGCGCTCCCGGGGTCGGCCACGAAGGATGACAACCCGGGGTCACCTTCAGCGACGCCGTGCGCGCCCAGTCCAGCCGCGGGAGCGCCCCGGCCCCGCCGCGGCGCGGTAGGCGATGACGTGGACGCGGCTTCCCGTGCTGCCGGCGTCGATGACGACGCCGTAGCTGGGGGCGTCGAGCGGGGCAGCAGGAGGAGGAGAGCGAAGGATGCCGCGGCGAGGAGGGCGAGGGCGCCGGCAAGGTGGCTGCGGCTGCGGCCTGAGCTGGGGTGCTGCCGTTGGGCGCCCATCTTGGATGGGGTGGGAGCTAGGGTTTGCTGCCGCGTTTGGGCGTGCGGCTCGACGCGGGCATTGGGACGGCGCATCGGAGGGGACGGGTTGGAGATCGTTCGGGTAGCGGGGCGCGTCGGCGGCGAGGGGTGCCGCGCGCCGCCGCGAGGTGGTGGTGGGATCCGGTGCGGGGAGGAGGTGGGGCCCGGTGTGGCCAGTGGGGATCAGGTGTAATTGACCGTTCGGGATGGTTACAGGGTTACAGGTGGTTGCACGGGAGGGGTTGTCGCGGGTACGACTTCCCGGCTCGGGAGGGGCAGTCACCTGTCCGTGTCATTCATCCTCCTTGTTTATGTGTTTTTCGACTAAAACACAAAATTTCTGCAACGGAAAAGATTAGCTAGCCATTGTCTCGTGCAAATTGCACACACGTAGCATTTACTCGTGGACTAATGTATACTAGCAAGCATAGGCGGCGCCACGCCTAGGATCCATCGTCGAAAAAATAAAGGCGATAACTCATGAGGAGTTTAAAAAATCGAAGGCAAAATGCGTATTTTGAAAAGGTAAAGTGTTTTTCGTAAAAAATAAGGATATGTACGTAAACAAGCGGGGACCGTCGCAATTCAAACCGCGAGGGCTATCCCGCAAGTGGAGGGACTAAAAACCGACAGGACCTTTTGCGAGAACCAAGGACCCGTCGCAATTTGAAAACCGCGAGGGCTATCCGCAAAGTGGAGGGACTAAAAACCGGGGACCTTTTGCGAGAACCAAGGACCATGCGTAATTTCGGAAAACAGAGGAACTTTTCAAAAGCCTCGGCGACCGTCTGAGATCGAGCCACGCTGGCGGACGGCCTGAGGTGAGTGGTGCTCGCTCGCGAAACCCCCGGTATAAGGAGGAGGTGATATAGCCTTAAGCAAAGAGATATATAGTGTTGTTATTATGACAGTTCAATGGATGATTCGGGTAGTTGAAATCAAACACAAAGCTATCTATTCAAAGCAAAGATCGACTTTCGAATGTGTCTTTTGGCTGAAATGATACTATAACGATGAAAAACGAGATTTAAATTGAGGTGTTTGATTCGACTTATAGCTTTATGGCTTTTCTTGATGATTTTATTAGCATTGTTTGTTAAATACTCCCGATAGGATACATGCATTCGTTCCTATATATTCATAGATGACTACGAGTTCATTACAAACATCACATACGCCACGACTATGCCTACATTATACATACATTCGTATTTTCCGTGGGCATGGCAAAACATATGTCGTTGCCACCACCGACGCGCTATCCAATCACATATCATGTCTACCAAGATGGACTCCGCTCCCGTGGAAGAAGTGGCACTGCGCCTGCCCACACCGGAGGGCCGCTTCTGCCCTTTGGGTTCACAAAATCTCTCAGGCAATTCGCGATCAATAATAAAGTTGTGCAACGTCATCATACTCACAATTATTGCCTTTTGTATGTGTAAGTGGTAGCTAGGAATGTTGCTGAGTATGCGCTATTTCATCTTGTATATGCCAAATGCACGCTCGACAACGTTTCTCAGGGAGGAGTGATGGAACTTAAAAACCTCTTGCATCGTCGGCGGTGATGGAGCCCGTCTCAGGGTTGACGCCAAGGCCTGAGGCACGTTGCTTTAAGGTCTTCCACGAGGCTTAGTCCTGATTGAGGATCTCCTATTTGTTCTTTATTTTCTAGCGTGCATAAGACTTGACAAGACGCTCCTTGAATTTGGGGCAAGGTTGGCGAACCACGCCTATTCAAACATGCAAAAGGCCGCTGTGGTGGTGACCTCCTCGATGCAAATCTCCAAGAAAACATGCGTAGCCTCAACGCTCCAGGTTGTAGAGCCCTTGTCCATCTACAGCCACAGCCGAGGCAGGAGAGGTAAGAGCGACAAACAAATGCACAAAGAAAGGTCATGCACATGTAGATGCAAATATGTAAGTGATGGGGACATCACTTCCATGCATACAACCAATGGATTTGAACCTATGCACTTGCAATGTCCAATCACAAGAGCTCGCTACAATAATTGAACTATCGGTAACTTCGTTTCTAAGAGTGCATTTTATTTCTAATGAGAATAAGCTACTACCTAATGCATGTGATATTATTTTACTTAGGAACTTAGGAAGTGATCATGAAGACAAACATGTGCGATTCAATTCGGCCTCGAAGACAACACCAACTTCAAATGTGCATAATTTTCACATACGGAGTCCGTTTGAGGTCCATGATTACTCGATGGAAAGTTTTTCTCATCCTCTTTCCAATGGATCTAGCTTCATCTCTAAATTCCTCCGTGCATGCCACAATCACTAAAAGAAGATGTTGCATCACTGTTTGCACCAAATTAGGCCTTGTAATGCTTGGACCCAAGGGAATCGCCTCTCTAAGCTCGTACTGTTCACGGCCGTACTGTTCATATGAACAGTACCGTGAATAGTAGCACCCTTTATTTCTTAGTTTTACGGTTGTCCCTCCTCTATTTAAGGAGGTCACACCCTTCTAGTTTCCTTAGATTTCGTTTGCTTAGTTTTACATTGTAAAAACTCTTGTTCTTCGTTAGTGTCGACTAGACAAATCGTAAAGAATCTCTACGGAATCCCACCTTTTTTAACTCAATTTATATATTTGCAATTTCAGATTACTTGTTATCTTGTTCTTGAGTGTTCTTCTATTGCATGTAGGAATAGACCTTTATGATCAGGTCAACCGCGTTCTTGGCACGGTTGATAACGACTTGGTGATTAGTTCAGCGATTGCTTGGTTCGTACGTGATGTGTTCATAGCCTGGATCGTGAGAGTTGATCATCGTCCAATCGAAATTATCCTTCTCATCGAAAGATCGGGACAATACCGGACATCGATAAGCTCAACAAATCGAAAGTAGACCCACCGAATGAACTCAAGCATGAATGGAGTACAAAATAGGGTGAAAATTAGTATCATTGAACCAGTGTACCTAAGTGTTGTAGGTGGAGCTCGTGACCACCGGATCGTGAGCGAGACAAGCCAAAGATAGGGAGGCTAGGGACGGCCAGATCTGGGAGCTCTAGATGATGGAATGGAAGCGTTGGAGCTCATGGCCATCAAATCTGAAGGAGGTCGACAAGCCGGAAACAGGAAGCCGGGATCTTGCGTTGAAGGAATTCACATGCGCGCATCCGCGAGGGGCGAGAGCTCTCGCGGATCCCCACGTGGTGCCCATTGCCATGGCGGAAGGGAATAGGGAAGGCGGTCGTTGCTCGACGAGTATGGACGAAGAGCCGAGGCGGAGCGAGACACAACCGGGAGAGTTGGAGGAGGGGTGGATGGGAAAGAACCGAGTGTGTGTATGGAGGAAGGTGTCGGTGCATCCTTGTTCTTATCCCCTCAGCCTGAAGCTACCTTTTCGAAGCCAAAGCAAGACTTGTTCCAACCACATAGCTTCTCGGACCGGTTAGAGTGGAGCACAAAAATCCGAGCCGATGCAAGATTTGCATCCACGTGCAACCGAATAGAATAATTATTTTTATTAAGTGGTGTTTTAGTTAACTCTTATGGTTTTACCATTGCCTCCTAGTCTATATGAATACAATAGTTCACAACTCAAGCACTTCATTCAATCAAACAAACAAGGATAATTCGTCAGCTTCAAGTTTTGCAAACTTGCTAAACTCCTCAAACTTCTAAAGCCAAGATCCATAAAACAACAGACAATACATTCCAAAATTTTCACCTCAGTTTCCCTTCCCATCCTCCCAATATATGCCCAACAAGTTCACCCTCAATATCTCCTTAATTTTCTTCCTTTTGGTGTCCCTACAAATTGCTGGTAGCAAGTTTCACGTACCTCAACAACATTTTTTGTGCACCTAGACACGGAGCGGCTGATTTTGAACCATAATACTTTGTAAAATCTCATTTGTTCATCTCTTTATTGTTCTGCCTGTTTCCATTGGGGGTACAAACGGAATGGATAATTTTCGTCTGACCGACCGATTAACCGAAAGCTCATGGAGCAATATGGAAGGAGTAAATGGGTATCCGATACTATTCATATCCAAATCCAACTCCGACGAAAACAAAATGGAATAGGATAGGGGATAAGTGACATCCATCCGTATGTCAAGTGATATGAGGAAGTTTGTTTCGACTTCATTTAGAAACAAGATAGGATATATGTGGATTACCACATCTAAACATGTGAGAAATATTGAGTGCTCTTCCTTCCATACATTGGCAATTAGTCTTTTCATGTTCGCTCTGATTGTACCCTAATGTTCAATGTCCTATGTAGAGGGTGCAAAAGAAGCATATAATTTTCGTTTGACTGACCGTCTGAAGGTTTATGGAACAAATATGGAATAGAAAAATGGGTATCCGACATTATTCGTATCCAACTCCGACTCTGAGAAAAAAAAAAGCTAAATAGGATACGGGATGAGTGATATCTCGTATTGTAAGCGGAGCTATAATTTGTAACACTATTTTATTTAACCTTAAACATGCATGAATATACCTTGATCTATGTTAAAGTAAACTTTTCTTCCTTGCAGTAAGATTTTTCTTCTCTCTTCCTTTCCTTTTGATGATAAAAAAACTAGCACTTTGAATTATATGTGTGTTCACACATTACCATTTGCTTGTTCACTGCCTTCTACAGATGACGGAGCATTCCTTTTATGAGCCCTGGTTCGGTCTATGTAGGGGTGTTGGAGGTGTTATCACCTCCATTGCATCTAACCGTTAATTAACTATGGTCCTAGCTGTACAATTGCTTCGAGAGCTTCACGTTTATTGGATGCAATTTACTGCCGCATGTAACTTCTGCATGCAGCAATTGCATCATTCATGCATGTGCCATTTATTTAGCAAAGGGAGACAAGAGAAATTTAAAACTTAATAATTCTAATACTTTAAATCTAACAGCCATTATACTAGATTTTTTATAATTAAAATTAATCCAATAAATTACATGAAATTAATCCAATAAATTACATGAGTCACTTTACTGTTATTAAAACTAACAGGTATCCCCTCCTATTCGCCCCTAATCACCGTTGGGTACCTCTTCCTACCATTTGCAATACTTCTTAATTCTCAATCGACCATGGATTATTAGTAACGTAATTGATATGTGCACGAAGAAAGCACACATGTTGCAGAGCGTTTTATCTATTTTGCTACGATTGACAACCATGCATGTAAATAAACTCTTGGTTGCACTAGCAGGCTTGCTATTTTGAACGCGCGTAGTGTTATCGCTGAACGAACTAGAGATGCATGCTTGTTTCGCTAAATTTTGGTACCAACATAAACAGCCACAAACTTACGCCCCGCTTGGTTAGGCTGAAAAGCTGTGGTTTATAGTTAAAATTACACTGTAACGGTTAAAATTTCACTGTAGCTGAATTTAACTTATTTGACGTAATTAAATTTAAAAAAATTAAAAATGGAAAAAATATGCTAGTTCATCAAAGACAAGTAAACGAATATGAGAAAAAAGAACCGTAAAAAGCTTAAAAACTAAAAATTTAGAAAAAAATAAAATTTATAAATAGTAAAAAATAAGTTAGAAGGCAGAAGCTGAAACGCGAGTTCGAAATTTACCATTGATATTCCAGATTTCAACCAACCCAAGCTTTTATTTAGCCCCGCAAATTTCAAGTACGACATCACTCCGGACCTCCCACGTGCCATGTCACCGCAGCTCGCGCGCTCTCCGCCCAGTCCCTCCTCGGAGTCGTTTACGCAGTGGCCGGGGTCGTAGTGCGACACGAAGCAGAGCTGCTGCTACCCGCGGTCCGGCGAGCCGGCGGCGGACTTCGGGATCCACGGGCTGTGGCCGCGACGATGGCTCCTACCGCAGAACTGCAACCCGACAGCGAGTTCGACCCTCCAAGGTGACTGCAATATTCTTCCTTCTCTTGGCTGCAAATTATCTGTAATACCCTTACTGTTCTACTATGTGTGTTGCTTGCATGTTCTTGGTTTTCTGTCTATGTTGGTTTCTGTCATTCATGTTGCTGCTGCTGTCTCTGCTGTTTTGACAAGGCCTTTGCTTCGCGTTGGAAATTTCCGGGCTCAAATATGACGTTTTGTGTTTGTTAATATATAGCTCTTTTTTTTTCTTCGTGGATTCTGTCGTATTTTTTTTTGATTTTATGTCTCCTTCATATGAATTGCAAAGAACAATTTCTTTCTTTTTTTGCGAGGAATTGGAATTCAAAGAACAATTTCAAGATGGCTTGGGAGGAATTAAGCTATGAACGGAGGGAGGAATCCTTGCGTTGGTTGCACTCAACGAGACCCTGCCCTCTCATGTAATTGCTGTTTCCTTCCGGAAGCAACATTAATTTATGTTATGGCGCGATGCCGGGATATCTGGTTGGATTTCTCGACCTCAGAATCGATGCTGGAATATCTCTTATTCCTGTTCGCACTCCCTCCTCTGTTGCAACGAACGTACCTTCCTTACTGTTGAACATACCTTTCTTCCTTACTGTTGCAGATTCTGTTCTCTGCTTTCTCGGTGTACAAATTAGTACAAGATTCTACCAAAATCTACTGTCAGTAACTAAACTGACTCCACAAATTTTTCTCTACGCAAACATTATTTGTTGCAATGCAACGCAATGACCTTGCGTGCACGCACTGCGCGCGACACGGACGTCTGCCGTTTGCTTGGTCGGTTGTTCTGGCACGAGGCAGTGGAGAGTCCCAAGTGCACGACAAGTAGTGACGAGTAAAAAACCGTTGTGGTGTGCCCGACCAACGACGGGCTCAGCTTCTGGGCGCACGAGTGGGAGAAGCACGGCACCTGCGCCGAGAACGTCTTCAACGAGCACGGCTACTTCCAGGCCGCCCTCAACAAGAGCCTCTCATGGTTGAAGAACCCCAATTTCTATGGGTGAGACCATGTCCAATATTACTTGGACCCTTCCATCCCTTTGGCCCATTGAATTGTAGTGTAATGTAAATTCCCACCAAAACTTGGCTCGGCTCGGTCGTGCGGTCGTCTTTCGAGAGCATGCGACACGTGGCGGCACTTGGTCTGGTGTTTATGGGACACGAGCCGCCACGCCAGTTATGGCGTGGTGCGTACCCCCTCGATTCTCGTGCCCACTATGTGGGCATTGAATACCTCTACCGTGTGTTGTACTTACACGCCGGGGTGACGCCATTTGTGGGGTTGCTTGCTTGTTTTCTTCTGTTGCTTTCATCTTCTGCGGCCTCATTCACCGCCGCTTTCATTTGACATCGTCGAGGTTTCCCTGTTCGTCGTCGTGACATCGATCTTCTTCCATGTGTCATGGTGCATGGGACCGAGCGTTGTGGTCGCCCCGTCGAGCAGCTGTGGCATTTAGGACGATTGCTGTGAGGCTGCCGTCGGCAAGTGTTGGAAGGCATCAAGTTCAACGGCGTGTTCGTGAACACTCTCAGCCCGTCCATTGCGATGGAGGAGTTGGTGTAGTCGCTCATGCGTGATGGTACAGTTTTGTCTCGCGAGCTTGTCTGACACCCTGTTGAGGACGAGGTGACGCCATGACCACGGGAGGGAGGGACCTTGGTCTTCGTGGCCTACTTCGATTCCGGGCTCCAGATCCCCGACGCTCGATTCGTTGGCAATCTTCTCCGACTGTACGAGTTAGAGCTTCAATAGCTTACTCTGAACACCATCACTCATCTCGCGGTGTTTTCATGGGCAGCGTGTTCGAAGGCTACCATCCCCACCGCTGCTGTCTTCGCCTCCTTGCATGACGTGCGGTGCCAGCCAAAGCTGTTTGGAGAAGGTCAGTACTCAAACCTGTGCAGTGTCAGCCTTTAGCCCCGCACCGGTGCTTCGAAGGGTTTCCCGGCAAACTCGACTCAGACAAATTAGGAGTCCCACTGGATGCAGTGGTGGTTCTATGACAGGAACGAGCACGACAGAAGCTTGCGCTTCACTGGGCGGATCATGGACTTCGTTTCGTCGCCTCTAGTGAAGCTCGATCGGGATGATGAAGGCCACACCCAGAGACTCCTGGCAGTCACGCGTCGTCTCAACATGCATGACTTCGTGGAGGAGTTCTGCATGCTCCGTGTGGCTCCGCTAGCCTGGTGATGGGACCTTTGGGTCGACTCCTCCCGCCCTCACTCACATTGCTAGCGAAGCCAACGGGTCTAGGTTAGTTTGGCCCCTTTGCCACTCTTTCCGATGGAAATGTTTATTCCACTGGCGATTAAGTGTGTTGTCTTGCAGTTGTTCCATTGGCAGAGGTGGAACACGCGGCCGCTATCTTCCTAGGGTCATCCATTCTGAGGAGCATAGACTCCCCATGTAGGCCACGTTCGGTGGTCCGCGCATCAACCACGTGTGTGAAGCCTTGGGCTTCGCCACGCCTGAGTGCCTCGTGTCTGCGGCTAGTGGAGGCGTTCCCACAATGCGGGCGAGTAGGACGAAGACGGCGGGGTTCATGAAGATGCAGGTGCTCGTGAGGCTTTGGCATTGGCCATTGTGGTTGTGCCCCTTTCTTCGGCCCATCCAACCCCTGTGGAGGCTAACTCTAGCACCGAGGAACGTAGCAGCCTCAGCGAGTCTAATGCAAAGGAGGATGTGGGTGACACGGGTAAGGACGCTGGAGACAATGAAGACCGTGCTAATAGCAGTGTGGATGGCGATGGCGCTGGTGAGGATGGTACCATCGGCAATAGTGACAATAATCCTTGTCGTGCTATTGCATTGGATTAGGACGTGGAGGCTGGTGATGCGCCTCGTGACATAGATAATACCATTTGCCTGGTCGAGGTTCGGGCCCCAGACAAATTAGGGGCACCCGAGCTTGGAGTGGACATAGGGAGCGTAGCGGACCCTCCGCTATCAGCGATGATGGCTTCGCCACCCCAGGTGTGCCTGTTGTCTTCGACATCGTCTTGCTATTCAATGAAGCATGCAAGGTTGGAGTCGCTCGCCCCGGCCCATGCGATCGGGTTTTGGATCACTATAGGCATGCTAGATGATGATTTGAGCTCCGAGGGTGGCACCTCTCTAACCGAGCCAGCCTGTGCGGCCCCCATTGTGCTGATGCCATGTAGAGAAGACCCCGCGCGAGGCGAGGAGAGCGCGTGGATATCCGACTTCGTGTAGCGTGTTCCAAGTTTGAGTTCCTCCTTCTACTCTTGGGACTTCGTGCGATTGTCCCTGCTATGTTCCCTTATGTTTATCGCCCTCGTCAGTGTCCCCCCTTCTTCGGCGTTGGAGTCGCATTCTTCCGGGCAAGAGCTCGCTCGTGGGCTCGAAGCCGCTCTTAGTGCAGGGACACATCGCGAGCTGGGAGCACGAAGGCCAATGGCACAGAGGAAGCTTCCCACCTCTGAATGACGGAGACGTTGGGCGTAGAGTCGCGGTGGCTTTCTATGGGGGACTTTGTCCCCCGACCCGAGGCGCTTCGTGCCTTGCATGGTGCTGCAAAGTGCATGGACCTAGCCCTCGATAGAAGGGCCTTGCACTCATACGGAACAGAACTCCTTTTCGGGGTGCTGGAGGCAAGTGAAGCGAGGGTATGCCTATTTTCATCTTTTGTCACCCTCCTCTGTCACTTTTCTTTGTTCTTGAGTAGGTACCGTTGCTTTGGTATATAGATCGTGGTTGTGGCGCGAGCGCTGCAAACAGCGACGCTTCGGGAGTCGACACTAATGTAGGAGCAGCTGCAAGCTGTATAGGCCAAAGCATGCTCACTTCGAAAGGCCGTAGAGGATGCCCAGACGACACTCGCTGCCACTGCCACGTTGAGGAGGCTACGGTACTTGCTAGTGAGTGCGAGGTTCATATTCGCTTCCTTGAATCGGAGGGCGTGAGGGCTATCACAACTGAGGTTACTATTGCCAAGGCTAACAGTCATGCTGCGAAGGAACGACATAACTTTTTTGCAATAGATCGACACTCTCGAGAAGTGCCGGTTGCAGACAGAGCTGGCAGATGGCCATTGCCTCCGCGACCAGTCCACCGTGGCAGCATGGGAGGCCATGCATTCCTTAGAGGAGACACTAGCGGACCTCACTGTAAGTCCCCCCACATTCCCATGGGCCACAGGATCTTTGGGGCAGCATCCGATGTATACATGACACGTCGGTGCTTTCCCTAAGAGTGGCTCGTGCTTGCAGGGACAACTACTCGCAAGTCACAGCGTAGATTCTCCTCAGGCTGCTACTTATCCGTGGGTGTGCGCATGTTGGTGAGCTGGTGGACCCGAATAATTATATCGCATTGTAAAACACCATTCATAAGCATGTAAGGCTATCGAGGTTGAATAAGGTTGTCAGTATATTAACAATTGGCGTGTACCGATTAAATTAGTAGACCATCGCTTAAATCATTCTGAAGCACACCTAAATCCCAAGTTAATTTATTAGTCGCCTATAAAACCGTAAACACTCATTAAGAATTATTCAGAGTATTTTTTATTGCCGTCTAGAGGACTAAGGTCTGTACAGAATGGAATAATAATTAGCGCGACGATTAAAGTTTAACGTGACAGTTAAAATAGCAGTTGTGTCGTAAAAATACGCAATTAGCTAAAATAAAATTTAGCGATCACACCAGGATGCTTTAGCGTAATTCCCCGAATTAATTACTGCGTATTATTTTCCTCAACACTGGTAAATTAAATTACGGCACGCACCCTAACTGCAAGAGGGGAACCGGGATTGGAGAGCTGATTTTATCAAAGTGGCCTTTGAACTCAGGACTTTCATGTTATCAGACTATAGTGAGTGTAGCATAGAACTAGCAAAAGCTCACTGACTGGCAACTTTAGAAGTTCTTATTCGCACTGTAAGCATCTCAACACCAAAGCAATGAAAAAGAAACAGCAAACATCCCTCAGAAGTCAGAACAATGTACCATTGGACGCAAACAGGTTTCTTCCATTGACAACGTTGGGTTATTCCATTAAAAAATTAGTTTAATCACTGCAATCAAACTGTCTGAAGCAAAAACTTATGTGCATGCTTCCCCGGAGAATGCCACATCAGAATTTCAAGACAGCCATTCCAACCCCCACCCACCCACACCCGCAAATAAATTGGAAATCACATCACGATAAGCTATCAAGATACAATGAGCCAAAAGAAAATAACTAAAGATATGCAATGGGAGCAACACATTTGCTTCCAGCAAACCTGTAATTGAGCCTATCTATTTCAAGGTCAAAACTAAACAAAAATGGGTCCAAACTAAGACAAGACGAATGATCGGAACACAGATAAATGGATCAAATTGCTCGTGTATTTGGGGGCTTCTCCGGAAAATGGCACCAGACTTACCGAAGCAACTAGCAGAATCGAACAGCGCCTCACGCCAAAACCGGTAATTGATATTTTGCCATAACTTTCATTATATTTGATGATTTACCCTATGATGTCTTATTAACATATGGGTTCAAGACCCACATGTCAATGAGACAAATAAGACAAATCATCAAATTTCATGTTTATACATAGGGCAAATGCTCCAATCTCCAAAAAAAAAAAAGGAAAAGGAGTAGTTCGTGCAAATCGAAACACCGGCAGCGCAATGACGACACAAAAATCTACCACAGATTGATCCCTAAAATTCAGCTAATTGGACCGAACGCCATAGGACGCCGATTGGAATAACTCCCCGCAAATCGGAATGCCGGCGTAGAAACCGCATGATCCTACCAAAAATCTCTCCCAGAAATTATCTCCTACCGCAGAACGCTGGCCTCGAATGGAGCCTAGCGGACGAGCCTACCCGCACCGATCGATACGAGCTGAAGGTAATCCGAAAAAAAAAACCTAAGCAGTACCACGAACGAATCCCACACCACGAGGCCACCACGGATCCTAATCCCCCCAACCCGCATTGCGAGACGACGGTGGCACGGGCGAATCGATTCGATCCACCCAAGGAGAGCAAAATCACAAGGAGATTAGCAGATGGGGGAGGGGGAGGAATTGGGGAACAGAAATGGGTAAATTTTGTGCTCTCGTGCCTCCTCGTCCCCCCGTGCGCGCCGCTCATGTACGGAGGGGCAAGTGGCTGCCACGTGGGCCAGACGAGGAGCAGGTCGTGTCTCTCTGCGCGTGGGCCCGCTAGATATTATATCTAGGGGTGAAAACCGAACACAGATGGACGAATAACTACTCTGATTTATTTTCATATTTTTTTCTTGATCATAGATACCCTATATACAAATACGAATATAAATACAGAGCGAATTCAAATTGAATAAAATCAGTCACGGATATTTTTAGAACATGAAAACCTTTAAATTATACTTACAAAATAAAAAAAAACATAACTATTTTTTCTTCGTATAAGCCAAGGTTCCTTCTCTAATTTTATGTATTGATATATATGTTAATGTATAATAAGCTACTAAAGTATCATGTAGATGGACTATGTTGGTAAGATTAATTATAATTTTACAAATAAAAAAGATTAATGTAATTAAAATAAACTTTAATTAATTCAACACCTGTTTTATTTTGGTTCCTTGTGTTACAAACAATTTTTCTGTATTTTTTATGTATTTTGGAGTTCGTTTGCTATTTGTTTGGGCTCAAATTGATTTAATCTAATTTCTAAAATTTGAAAACCTCAGAAAAATCCCTAAAGTATTTTGGGTCGAAACCCAAAATCTCGGCCCATCTTCCTTCACCCGCGCGCCTTGGCCCAGCCCAGCTCGCCGCTCGGCCTCATCACCACCACCCGCGTTGCCACGTGCCACTCATCCGCCTTCGCCTCCGCGCAGTCGCTGACCACCTGGTACCACTGTCTGATCCATCATCTCCGATCAGGAGTCGGCCTCGCCGTGTTCGCCCGGGAGGCCGGGACTCGCCTCCCCGCCGCGTTGTCTCCGCCTCGGACTCCGAGCTGTGTCCATCTCGACGTCCGTGTCATCGTGTATAATTAACCCGCCTGTGCCCTCATTTCCCGCACACCGAGCTACCCTTCGTCTTTGCTTTCATGCCATCGTCGAAGCTCCGAGCCGTTCGTCGTCACCGAAATCCTTGCCGGAGCTCGCCAAGCTGCCATGTCCATTTGTCTCCTCCGCCGTTCGTCTTCGCCGCCGACCGAGCCACGCCGCGCCGCGCCTTCGTCCTTGTCGCCGGTGAGCCATGCACTGCTTCCGCTCCGCTGTTCTGTCTCAGCGCCGTTTGTTAACCGTTCGCGTCGTTCGCCGTTCGCTTCGCCCACTCAGTTCCTGCCCCGTCCCTTCGGTTTGCGCGCGACACTTCGGTCGTCTCACCACGCTGACGTCAGCGCTTGCGTCATCCCTGCTGCGTAATCACCTTGAAGCCTCTGTAGTCTCGGTTCACGATTTTTTTAATAATCAAATTTTAATTCTAAATTATATTATTATACCCTTGTCGTCCAACCATATAGCGACAAGACACCAAATCGTCTAACAGTTGGACGACATACTCTAGTCACCTAACCGTTGGACGATTTTAAAAAAAATAATATAATTATTTTATTAGTCCGATAGAAATAATTATGAGAGGATAAATGGCAATTATTGTAGGTAATACATTTAGCAAATGCAAGTTGTTTCTTTTTTGAAATAAAAGGGTAGACAATATCGGTTGATCCGTTTGTGATTTGCGTAGATTGTGAATGGTACGAAATCTGTTAGGCTCGCAATAACATTTTGCGATTGTCATATATTGTTGTAGTGCAATAAATTTTTTGAAGAATTTTATGAGAACAATTGAGGTAGCAACGATTAGTAAGTAGAAAGGTAAGTGATATTGCGATGTAATAGAGAATTCATACACAGAGGAAAACAAATCAAAATATGTACACAACAAAAAAATACACAAAGCAGGAGGAAGACCGACTACTCACCACCATACACGGAGGAAGCACCTCCTTCGTCATCGTCATGTCCCACCCCCGGTCGGTGCCCACCCATTCGGCCCCGCTTGGGCTTTCTCAGCACGGGGTGTTGGCATCCCGACAGGGTGAGGTGGTTAGGGCGTTCTTTGTCGCCTCGTGGTGGACGCACTGGGGTGCGTGGGAACCGGCGCACTCTTGGTGCGCGACTCGGAAAGGACCTTCGCCGGGTCGTCCGTAAGGAAGTCGTTCACGTCCACCGAGAGATCATTGTGGGAGGATAGCCGAACTCCTGGCTGGTGCGTCGTACCTATAGGGCAGGTATTGTTTATTCGTGCAATATATCGACGTAAAAAAATCTTAAAAGACGAAACGTACCTTCCGCGTGGGCTATGGCCTGCAGCCAACTATCGTACCCGTCGGACTGGCCCTGACGAATAACGTGTGCTACCTTGCCGATGCCAGGTAGGGGTCCACGGATGACGGCGGCGGTGTGCAGCTACGTGCCCACGCTGACCCTCCACCCTGGCCCGGCGGCAACGGTGCCCGAGGGTAGGCACGTGGCCCTCTGGAGCCTCCTACCTAAGCTGCAGGGCATGGTGGCCTCAGTGTGCGCGTCGACGTGGCCACCTCTGGGAGCATCCTGCATGACGAGGGGGCGAGGTCAAAAATTTTAATCAATGCAAAGTGACATGTATAGTCTACAAAGCTTCTTGATCTCTATTTGCTTGGCTCCTTTTAGACCTTTTAGAATTATTCGCACTTTTAAGCCCTTTTCAATACCAAAGGGGGAGAAAAGTAGAAGAAAGGGGGAGATTTGCTCTGGAAAAGATTTATTCTGGAGGTTGTTTTCTGGGTTGGTTCTCGTATGTTTGGTTGTGTGTGTGGTCGGTTGTCTCGGATACTCGTGGTTTCGAATCGCAAATTCTTCCTCGCAGATTCTTTTTCGCAAAGTCTTTCATTTGAGTGTTTTTCGAGGAGTTGTCAATGTATTCATCAAGGGGGAGATTGTTAGGCCATGTGGATGGTCATGATTAAAAATGATGATGAATATTGACATTTAGATTGCTTTGGAATTTGTGTTTGTGAAAGTATCGGGTGATCGTAGTCAAAGATTTTGGGTTCATGTGGTTTTGGTTCTTTCTGAGTGGGTTTTGCTTCTTCAAGTGCTTCGGACAATTTCAACGATTTTTGACTATGGCTAGCTTCAACGCTTTTTGACCATAGCTGGCTTCAATGCTTTACGACCACGGTCGGCTTCAACCACGTCTAGGTTACCACCACAGCAAACTTTGTCCACGGGTGGTTTACGACCACGAAGTCATTTATGACCACGCATGGCTTTTCGACCACGTCAGTCACGGCTTTTCGACCACTGTTGTTGTTTACAACCACGCACGGTTTCGACCATGACAATTTGACTTCGACCATGCATGACTTCGACCATGATAAATTGACCACGAGGTAATCATAGCTACAATACTTTTACATGGTCATAGCTTCAGTGCTTTTGTTAGTCTTGGGCTTTACTGGTCGTACTTGATAGTCGTAGAATTTTTTGGTCGATAGTCGTCGACTTTGTAGTCGATGGTCGTAGATTTTGCTGACTGTTCTTATAGTCATATCTTTTGCAGTCTTGTCGATAGTCGTAGACCATGCAGTCTGCTATCGTTGTCTTCGGTAGTCGAAGGCTTTACTATCATGGTCGGTACTCGTAGACTTTATTGTCGAATTGAGTGCTTCGCTCTTTATGATCTTCGAGTACTTTGAGTACTCGTGTTAGGCCAGCGGGGTGTTTGGCTGTGGTTGTCTGGTTGATGGAATGATGTCGGTACTCGGTAGTCGGAGTGACTAGGTACTCGATGGTCGGTGAGCGATAGTCCTATGGTTTGCGATCGGTTATCGGTTACGAGTACTTGTTGTGCTTGGTGGTCGTGTTGAGTAATCGGAAGAATGTTTTTTCGGATAGAGATAGTTTTTGGTGGTCGTAATCGGTGATCTGAGATTATTTTCTGGTTTGTGATGAGGTGATTGGTCGTGTTTGACTACGTTGTTGGTCATGGATGGTTTTGCTCTTGTTCTGGATGGACAAGGATGTTATGAGTTGTCGTATTGATCAATTGGTTGACTCAACTGTTGGTTGTGAAATATTAAGTTTTCTAGATGCATACTTTGGTTATCACTAGATCAGTATGTCTTCATAAGATGAAGAGAAGACCACATTTATCACACCATTTGGAGTGTTTTGTTATGTCAAAATGCCATTTGGCCTGAAAAATACCGGTCCGACTTTTCAACATTTGATGCAATTGACATTTATACATCAAATGGGTCGAAATCTAGAAGCCTATATTGATGATGTAGTCGTCAAAAGCATCAAATAACTTAATCATATTTTAGACCTGCAGGAGACTTTCGATAACCTCAAAAAGCATCGCTTGAAACTCAATCCTGAGAAGCATCAAATGACTTAAACATATTTTATACATGGTCCTAAGAAGTTCTACCCTCAGGTCCAAATACTCTTATATGCCCTCATGTCTTCGAGGAAGCTAAGGCATTATTTTCAGGCACACAAAGTTATTGTGCAGTTTGAGTTTCCCTTAGGAGTGGTCCTCTAAAACACGGAAACAGCGGGGCGCATGGCAAAATGGTTGGTAGAACTTGAGGAGTTTGACCTCTATTTTGTGTCCCGAACGGCCATTAAATCCCAACTCTTGGCAGATTTTATCGTCGAATGGACAAAGCCTAAACTTGTTCAGGATCCTTGCATCCCATAGTCGAATGACCATTATGAGTACGATTGTTATTTACTGTTCTCGTAGTCTCTGATCGTATCCTTGCCTCCCAAGTACATCCACATGGGATGAGCTCGCTGCTTCAGGGGGGTGATACGACGGGTGATGAAGTCCTTCACCACATGCCAGACGGTGAGCCCTTTGTTCCTCAGCTCTTTGATGGTTGAGATTAGGGGGTTATCCGAGTAAGATCCTTTGGGACTGAGTTCCAAGAAGTGTTCTTCTCAGCGCCCTTCCCCACAAAGTAAAGATTGCCTTCACTAGTCATTTCCTAGTAGAACCACTTCTTCCAGTATGGCCATGAAGACCAAGTAAACATCTAGATGTACTGCTCCGTCTTACCATCATGGAGCTTCATATTGTAGCTCCCGATGATTTCGGTCTATCGACTCATTTCGTAGTAATAATGAAAGAGTTCAAGATTCGGAGGAATCCCTAGATAAGCCTTACATAGGTACACGAATACACTAAGCATAGTAATCAAATTGGGAACCAAGTTTACCAATTCGACCCCGAAGTATTCGAGTACGACTGTAAGAAAAGGATGAGCTGGAAGATGAAGGCCGCACTCACAGTATGCCTGGAACACTGAGATTTTCCCAACTCCCCTGATGGCTAGTTTTTTGCAGCTTTGATCCATCTAACGAATTTCTGTGAAGGAATCTTCTCAGCACTCTCCAACTCCCTCAATTTCGCATTGTTCATCTCTGATACCAGCCAATTAGACAATAGCTTAGTCATTTTCTTGACCGATTGGTTTGGATTTGGATGAGATTGAAGGAAGAGGACAACTTGGTTAGCGGCGGAAAGCTCGAAGCAGATTGGAATAGAAGGGGAAAGTAAGGAAACCAAAAGTTACCCTAACTTAAGCTTTTATAACCATGTGAGTTATCCGTGCCGGGAACCAAACGGTTATCTCAGGAACTGATCTGGCGGACAGATCGACGAAAATCGATTGGAATTCATTAATTCCTCTATTTGAAGTACGTCTGTCTTTACAATTCAAGAGAAACTACCTTATTGTCCAAGCTCATTCTGGTCAATGAGGGCAGCAAAGGCCTTACTTTCGACTACTATTTGTCTACGACCTCACTTTCTCAAGTAAGTTATTTTCACTTGAAGTTGGGGGCTAGATGACCGCATGGTCGTAAGTCCTCCTACTATTGCATGGTCGTAAGTCCTCCTATTATCGCATGGTCGTAAGTCCTTCTATGACTACGCAGTTGTAAGTTACCTTGTAACCACCTTGTGGTCGTGGGTCTTCCTACGACTAGTCTAACGATGTTGTACTACATCGTAGGGTCGTCTGATAAGGCAGTATAGAACGTGCATTTATTTTTAATAATCGCACACGATCTCTCTGAGAACAACCGTTGCATAGTGAACAGGCAACCACGTCTCTTTGACAGTAACTTCCATCAGAAGATTATCATCCGAAGTATTGAGGCATCTTTTGGCATGGGACAATGGCCATCACTTCATCGATTATATAAAGGTTGACGTCGGAGAGGAGAAGAACAAGAGAGGTGAGATCAGGAGATAGTGCTATGCATTTCGCATTATTCTTAGTTGTAAAGATCATTATGAGCAATAGCTACACAAGACGTATGGTTATTATTCTCTCAGGATAAGGCCCGGACCTATATAAAAATTCTGGTGTCTCTACTCTGCATGATCATGCACCAAGTCTTCTAGAGTTTCTCCGAATCCAAACAAATCATACGTAAGATCGATATTAGAACTTCGACAAGTGTAATTCGGAATTAAAAATTAATTAGTAAAAAAATTCCTCAGTTCACCGTGAGCCATGTCTATGTTGTAGTCCAATATGTCATCCACCTAGGCCGTGAACCCGATGAACCGTAGACCCGTGAATCAAGCCTGTGGACCCAGTCTATAGACCAATGGCCCACCTGTCAGTGACCGAAACTAATTTCTTTTAGAAAAACAATTCTGCTAAAATCCAATAACCTTGCTGACATCATAAATCGATTTTTCTTCAGGGAAATAAATCCAGAAAAGTCAAATAGTACTATTTTTTCCTTTTTCTTAGATTTAAACCTTCCAAAAGCCCGTTCTTCTCCGTTCGAATTCCGATTAACCCGATTTTTCTTCCTAAATTCATTTAAAATTGAGTTCTATCTTTTGGTTATAGTTTTGTTGTTTTTAGATTTTATTTAAATTTATTTATATTTCATTCGCTTTCTCTCACATTAGGCAATGTTCTCGAAGGAGCAGAAGCATGACCTGAGATTCAAGAGTTGGTAACTAAGCAAAGTCAATGCTAGTCGTGACCTTTGATCATGCTAAACATATTGTTTCAAATCTATTTGTTATTATTTTGGTTTTAAATTATCATTCATTGCTAATTTAATACAAAACCTTGTACTTGATAGTTAACACCCAACTTTGACTAAATCCCTCACTTGATAACTTGAATGCTATGATTCCATTGTCATTATAGGATGGGTAATTATCTAGTTATGCAATATTAGTGGTGTACAACTGAAAGATTAAGCTCCGTTTAAGTTGGTTTTGATGATAATGACAAATACTATTATAATATTTCGGTGATAATGACAAATATATATATGAGACTAATATGTTTGTCTAAGATTACTATAGCTTAGTCTCATTGGATGAAAAGGTGAAATCAAAGAGGTATATATTCAAAATCACACTTTCTCATATACTAGTGCATTTTGTAGATCCAAAATATAGATTGAACTCTACATGTAATTGCATATGTGCATATGTTCTCTTAATACACACTTGTATGCACACATTTAGGAGGAGCTCTTTCTATGTCTTGAAGTTTCATAAGCATTGATTCATGCTTCTTTAATATACACATTTAGGATCTTTACTTTGAAATACATTCTTGAGTATATATATAGCTTGTGTAGTTTATATATACTTATATGCAATCGGGTTGTCATCTAACTTCTACATTATGTGTTAATAGTTGGACGATTAATGAGTAACCGGATAAATAAGTTTTGTTTAAAGTTTATCTTAGAATATATAATTGTTGTATACAGTTGTATATAATATCCTAGTTTACGATTAATGAGAAACTATAGTACTACTGTCTTAAAAATAAGAAATCAAACAATAGAGCATCTTTGAAAACTCAAAATTTTCATAGGTGACAGTTTACGTCCTGCAGGAAGAATTCCAGTGCTTCGTTTGAAATGCATAAATTCTGCAGGAACATTTTCAATTCATTCCAGCGGGCCTAACGGTACCCGATTCTACTATTTGAATCATGCGTGCAGCACATTATGATCTTTTTAATATTAAACTGTGAAATAATAAGATCCAAGTCAACAGTGACTCATCCGTGTGATTTTGAACTCCTTTAACATCTTGTAATAACTGAACACAAAAACTTCTGCTGACTAGACTCGCAACCAATCTGCTCTCGTGGGTAAAGAACTGGTATTGATCATTTTGATCTACGAATGTACATAACAGGGCATATCATACGTCACTATTTCTGAAGATTTGCAGAGCACAAAATTGTGATTACATCAGCTACAGTATGAGACCATGGCAGCACTGAGCATGTATTGTGCAAGTATTGCAGCAACCCACATCGTCGTATAATACAAAAGGGTTGCTTACACTCAGGATCGATTATGCGAGGCAGCATGCCAACCATAGAATGGCTGCCGAGAAAAAAAAAATCAGATTAGGAAAATTTACATACACGATCACTGGCGCCCCATCGCAGGAAGTCCAACTCCCAGCGACAATGCGCAAGGCTCATCGGCTGACCCTGGTTATGATGTACCGGCCTTTCTCCATGTGGTGTATCGTCTTCAGGCGAGGCCTTCTCCACTTCAGGATGGAGCATGCTGTAAATACAACCACGGTAGTAATGAAGAGAAGTGGAACCAACCCGGAAGAGTCATAGTTGTTTAGATATGAAACTGATGAATCTGAGTACTCTGTCCGGTTTAATGTCGTCTGCATAATGAAAGCACCCAAGGCCCAGTCAACAGGCATACCACGGATTTGATTTGTAACATCAATCCTGAAACAGAACAAACATTGTAAATCCTGAAGTTTGAAATACAGAATGCAAATATTAGAACAGTACAAAGGGGTTCACCTCTTATGATCCATTGGCATTTTTAGAGTATCATGCAGCAAGGCAATAATATATGCAGAGGAGAAGCAAAAAAGTAGTAGTTCCCCCTCGTTGAAAGAACGGTACTTCTTTTTTATCTTTGACCAGTCCCCATGGCAAAATTGCTCCCCAGCCAGCATCAGATCAGAAAGAAAGGACTTCGAACGCAGCCCAAAGAACTGTTCAGTGATCAAAATCCAAATTCCAAAATGACTTCTGTACCAAAGATGGGCGAAATATTAAGCATGAAAAGAATGTGACAAAATGTATCAATCCTGGCGTTTTGTCTGCCTTATGTGTACCAAACTCAACTATCTGAAATACCCAAGTATCAACCATGTTTACTCATCAAACAAACACACACACACACACACACACACATGCACACAGAGACAGAGAGTCAGACAGACAGAGAGAGAGAGAGGAATTAAACCTTCGAAGTATGGTAGAAGTTCTCTGTTGCCAAAAATCTCCCTTCCAGATCTGGAACAAATGCTGCACCCAGACGGCAATCATGATATGTACATTCCTCTGCAAAGAAAGGAAACTTTCGCTCCCTTTTATTACGGCATGAAATAAATAGAGAACAATAAACCGCAACAAAAACTATATTCCATTGAATTGTTTAAAGCCTAATAGTATTGCACATTCTGTATCTAGTAGGTAGCATAGCAGCATGAGTAAATGAGTTTAGTTGACAATTACTAAGCCACACAAATGTCAATGCATCCTGCCAATCACAGATCATATAAAAAATTCCAGGAAGCAGGAAATTTTTCAAACCCTCAAAAGTATGATCAGTGTGTTCCAACGAAAGTCATTCGTAGAGTCACCTTTTTGGTTTTTTGGCATCTTGAACAAGAATAAGCTAAAGTACAGAGAACTTTTCCTCTATTCAACACAGTAAGTCTAGTAGTTTAGAGTTTACTCCTCAAAACACTATATCTCAAAAGTCAAGTAGCCCTTTTTACATTAAACAGTTTTTGTCTGTAGATACGAACGTATGTTCTTAAGTCTTAACAAAAGAAAAGAAAAAAGGATAGAGCTTGATGTGGTATAAAAGTAGATGGCTACCTTTTCCTTTCTGCAATAGTGTTAGCACTGCTGATCTACACTCAGAGAAGTTGCCAACGGCATGAGCAAAAGGTCTGTATTCAGCCTTCGACTCAAGAACACTAGCAGGAAGTTTAACTGCTCTTGCCGTGCGTGAAAATCCCCTTGGAGTGCAAGGATCTCTGTACATAGCTTGAGGAATTAAATGTGTGGCCACTGCAAAATCAAATCAAATCAAAATTTAAGTACAAAGACTTTAATAAATGCACTGTAATTACTTTTCCAGGGTATTTGGCTTATACAGGTGCAGCACATGGTGTGTGTGTGTGAGAGAGAGAGAGAGAGAGAGGAACAATACAAAAGAAAAAGAAGCATGATCATACTAAAAGAGCTCCGGTGTATCATCTAAGTCTTAGAATGGAATGCTGTCTAAATCATATAGATGTGTGCTTGTGCAGTCATATTAGCAACCACAAACACATTTAACCAAGCAACTTACCTGATTGAAGGCCAGGTGTGCTCAGCATGTAATGGAGTGATTCATATGCTACATTCTGCACACAGAATGAGATAGAACAGTTAGTACTTAAAAAATAACAGCAAAGGAGCATTTAAATTTTAGCAGTTCATATAAATTAGGTACCAATCTTGTAAATGGTGAGTTCAAAATAAACCAATATTTGCGCATAAAAATCACCTGACCAAGATGTAGAAAGCTGTGGCTGTACAGATTATACGTGACATCGCCGAACTTAAGCACATGAGAGAACTCCGGAGCAAAGGTTTATCAGTGACAAATGTTACCTATTAATCATAAATAGCACAACAGTAAGAAATCCCAACAAACTTTACTGCAAGAAGGCCATTTCCTTAGCGTGAAAACGATACACGGAACCTGAACAGAAGCCCCACCAAGCTCAATTATCCCAGTAGTATCTTGTGAATCACCACCCAGAGTACCCAACGCATAATTTGCCGCAACCCATGCATACATCCCTTCCTCAGCTCCTACACACAAATTTTCAAGTAATTGCATGATCACCTTAAAAAAAGGTTGAATTCTATCTGACTTATCAGTTATCACACAGACACACACACACCGCCCCACATCAACACACTCCCATCTTATATACTAATCTATCATGCAATTGCAAACACACCAATTCAACAGAATTCCATTTGAGATAATATAGATCCATCGCATGCAAGCACTGCAAGTCTACACATTTCCGCAACATTCACTAAAAAATGAGCGGTTTCGCACTTCCACTATGTAACATGCCTGAGATCACGGTGGCCCATTCGTCCTGGAACCGGAACCCTGACTCCCGAAGCACCTTCCTGCACGATTCCAACACGGCCTGGGCCGCCGCGACATCAAGCAGCCGGAGCCCGGCCGTGGCCATGAGCCGCACCTCGGTGTCCAGCCAGCTTCCCCGCGGCACGCGTAGCCGCGCGAACTCCACCAGCGGCGCCAGCGACAGGCCCGCGCTCCCGGGGTCGGCCACGAAGGATGACAACCCGGGGGTCACCTTCAGCGACGCCGTGCGCGCCCAGTCCAGCCGCGGGAGCGCCCCGGCCCCCGCCGCGGCGCGGTAGGCGATGACGTGGACGCGGCTTCCCGTGCTGCCGGCGTCGATGACGACGCCGTAGCTGGGGGGCGTCGAGCGGGGCAGCAGGAGGAGGAGGAGAGCGAAGGATGCCGCGGCGAGGAGGGCGAGGGCGCCGGCAAGGTGGCTGCGGCTGCGGCCTGAGCTGGGGTGCTGCCGTTGGGCGCCCATCTTGGATGGGGTGGGAGCTAGGGTTTGCTGCCGCGTTTGGGCGTGCGGCTCGACGCGGGCATTGGGACGGCGCATCGGAGGGGGACGGGTTGGAGATCGTTCGGAGTAGCGGGGCGCGTCGGCGGCGAGGGGGTGCCGGCGCGCCGCCGCGAGGTGGTGGTGGGATCCGGTGCGGGGAGGGAGAGTGGGGGCCCGGGTGTGGCCAGTGGGGGATCAGGTGTAATTGACCGTTCGGGATGGTTACAGGGTTACAGGTGGTTGCACGGGAGGGGTTGTCGCGGGTACGACTTCCCCGGCTCGGGAGGGGGCAGTCACCTGTCCGTGTCATTCATCCTCCTTGTTTATGTGTTTTTTCGACTAAAACACAAAATTTCTGCAACGGAAAAAGATTAGCTAGCCATTGTCTCGTGCAAATTGCACACACGTAGCATTTACTCGTGGACTAATGTATACTAGCAAGCATAGGCGCGCGCCACGCCGCGCGAGCCATCGTACGTACAAAAATAAAAGAGGCGATAACTCATGAGGAGTTTAAAAAAAATCGAAGGCAAAATGCGTATTTTCGAAAAAGGTAAAGTGTTTTTTCGTAAAAAAAATAAGGATATGTACGTAAACAAGCGGGGACCCGTCGCAATTCAAACCGCGAGGGCTATCCCGCAGTGGAGGGACTAAAAACCGACAGGACCTTTTGCGAGAACCAAGGACCCGTCGCAATTTCGAAAACCGCGAGGGCTATCCGCAAAGTGGAGGGACTAAAAACCGGCGGGACCTTTTGCGAACCAAGGACCAGTCGTAATTTCGAAAAACAGAGGAACTTTTTCGCAAAAGCGCCGGGCGACCGTCTGGATTCGCCGGCCACCACGGCATGAGGGCCTTGCGCGGTGGGTGAGTGGTGCTCGCTCCGCGCGGAAACCCCCCTGGGTATAAGGAGGAGGTGATATAGCCTTAAGCAAAAGAGAATATATAGTGTTGTTATTATGACAGTTCAATGGACTGATTCGGGTAGTTGAAATCAAACACAAAGCTATCTATTCAAAGCAAAGATGCGACTTTCGAATGTGTCTTTTGGCTGAAATGATACTATAACGACTGAAAAAACTGAGATTTAAATTGAGGTGTTTGATTCGGCTTATAGCTTTATGGCTTTTGCTGAGCTGATTTTATTAGCATTGTTTGTTAAATACTCCCGATAGGATACATGCATTCGTTCCTATATATTCATAGATGACTACGAGTTCATTACAAACATCACATACGCCACGACTATGCCTACATTATACATACATTCGTATTTTCCGTGGGCATGGCAAAACATATGTCGTTGCCACCACCGACGCTGCTATCCAATCACATATCATGTCTACCAGTATGGACTCCGCTCCCCGTGGAAGAAGTGGCACTGCGCCCCTGCCCACACCCAGAGGGCCCGCCTGCTGCCCCTTTGGGTTCACAAAATCTCTCACAGGCAATTCGCAGTCAATAATAAAGTTGTGCAACGTCATCATACTCACAATTATTGCCTTTTGTATGTGTAAGTGGTAGCTAGGAATGTTGCTGAGTATGCGCTATTTCATCTTGTATATGCCAAATGCACGCCGACAACGTTTCTCGTGGAGGAGTGATGGAACTTAAAAACCTCTTGCATCGTCGGCGGTGATGGAGCCCGTCTCAGGGTTGACGCCAAGGCCTGAGGCACGTTGCTTTAAGGTCTTCCACGAGGCTTAGTCCTGATTGAGGATCTCCTATTTGTTCTTTATTTTCTAGCGTGCATAAGACTTGACAGTACGCTCCTTGAATTTGGGGCAAAGGTTGGCGAACCCTGCCTATTCAAACATGCAAAAGGCCAGCTGTGGGTGGTGACCTCCTCGATGCAAATCTCCAAGAAAACATGCGTAGCCTCAACGCTCCAGGTTGTAGAGCCCTTGTCCATCTACGACCACACAGAAGCGGGGAGAGGTAAGAGCGACAAACAAATGCACAAAGAAAGGTCATGCACATGTAGATGCAAATATGTAAGTGATGGGGACATCACTTCCATGCATACAACCAATGGATTTGAACCTATGCACTTGCAATGTCCAATCACAAGAGCTCGCGTACAATAATTGAACTATCAGGTAACTTCGTTTCTAAGAGTGCATTTTATTTCTAATGAGAATAAGCTACTACCTAATGCATGTGATATTATTTTACTTAGGAACTTAGGAAGTGATCATGAAGACAAACATGTGCGATTCAATTCGGCCTCCGAAGACAACACCAACTTCAAATGTGCATAATTTTCACATACGGAGTCCGTTTGAGGTCCATGATTACTCGATGGAAAGTTTTTCTCATCCTCTTTCCAATGGATCTAGCTTCATCTCTAAATTCCTCCTGTGCATGCCACAATCACTAAAAGAAGATGTTGCATCACCTGTTTGCACCAAATTAGGCCTTGTAATGCTTGGACCCAAGGGGAATGCGCCCCCTCTCTAAGCTCGTACTGTTCACGGCCGTACTGTTCATATGAACAGTACCGTGAATAGTAGCACCCTTTATTTCTTAGTTTTACACGGTTGTCCCTCCTCTATTTAAGGAGGTCACACCCTTCTAGTTTCCTTAGATTTCGTTTGCTTAGTTTTACATTGTAAAAACTCTTGTTCTTCGTTAGTGTCGACTAGACAAATCGTAAAGAATCTCTACGGAATCCCACCTTTTTTAACTCAATTTATATATTTGCAATTTCAGATTACTTGTTATCTTGTTCTTGAGTGTTCTTCTATTGCATGTAGGAATAGACCTTTATGATCAGGTCAACCGCGTTCTTGGCACGGTTGATAACGACTTGGTGATTAGTTCAGCGATTGCTTGGTTCGTACGTGATGTGTTCATAGCCTGGATCGTGAGAGTTGATCATCGTCCAATCGAAATTATCCTTCTCATCGAAAGATCGGGACAATACCAGCACATCAGTAAGCTCAACAAATCAGAAAGTAGACCCACCCGAATGAACTCAAGCATGAATGGAGTACAAAATAGGGTGAAAATTAGTATCATTGAACCAGCCGTACCTAAGTGTTGTAGGTGGAGCTCGTGACCACCGGATCTGACGGAAGCAGACAAGCCAAAGATAGGGAGGCTAGGGACGACGCCAGATCTGGGAGCTCTAGATGATGGAATGGAAGCGTTGGAGCTCATGGCCATCAAATCTGAAGGAGGTCGACAAGCCGGAAACAGGGAAGCCAGGGATGCTGCCAGATTTGAAGGAATTCACATGCCGCGCATCCGACGAGGGGGACGAGAGCTCTCGCGGATCCCCACAGTGGTGCCCATTGCCATGGCAGGAAGGGAATAGGGAAGGCAGTGCGTTGCTCCGACGAGTATGGACGAAGAGCACTGAGGGCGAGAGAGCGAGACACAACCAGGAGAGTTGGAGGGAGGGGTGGATGGGGAAAGAACCGAGTGTGTGTATGGAGGAAGGTGTCGGTGCATCCTTGTTCTTATCCCCTCAGCCTGAAGCTACCTTTTCGAAGCCAAAGCTGAAGCCGCACTGTTCCAACCGGCTTATAGCTTCTCAGCAGCCGGTTAGAGTGGAGCACAAAAATCCGAGGAGCCGATGCAAGATTTGCATCCACGTGCAACCGAATAGAATAATTATTTTTTATTAAGTGGTGTTTTGCGTTAACTCTTATGGTTTTACCATTGCCTCCTAGTCTATATGAATACAATAGTTCACAACTCAAGCACTTCATTCAATCAAACAAACAAGGATAATTCGTCAGCTTCAAGTTTTGCAAACTTGCTAAACTCCTCAAACTTCTAAAGCCAAGATCCATAAAACAACAGACAATACATTCCAAAATTTTCACCTCAGTTTCCCTTCCCATCCTCCCAATATATGCCCAACAAGTTCACCCTCAATATCTCCTTAATTTTCTTCCTTTTGGTGTCCCTACAAATTGCTGGTAGCAAGTTTCACGTACCTCAACAACATTTTTTTGTGCACCTAGACACGGAGCGGCTGATTTTGAACCATAATACTTTGTAAAAATCTCATTTGTTCATCTCTTTATTGTTCTGCCTGTTTCCATTGGGGGTACAAACGGAATGGATAATTTTCGTCTGACCGACCGATTAACCGAAAGCTCGCGGAGCGAATATGGAAGGAGTAAATGGGTATCCGATACTATTCATATCCAAATCCAACTCCGACGAAAACAAAATGGAATAGGATAGGGGATAAGTGACATCCATCCGTATGTCAAGTGATATGAGGAAGTTTGTTTCGACTTCATTTAGAAACAAGATAGGATATATGTGGATTACCACATCTAAACATGTGAGAAATATTGAGTGCTCTTCCTTCCATACATTGGCAATTAGTCTTTTCATGTTCGCTCTGATTGTACCCTAATGTTCAATGTCCTATGTAGAGGGTGCAAAAGAAGCATATAATTTTCGTTTGACTGACCGTCTGAAGGTTTATGGAACAAATATGGAATAGAAAAATGGGTATCCGACATTATTCGTATCCAACTCCGACTCTGAGAAAAAAAAAAGCTAAATAGGATACAGGATGAGTGATATCTGTCTGTATTGTAAGCGGAGCTATAATTTGTAACACTATTTTATTTAACCTTAAACATGCATGAATATACCTTGATCTATGTTAAAGTAAACTTTTCTTCCTTGCAGTAAGATTTTTCTTCTCTCTTCCTTTCCTTTTGATGATAAAAAAACTAGCACTTTGAATTATATGTGTGTTCACACATTACCATTTGCTTGTTCACTGCCTTCTACAGATGACGGAGCATTCCTTTTATGAGCCCTGGTTCGGTCTATGTAGGGGTGTTGGAGGTGTTATCACCTCCATTGCATCTAACTGTTAATTAACTATGGTCCTAGCTGTACAATTGCTTCGAGAGCTTCACGTTTATTGGATGCAATTTACTGCCGCATGTAACTTCTGCATGCAGCAATTGCATCATTCATGCATGTGCCATTTATTTAGCAAAGGGAGACAAGAGAAATTTAAAACTTAATAATTCTAATACTTTAAATCTAACAGCCATCGTACTAGATTTTTTATAATTAAAATTAATCCAATAAATTACATGAAATTAATCCAATAAATTACATGAGTCACTTTACTGTTATTAAAACTAACAGGTATCCCCTCCTATTCGGCCCTAATCACCGTTGGGTACCTCTTCCTACCATTTGCAATACTTCTTAATTCTCAATCGACCATGGATTATTAGTCACGTAATTGATATGTGCACGAAGAAAGCACACATGTTGCAGAGCGTTTTATCTATTTTGCTACGATTGACAACCATGCATGTAAATATACTCTTGGTTGCACTAGCAGGCTTGCTATTTTGAACGCGCGTAGTGTTATCGCTGAACGAACTAGAGAGATGCATGCTTGTTTCGCTAAATTTTGGTACCAACATAAATAGCCACAAACTTACACCCCGCTTGGTTAGGCTGAAAAGCTGTGGTTTATAGTTAAAATTACACTGTAACGGTTAAAATTTCACTGTAGCTGAATTTGACTTATTTGACGTAATTAAATTTAAAAAAAAATTAAAAATAGAAAAAATATGCTAGTTCATCAAAGACAACGTAAACGAATATGAGAAAAAAAGAACCGACAAAAAGCTTAAAAAACTAAAAATTTAGAAAAAAATAAAATTTATAAATAGTAAAAAATAAGTTAGAAGGCAGAAGCTGAAACGCGAGTTCGAAATTTACCATTGATATTCCAGATTTCAACCAACCCAAGCTTTTATTTAGCCCCGCAAATTTCAAGTACGACATCACTCCGGACCTCCCCACGTGCCATGTCACCGCAGCTCGCGCGCGCTCTCCGCCCAGTCCCCTCCTCGGAGTCGTGGTACGCAGTGGCCGGGGTCGTAGTGCGACACGAAGCAGAGCTGCTGCTACCCGCGGTCCGGCAAGCCGGCGGCGGACTTCGGGATCCACGGGCTGTGGCCGCGACGATGGCTCCTACCAGCAGAACTGCAACCCGGACAGCGAGTTCGACCCCTCCAAGGTGACTGCAATATTCTTCCTTCTCTTGGCTGCAAATTATCTGTAATACCCTTACTGTTCTACTATGTGTGTTGCTTGCATGTTCTTGGTTTTCTGTCTATGTTGGTTTCTGTCATTCATGTTGCTGCTGCTGTCTCTGCTGTTTTGACAAGGCCTTTGCTTCGCGTTGGAAATTTCCGGGCTCAAATATGACGTTTTGTGTTTGTTAATATATAGCTCTTTTTTTTTTCTTCGTGGATTCTGTCGTATTTTTTTTTGATTTTATGTCTCCTTCATATGAATTGCAAAGAACAATTTCTTTCTTTTTGCGAGGAATTGGAATTCAAAGAACAATTTCAAGATGGCTTGGGAGGAATTAAGCTATGAACGGAGGGAGGAATCCTTGCGTTGGTTGCACTCAACGAGACCCTGCCCTCTCATGTAATTGCTGTTTCCTTCCGGAAGCAACATTAATTTATGTTATGGCGCGATGCCGGGATATCTGGTTGGATTTCTCGACCTCAGAATCGATGCTGGAATATCTCTTATTCCTGTTCGCACTCCCTCCTCTGTTGCAACGAACGTACCTTCCTTACTGTTGAACATACCTTTCTTCCTTACTGTTGCAGACTCTGTTCTCTGCTTTCTCGGTGTACAAATTAGTACAAGATTCTACCAAAATCTACTGTCAGTAACTAAACTGACTCCACAAATTTTTCTCTACGCAAACATTATTTGTTGCAATGCAACGCAATGACCTTGCGTGCACGCACTGCGCGCGACACGGACGTCTGCCGTTTGCTTGGTCGGTTGTTCTGGCACGAGGCAGTGGAGAGTCCCAAGTGCACGACAAGTAGTGACGAGAGTAAAAAAAACCGTTGTGGTGTGCCCGACCAACGACGGGCTCAGCTTCTGGGCGCACGAGTGGGAGAAGCACGGCACCTGCGCCGAGAACGTCTTCAACGAGCACGGCTACTTCCAGGCCGCCCTCCGCCTCGCAACCAGCTCAGCGTCCTCACGCCCTCCGCTCTACAGGTATGTTACATTTGCACGTCACTTGTATATCGTTCGGACTCACATGTCAGTGACACTTATTTAAAATATTGTAATTCTTTCTTATAAACGTATTTATCGTATGTTGAACCTATTTGTCAGTGACTGTTTGCTTGTAAGTATCGGAGGAACTAATAATTGAAAATGAAACTATACTGTAGGTATCTCGCCGGACGGCGGGTACTACACGCTGAGCGAGATCAAGGAGGCGATCCAGCAGGGGACGGGGTTCGAGCCGTATGCAACCGCGATGAGTCCGGCAACAGCCAGCTCTACTTGTGTGTCGACGCCACCGGCTCGCGCTTCGTCGACTGTCCCGTCGATCCCAACGGCAGGCCCTGCGGCAACAGGATCGAGCTCTTCTAACCACCCCAAAGATCGAGCCGTCGCCTTCCTGATTCATGGTTACTGATTCAGTCTTCCCTGCTCTTGTCTTCTTGACGATAAATTAAGGATGGTCATGTGCAACCCCCCGCGGCGTAATTTAGCAAGTTCAGGAGCCCAAGGAGATATGAATGAATGCTATGTATATGATGAATTGGTATGTAATTAAACATGAAGAGCTGATCGCTCTTTCATATTCAGAGATCAATGGATAAGGAGCACTGTTTTTCTTGTCACAAGTTCAGGATCGATATCAATCTGATCTACCGTTTGCTTGCTCTTGCGACTCGACAGATTGGTGAACCAGAGCTATTTCGTTTTTCAGTTTTGCTGCCTCAATCCTGGCACATACTTTCAGCCAGCTACAACGAACACTGATCCCTCGTTGATGTTAGATCTAAACTGAGCTCACGACTTGCCATCAATAATCTACAAGTGTGCGGTTCTCAGGTTCTAATTGTTGTCGACACGCCATGCAATTGTGTCGTCAACGAAACCACGGAATGGAGTACACGAGTTGCGATTCCATTCCCATGTTTTGTGTTGAAGTTTAAGGATTGATAACAAGAGACGGAAACGTATATGAATCCTTAAGCAGAAAGCAAGACGACACAGCCAAATTCTAGTATTCTCTTGGCTGTTGTAAGCTCGGAATCTACCAAAACATATGCTAGCTTCCAGCCGTCCCTGTCACCAAGTCTTCGTCCCCATCATCAATGACGACAAAATTGGCCATCAAATTACCAATCATCAATGACACATGAAAAATAGCACAAGTAGCCGAGGAAACGATGTTTTCTTGAACAGTTACACTTGATGGTGCCCACATAGTAACGTCACAAAAAGATTGCAGGTAACATCAATAAAATGCTTTATTATTCCTTGGTTTGTCAACTTCAGCAAGCTACAAGAAGCGAACCACCGAGGAATAGAAGCAAAATTTATGTGTTCAACAAGGCCCCAAAACAGGCAGCAAGTTGGGTTGGGTGTAATCATAAGAAACTAACGAACAATGACAAACATAGCTGATCTGAAGCATCTTCCTACATGTCTGACACGAAAAATTCTAGGCGGCAAAACTAGAAGCCATCGAGAATCATTTTTGCCTTTATTCTCTTGTATGGATTGTCATTCTGCTCGCGTCAAACAGATGCAGCAGCAGCCTGCTGTTTGTTGGCGAACTTGATGCCCTTCTCGATGCTAGCCTTCAGCTCGGGCTTCAATGCCTCAAGAGCCTTGGCCTCGTACTCGGTCACTCCCTCGAGGTCGGCAGAAATTATGGACTCGACGCCGTTCTTCCCAAGCTTAACTCTGGACGCGAAGAACGGCAGCTCGGTTAATTCGGACTGAACAAATACGCATTCGTAAACATCTGGGTCACCAGCCAGTGCACGGAGAGATGACTCGACAAATCTGGCAGCAGCATAGGCCATGGACAGGGTAGCAGATCCAGCACCAGATTTCGCCTCCACCACCTCTGTCCCAGCGTTCTGTATCATTTTTGTCAGCTCTTCAGTTTCCTCATCCGTGAAAGTGACAGGTGGCCTGGTTTTTGACAACAACGGTAAAATTGTAATCCCAGCATGACCACCAACAACTGGGACATCAACATCGATGAGCTTGAGGTTCTTCTTCTGAGCTACAAATGTGTTAGCTCTGACAACATCTAGGGTGGTAACTCCAAAAAGCTTCTTGGGATTGTAGACACCCTTCTGTTTCAGAACCTCGGCAGCAATTGGAACAGTGGAGTTTACTGGGTTGCTGATAATATGGATGAAAGCCTCTGGGCAATTGTCCGCAACAGCCTCCAAGAGTGACTTGACAATGCTTGCATTGATGTTAAAAAGGTCATCACGAGTCATGCCTGGCTTCCTTGGGACCCCGGCAGGGATGACAACAACATCCACACCTTTCAAGCAATTGGCTAATTCTGAGGGGCCAGTGAAGTCCAGAACCTGAGAAGGTGTGTTGCAGTGGCTGAGATCAGCAGCAACTCCCTTGACATTTGCAATATCATACAGATGCAGTGCTGAGACCAGAGGAGACATCTTAATCAGCAGGCCCAAGGGTTGACCAATGCCACCAGCAGCACCAAGTACTGCCACTTTGTACGATGCCTCAGGAGATATTTGAGCTCTGGACTTTGCCTTTGGCACAATCCTTTGAGCAAAAGATGCCCGAAGAGATGCATTCTTGCCCAGGAATGACGAACCTGATTCGAAGCTAATAAATGATGCTGCCTTTAAGCCACTGTAGCTTGCGATGCCATGATTCCTTGGCTTTGAGATCAGGCCAGCCTGAGCACCAACTGAACTGATGGTAACAGTTGATGCCATGTCCAACTGCAGGAACAGAGTTTCATTAGATTTATACAGAGGATATATGACTGATAAAACAAAGAGCGATAACATGAAAAAACATTTGTAAGCTTACTACGACAATGCATTTAGAACAGCAAAAAATGGTAATAACAACGATCGAAACTATCCGTTAGCTGTTGGATTCTATGATGAAATGCATTTTATTGCAAATAGAATAACTGGTGACACACTCTAAGTATCAGAGCATCAAATCCCTCAAGATCTTGAATAATAATACATCAGCATATGAAAATTGTTTGTCAGCTTACCTGACTTCCATTAACGATAGACCACTCAACAGAACTAGCCATAACAGAGATTCATGTATTATAAATCCAAGATACATGGATGGATGTAATGATTTCAAGGGAAGTCTGAGCCGAATTCCAGTGCAATCACTATCCAATGTCTGACTTGTCTAAATTAGGATTTGAGAATAAGATCACCACTCCTCTTTTATCACTACAAAGTGAAACTACGCCAAAATAGCCTTTTAACATCATACCCTGACTGCATATGTTCTTTTTATTCTACTGCACACGCTGTTGATTGCTACCTCAATACAGACACATGCAACTCAGCAGACTGTTGCATTTCATATCCTCTGATCCAACGAAGAACACGCCCAAAAAAACTTTCGTTTTATTTGATTAAACAGCGAGCAAGTACCAGGATTATTGCATTGGGAATTCTACTATTCTACTACCAAAGATCGCGACTTTCCACAAGACAAGACCGACGTAAAACTTACACAGGTACCTGGATTCCCTACTACATCCCAACCCCAATCTACATAATCATTTCATTAGAAAACCACAAATTCTCGAGAACCAGCCGCAACACCACCGCACCAACGCAAACAGATCAGAGCCAGAGACGCCGATACAAAGGCACGGTGCCATTACAGTGTAAAGGCAGACGATGCGCTTCCGAATCACGGATAGACAGACACAGCAAGAACCATTCAGATCTACGCGGACACGCATGGCACAAGGAAAGGAACGGCCAAAAAGAAAACCCAGGAGATCCGGTCTCCATCCAATCCGCATCACGCAGGAATGGTCATGGAATCCAATCCCGCGGGGGCGTTACCTTTCTGGGCAGAGATGAGCAGATCGAATTGCTCGCGCCCCTGAGGCTGTTCTTGGCTCGCCTTTGGTTGGCTTTTGTTGGATGGGGCAGGTGGCTCAGGCCTCTCGTGAGTCGCAGAAGCGGCGGCGGTGGAGGTGAGGTGAGGTGGTGTCTGGCTTGGCCTCCTCGGTGGTAAAAACGGGCAGCGGGTTGCTCGCTTTTTATTGCGCTCGCTCGCTGGAGACAGCGACGGCGACACAACGTGTCAGACCTCCCTGGGTCCCCCACCCTTTCCCTCCGCGGACCCGGTGTACGGGTGTTGCGTTGTAGACCTCCTGACCCGAATGGGCCGAATGGTTTGGGCTCGCACGGATGGTACTGGTACAACTATACCACTAGGTGTACGGGTTTGCGAGAGTATTCAGTTGTATTTGAGAATATTCCTCCGATTCTTATTCGATCCGTTTTAGAACCCATGAAAATTCGTATAAATTTTGTGATTCAAAATTTGAATTTAGGTGGTTTAAAACCGAATGGCTAGGAATTTGATATTCGGCTCCGCATTCGAGAATATTCGATATTCAATTCAATACTATGGATACATTTGATACTATTCGACCGTATCCGATCCGTTTTCACCCCTGTATACCACCACCTCCTACCTCGGGCTCTGCACGCTTGTTCTATGAACATTTTTTCATTTTACCACTAAAGTTACAGTTCTATGAAATTTACTGAAAAGGAAAACAAAGAGAAAAAAAGGCTGAGACTCCTAGAACTAGTTTGTACCGTGGCTGCACCTTGATGATTTATAGCCATAATAAATTCTTACATACCATTTGGTTGAGAAACAATATGCTTGCACTGAGTAGCAGCATATTTTAGATTTTATCTCGCTTGAAGATTTAACAGTGGACCGATCATTTTCCTGGTGTTTGGTGGGCGTTCCGCATTTGGTCCTTGGTGCAGGTGGGACGGGCGCAGCTAGAGGGGAATATCCCGCCGCGCGCACGGAGGAAAACTCCCTTTTCGATGCCTTTTTGGTTGGTCGATGCGAACGGGAGAGGAGGCAAACCGAGGGGAGGGGACGTCTCTTTCGTTCATATTTTCTGATGCGTCCTCCGACGGCTCGGATGTTGCTATTAACCGCGTGCGGACCAACTTGCCCGGAATTGGGCTGGCAAGCTACTGAATAGCGGATTAGATGAGCTATTAACCGCGTCGGACCAACTTGCCGGTGGCGGCTGTCAGTCGGTCATACTGTGAGCAAGCGAGCAGTAGAGGAAGACCATGAGGTGCGGCTGTGCAACTAGTATGGTCGACAGCGAGCACCATCAACCATGGAGCAGGAGATTAAATGAGGAGGATGAGTGTGGAGTGCGGCGACCGGTACTAATTTAGAATTTCATTTTGTACGAGAATGATATGGCACTAGCAGGCCACTATATCGGCTATGTAGTGGCAGTTATAGTGTCTGCTAAGTTCACACCGCTATTTTTTATCGTTAATTCGTAACGATAGCGTTTATACTTCCCTACGTAATTGTGGGCTTTATGCTATGAACACTATTTAGTATATTGTGCCAACCCGATGGCCTTGCCTGGATGAGAGATGGAGATATTCCTGACAGCAAGCCCAACTTGTAACGTGCGCTAGGTAGGTCAATTTCGTTCACAAATTGGAATGATCTTGTTCGAGTTTTGACCACAAACCCTTGTAAGATCTCCGGTAAACAAATCTCTTAGGTATTATGGGTGTGTTCCGGTAAGTGGCAGTGGAATTAACAAGAGAAACTTTTAGCTATGAATCATTCTCGGCCCATTTCCGTTCTCTTATAGCCGCCATTTTTGCCATTGACATATAGGTCTCACATGCCAATTGCACCAACAAGTGGATCGACCTATTAGATTTCGTCGTGTTCAATTGGAACCGACAGATGTGTAGCTTAGTGGACATTATGTCAAATCATCATCAGATTTACAAAATGCAAGTTGAAATATGTGGTTATGTAATACCACTAAATTGCAAAAGAGAAGTAATGCAAATAATGGAAATAATCCAAGGGAGAATAAAAGGGATAAAGAAGAGTTTTGCCGTCAGACCCATCGGCTTTTAGAAAGTCGAATAAAAGTAGCGCTCTCATAGGTTCCCAAACCATCCAAGGACGGTCGGCACTGTCTCGCTTTTGGGTTCTCATCATCCGGTAGGAAATTCCATTCTTACCTTTTTACCAACTTACTTGCCGCAGTAGAAAAGCCCCAAACAGTGTAGATTGTGTTTGGACCAAAAGGTGGTAGCGCTGGGGAAAGGTGGCAGCGTCGGCGATCCAGCGTTAGGGGCGCCACTAGAGGCGAGCCAAGGGTAGCGGCCGATGGCTGTACCGATCGAGTGGCGGCGCCCAGCGCCTTGCCGTCGTGCTCGTACAGGGGAGACGGCGGATCCGGTCCTGGTTGGCCGGATCCGAGGCAAAGACCGAGAGGGAGGTGGCTCGATCTGGGGAAGACGGCGCCGGATCTAGTCATGGATGGCTAGGTTCGAGAATAAGAGAGAGGAAGAGAAAGTGGGAGTAAGGGGGAAGGCGTGGGGGCATGCGGAGGTCGTCCACGAGCTAAGCTCGACCGTCTTGTGCCGCATCGCCTGGGAAATCGCTAGGCCGATCGGCCAAGAGTAATGGGAGCGAGAGAGGCGAGAGGGAGTGAGGAGAGGAGTGAGGCCGATTCAGCTGAACCGGATAAAGGAAAAAAAGAAAGAGAAAGAAAAGAAAAGAAAAGAGGAGAAAAAGAACGGAAAAAAGGGGTTTGATACCTGCGCGATGGGTTCTTAACCCCGGGCATTTTATGCTAGAGTCGGGTTATGCGTGTAGAGTTGTCGTCGCTTGCTTAAGCAGTGGTTTTGATATGATGTGTTGAGTCGGATTAATTGCTTGTTCAGGTGGAGGTTCTGACTCGACACCGTTCACACATCACTTTGCTCCGCTTGGTTAATAGGGAAGTGCATGGTACAACGATAGACCGTAGAGTTTATAAAATATGCGATGTTTATATGATATGATGATGCTTATATGGAATTACAATGTTTACATGACATGATGATGTTTATCTAATGATGATAATGGTAATGGAACGGGGTGAGCAGCGATGCCACCCTACCAATGATAATCCTGATGAGAATGACAATGACAATAACAATGGGTATATGCATTCCCATCATGTGCACTCATGAAATGAGAACTGCGATCCGCCTGGGTGGATCTCGCAAGACCTACTTCGGTAGGCTTCCACGGGAGTGGAGAGATCCCCGTGCCGATATGGGCGGGCCCAAGAATTTGGGTGAACATCGACAGATGTTCACTCGGCAATACCGGTATATACAATGAGATGAGCAAATGAGCATGTAGAGTAGTGTTGCATTGCACTACGGGTAAAACAATGTCGGAATATGTCAATGAAAGTATGAACATGATAATGCATGTGGAATATGTTATGGCTGGTAAAATTACTTACGTGATTGGGTAATGTTTATCGTTCTATTATGTACTTGCTGAATCTTTAGACTCACCCCTTGCTTTGTTGTTTTTTTAGGTGACCGTTGAGGATGTCATGCACGGGAGGGAGTAGCATATGAATAACTTCACATACTTGCAGCACTTCACATATCAGCTTTTGTTGGTATGTTTAACTCCACTAGTAAGCTAGAATAGTTACTTAAAATTGGTACGGTATAAGTGGTCACTCCTTCATGAATAAAGTAGAGTTTGCTTAAAATGATCAGCAATTGTTTAAAAAATGGTATTATTATGTAATGATGGTAGCACTCTAGGCCCAAAGGATGGGCGGGGTGTTACAGTTGGTATCAGAGTGGGCGTTAGGTCCGTGGTAAAGAAATTTGACAACTTAGCTTAATTATTCAACTAAAATTTGACTAAGCCTAATAATAAAATTTGACACACTCTGGTGTACAATAGAATGGGGTTGGGTCCTGCATTGCATTTCCATTTTCGCTAGCTTTGTTGTTGATTTATACTGTAGAAATGGATGTTTGTGGGCTAGTTGTGTGACTGGTTATCTATCATGAACAGATATGTCGAGAGGTACAGGACGCAGACGTGGCCAAGGCTGTGGAGGTCGCGGCCGGTGCCGTGCCCAAGCGGAACCACCATTTGAGGTTCAGTAGGAGGCACCTGGCGCAGAGGATGCTTCTGCTAAGCTGTCGGCAGCTAGATATCCAGCAAGGCTGAAGCCTTGTTGCAGGAGTTCATAAAGGAGGTCTGTGCGCTTCGCCGGCAGCTGCTGCTGCGGCCGTGCTCGTTGCTGCCACTACTGCCGTTCCGATCGTACCGGAGGCAAGAATGAGCCTTCGTGAGTGGTTGGCCTTGCGACTAGATACCTTTGATGGTGCGGGTACACCAGTCCAAGCTGCGGATTGATTGCGCTACATAGAGAGGCAATTCGAAGCCCTAAAGATGAGCTCTCAGTTGAAAGCTCGCTATGGGGCTTTCCAATTGAAAGGTCAGGCGGACATTTGGTGGGAAGGGGTTCTTTCAGCCAGGACTCCTGCCTAGGGTCCCGCTACCTAGGAAATCTTTGCAGAGCAGTTCAAGGCGAAGTATTATCCAGATTATTTTGTGGAGAGCATGGAGGTCGTCTTGTCGACCTTCGTATAGGGAAAATGACCATAACTGAGTACGAGGCGAGATTCAACAACTTGATCTGCTTTGTGCCATCGGTCGCGAGCAATGACCTTGAGAAGGCCAAAAGGTTCCGCCGAGAGCTCAACCCTGAGTTTTGGTATGTCATGGGAGCTACTACGCCGTTTGATTTTAGATCCATGGTAGAGCAGATCAGAGGGATGAAGATAGAGTTGCAGCTCAGGCGATTCGAGCGCTTCTGGTATGAAGTGCAGATTAGTACGTACGTAGCTGGAGTATCATTCTTTAATTGGAGTGTGCACATGGCTCCGAGAATAACACGTGATTGAGATTTAAGAGCCCTTTGTTTTTCTTTTTTAAAAACATAGAGCCCTTTGTTTTCAAGAAGGGGCATGCTTGTGATTGGGTGTTTGACTAACTCGCATAAAAAAATCATGGAAGGGACTAGTAATTAAGGCCCAGTTGGGAACACAAAACAAGAATTTTGCAGTAATTTTAAAGAAACGGTTTGCAGGAACTGAGACAAATTTCTGCTTTTCAAATAGGACCTTAATTGGCATAAAAAGTATGTACCAAGTAGCACCTGATCGGCAAGGAGTTGTTGTACCAGAGGTATCATGTCGATAAGTTGACTCCTGTTCTCAAGGTTTGACTCCGCGAATTACGTCTTATAACGTCTGTGCTTTTTTTTTTGGGTTTGGGTTTATGGTTTTTACATGTGACTTTTGCCTTTTGAACTATTTGTGAGAGAAATTATGGAGTAACAGAAACTCATATGTATATATTACAATTAACTTATAAACCTTACATTGAAAAGACACACCGTTTAAAAGCTAGTTACTGTAGAAAAATCAAAAAGTAACTTTTAAAAGATGAAAAGAACAGACCCATAATAGATTAAGTACCCTCTAACTTATTTTCCATGATTTGTAGAAAAGAAATCATACGTGCTCCCTAGATGCAGGCTTTCGTACAAATTAAAAAAGGTTAGTGGCATCCAAATGGGCTGTGCCTAACAGGTCGGCCCACGGCCTGGTACTATAGGTGCATCTCATGGCACGAAAGCCAATAGGCCGGGCCAGCACGACACGAAGGGGTGGGTCGTGCCTGGGCTACCGCCTTGGCCCACCGTGCTGGCACGGCACGTCACGAACAGTGTCGTGCCTGGGCATGGAGCGACATGGTCCACCCGGCACGTGTGGCCTATCAACACGATTTAGCCCATTTGGCAAGCGTAGCCCATGGGCAGGGCCCATTAGGCACGAAGGCCAACTGTTAGGCACGGGTACGGCACGATGGGCATGACCTATCTGGCCCGTTTAGCACCATAACGATCGATTTTTAAAGCTATAGCTATTTTATGGACACTTGTGAGTTTAAAAATATGAAACAAATTCAAAACAAATCTTAAATTTTTTCTATAAATAGGCAGCATACCCCCCTCATTCATCCATACTCAAACTAGCAATCTACTCTCCTCATCCTCTTGTAAAAATTCTGAAGCACTTTGTGATAATTTAGCAAAATTTGAAATAATTTTGCTAAAAATATGAAAATTCGAAATCCGGCGTATAGCCAAGTAAAGATATAATAATACTAATTTTCATGTTCTTATATTGTTCTTCTTTCTCTTTATTGTGATATAAAATAGGTAGTAGTTTAATTTTATATTTGTATTTTGTAGTTTTCTATTTTTCTAAATTTCTTCATGGAACATTTGACGAAATTGCTGCGAGTGAGTACAGAATTGATTCAGAAGATCTTGCATCCTACTCGTCTGACCGATAGGTGTGGCCTGACTAGCCCTTGTGCGGTCTGACTGGTCCAAGGGCAGTCTTATCGGTCCTGTCTGCACAGACCTGAAAATAGCACCATTTCAAACCAAGAAATGATGCAACGTTTGATCCATAGCTTCAAATGACCTGAAACTTGATGTGCATATTTTCTAGGATATTAGAAACCTATTCATATCATAGATCATGAAAATCAATGCTAAAGTTCATACCTTTATAAAAAAACGAGGAAGGTTGCTCCAATACTAGGCAAAAGAGAGAAATCTCGATCTGCACTTACTTGTGAGTTTTTGATAATCTAGATGACCTGAAATGTGTTCTCACATATCATAGTAAGCTAGATCACAATATGAACTCATGCAAAAATGGCACAAAATTGAACCCCAAAATCACACTTTCTTGACCAAAATCGGACAATACCAAGAACTTGCAAATAACAAGTATCTATATGGATGAGATCTAGTCTTCAAGAGATATCTTCATCACTTACACATCTTTGACAGAAAGCAGAATCAAGAGGGGAAGGAAAAGCACAAAAAACAAGCCAAATCAAGATTTTATCACTTGAGCACAAGAGGAAAATACTTGGACGAATTTTGATCTCTATTGATACTTGAAGATAAATGTTTACAACCACTCCACAAGCCAAAGAATGACAACCAGCTCAAGACAAAGAGCTACAATCTATCTCCCAAAGGTTCTCTCCAAAAACCTTAACTCCTCTCAAAGGAAGGCCTAAACTCCCACCAAAACATGTTAACCCTAGCCATTTCTCTCTCTCCTTATATATATGGAGGCACATAAGAAAAAACTCTAACCAACATCTTTAGTTGGGTTTCATACACTTATGTAGGCAAACGTGTTAACCTAACACCATACCAGTTTTTACACTTACATATGCACGTTTTTCAAAGTGCACACACCCATTAACCTATTAATGAATCAACACTTGATCCACTTCACAATTTCAGCATAACCATGACCTAAACCACTTAAGCCATGCCAAAGTTTCGCACACAGCTACTTTTTTGGTATTATGCAATTTACCAAAATATCTATCTACCACCTTTCTCAGAGCATCCCGCTTTCTTTGCCTTGGAGCAACCCTATACTTAACGTTCAGACCTTAACTCCTCCTCTAGCCTAGTCCAGACCTTAGCTTGTCCAATTTATTTGAGAATATTGTATTTTTTTTGTTTCGCCAATTTCAATTCATAATGAACCAAATCCAACATATAGAGTTAAAGAATACCAAATTGGAAAAAAAACCAAAATAAGAAGCTGAATATGAAAAGATATATATTAAGTAACGTGGGAGAATTTACGGCGAAATCAAATCGCATTCACTGGAACTTGAAGGCGAAGATAAAATAAGAATTCAAAGTTTGTCTCGTTAAAGCAAAACATGAACTAAAAAAAAATTGAAAGAAAGAAATTTTGAACGAAAAATTGAAAATCAATTTCAAAATTGGAAAATTCAAGTTGTAAATCCAATTCAAAGCAAGTCAAAATCCAAAAGCAGATATGAGATCAAATTCAAAAGTAAAATCCAAATTCGTTTGGAAAACAAAAAATCAAATTCAAATTTAAATCAAAATGGAAATAAAAACAAAAACAAAAATTAAAAAAATTAAGAAAAACGGTATTAGGCCCAGCCCAATTTTCCTCCCTTTCCTCTGGTCCACAACCATCTGGCCTAACCGGCCCACCAACCTACTCCCCATCCCTATTTTCTCTCTTATTTTCTCTCTCTGGCTCGGCCCAGCTGCGTTCCTGGCCTAGCTCACACCCAACCTTCTCTCTCTTCCCCACCACCCTTGCTCTCTCTCGCCCCAGCCAGCCACGCTGTGCCAGCTCGCTACCGCAATAGTTGATTGCGTCGTTGCCGCTTTCACAAGCGCCAAGGCTCATCGCGTTAGCGTCAACCTCTCCCTCACCTACCACCATTAATGGCCAAGCCACACCATGACATGCGCACCACACTTACATGACCCTGTCTCACCAACGTTTCGCCCTGACCGTTGCTCCGACAACCGCTCTCTCAGAGCACCTTTTCTGCCTTACCCTGTCACCTCACCATGCGTGCCCCATCCCAACGCAACACCTGTGCCCATGTCGTTATGACGTCGGCGGCCACTAATCCTCTAGGTCATGCTCTGCCCACGCCAATGGTGCCCATGCCGCCCAGTCGTCTCCACCAGCTATAAAAGCCACCCGAGCTTCTTCATGTCTCCTCACACCTAGGGGTGGAAACAGATCGGATACGATCGAATAGTCTCAAATACGAATACGAATTCATATTTTTCAAATGAATACGAACACGAATTCGAATATTCTCAAATACAGATACAAATATTCTTGAATATGAATACGAATATTTTCGAATACGAATTTTCTCGGATACAAATATCAAATAAAATAGATTCCTAGCGGTTTTGCTGATTTTTGCTGATTTTTCATGGGTTCTAGAAATAGATCGAATACGAATCGAATAGTCTCGAATACGAATACGAATATTCTCGAATACGCGAATACGAATATTCTCAAATATGGATATGAATATTCACGAATACGAACATTTTCGAATATGGATTTTGCTTACCACTGGCTGAAATCGCCCCTTCGTCATCATTTTCTCTCCGATAAGTCCCGTTCCAATTCCTTTCATCTAGAGCATCCTCATGCCTTAATCATACCATGCATGTGGTCTATTAGGGTCACCACCATCCCCAACTAAATGTTGCTGTGGTCCTCCACCGCATCGCCTGGGGTCCTCATTGCCAGACCACCTCAAGCCTTCCTAAGCCTAGCCAACCTCTCTGGTGAGTTCCCTTTGCCTCGTAGATGCTCATCGAGCCCTGGATTAGCTTGCCGTGCCACTGAATGCTTGATTGCCTTAGAGGTTGAGCTTCATCGCTACCTTGCATCATTGCACCGCCATCATGGTTCACCACTGGCCTTGCCGTCGCCCCCGTAGGACCGCCGTGGTCCTATCAACCCATTTTGGGGATTGTCGGAGCTCACCATCCCTTGCCTCGCCGACAACAAGCACGACAATGTCGCGCCCTCTGTGAGCAGAGCAGGATCATTATAGCTCGATCATTAATTAAGGTCCATAATTAATTAAAGTTAATGATGCTCATTGATTAGTGATAATTATGAACCAATCAACGAGGAAATTTAATTAAAACCTGATTGGAATTATGAACCACTGACATGGGGGGCCTCATTGTGTTTCAGTCCCACTTGTCAGTCACGCCAGCTATTTCTTTAAGGAAAATATACTGAAAAGAAATTAAATATTATTTAGCCCCACCTGCCAGTCATAGTAGTATTTTCTTTAGAAAAAAATCAAAAACAATAAAAATCCAGATGGCCCCACATGTCAGTCTCTGAAGTGTTTTGAATAAGGAAATAAATTAAAAACCATGGGGCCTAGCTATCAATGAGACATAGTCTCTCTTCTCTGTTTATTTTTTTTTGAATTTCCTGAACTTAAACTTTGGAAGGCTTGTTCTCACTCTTGTTAAATCCAAATCAAATGAAACTTGGTTCTAAATTCATCTAAAATCAAGATATTTCCGTTGGATGTTAAATAATAAATATTGGAGTTCATTTGAGTTTCTATTTGGATTTTATTTGTATCTTTGATATTTATCTGATTCTCGTCGCGATCGTTCAATTAGAGTATGAAGACCCAGAAGACCAATAGTTCGAGCCCAACTAGAACCCTTAAGGCTGACAAACTTGTAAGCAAGGAGAGTTAATAATTTATCACTTTACATCTACCTTTTGAATGCAAGTTATATTGATTTAAAGTATTAAATTTTCATGCTTTAATTTATTATGCAAATTATATTCGTGATACGTTGATAGTTAAAACCCGATTAATAATTGTGCTATCACACCCCGCTGCTTGACTCTGGACATAAAACCTTGTCGTCATAGAAATAATGGCAAACATGCTAGTGATAAGTCCATATCTAAGTACCATGCTTAGTCTTACTTAGATGCTCTTGGGCATTAAATTGCCCTGACATCATTTCAAACATAAAAACTTTTATTTGAGTAGCCATTGGATAGAAATGATTGATGTTTGAATTGAAAGAATATTTTGGATCCCAAAACCCTAAAGCTTGCTAAAATATATGTGCGGATGGTAAGTGGGGCTAGTGTGGATGGGGCACAAGAGTGTGGTATGTGGCAGAACCGCCCAGATAATCCTAAGGACTTAATTTCGTAATCTCTTCCTAATATAAAATAGTACAACCACAAGTCTATAATGGATGCGACCTGGTGGCCCTAGTGGCATCTCCTTGAGTCAATCCGCCTACAGCGACAAGCTTCTAGAGCGCAGCGGCATGGGCACCTGCAATTTGAGTGTGGCACCCATGGAGCCACGGCTTAAATAGAGCAAGGAGAGCACCTGTCCTCTGGTGAATGCCACCGAGTACAGGCGCATCATCGGTGAGCTTCGTTACTTGGTGCACACCTGTCCTGATCTTGCCTACTCGGTAGGATACTTGAGTCGGTTTATGGAGAAGCCACATGAAGATCACCTGGCTGCGGTGAAGCAAGTACTACGATACGTCACTGGAACGCGCGGTTATGGTGTTCACTACAACAAGAAGGAGGAAGGGAGACCAAGGTTGATTGGGTACAGTGACGCTGACATGGCGGGCGACATCAACACCCGCAAAAGCACCAGTGGCGTCATCTTCTTCCTCGGTGGTAACCCCGTCACCTGGTAGTCATCCAAGCAGAAGGTAGTGGCTCTATCCTCATGTGAGGCAGAGTATATTGCAGCAGCCACTGCTGCATGCCAAGGCATCTGGTTAGCTCGACTTTTGGATGACCTCTTCAATTTAGAGTCTGGAGTGCCAGAATTCAGGGTGGACAATCAGTCTGCCATCGCATTGAGCAAGAACCCTGTCTTCCACGACCGGAGTAAACATATTGATACTCGTTTTCATTTTATCCGGGAGTGTATCGACGGGAAGAAGATCATCCTCGAGCACACATCGACAGAACATCAGCTCGCGGACATTCTCACCAAGGCGCTCGGACGCGTTCGCTTCCAGGAGCTGCAAGCTAAGATCAGTGTCGGTGATCGCGTCAAGAATTAGGGGGGAGAAATGTTGACAAATTCCATACACGTCATCATCAAATTTGTCATATTTAACTTGCTATATTTAGTATGTGATTTTCTGCCATGTTTATTTTACCATGTTTAGCTAGCTTGCTATGTTTAGCTTGCTGTATTCATTACTCATATAGATAGATTAGTTTCTATGTTTAGCTTGTAATTTCCCTATAAATAATTGAGAAATACAATCATCAAGTTGTGAGTTTCTAGCAGCACCAAAACAATCATTGTGTTTACGTGAGTTGTTCTTGCATTGTCAAAAGTCCACCAACGTCCTGATCATCGGCGATTTCCGTCAAATATGTTCTTGTCGGTTGTTTGCATTGCATGTGTGCAGGTAGTGTCCTTGTGCGGCAAGATCCACCTCTGATACGACTTCTTCGTCGGCAAGATCGCAGCTCACACGGTGACGATCATCTACTACTGCTTTACGATCCCGGTGTCGGTCTTCTTCCCCGAGATCCATATCCCTCTCTGGGGATCGGTATACGTTCCAATTATCATCACTCTCTGCAAATCTCTCGGCAAACCGAGGTAACAAACATTGGAATGTTCAGGTTTCAGTGATTAGTCAGTACAATAATGCTACATTCAGATAACTTGGTGTTCACGGCTGTTTCAGTTCATTTCACCTGGTGATCCTCTGGATGCTCTTCGAGAACGTCATGTCGTTTCACCGGATAAAGGCGGCGATGGCCGGCCTTCTGGAAGCCGGGAGAGTCAACGAGTGGGTTGTCACCGAGAAGCTAGGAGACCCCTCATGGCAAAGGCGGCTACCGACGACTCATATGCTGTGAAGGTGGTAGATGCTGAGCTGATCAGGCCTATGATCGTAGTGCTACCAAAATACAAGAAGAAGCTAAGATTCTGGAACGGGTAAGATGTGTCTGCTTGCTATCAAGAACTCTCAAATTAAGCTGGTATGACAGTTTGCAAAACTCCTGCATAATACTATTTGGATGTTATGATATGCTCTACTGAACGAAGGGATCCTACATCTACCTCTTCCTTCAAGGAATTGCTTTCCTCGTTGCCGGCGTTGGGCACATTGGCACAAGCCCTCCTGGCACTGAACTGAACAGTACATACTAAATAGTGATCATGCATGCCAATTGCCTGCACAAAAGCAGGGGCGGAGCTGGTTGGGTTGCCGGGTCTGCACTGGCTCCCCTAAAAATCGGAGAACACCAGGAGATCAGTTCATTAGCGGGCCATATTTCTAGTACCTCACAGAAAGCCCAGCACACGACCGAAGGCCCGCTCGTGCCCCCACCTGGCCACCTCACCAGCTGGTCCAACCCACTGCCCACAGCCGAATAGCCACCACAACCGAAATGCTTCGAAACACCGGAGCTCAGCAAGTATAAATCTGTTTCTGTACATAATTGGTATGCATTTTACAATCTGCAAAGTACTCATTATAAAACTGTTTTGCATATTGTTGGTATGTATTTTACAAGCGCAAAGTACTCCTAAAGTTTGGAGAAAAAAATCCCTCCCTAAAAAATGAATGGGGAAAAAAATCCTCTCTAAAGAATGAACGGGGGAAAGCCCATGCTATGATGGCAGCCGTTGTGTCATTTAAATTTGTTTTCATGGTAAACTTGATGCCAGTCATACTTGGGTACAGGAGCGGAGCCACACTCTGGATAGGGTAGGCTTCAGCCCAGGATGTGAAAAATATCTAATGTACAACCCGAGTAAATTTAGTCCAATCTGGATAACATTTTCACGGTCCAGCTCAGATAGCTTAGATCATTCTACCACTAAGACTGGGGCGTAACCAAATCTTGGCTCTGCCACTGATTGGGTACACATATGATTTATGTCAATCTTTGCAAAATAGGGTCAAGGTATTATTAATGCTATGTCACTTATTAATTTGGTTAAGGATAGATTGCAACATACAAGGAATCATAGGTGGGAAGATTTTCTTCATGAAAAAGTTACATCATTTTGTATGAAACATCGTATTAAAGTTCCTAAACCAAATAAGAGATATGTGCCTTATGGAAGAACAAAGCGTTTTTCCCCAAACAAACAAATGGTGGTCATTTTAGAAGAGAAGTATATATTGGTATCAATGATAGTGTTCTTCAGGAGCTTGACAATCGGTTTGACAAAGTTATCATGGAGTTGGTTGTTTGCATGTATGTCTTGAATTCTCTCAACTCATTTGAATCCTTTGATAAGGAGAAAATACTTAGCCTTGCCAAATTACATCCCAATGAGTTTTCAAGTAATTTGATGCGACTTCCTTTCCAACTTGATAACTTCATTGATGACATGCAAAGTGATGATAGGTTTAAGGACCTCAAAAATCTTGATGAGCTTTCTATTAAGCTTATTGAAGCAAAAAAACATGAAATTTACAAGTTGGTGTTGCTCCAAATGGTGAGTGTTGAAAGAGTATTTTCTACGATGAATCTTGTGAAGAACAAGTTGAGAAACAGTATGAGCGATTAATTCTTGAATGATTGTTTAGTCATATTTATTGAGCACAGTATTTTATTGAAAGTTAGTGAAAATAATGTAATCGAGCTTTTCCGAGGCATGACAATGCCTAAAGTAGTATTCTAATTTTGTATCATTCTATTCATGTAAAACCTTATTTGACTATACGTATTGTACGTTTGGTAAATTTTAAAGTTATGTGTTGGATTTATGATGTTATGATAACATTGTAAAAGACTATAGAATTGTGCGTCCCCCATTGAAGTTTTCTCCACCACCACGAAAAGCCCATCTCCTGCGCATATGTATCTAGCAGACTAGTACTAGTAGTACTTCAGAACGGCACAAAATGATCTGGTAGCATTCTTACCGTTAGTCTTGACTCTCTATCAAATGACCAGATTTGATCGAACCATTCTTTGCAGCCAAGGGGCAAGGGCTATTCAATTTTGTAGGGCAGCATTGCAATTGTTTTGGAAACAGTGTTTGATGAAGCGCCGTGGCAACAGTCTAATGCAGCAATGTTTCGTTCAGATCCTATAGAAATGTATAGTCTATCGCGCAGTTCAGTAGCAGTTGTAACTGAAAGAGAATGCATTGCCAATTCGTATGGATCTCCAAATACTGAATTAACCTCTCATGTTGCTTAAAATTGTTCATGTGGTTGGTGAGCAGAGATTCCATTCTAACTCCTGAGTGCAGATGCTGTTGTCGTTTCGAGTAAAACTCATGTACTTTGTGGTTTCCATTAACGGAAGTTGGCGAAAGCTTGCTTTTAAAAAGCCTCTCATGTTGCCTCCTCCTCACAAACAGCTCTGCAACACGATGCTCTCCTCAATTGAAATTTGGCCACTCAGATGTGAGCAGATCATCGAATTCAGAACTTTGCAGCAACCAGGTTTTCACAGCTACTAGCATATGTATCTTGAAGGTGCATGTGTCATTTGTGATAAGTGACCATCTGCATCAGCAAACAGTGAAATAATAGTGGCACCATGTGTCCATGATCCAGGCCAGGCACAAGCACATGCTAGCATTTATGCACTCTGGGACCCTAAACCTGCATGTTACTATCGATCCTTTTGGCACCATGGACAGCAGCATGGTGCTGCGTGCTTTGCCTGCCATTAGTAGGTCACTTGGCTGGTCCTTGTTTGGACAAAATGCCATGCCACACAGACACAGCAACATTTCTCCTGGATAAGATGGAGCCTTCTAGCTTAAAGTTAAGAACAAGCTGGAGTCCAAAAGCTAGGAGTTATAGGTGAAACTAATTTCATAAACAAACAAGCCATGTGTCAATAACAGTGGACCCGTCCTAGGTGGCAAAAGCATGCCATCACATTCTTTGGAAAAGAAAAAAACACGTCGTCAAATGTAGTTCTTATGAACATTTTCCTGACCAAGAAAAATATAGCTCCAAACAAATCAACAAAAAAAAGTTTCCGACAGAGAACAAGCAATCGTTTTCCGTGAAAAAGAACAGAAACGACCAATAGCACGCAATCATTGGACAGCTTAATTTGAGGCCAAATCTTCCACCTAATTTTCCTGGATGCATGTGCAACCGGAGCAGCATAATTCTATATACAGCTCCAAAATTCTCTTGGCCACATTGTTCTAACCTCTAGAAGCGACAAATCGTTTTCTCTAGCTTGTTTTCCTGCAACAACCCTATTAATTTCATCATGCAAATCATAGCGTCTCTTACCTTTTGTCATTAACATGATGATGAGATCCTAAAGATGAAGTAATGTACGTCTCCGAAGACCAAGTAGGTTTGGTAAGACATGGCATCACTGGCTACATCCTAACCATCCTAACAAAGCATGCACTGTGCACACTTCACATCCAATCCAAAAAAATCATCATTTTCTCGCCAATTTAAGCCCAATTATTGGACAATCCAGTTAGCTACCACAATGTGTACGGCATGAGGCGTGCTTGACCTTGAAGCAGAAGCAATGTCCGATCCCGAACAAAAATGACACGAGGTCTCATACTTCATATGTGCTTATCAATGCATCCATAAACAATATAGTAGATAGTAATATATTCTAAATTTTATAACACCAACTAATTTTATGATAAAGTTCAATGGTCCATAATCATAATTATTTATCAGACATCTTACCAAAATCAAGAAACTCACTATTAGTGAAGGATCCAGGGTTAATCCAAGAACAAAATATGGTTAGCATCGACAAAAAAAATGGCCTCATTGTCTACAAAATAGATAACAAAAACAATATGTGACTAAAATTTCAAGTAAAAGAATTACAGAATAATCGAATAAAGTAAAAAAAATACATTTTATAATTGGTTTCGATGACTTCTCAAGTACTAAAAGCGATCTATTATAGAATTATTAGGGGAACGAAGCGCAAGACGAGCTGTCGTCGATCCATCACCCGCTGCAGAGGTAAGGCATCTGGAACTCTGCGGTGTTTGTGAATAAAAGTCACGAAGAGCCACTCGCTGGCCGCTAGGCTGCGCCCGCACGTGGCTATGCCCTCGCTGACTGCCCGCAGGCCTAGGCACTAGCCTGGGCGGCTGAACCGCGCACTGGCTAAGCCGCACACTGGCCTAGGCCACAGGGGCATAGGAGAAGGCCCATGGGAGAAATTCTGGCCTACGCGCTGACTTAGGCTGCTTGGTTGCAAGTTATGGGGGTACTATTTTTAGTTATGTGGGGCGCACTGTGTAAATTTGAGGTCTAAGTAAGAAAAATTTAAATCGGTCCGGAGGCTTGTGCTCGGGCATAGTCCTTAGTCCATCTGCCCTTGAGACATATATAATAGCTTATCTCTTAAGGTTGTCTTTAATGTTTCCATCTCATCAAAAGATAGCACTAGAGACAATCTCTCCAACATTAAATCGTTTCTCTAACTATTTTATACTATTTATATCATAACTTCCTGTCTCACACACTCTCACTATTTGTGTTGGTTTGCGAGTTCAAGTCGTCTATTGCATAAGATATGACATATTATCTCTCCTCAACTCCTCTCTCCTCCACATAGGATTTTAATCATCTAATATAGCTCAGAGATAGCTAAGATGGTACTATTGGAGATGTCCTAAGTAGAAGCCAATAACACTACCATAGAGAAGGTCATACTGGATGACTTATCACAAACAGTTTCCCGAATCCATCAGTACTGCAATTACCACAATCAATTTTACATGCATGACCGTCTATGTTAGTAGCAATAGATAGAACCGTCTATGATATATAATTATCACAGATGGTTCGTATTAATAAATGTATGTGAATTGTCATAGACGGTTCTAATAAAGAACCTTCTGTGAAGTCTCCCATTATCACATACGGTTTTTGTTAATAACCGTCTGTGATAAGTAGTTTTCACAGATGGTTAATGGTTTGAAATATCAGTGATACGTCGTGTTATTAAATGGCTCGCGGGCTAGTCCCGACAGATTTGTCTGCTTTACATTGCATTGTTTTGAAGGAGGTAGCCGGCTTTGGGTGTTTGGTGAAAGCATACCGCAGATTTGAAAGTATGCTTGTAGATCGATTTGTTCTTGGTGATATGAGATTAGTATTTGCTTCAATTATATGCATTATAATAAGAGGATGATAGCTTGGTTTAGATCTAGCTTGGTAGCTTGCTCCAATTAAAGAATGTGTTACTACTCCTAGTTTACTTCAATATATTCTTAATATATATATATATATATATATATATATATATATATATATATATATATAAGAATATAAACATATCATCCTCTTATTATAATGCATATAATTGAAGCAAATACTAATCTAGATGAATAGAACAAATTAAGGTGAATTATAATTATGTGTAAGTATTAGGCTAGCTAGCTATACGAGCATTAATCTAATTTGACACTAATTTGTTACATAGTACTGTAGATGGACTGAAGCTGGATATACGTTGAGAACCATGTGAGTGAAAAGTACATTGGTGGTGTATCTGCTTTTAGAAGCAAATTAGTAGGATTGTTGAGATATATATATAATAATCTAATAAGTTTACCAACTCACCCAACTCACCACAGATCAAAACTCGCTTGAGTCGAAGGGGTATACATATTAGAACAGTCACGATGAAAGAAGATTATATAGGAAGGTAGTTATAATATCGTCAAAGGAGACAATGACATGCCAATTGTGGATTGTGATTTCAACGAGGATAGGTCGCACAATGACAGTTTGAATCAGATGCTACACGATGCAAAAAGGGAACTATAGTGAGGGAGAGTTTGGTAAATTCGAGAGCTTGATAGAGGACCCAGAGAAACCTTTGTTCCTAGATTGCAAGCTGCAATACACAAGGTTGTCATCCGTTCTTGACTGCTAAAATTGAAGATAAGTAATGGTTGATCTGACAAGAGTTTAACGACATTGTTAGGTTTCTCAGCAAACATCCTCCCTGAGGAAAACGTGTTGTCGAGAACCACCTACCAAGCCAAGCAGATTCTTTGTCTATTGGGAATGGAAGTAGAAAGAATATATGCATGTCCGAACGATTGTATCATCTACCGTAAAGAGTACGCAGACTTACATATTTGTCCAGTATGCAAAGCATCCTGATACAAGCGTAAAAATGACTCCGATGACAGCGAGGGCATCGAGATGAAGCAAGGACCTCCTGCTAAGGTGTTGGAATATCTGCCTATAATTTCCCATTTGAAGCATTTATTTGCAAACCAAAAGGATATAAGATTGCTGCATTGGCACTCAGAGGAGCATAAGAAATATAGAAAGATAAGACACACTACTGATTCTACCAAGTGGATGAATATCAATAGAATATTTATAGACTTCGGTACAAAACCATGTAATATAAGGTTTGGATTGAGTAGAGATGGAATGAATCCTTTCGGTAACATGAGCAGCTGACATAGCACCTAGCCCGTGAATGTATGCATGTACAACCTTTCTCCTTGGCTGTGTATAAAGCAAAAGTACACTTTGTTGTCACTAGTTATCCAAGGGCCAAAACAACCTATGAACGATATTGATGTGTACCTAGTATCATTGCTGGAAGATCTTATGACACTGTGGAACGAATGGGTACAGGTATGGGATGTGGACAAATGAGAGAATTTTACTCTGCACACCATATTGTTAAGCATCACCAATGATTTTTCTGCCCTTGGTAACCTATCGGGGTTGAGTACAAAAGGGGACCAAAGCCTGTCCGTAGTACTTAGATTATACCGAGAGTATGTAGTTTTAACAACTTGCACAAAACTATATACATACATCACCGTAGGTTCTTTCCAAGGTATCATCCATACTGCAAGATGAAGAAATAATTTAACGTTAAACAAGAGGATAACTCAGCTCTAAGGCCTTTTAACGGGAAAGAGGTCTACGATATGGTTAAGGATATTGATATTATACTTGGAAAGAGATGTAAGTTGATGACCCGTCAGAAGAATATGTGGAAGAAGAAATCAATATTTTAATACTTGTCTTATTGGGAGTACTTAGAAGTTCACAACTGCATCGACGTCATACATATAGAGAAAAATATGCGTGATAGCTTGATTGGTCTCTTACTGAACATTCATGACAAAATAAAGGATGGTATCAACGCACGGTGTGATTTGGTCGCTATGAACATCAAGACCGATTTAGCATCGACAGAGACTAATAAAGGCTGGACGTACCTTCCCCCAGCTTGCTACACCGGTCTAAGGTCGAGAGAACTGAACTGTGCCAATGCTTGCATGGTGTGAAATTTCCATCTAATTACTCCGTCAGCATGAAGAAACTTGTTTCCATGGAAGATTTGAAATTAATTGGCATGAAGTCACTTGACTGTCACGTCCTAATGACACAATTGCTTCCTATTGCAATTAGAAGTATTTTGCTGAATAAGGTTCGAGTGATAATCATGAGGTTGTGTTATTTTTTAATGCAATTGCTCAGAAGGTCGTCGATCCTGATGGACTAGATGCTCTGTAGGCCGAGGTGGTGATGACTCCATGTCATCTTGAGATGTATTTTCCTCCATCATTTTTTGATCTCATTGTCCACCTTGTGAAAGAGATAGAGATATATGGTCCCGTCTTTGTACATCATATGTACCCATTCGAGAGTTACATGGGAATTCCCAAGTCCTATGTACGAAGTTGATCTCAACCGGAGGGCAGAATTATCGAAGGTTATACAACTGATGAGGTTGTTGAATTCTACGTTGATTACATGGCTCAGATCGATCCGATAGGTATGCCTCTATCTCATCAAGAAGGGAGGCTAGAGAATATCGGGACCATCGAAAGGAAAGCAATACCTCATGATCTGTATACATATGCTCAAGCCCATTTCATAGCCTTGCAACACATAACTGAAGTGTCCCTATATATTAATGAGCACAAGGACATGTTACGCCAAGAGAATCTAGCCCGATCGGAGGTTTGGATCACAAGACAACACAACTGTCTATTCAACAAATGGTTGAAAGTGCGATTCACTGGGATGTCATCAAGTGATATGCTACAATGGTTGTCAAAGAGAAAAATTTACAATTGTGACATGGCAAGTGTACAACATAAATGGGTACACATTTTATACAACAAATCAGGATAGAAAGAGCACAATACATAACTTAGGTGTCCGCATAGATGTATTTCATAAGCAGTTCAGTACCGTTGGCCTAAGCTCCTACTACAAGCTTGTAGAGGAGATTTGAGAGCTTGACTATGTGCTTTTCAAGATCCTTCTATTTTAGTGTCGTTGAGTCCAACTTCCATAGGGTGTAAAGGTCGACAAGTACAACGTCACTATTGTGGACCATAAACGTGTAGGATATAAAGATGAACCATTCGTACTTACGAGGCAAGTTATTCATGTTTTTTTTATGTAAATGATCTGAAAAATAAGAAGGACCACGTAGTTCTTCATGGAAAAAGAAGAATTGTCAAAGTTGAGAATGTCGTAGATAAGGAAGAGTACAATCAATTTGACGAGTTGCCTCCTTTTAGAGTTAACATTAGGCTCGAGGAAGAACCAAGCGATAAAGCTAGCTATATGCTATCGATCATCGTAAAGGGCTTTTTTTAAAACAAAATAGCCAAGTGGAATGGTCCCACACAGCGAACACCTATTTGAAAATTATTTTGATGTAATTAAGAAACTCTACATGTAATTAAGAAATTGTTCTATTGTAGTTGATTCAGTAATTAAGAAATAATTCCATCTGTGGTTGTATCTGCTTACTTATTTTCGTAGAGCATGGCTAGCATTTCCTGAGGCTAGCTAAAAAATAGGATATGTTGTAGATATATATCATAGATGTTTCCATAATAAAACCATATGTGGTGTGGTAGATTACAAATGGTTCTATTATGGAACTGTCTATGATAATTAAAATCACAGACGGTTCTATTAAAGAACCATCTGTGATAGTTCCTCATATAAGTAATGCCTTGCTAGGATTTGTGCCCTCACTCACTCACGCAGCCACTTCCTTTCGCCTTCTCACCTCCCGACACCTCCTCTCCTCCTTACGCCGCCTCTCCTTGCCACCTCTCATCCCGACGCCGATGCCTCTCCTCCCGACACTGCATCATGAGTATCTCTGGTTTTTTAAGCATTATCTTACGAAGTGTGTTGTGCTAGTTGTTCATATCATTCTAACTAGTGCTGGGGGACTTGGTTAGTAATATTATGGGCTCGGTTCATTGCTCTGTGATGAGATGATGTCAAATTGAGATTGAATATGACAATAGGAGTATAATCTAGTTTTCAGCTAACATATTACTTGTTGTTTTAGTATTGTGTCATGCAATGCTTGGTCAATCTGTACATATGATTGACCTTTTTTTCATTGATAATTATCCTTGTGATTCACTTTGTTGACTACATTGTTTAATCTTGTTTACTATGATTCATTCATCTTTTAATTAGTGTACTATATTGATCATTGTCACTTCATATTTACTTGTTAATTGTTTCAATTGTCGGAAGTTAGTAGACTTTCTATTTTTAATTTGCATGTGTTGGATCCAAGCAAAGTGTTAGTTTTAGCTCAAGGTCAAATTTATCTGGGTTGTCATATTCAATTTGTGATTAAGATTTGACCGAAGTGTCGTAAGGGCCAAGACTTAATCTTGAGCAACACACATCTGAATGAAAATAACCAGTTTAAACATGACATGGAATATTTACATGTTTATGATGTCTTGGCATATGTCACTGCTACAAGATTTATTTAGAATGGTATGTTAGTGTTCCAAAGAGATCTTATAGCAATAATATATGCCAAAGAGACCTTCAAAGGGTATGAAGCAAATCACACACTCCACTTGTCAGGTTCTATGAAGTAGGTTGTGGCTACTGTCCCCTCCTCCTCCTCATGCTGTGTGTTGGGCTTAGAGTGTGTGATTTGATTCATGCCTTTTGAAGCCCAACACGTAGCATAATGAGGAGGAAGAGACTCCAACCATAACCTACTTCATCGAATCTGAGACACTAGGGTGTGTGATTTGCTACATAGAACCCTACTACTTTCTAGAAGAATTTATGGACAATTGGTTACCTTTATGATGTCTTGACATGTATTATTTCTATAAGATCTATTTAGAATGACATGTTAGTGTTGCAAAGAGACCTTATAGCAATAATATATGTGTCGAATGTTCTTATTTCTTAACTATATTAAGAACAATAAAGTACATAAAATCAACATGTGCCAATTTTTGTAAGAGAGATGATGTTCACACACTCATCGTCATTGTCATCGACATCGCCGAATGCATCTAATGCTCCGTAGACCGAGGTAGCTAACCGTGGCAGAGGAATGTCAAAAAGGCCTAAGGGCCGAATGACCATCACGGAGGTCTCTTTGGGTGGGGTCCCTTTGCTAGGGGTGAAAATGAATTCGGATATTACTCGGATATCCGGCCACCGAATCCGGATATGTCGGGTAGGATACCAAATATCTGGACCCCAATACAAAACAAATCTGGATATGTTGGATCTAGATACCTAATGCCTAGATGCGGATGCAAATCTAGTATGTGTGCGGATTCGGATTTGGATATCCGGATTCAGCAGATATAATAGCAGTAACTTACTAATACGTATATTTTGTATTTGATCTACAAATTAGGCATATTATATATGCATTTCCATCATCTTGACGAGCCCGTCATCATTGTGGGCTTTAATTTGGCATTTCATGTTTTTCATTTTGGCACATCCCCAATAAAGCTTTTTGCATGCTCTTTTTAGCTAAATTTAATATATTTATAACCGATTTATTTGCAATATATCTGGAATTAGTTAGGATTAGTGACAAAATGGCAGCAATGATCAATGATTACGTGATAAACTAGAGAAAAAGGGGCATAAATATTACTATAAAACCGATATTGATTTGTTAAACTTCATTGCATCATAGGATATGAAGCTGTCCTCAAAAGCTGCATTATACAAATACATGAGATGAATGATTCATTTGTTGTTGTCAACATTTAATGTGCAGTTACATATTAGAGTCACTGAGTCAGTTATTTATCAATTTAAAATATTAAAATAATTTGATGTCATGTTTTAAATAGGAGATGCCACGAATAATTATTGGATCCAAAGAAGTCGAATCCGATCCAATTTTAAGTATAATCCGATCCAAATTTATATCCAACATTTGTCCGATTCATATTTGAATCCGAGGAAAAATATGGATATGAATATGGTTTGAACACTATCCGATCTGTATCCGATCCGTTTTCACCCCTACCCTTTGCAAGCGAAGAAAGCAGCGGCAGCATTCCGGACTACTTGTGGGATAGTTGGAAGGGAACGGGTTCCCATCACCACAGCAAACTGAAAGTCTCTGACAGAAGTAGGGCAAGAGCAGCTATGGGTGAAAATTTCAAGATCGTTCGAGATCCCAGTAGAAGTCAAGGCACTCATGCGACATCAGGTGTTCCTCGCGATGGGAAAAGCATAGAAGACCTTCAAAAGTATGCTTATCATGTAGTACGTGAAAAAAGATTGGATGCCCTTCACGAGGTATCCTATCGTGTCGACGAATACATGGGAGACCTTTGTGCGGATGAAGATGACAACCAAATTTTAACATCAAAGTGCCATGTACAAGGTTCTCCAAGAACAAAATGCTCACCCGTATAGACTTGGCACCATTGAGTATGTAGGTAAAATCCTGCAATAGAGGAAGGAGGACAAGGTCATAATCCTATCGAGGGCTCCCCACCATTGCTAGGATCACAAATAAGCATGCCAGAAAGTGGCTAAGAGCAAGGTCATTAACCGCATCTTTGGGTGTCACCTTTTTCAAAAACTCCGTAGACGAGGAAGTGTTCCAACGCCTGGTAAGATATGTTAAACTATTTAGTTGTTAATAAGTCCATAACTTCATGGGGCTTAAACTAACATAATTGGCTTTTGCAGCAAACATTGACCATCAAATCTTTCTAAGGCTCCTTTGAAGCAGTCAGGGAGAGCCCTGAAAAATAAGGAGTATCTGGGTTGCATGCAAGGCTTGGGGTTTACGTACCTTGGAGGTAGGGATTCCCAGACAACTCCGAGTCGTATAGGAGTAGGAAGAGATCCAAAACCAAGCTCGAGGAACAGTTGAAACAAGAGATTCATGCACAACTTCGAGGAGAGTTAACTGCCTCACTTTGAGGAGAGATAGATTCATTAAGGGAAGAACTGAATCAAGTCCGCAACCAGTCACAAGCCACCCCCGTTATTGATGTAGCCAATCCCCCTCAACGTCAGAGTAGCTGCGTGTCCACGCCATATTCTAAACATAGCCATGTCAACTTACCTATCGATGACATCTAGGTAATGTACATCTCTAGAATGTTATATAGATAGACCTGATGGATGGCTTAGCTCAACGTATATCGTTGCGTAGGAGCCCACACCGTGCAACCTCAGAGTCAGGCTTTTGGCTCCATTCCCATTGAGGCTGGGCGGGATGTCATATCCATGCCTGGCAGGAACACTGGTGCACAGTGCACAGCTAGGGACCGATTTTGTGAAGGTTTAGGTGGATATGATTAATGACGTTTTTAGGGCCATCCCACTAGAGAACCCCCCAATCTAAGAGATCATGACACTAAGGGATGTTGTCCACATATTTGTCTAGTGGCCCAAGAGGGACATAGACTTAGATTCTGCAGTGTCACGATCTCCACACGACCATGCATGTCCAACAGAACCCTTTATGACTCCTCCTCAACCTCTACTTCAGAAAGCCACCGTATCGGCTCCCATGAAGACGACATCGAACAAATAAGAAAAGTGTGCCGAGTCATTTCCTCGGGAGATGTATCACAGGCGAATCGCTAAGGTCACATCAAAGAAAATTAAGTCACCTCTCAAGCCCTGGACGCACTCCCTCGGAATATCATTTGTCCCCGAGTCACAATTACCCGTCTCGGACTAGTTTGTGGGAGTTTGCATGCCTGGTACATACAGAGGTCTAACAAGTGAAAGCCAAACTGGCAAGTGGATTCATCGTCAAATGCACGGAGGCGCATTTCCTCCATAACCCGGTCTTCTTCATCATGGGCTTCGATGACTTATTCCAACTATTCAACCTCGACGCATCACTTCTATAATGTTGTACACTGTAAGTGTATACAATCAAGTTCTACATTTATGTAATATCGATAAATATCATAACTCATTGCGTATGTATAGATACATGATCCAAAAATCCTGACAACAACAAGAACTGGTGGATTTCTGCAATCCACACTTGGTCTCTGAGCAATGCATCAATAAAACACATCATACGTCCAAAATTACATAATGACGGGATTATTTTCTCAGAGCAACAAGGACTACATTCTGGTATCCTACAATCAGGACTAAGTACTCACTAGTTGCTATACAAGTTTCATTTATATTTTATACGCAACATGAACTTAAATTTAATGACTATGGCGACATACATGAGTAGATGGCACTAGATTTTGATTGTGAATATACCAAAGTGGAGCAAGGTAATATATATTGATTCCTTACTCGAGAAAGACCACGACTTCATCCGTGTGCAAGAAACATTTAACATGTAAACTCATTTCCTCCATACATAACTCTATTGTAGTCTTCTCTTCGTTTGCAATAGCCAAAGCTAACCTTTTGAAATCGCGTAGGTCGTGCAGCACTAACGTTGCCAAGAGAGGGAGACACAAGGAATCTAGCACCATATTACAACACATGACGTGATTTTCGGTACCCGCTACAACACAATAATCATATATCATACTTCGTAATAATGCCTCTAGAACTGATTATACATATGTATGTAATTCTATTTTTGCAGTGCCACCAGCAGCTACAGGGGAACATATTGCATTCTATGCTTGCCACTATATGCAGAAAATCATATGCGCTAAGAGAAATGATCTAGAGATTTGTCAATTGCCAATTATTTTCTAATTATCAACACACACACACACACACACACACACACACACACACACACACACACACACATATATATATATATATATATATATATATATATATATATATATATATATACTTACGACTTTATTCCTCCTAGCGATAGGGCATGAGAATCGACTCAAGTGCATTCGACTTTGATGAATACTCCGAAGTTCGAGAACAACTCTCCAACTTCTTGATAGCGAAGGTCATTCACCCGAAGGAAGAATTCAACCCCAATGACAACAATTAATAGATGTTCAAACATTTGATTCAATTGTAATTCATTCAATTGTGCTTCATCAAACAATTCATTCAATTGTACTTCATTCAATTGTAATTCATTCAGTTGTAATTCATTTGTGAGATCTATGTAATGATTATTGTGTTCTATACGATCTGCAATTATCTGTGATCCACTTGCTTATTTTCAAAGGGCATAGCTAGCATTTCCTGAGATTAGCTGAAAAACAGAAAATATTTTAACTATTCAAGGAGCTATCACAGATGGTTTGTAACACAAAAGAATTTGTTAAACATAACTGTCTGTGATATCTAACATATCACAGATGACTAGCAAAAAAACCGTCTATGATATGTCAGATATCACAGACGGTTATGTTCTAGAGTGGGAGAGTAGAGACTCACCGTGGCGGCGTCGCCACGGCCCGGCGACCGGCGCGTGAGGGGAGCTGAGGGAGGGCGGCGGCGCGGAGGGCCGAGCCGGGGGCGGCGGCCGGCGGAGGGGGATCCGGGAGGGAGGGCCGTGAGGCGGTCGGTGACTCGGTGCGGAGGAGGCCGTGGCGGGCGGTCGGCACTCGATAACAGCGGCGGCGGCGGAGGCGGAGGGCCACGGCCGGCGAGGCGGTCGGCCACGGGCAAGGCCAAGCGGCGGCGGAGTTCGGCGGCGGCGCGGCCTTGAGTTGGACGCACCGCCGCCCGCGCCGGCTCTGAGTCGGAGAGACGGAGGAGCGGAGAGGGCGAGGCGAATGTGGTGAATCGTGAATGTGGTGAGGACCGAGCCACGAGGCTTTTGATTTTGGCCTTTTGGACCGGCGGAGCGGCAGGCAAACCGGCAGCGACAAAGAATTAGCGATGGCGCATCACGCAGACGCGTGCTCGTGGGGGACCGGCGGGCGGCGGCCGGCCGGCGTTTCACAATCACGGGTTTGGTAATTGACTATACTGATCATCCTATTTTATAGTTCTTATTTTGAAGTGTTGTAACCCTATCATAAGATAGTTTAAGAAAAAGGTTCGGTGATAATTAATCTTATTATCATAGACATAATAAATTAAATAATTTAAAAATCATCCCTAATAAGGATTTAGAATTGTTTATGATGATGTAACACCCCTTTAGCCTGAGCGTCTGCCTCCAACGGTGGCATCAAACGCCGCTCCAACCGAAATTGAACTTCGAATTCCACGGTGAATACAGCCCTATTTAATTACTTTCGAGTATTTGTATTTTCATACCCTGGGAGTTCTATCTGTGTGCGTCACTATGCTTTACGTCATGACGAAACGTCATAAGCCCGTACTACTGACAAACGTGTGCCCATTAACCACACGGTCCTGTTTCCATAACAAGAATCGAGCACCAGCTTCAAGGACACCGAGCTGTCGTCTTTCCTCCCAAAAACAGATGACAACTGCTCATAGTTACTAGCCACGTAAACGCGGCGTCACGTCGCGTCAGCCATCGTGTGGACCGAAGTAAAAGAGACAAAAATCTATGGGATGGTTCTCTAAAAAAATCGAGGACGTACGCGTAATTTTAGAGGAACCAAAGGATTTTTTCGCAAAAAAAACAAGGACCCGCAAGAACCTGTACGTAACTAAACAAAGACCTATACGTAATTTTGGATACCGCGGGTTGCTATCGGTGAAGTGGAGGGTGCTTTCTAGAAAAAAACCTAGCAGGGACCTGTTTGTGAGGACGGAGGACCTCTACGCGATTTCACAAAGCGGAGGAACTTTTTTGCAAAAAGCGCAAAAAAGACGACGTGGCTACTCTCCCCTGCCGGGGAGCCCCCCTCCTATAATATACGGAGTATTTGCCTTATTGATACCTTTTCCTACAAGTCAAGTGAACCGTGCTAGTTTCATACGTACAAATTTGAAAGCTCGTGAGTCTCTTCTTTTCAGTATTTAAAATTTATTTTAGATTTTCTATAATAATTAGCTTTCAAATAAAGTATTTTTCAAAGTGAAGTATGCAAATTAATTGTAGTACACTGTAACGACTATATTTATATCGACCAAAACCACATATGAGTTATTTGTGTCTTTGTATTCTCTCTTATGAACAGACAAAAACCATAAGCCGAAACTAAAAAGAACCGGTCCATATTCCCTCCATCTAAGTTTATATGATATATTTTTAAACAATCTTTTTTATAAATATAAGACGCATTTCATGTTCCAATGCAAAATTAGTGTACTGCTTTTTGTACTCCTAATAAATATTCAGTTTTACTTGATATTCTTTGCGTATATCTATTGAATATAGTGCTTAGAGATAATAATTAGGAGTAGTCTAGCTATTTTTGATATTATTTTGATCTATGTGACAAAAGAAAATATGTTATATAAATTTGGACAAAGAAAGTAGCTCGCAAGACATTCTAGTGAAATTTGACGGAACTCTGATCCAAACAGTGATCCAAGCAATGACATCTATTTAAGGGGTACATTATTTTGGGTTGAGGCTTATAGTTTATAGCTGTGGTTTTTGAATTTTAATCTATTCGTGTGAGACAGTACGTAGAGAAAAATAGTCGCATGTGATTTTGGATAGTACAGCTAAACTCGATACATTTTGTACTACAATTTACCTATAGACCATGCCTTGAAAAAATGACCCGTTTAACGACGAGTTCTGTAGAAATGAAAACCAAAACCTAAGCATAAGTCCAAAAGAACTGAGCCATGGTGGTTAGGACTTAAGCATGTGGTCTATCACTCCACCATTGTGTTGGATCCATGTCTAATCTTTGTTAGCTGTGTGTGCATGCCATCGAGGGATCGGCTAACGGGCTTTTTTGCGGCTAATGGTTTATAGCTATGATTTATGATTTTTGCTCCAAGAGTAAGTGCTTGTACGAACGAATCGAATGTCGATAAACCGATAAACTGTTTTAAAAAGACGGTGAAAAAACCGTCATGTTTGTTTGTTCAGAGGAAGACATAAGTCCAGAGGAGCCCGAGGCATGCGATATTTATCAGTGCAAAACCCAGTTAGGTCTAAGTAAGCCAAGTGCACAACTTTCCCTACCAGCTCAAGTAACAGTGGCCTCTGACGCTTCTTAACCGGGGCGTAACAAAATTCTAGATCTATCCCTGCATAAGTCATAAGCCAAAAAATAGGGTCTAAAATTAATAGCTTTCTAGTCCCCCGCTTTCTCTATGCGTATGTTCTTTTATGCTGTGACTTATAATTTTTATCTGTGACTTATTAGTCTAATAAATAATGTTTAGTGAGAGAAGTCAAAAATCACTAAAAAAACCAAAAAGAACCGAACAACTCCTTCCTCAAGCCCTGAACATCCATCCAGGTGCGCTTCTTTTGCATGACGTGGACCCTGTGTGGCCCACGTCCACCTGGCAAGCGTCGACACGTCATACATGCGATGCTGACAGGCGTACGTAGGAGCCGATCCGATCTCCCTTGTAGCAGATGCAGAGCAGAGGTTAAAGGAGAAGCTTCCCTGTGCATCATTCGAGTCAAAAGAATAGGACAAATGCTGTAGTACATAGAAGTCTATAGTGGTTTCGATCGACAGGTTGACGATGACAGGGGGCATCGGGAGCCATGCAAAATCCATGGAGATCAGGGGATGACATCTAGGCTTTGTCACCAGTCATGCTTTCATTAGATTACAGCGGTAGCGGAATCGAACTTAAAAACGCGAGGAATCTCCTCCCCAACTCTAACAATCTAAGGTGGTGATCGGTTCAGCAGGGCGGCGCGTGGCTTATGGTGGCGAGGAACCCCGCTATAATGCCAGGGATGATAGGACAAATGCTGTAGTACATAGAAGTCTATAGTGGTTTCGATTTAACAGGTTGACGATGATAAAAATATGTTAGCCATGCAAAATCCATGGAGATCAGGGAAAAGCATCTAGGCTTTGTCACCAGTCAAAAATTCATTAAAAGGCAGCAATTATGAATAGTGTTAAAATAAGCTTCGAGCTAAACTCTAACAATCTAAAACTAACGTCAATTTATACCTATACCACGATATAATAAAAGTATATCATAATTAGCTAATTGCATTACTGATATGAAACTTAAGTTCAATACTAAACAAGTAAACAGAAAACGTAATAAGAAAAATATGGAATGATATCAAAATATAAAAAATGTAACATAATAGAGATACAATTTGAGTACCTAAATTATGAAGATTTGCTCTCTATCCTATCCTGTCATTTATTCATTGATAGTTGGACATGAATCAGAACATGTAAAGACAACATATGAGAATAAATCAAACATATGTATGAATAAATACAAACAACACGAAGTTTACATTTATAAGAAACTAACTTACCACTAGCACAAGATAGTTGTTTCTTACGTGACATAATCCCTTGAAAACGCTCTAAAATTTTATCATTATTAATGTTTGCAAATATGTCTCATTCAATATAACATACCATGGTATGATTCATCCACTCATCATTCATCTTATTCCGTAAATCAGTCTCAATAATCTTCATAGCCGAAAAGGCTCTTTCTACGGTTGCTGTTGCCACCGGTAAAATCAAAACCAAATCAATGAGACAATATACCAATGAAAAAACTATGTGTCTATCAGTCTAAACCATCTTCACAGCAAGATTTCCTAAGTCAGTACAATTTGCAAAATCTAGATCGCCTCTCACATCAGCAATAAATGTACCAAGTTGATCCTTAAGGACTACCCAAGCATATTCGGTAGTGCTTGTGTTGAAAAATAAGATGACAATGTCTTTGCCCGCTTCATTTTGTATTGACTAATAATTCCTAGTTTCCTACATCGAAAATTCAGATGTTTTTTCAAAGCATAAAACACTAATATTTTTTCAAGAGCTAGAATACAAGAAGAGTTGTGCAAAGCTAGCATCAATCAATTATCACATTTCCGTATTTCAGCTAGAATCAATCAATCATCACATTTCCGTATTTCAGCTAAAATCAATCAATCATCGCATTTTCGTATTTCAGCTAGAATCAATCAATCATCACATTTTAGTATTTCAACTAGAATCAATCAATCATCACATTTCCGTATTTCAGCTAGAATCAATCAATCATCACATTTCAGTATTTCACATCATTTACCAATTACCAGTTTACCTACCACTGAAGAGTGAAGCCTGGTAGCCTGCGGCAGTGGGACTCTACCTATGGTCTTTGGGAGTGTGTGGCCAGGAGGTTTGGTCTTGTCAGCAACAGTAGCACGTACACCATGAGCGGGAGGCGGGGGCGATCTGGCGCTAACCGCTGGCCGGGAGGTGGGTGGCGCGAGCCGGGAGGAGGGTCTTGGGGTGGCGGCCGAGGAGCCGAGCGGCCAGGCCGAGAGGTGCCAAGGCGGGGTGGTCTTGGGCCGGCCGGGGGGCGGCCGTGAGCAGTGACAGCGACCGGGAGGAGGCGAGGGGCCGGGGCGGCCGGCCGGGGCGGGCGGCCTTGGATTCGAGATCCAAAACGAGGCAATGAGGCGGCGCTGGATCGGCTGAGATCCGAGACGAGGCGACGAGGCGGTGCTGGATCGGCTAAGATCCGAGATGAGGCGACGAGGCGGCGCTGGATCCGCTAAGATCCGACGAGGCGATGAGGCGGTGCTGGACTCGCTGAGTTATGAGACAAATGAGGAGCGGTGCGGTGCGGCATCGCCTTTTCCTTTCGACTTCTCGACTTACGCCTTGGCGCACCGCCTGAGTAGAGCGGCGTGCTAGGGTTTTGACTTCAACAATCAGCAGCGAACAGCGCTGCAGTCGCGTAAAGTGGGCCGCGCGGAGAGCCGAAGACAGTGGTGGACTGGTGGGCTGTGGGCATGTGAAATAGAAATATGTGATGCTGGGTTACCTAGGCTGAATCCTAGCAATACTACCCCGGGCTGAGCTGAAAATAGCTGGGCTATACACTGCATATTTTTTCATGCTCCGGGCTGGAGCCTACCTTATCAGGAGCCCAATTCCGCCCCTGGATGACAGTGGAGTTGGTTTGCCATAGTTCTAGGGTGAAGCTTTTCTAAAAAACAGCTTTTTAGTCGTTAAAAAAGCTGATTTTTTCAAAAAGCTACTGATTGTAGAAACTTGCCGTTTGACAGGCTAGTTTTTAGTTACGCTGGCTAGCCATTATGGGTTGGAAAATATCTGAAATAGACCTGTCTGATGCTATTAAGGGACACTAGGAGTGGGTTTGATATATTTTTTTTGTACATAGACGTACAAATGTAATTTTAAGCATTAAACTTGAGATTAGTAGTATATGTTAGTGGAAGTATTCGATGATTAGAAGATTTTTCTTTTTACACTTTGGACAAACAAAGAAAGCTCTGAAGAACAGACAAGATGCAATCTCATCTCAGAAATTGAACTTGAAGTCACACACTCCTCAAACTCACAAAAATTCAAGCAATTAACAGTTAATAACAGGAAGAATATGAAAATTGAAGGAGAGAACAAACAAGGAACATGAACTGTTACTGCATACAAGTAACATGAACTGATACTGCACACAAGTGAAATCTAGTTGCACTGAATCAACTAAATTGTTGGGAGGAACCCGGATCAGCACGCCCAAATCAAACGGAGGATACACTGTTGTCTGACTACAAATAGCTAAAAACAGAGAGCTAGAGGGAACAGAGTTGCAGAGCTCGAGTGGAGATAGTGTTTTGGGGCAATTTTCCGTGTTCTCTTTCTTTTCCGCAATTGCGACTCTCTCATGACTCGATTTTACAGACTCATTTACATACTCGACGGACTTAGGTCGTGTACGCTGGTCTCAAAAAAGAAAAGAAAAAGTAGATCTAGCCGGCTGCCACCTCCACCTTGGCTCTGCCTTCACGAGCTACCACCTCGGCTTAGTTGGGCCGACATGCCCCAGCCTCCGCCGCCGGCTGCCATCACCGAATCTGTAGAGCAGAGGTGTCAGATCCTGCGATTTGGATCCGAAGAGGGAAAAGTGATAGATCAAACCCTAGTCGTATGTTGAGGTCCAATCGAATTTACTCTCCAGACCACAGGTCCAAACAGATTGAACACAACTAAGCCCATGGGCTATCACATGCAAGCCCTAAAGCAACAGACTTATAAATGCTATTAGGCCTTCTCCCCCAAAAGATTAGTCCAATGGGTGAGGTTTCCCTCACACTTATAAGTTCTGCTTTTCTCCTTCCCACAAATGATGTGGGACTATTCCTAACATTTCTCCCTCACACATCGGGTGTGCACTCCTGCCCCGACGACCATGAAGTTCAAGGAGATATTAGGCGCATGGGTTCTGATACTAATTGTTAGATCGGACCCTGGCCGCATGCCTAGGTCCAATCGAGTTTACTCCTCAGGCCACAAGTCCAATCAGGTTGAACACAACTAAGCCCATGGGCTGCCGCATGCAAGCCCTAAAGCAACAGACTTATAAATGCTATTGGGCCTTCTCCCCCAAAAGACTAATCCAATAGGTAAGGTCTCCCTCACACTTATAAGTTGTGTTTTTCTCCTTTCCACAACTGATGTGGGACTATTCCTAACATTCTATAGGACTTTGCAAAACTTGTAGGACAACACCACAGTGCAAGAGATTACTGAATCTTTTGGGGAAATGTGCCTCCTTGCAGTCGAGGAACCGGAGTCCTTCACTGAGGCAGAGAAGCTGAAATGCTGGAGGCAAGCCATGATGGAGGAGATAGAATCCATTAAGGACAACAAGACGTGGCATCTTGAGAATCTCCCTACAGGTCATCGTTCAATTGGTTTAAAATGGATTTTCAAAGTGAAGAAGAATGCTCAAGGGGAGATTATCAAGCACAAGGCTCGTTTGCTGGCAAAAGGATATGTGCAACAATAGGGTATTGATTTTCAAGAGGTCTTTGTACCGATTGCATGCATGGAAACCATCTGGTTGATGCCGGCCTTGGCTGCAAGAGAAGGTTTTGAGGTGCATCATATGGATGTGAAGTCCACGTTCCTAAATGGAGAGCTTCAAGAGGAGGTATATGTGTGCCAACCGCTAGGATTTGGGGACAAGGACAATGCTCACAAGGTGTTACTGCTCAATAAAACCTTGTATGGGTTAAGGCAATCTCCAAGGGCATGGTATGCTAAACTTGATGGAACCCTCACCTCACTCGGCTTTGACAAAGCTTCAGTGAACATGCCTTGTACATTAGAGGAAAAGACAAGTCATTCTTGCTGATGGGCGTTTATGTTGATGATCTTCTAGTTGTGGGCTCACATCCTCAAAAGATTCAGAAATTCAAAGGAGATGATGGTGAAGCTTTTTCAAGATGAGTGATTTAGGTCAGGTGAGCTATTACCTTGGAGTGTAGGTATATCAAGGAGCTGATGGGATTACTCTAAATCAGTCGACGTATACATCAAAGATATTGGAGAAGGCTGGCATGGGGGAGTGTAACTCATATCAAGTACCAATGGATGCAATATTGAGGCTAAGTAAGTCAAGCAAGAACCCTTTAGTTGATGTCAGTCTCTACGAAGCCTGGTCGGCAGTCTAAGATACTTGGTGCACACTAGTCCAGACATTGCATACTCGATTGGTTATGTGAGTGAGTTTATGGAAGCACCGACAACTAAGCACATGGCCATTGTGAAGCAAATTTTGCGTTATGTGAAGGGAACAAGGTCACTTGGCTACTGTTACAAGAGAAGAAATAAAGACGAGCCTCAATTGCTTTGTTTCAATGATAGTGACATGGCCGGGGATTTGGATGACCGGAAGAGTACAACGGGAGTGGTTTTCCTGTTGGGGAGGGTGCTCCGATCAGCTGGCAATCTCAAAAACAAAAGGTTGTCACTTTATCTTCTTGTGAAGCAAAATATATAGCAACCACTACTTCTGCATGCCAAGGGGTTTGGCTGGCAAGATTGCTGGGTGGTATGATGAGAACTGAGCCACAAAGTGTCAAGCTTCATGTTGACAATAGTTGGCAATTGCTTTGTCAAAGAACCCTATTCTTCATGATCGTAGCAAACATATTGATACTCACTACCACTTCATCAAGCAGTGTGTAGAAGAGAAGAGGATCGAGCTTGAGTTCATCGATTCTGAAAATCAGATTGCAGATCTACTGACGAAACCAGTTGGGCAAGCTCATTTCTTGGAACTGAGGAGCAGACTCGGGATGGTGGAGGTGCAGCGAAATTAGGGAGTGTTTGTTAGTGTAATTTCACCACACCATTTAGTTTGGTTTTTATTTTGCAGTCCATGTTTTTTTTCGTCTTTAGTCTTCAACTTTTGGTTAGCATTTAGTTTAGTCTTCAGTTTTCGGTAGTGGTAGAAGTTATGGAGTTTGTGCGATGCCACAAGACTCGGGCCACTACTTGTTGTTATTATTTCCGTTGTTTATTTCTATGAATAAGAGGAAGAAAACAAAAAAGTTGTAGTCAATTGCGCGGCACAATCATGTGAGTGTATCTGCTCTATATCACTTCTCTGAACCTTGCTGTTTCCCTATTGTTCATAATCCGAAAACTTCCAGAGTTCAGAGATTTGCGTTGTGAGCAAACTGCAGAGCAGTGCTGACTGTAGAGTTGAGTGCAGTTGGTGTCTGACAAAAAATAGAATATGCAAGAACGAAGAACCCTACCAACTACAACTACAAACTTTTGGCATAATGACAGGGATGTCTCTCATTCTAGCCCTAGGAAGTATATATGGGTCTTTACATGTAAGTTTAAGAGAAAAGGAAGATTACAGCGTGGAAATAGGGTTTAGCCCGCAAACAAGGATTGTTCATCATAAGTGTTGCAGCCTTTACGACTGCCCCATGATCTTTATGACCACGTCTGGCCGCTACAACCACCTCCTGTAGCCGTACAACCACATTGTAGTGGCTATGACCACCTCCTGTGTTGCTACGACCACTCTGTTGGTCCTCCGACCACACAGACAGTCGTTACGACCACACTGTGATCTCTCCGATCACGCCTCGCTGCTCTGACCACGTAATCGTAAACTTTTGTTGAAGTTACGACCATGTTCACTGCCTCTCGCTGCACCTCCTTCGACCACGGCTAATCACCATAGTCGTAGCTCCTTACGACCACGCAGTGATTCTATTGACCACACCTAAGGTTCTGTCGACTGCTGTAGTCGTAACGCCTTACGATCACAGCTTCTGCTCTATGACTGTGGTCGTAACTCCTTACGACCACGTCTGATGCTCCTGCGCATGCCGCCGCTCGATCGCTATCGTCGTAACTCCTTTACGACCACGCCTGCGATCCCCATTGTGGTCGTAACGACTTACGACCACATCTTCTCGTTGTGGTCATAACGACTTACGACCACGTCTTCAACTCTGTGACCGTGGTCGTAACTACTTACAACCACGTCTTCAGCACTATGAACACCTTCGCTCGTTGCCATGGTCGTAACTCTGTTTATGACCACGTCTGTGAACACAATGAACTTGATACACTTCCAGAGCCAAACCGCTCTTCTCTTGTCTTTATTTCTTTCTTTCGATCACACCGATTGCTCTCTCTTGCCTCTCAATCACACCGATCGCCTTGGCCTCTCTTTCCCTTCTCGCCCCTCTTTTCGCTGTACTCTCTCGGTTACATGGCTCTGTCTTTTATACCCTGCTCTAAGACTCCGACTCGGATACGACCATGACTACTACTCGTACTCGATTACGACATGAAGCAACTCAAACTCGACTACGACACAAACTTGTGTACGACAGCGACCCGAACTCGTATACGACCATGACCTGGACTTGTATATGACCATAGCAAACTCGTACTCGACTCCGACCACTTGTACATGACTAGAACTATGACCATGACTGGAAAAACAAGATTACAACTCTAACAATAAGCTAATACCTCTGATGTCAACAGTGATTACTGAATTGCTTCAAGCCGTAGATCTTCTCTGTCCACGACGACTTAACATTTCGACTGAAGAAGAAACAATCTGAAGTTTTCAAGTCTTGACTTCTTCAGTTTCTAACAAGACGGCGGGGAACCAAGCCGTCGTGACGGAGGTGGCTCGAGCTCGAATGGAGGTGGCGGCGTGGATCTAGACCGGCAGGAGGAGGCACCAACAGAGAGGGGAGCTGCGGGAAGACACCGCCAGCGCCGAGGTCAGCGGGAGGACAGTGATGGCTACCAACGACGGCGGGTGGAGGAAGGTGTAGGTGGGTGGATCTGGCAAGGCTGAGGAGTGACGGACAGTGTGCAGGGCCGATGGGAGGCGGCGCCACCAGGACCAAACCCTAGCCGCCACCAGGACCAATGTTGGAGACTCGGGTGGGGGATGGTGTGGAATGGGGATGTGAGAGGGGGAATCAATTTTATATATGTGGTATGGGGTGGAAATCTACCCAACTTTCAAGGGCAAGCTAGTAAGTCAGCCTCGCAAAAGTCCTCAAAGCTGACCAGACCTGGGCCTGTTCTTTTGTGGCTGTGGCTTATGGCTTTTGGCTGCGGCTTGTGGATTTTAGTTGTTCATGTGAGAGATTACAGAGTAACTAATATTCATGTGTGGCTTTTGCCGATATAAATGAAGTCGGTACAGTATGTACTACAATTAACTAGTAGACACTATCTTGAAAAGACACTCCGTTTAAAAGCTAGTTACTGTAGAAAAACCAAAAGCTGAAGCCAAAAGCTTCAAAAAAACAGGCCCTTACTCCCTGTTCTTTTCAGCCTCTAAAAGCTACTTTTCGGCTTTTCTACAGTAACTAGCTTTTAAACATAATATTTTTTTCAAGATAGTTAATTGTAGTACGTATTTTACTGATTTCATTTATATTGACAAAAATCGCACGTAAATTTTTGTTATTCTATAATCTCTTATATAAACAGCTCAAAAGTCACAAGCCACAGCTAAAAGCCACAAACCGCAGGTAAAAAGAACATGCCGTGGCTTCTCCATGTCAAAAGGACGGCTTTGGCTTTGAAAACAAGCTGTTCTAGAAGCCGATTATTTGGGATAGCTTTTGGCTTTTCTCAGCGAAAAGCCGAAGTCCAAGACGTCCCAAACAGGCCTTATACTCACGTAAATTTCTCTAGAAATTAAGATCGGCTTGCGAGACTTTGGAAGAAAGGAACAGCTGTAAAACGCGTGAAAATTGAATGGTGTTGTGGACTTGATTAGCTTTAGAAAACGGCGATAACTATGGTCCCAAAAATAAGATCAAGGTGATGAAATTTGCCAAGGAACGAAGACCATTCTTTTGAACTTTTTTCTTTTATATTTTGGTTTTTGGCTTTTCCAAAAATTAAAATAAATGGGATGATTTTTTATACGGATTATTCAAATGTATTCTCGGACTTAAAACCGTATGTGTCATTTGCGTCGGTATTTATATCATTTACTATCATCTTAAAAGATATAGATAAAAGCTATCAACAGCAGCCCAAAATAATATGACCGAAGATTTTGATTGAGTTAGCTCTAGCTGCAATAATGTACTCGCCATGGTGTGCATATCTTCGTCGAAGACTGTACGACGGTTGTCTCATGGAGTAAGTTCAGATGTTGGGAGCACACCGCAACTACTCCATTTATTTTTGTGTAGTGTACTACGATCAAGGCACTGTTCGGTATTGATGCTGGTCTTTGTCTATTTGGATTTGTTGGTCCTGGCTATGATTGGGAATCCATGAGGAAACTTTGGTTGTGTCAAAAGCTCTGTTTCTGAAGAAACGTGGGCAACCATTTAGTGCTAGTTCATAGGGGTTACAGGTTCATTAGAGAGAGAATGTTGTGCACACCTCAGCAAAAAAATGGACCAATTAACCGTTTATCGCAGGTTCATTAGAGACTTCAGTGGGCATGTTTGGCAACAACTACGGCTTATGACTTTTGGCTAAAATTTTTGAATTTTGACTGTTTATGATATAGATTACGGAGAGAGATACACACTTGTGATTTTGGATGATATAGATGTTGGGCTTTTAACGTGTATATCGTTTAACTTGTAGACCATGTCTTGAGAAAATAATCTGTTTAAAAGTTAAGTACTGTAACAAAAGTCAAAATCACCAGCTTCGGAGGAAAAAACAGACCCCTCATCTACTATATCTGACCCCTGGAATGTGGGAAATCTTCTAAGCCCTGCAGGAATTGAACTCTTACGGCCCCAATCCAAATAAGCATGCCCATTAGACGAGAGGAAATAGTGTTATTGCAAAGGAAGATAGTGTTCTTTTAAAGGAAGAGAAAAAGAAAAGACAGAAATGGAGGGGAGCAGGGGAGAGATGGAGAGAGTGGTCAGCCCCATGTGTCGACATCGGTCGTGCTGGATATTCACCACATGAGCACATGGCGTTTTCCATCCAAGTTAACCACCAACTTGAGGTTCTAAATTAGAAAAATTTTACAGTACATTTAATGGCAGTAGAAGAGTGATAGTAAAAATTAAATCTAATAGTTGATTTATAAAAGTATAATGGACTTTTCTTTATAAATTTTATTTAAAAGAACTCTATTTCTACCAGACGACGACAACTTTTTGCCCTCGAAATATGTACTGAGCAAGCAACCTTTAACTCACAATCTCCCATCACAACACAACTGTCCACCTGACTACTCCCTGTTTCTACAATGCCTCTATCAAATACGTACTCAATAGCGTATATACATCCCCATGGCTCAAGCCTTAGGCGACGGTGGCCCGGACGAACTTGGTCTTTTTCTCCGGTGGTAGCCGCTTCTTGACGGTGACTGTGAGCACGCAGTTATCACAACGCGTAGCGATGCTGCCCTTGGTGGCGTCCTCCGGCAGCCAGAACTTGCTCATGGATGACCTCGTCGCTCCAGCCGGATGTGCCTACAGCCCTGCACTCACCTTCTTCCTCCTTCCGGCTTCCGCTTCCGATTTTCCGGCGGCGTTTGCTAACGGCGAGCAAGCAAGAGAAGCTTTGGTCAGTGTACATATGGGAACCGATGTGAGTGGCATGATGAAGATGATATTACGCCAAGGCACACAAGCGCGGACACCCCAGCGAGGCACGTTCCCCTTGGCACTCATCCGCAGGACCTTGTTTTCTTTATAATTTTACCTTTTTTTAAGATTCTACTTTTAGTACTGCTGATGGTAGTAGATCTAAATCTTAACCAATCTGATCCATTAGATTAGAAAGAATTGATAACTTATATTTATTCTAGAGTACCGTAAAAGAGCTCCTAAATTAACTCGGATTTATTCCCTGGAAGTAAAAACAATCCCTATTACTGATACGTCTTATTTTCAAGGTTGATGAAAAACTTTTCATCAGAAAAGTAGAGTATCATTCGGTAACAAATAATTCCATATCTTTATACATCGATAAAATTAACCTACGTATCGCACCACGCAGTTTACAACTACATTCTTCTGTGTCAACCTTGCTTAGAAGTATGTGCCCAAAAACCGAATGGCTTGAGTAGAGCGTCTCGTCATGTTCGATCAATTCTTTCCGGACCCTACGGAAAGCAGCACTGCATCAAACCGGTTTGGATGCATGTAATCAGTAGGGATGGAAATGGACGACCAAATAGTCTTAAATATGAATATAAATATATATTTTTAAAATAAATATGAATATAAATTCGAATATTCTTAAATACGGATATGAATATTCTCGAATATAAATACAGATATTTTGAATCTGATTTTGTCGATCTGAATATTGGATAAAACGGATTCCTAACGGTTTTACTGATTTTTCACCGGTTTTTGATGGTTACCAGTTTTAAATTGCCTAAATTCAAATTTTGAATCACAAAATTCGTGCGGTTTTTTTATGGGTTCTAGAAACGGATCGAATACGAATCACATAGTCTCGAATACGAATATGAATATTCTCAAATACGGATATAAATATTTTTGAATACGAATATGAACATTTTCGAATCGACATTACCATATTCATATTTTTTAGATACAAATATCAGATAAAACGAATTATCTGTTACCATTTTTCACCTCTATTAATCAGCAATCTCGCTAGTGCCTGATTTTCAAGGCTTTCGATTCAGGGACCAGAGACTGTCCATTTTCTCAACAGCAGAGACGAGCCCTACTCTCTCACATATCCCGGACGTTGTTTTTTCATTTCCCAAGCGGAGGATTTTCCATTGCATAACGGGGGACATCCCGATCTTCGTTTGGTAAATTTTTGGACTGAGCAACGAGCCTGACATACCACTTGTGATTCTTCGCTTGCCCATGCCCTGTTCTTATCTTTAGAGTTTGGAGCTTTAAAAAAGAGATAATTGATTCTATGCTATTGAATAGCATCTATTTCTATACAAATATCATCAAAAAACACACTCTCTATTATATACCATTGAATTACACCAAAATTTAATTATATGGCACTACCGTTAGTTGACCACTAGGGAAGGCCGTTATATTCTAAAAAGACCAAAATGTCCCTCTAAAAGACCGAAGACCTAATTTATTTAAAATAGCAAACAGTCTATAAAAATTATGAAAATTCACAGGTATGTTGTTCAACATGTCAGTGAGCTAGGAAAAATATTTCAAAGCACTATTCAAAGAAATTTTTTAGATTTTTAATTTAAATGCTAATAAAGACTACTATTTACAAACAAAGACTAGATGAGATCTAAAACTTCTGAAAAAAAAATTCTCACATGCTCCTAAGATATCACATAGCTCCCAAAATTATTATTTTTCTTTTTTTTTACAGTGAATTTGTCCCGTTTACAAAATACTCAAATATGCTAATTTTGTATTTGAATTTAAAAAATAGAGCAAATGGAAGGGTCATTTCATAAAATTTTATATTTGAGTTGTACACTATCCCAATGATCTACCAAAAATTTTTTAGTATTTTTGGCTGAGCCAATTTTTCGTATATTTAATTTTTATCATAGGGATAAATTTTGAAATGAGAGCAAAATCGTTTTTTTCTAGGGTCAAACAGAGTCTAACTTATGGCAATATCATATAATTGAATTTCGGTGTAATTCAATGGTATACAATAGAGAGAGTAATTTTTAATGGTATTTTGTAGAAGCAGACGCTATTCAGTGGTATAGAATTAATTATCTCTTTAAAAAAACTGAGAATGCTTTCTTCATTTCAAAAAAAAAATACTGCGAATGCTTTCATGAGATCCTCTTCGGGATCAGTTAATATAAACAAACGATGTCTTGGATCGTAAGATCTGGAGATGAAGACAAGTTGCCAACTATAGCTCCGGTTCATCTTTTGTCGTGGTTAGGCACTTAGGTTAACATGACCTGTCGCTCACTGTTGGTTCTTCTGACAATTACTGCTACATGGACTCTTCCCTTCGCATCGCGTCCCATTTCAAAAAAAAAAACAAAAAACAAAAACTTCGCATCGCGTAACACATGTCGCAGAGAGCAGAATTCAGCACACGCCAGGAACGTTCGCAGATAGTACCACCGCACTGACGTCTCCTGAACCCTGCATCTGGAGAATGGCGGCGATTAATGGCCGTACGTTGACACCAACGAACTACAGCAAAGTAAACCCGTCGTTGTACAGAGCGATAACGCGCAAGATGAGATCCATCCATGCAGGCATCTTGCGTAATAATGCCTAGGCCTCATTTAGAACACGGATCATGGCATGATCACGGTCTATTCTTATTAGCTGTTGTTTATAATGTTTAGTTAAAAATTTTGAATTTTAACTATTTACGACAGAGATTACGAAAAGGATACTTGTTTACGATTTTAGTTGATACATATATTAGGCTTTTAATATATACTATAATTAATTAGTAGATCACGTCTTGAGAAAATACTCTATTTAAAAATTAGGTACTGTAGCAAAAACCAAAAGCCATTTTTAGAAACCGTAAAGAACATACTCGGCATGAAATTTTCGCGTTCCAAACCAGCACTAGTTCGACCGGTTCTGCTGCCATGCCGGCCGAAGCCGAATCGACGAAACCGAATAGGCAGTATCAGTTAAGGAACAACAGATGAAACAACGGAAACATCCTATGCAGAGCAGGCTTCGCACGTAAAAAAAGGGGGAGAAGAGTCGGTCACCGGGAGAGACACACGGGGAACACGCTGGAGCACAGGGGAGGTTGGCTGATGGAGCTGAGGCTGGCGAGAAAAGTTCACATGCCGGCAGTGAACTCATTGTTCGCCCATGTGAAATGCGCAGCGGCCTGCAGGTCGACAGCGACCCTGTGTGGAGCCCTGTCATGTGTGCACGGCGAGCGTGTATCCTCTGCGTTTACCGCCTCAGGAGCTAGTCATCAGGAGCCGGTCTGGTTAGGCCGTTGGTTGTGTTAAGGCCTGTTTCGTATTGATTTGTGTTTTTGGTTTATGTTTTCAAAAGTAGAAACTAATATGAATGTCTTAAGTTGTATAAGTCATTTTTATCAGTTACTATTTTTTACTTTTACATATTGTATAAAGAGGCCTAATCGCCTCGCACGATCAGCGTTAATCTGCGGGTCATCCAACGCATGTGAGTCCCGGCCGCATGGATCCAAAGGGGTGGTAATGCATGTAAGAGGGTTCTCGCATGGATTTTTGAATTTTAATTATTTAAATTATGGAGGCAGATACTAACTTGCGATTTTGGATGGTACGGATGTTGGGCTTTTAATGGTAGATCGCATGAGAAAATCAAAGGGTTCTCAACTTCTCATGTAGTACAAGCTTGCTGCATGTGAGCATCTTCAACCTAGCCTTGAGGACATTTGGCAATTCAACCATAAACTTGCCACCGAGTCCACATAGGCTATGTACTGTCTATAATAAGATACATGTAAACACAGCTCCAACCACATGGCTGCCGGGTTCAGACAAGCCCTGGTGGCTGGATCTGCGGAATCACACCTCACCATCGCCATCTCACCTCTCATTTTCTTCCTCTCCTCCCTGCCCTTTTACTTTCTCTGCACCAATAAGAGACACCAAGTGGCCCCTAAAAACCTCACAACCTGCCTACTGCTGCTGCTGCTGCTTCCACACTGCCTTCCTCACAAGGCACAACTCACCATACTCTCTCATGGCCGCATGGCCTAAATGTATATCATTCCCCTATGCATCTCCCCAACCACCGGATAACAAAAAATCATCACACACCACATCCAAGAACATCTAACCACACCACATCCACATGCAGAGGAGCTGACTTGTCATGTGCCTCCATCCAAGATATATAAGCCTGCGCCATTGTATATATCTTGCTAGCTAGCACCTTGTCCTAGATCCAGCCACCTCGTGTGTCCTTTGGCATCCTTGGGTCTGGATGGATGCCACCACCAGCACTGGCCATGGCGCCGGCGAGGAGGTTGCGAGGCTGTGGGACGAGCTGCCGGTGCGGGTGGACTGGGCGGCCGTGGCGGCGCAATGCGCGTACGCGTGGACGCAGGCGAGGGCGTTCGTGGTGGTGCCGGCCGTGCGGCTGCTGGTGCTTCTGTCGCTGGCGATGACGGTGATGATACTGCTCGAGAAGCTGTTCGTCTGCGCCGTGTGCCTCGCGGTGAAGGTGCTCCGGCTGAAGCCCGAGCGGCGGTACCGGTGGCAGCCCATCGCCGCCGCCGGCGACGGCGACGAGGAGGCCCGCGCCGCCGCTACCGCGTTCCCCATGGTGCTGGTGCAGATCCCCATGTACAACGAGCGGGAGGTGAGTGTAAATTAATAAAGCACTAAACCACTGTGTTAATGATCATCCGTGCTTCATGAGTGGAGCCGGTAATTAAGTAGTAAGCAAAATTTGGCCTTGTTGTAGCGGGACTTGTTTGCTGTAAGATTGATTTGGTTTTTCTTGTTTCGGTGTGGTTGGAATGGGATGTTCAACCGAAGGTGTACAAGCTGTCGATCGGGGCGGCGTGTGCGCTGGAGTGGCCGTCCGACCGCGTCGTGATACAGGTGCTGGACGACTCCACTGACCCCGTTGTAAAGGTAAGCTCGTCTCAACGTCTGAGGTCCTGTTCTTCAGCTTATATTTTATAGATTATAATTTTTTCTAAGCAAAGAAATGAGATGATTTTTTTTGATTTTTGAAAATAGTATATCAAAATAGTTTTTTAATTTATTAATATTCGATTTATTCATATAAACACTCATAATAGAACCACAACTATAAACTATGGGCATGTTCTTTTTGGCTGAAGTTTATGGCTTTTGGGCTGTTCGATGCGAGGATTACAGAGTAACTGAAACTCACGTGCGGTTTTTGCCGATATAAATGAAGTCGGTACAGTATATACTACAATTAACTAGTAGATACTATCTTGAAAATATACTCCATTTAAAAGCTAGTAACTGTAAAAAAAGTTAAAAAAACAACTTTTAAAAGTTAAAAAACATGCCCTATAAATGACTGGAGAACGCGTTCATGCCTCATGCTCAATGCTAATTTCCGATTCAACTTTTGCGTCGTGCAATTAATCATGCGTACCGTACATGAAGCCAGCCACCAGTGTAGAGATGGCAATAGGTACCCGAAACCCGATACCCGGTGGGTTTTTACTCTATTAGGGTATGGATCTGAGTCAATTTCCTAACCCATGGGTCTTTAATGGGCAAAAGCCCAATCCATCGGTCTGCTTGGGTTCGATGCGTTTATAGTACCCAAACCCATAAACCCATGGGTAATATAAACCCGATCCATAGGAGTTATAAACCTGACTCCTAGCCTCCCGAGCAAACCATTGACCATAGCCCATTAGTCAAGTATAAGGGTAGTTGATGTCTCTTTTTTTGTTTTAAGCGAGTTGTGAGCCGTGAACTTGTAATGATATGCTATGCTAGTGAACTATGAACTGAGAATTGATGGATTGAACTAGTGATGTCCATTGTGGATTTGTCGTTGCTTGTTTCATGCATAGTAGCATATAAATTGAACTTGTTGTTGACTTGCTAAGCACTGCACTGTCGCAATCTGCATAATTTGTTGTCGGTGCAGGCGACCAGTGGTACCCGCACCCGAGTGGGCATGGGTGCAGGCAAAATCTGCACCCGTCACGGACATGAGTTTTTAGCGAGCGCGTCCAACTTTCATAAACGCGGTTTGGAATAAGAAACCCAACGAATTTATGCCCGTTGCCATCTCTACACCAGTGACCTCTCCATCCTAGTATTCTTCTCTCTCTTCTCTTTTTCCCCTGTGCTCGTCGTTTCGTGGCTGGCAACTCGTCCTTACCCGGTTTCTACTGGTGGTTACAAATTTCCATGCTGGCATTCGCCGGCCGGCCGCCGTGTAGTTAGTTACCCTCCGCTGGTGGGCCCGGTCAACGAGTGTTTAACCCACCATGTGCCGGTGGAACCGGTGGCTCTGACACGTCGGCCCGGTCGACTCCTCCACGTCAGAATTCCCCCGCCGGGAAATTTTGTCTCGAGACACGGTTTCTGCTGGATTTTGTGCTGCCCGTCGCCCTCTACTGCCACGTAGATAATGCAGCTACACGTACGCACGTTCCATAAGCGGACACGTGGACATTGCCCGTGACAAGTAGGCGCGCTCTAACTCTGGCGCAGTGGCCAGCAGGCGGGCCAACCGCGTGCGCGCATGCGTGGACACAATGAAGCCTGTGGCCAATGCTCGGGAGCACCATTTGGCTACAGGGACTCCGTCCGCAGGTGATCCCGCGCGAGCGAACCCCATCCCGCAAGGCAAGGCCAAAACAAGTCCACCGTGGAGCGCACGGCCTCGGATGGCAGGATCCGTCGCGACAACGCTCGATGTGGCTCTAGCGACGCGATCGACCGATTGGGGATGGGGATGCGCCAATCCAGGTCGGCGCTCGCTGGCATTAACCCTTGCACCACTATTCCACTCTACTACTCTTAACCGTAGTACTCGTTATAAATACGTTTTTTAAACTACGATTTATAACTTTTATTTGTAATTTAATAAATTTATAGATAGTGAACGCTGAAAAAAGACAAAAGGCAAAAACCGTTAAAAAGCAAAAAAAAAACATGGCCATAATATACTTCCTCGATCTCGTAGTATAAGACCGACACATATGCTTAGAAAATATATTATTTAAATATGATTTAATAAAATTATATCATAGTCGTCAAACATAACCACATGCATAAAAAATCTAGAGTTCTAGGCTACCAATTTTGAACCAAAATTTTTTGTGTATACTTGAACGGAAGAATTTAAATATATAAGAAACTATTGGTCGTCAAATTCTCAGTTTAATTAGCAAGTAAATAAGATACAAGCTAGTTGAACTGAGTTAGGCATCGATCTTATGTGCAAGCATTTGTTTGTTTAGTCACCTATGACATGCTGAATGAGGTGTTTCCAAATTGACGAGTTTTCGAGTTGGACATTTGGGCTACCTAGCAATTTATCAGTATAGTTGCTAATTGTCTTCTTCATGTTATTGCTAGTGGCTGCCTGGAAGTTATCGATATGGGCATGCACCCTTATATATTTCGGTTGGTCCATCTAACTATGAGTTGAACAAGTATACACACACACCAACTTTCCTGGGCCCTAAGCGGCCGTCCCGTCGCCCATGCCCAGGAACAGCCCTGCTGACACCGTACCAGTAGCAACAGAACGTTCATCTGTTGCATTCATGCACCAAATTTAGAAAGAAAGAAAAGAAAAAGGGAAAGAGACGAAGAATAAAAGAGACTCAAAGTTAAGTAGAGCCCTGCAAAATTTATGATGCTTCCTTAATTGCATGCTCCAAAATATCGTTTTCTAACACAAAAATATGATGTTTGTATAAACACAACACGCTAGCTGCCCCTTTCTATCTATGTACTTAGGGGTGAAAACGGATCAGATAATTTTCGACTGATCCGGATGAAAACGGATACGGATTGTGTCGGATCGGATTTTCTTCGGATAATTCTCGGATCGGATACGAATACGAATTTTTTTTGTCGGATACAGATACGAATACAATAGGCCTGATATCCGACGAATACGGATACAAATACGAATTATCCGGATAATACAAAAACGGATATCCGGATTTCACCAACATTGCCCGACCTAAGTCGACCTCTCCCATCTCCCCGCCACCCATTAACCAAGCCATAAGCCTCCATTACCATTAGGCATTAGGTTCCTTAGTCATATTAAATTACAAACACCACTAGCAAATATTTATATTTATTTAAAAATAAATTTAATATTGTCGGTGGATTAAAATTTGTACCGATTAATTGATGTACTCTGTTTAAATCATTTTAATGCAAATTTAAATACTTAATTAATTTATTAGTCACATGTAAATGGTAGAAATCCATTAAGAATTATTTATGACTTTAGAAAAAATTAACTGCCACTTGAAGATTTAAAATATGTACGGTATGACTATTGTGGATAAAAATAATTATGCGTGTTTAACAATATAAACTATTTATGTGTTTTCATTGATTTTGGATGTATAGTTTAAGGGGTTTTTCATGTTCCAATAAATATTCGTGACTGTATTCGTTTCGATTCGTATTTACTCCTTATCTGTATTCGATATTATTCGTATTTGTATTCGTATCCGAGGTATCGGTATTCGTATCCGCATCCGAGGAAAAAAATGAAAACAAATATGGTAAAGACATTATCCGTCCGTATTCGATCCGTTTGCATCCTTATATGTACTGTAGTTATGTGATGGCGACTAGGGCGTGTATACATATTTACATGTAACCATACATATGGCTTCATGGAAAAAGGCAGTGCGTCTGACCACTACACAGGTAGAAGCTACGTACTACAAGACATATGGGGCATGCAATTTAATAATTTAACATAATATACTTTGCATTCAAAAGGGTGAGTGCAATATGATCAAAGTAATGATTTGTCTTGCTCAATTTAATGTGGACTTGATATTATTCAAAGACTTCTCAGTCAATGGTCTTAAAACACCTGGTCTTATGTCGATCTTGATCTCGCTCATACTGTTGATTCTTCGAGACTCTGATTCTAATTTCATGAAAATCAACCGAATCCAAATGATTCCAAAGGAAATTGAATGAATTCAAAAGAATTCGATCCAACTGAAATAAACATCAAAATTCAAATAAATTCGAATAAACTTAGTTAAGTTCTATCATGATTTATCAGTGGCAAGGGACAAGGTTCTAGTGAGTGCAGGATGTAGACAGGTCAAATGAAGTTTGAGCGAAGGGAAAATGATAGAGAGGAAATCTAACGAGATGAACATCAAGGAAGGATCAAGGAGGATGGATGAAAATTCACGAGAATATTTCACTTCGCATTCAAAGACGGTTAGACATAGCTAACCGGCGACTACTATTGCTCTAACCTAAATTAATGATTTCTTATTATTTTCTATTTGTTAAGAAAGTTCCATGAGCTAGGTGAGACTTACAAACATATATGAGGGTCTACATGGTGTATCGACATTATTTGCCAAATATTATTATTTGAGGATTACGGCGCGGGTTCTACACGCGATAAGTATAATTTTAATTAACCATATTAATCTTAGATTTTGTATTTCTGGAATGTTCATGGCATTATTATTTGAGGTTTAATTGCCAATTTATTGAATGATTAATTAAATAATTAACTAAAATGTAGGGTTAGTTATTTAATCAATTTTTTTAATATCTTTAATTGAAGATGCACCTAATTGGCTGATAGGTTACACTATTAGTTGCTAATTAATAGCTAAATTTAGTTATGACACTAATTGATTTTAATTTACATTCTAATTATATGGACCGGCTATGAGACCTATTTTACTAGATTACTGCAGGACTATTTATGGTCTAGGGCTCATTAACATTATCTTTAATTAAATTTGTATTTAAAATTTAGAGATAATGACATGATAATTAATTTATTATTATTTATACAAGATTATGTTTTAATAGGTTTTCAATTGATGTTTGAGTTTCTAAAACAATATTGATAAACGAGCGACACGACGCGGGCGTACGTGGTGGGGCTGAGGTGAAGCGCGTGGGAGTGCATTGGTTTGTCAACGTCAACGTGGCTGGCGTGGCGTGTCTGCAAGCACGCAAGGCACGGCGCAACACATCGTGGGTGCGCACATGGGTCGGTTCGGCCGAGAGCAGAGAAACAGAGGAGCGAGAAGGAGAGGGGTGGCGCAGCCGGGCCAAAGAGAGAAGGAAGGAGAGAAGGAGGAGTGGGCTGAGGAGGTGGGCTGAGCCAAAAAGAAAGAAAGAAAGGGAGGAAAAAGGGAAATGGTCCGAGCCCAAATTGGAATTTTGAATTTTGTTTTTGATTTCTATATTTTGAATTTGGATTTTCATTTTGGATTTGAATTTGAAGTCAAATTTGAATTTCATTCTTCTTGTTGCTTTCAATTTATAAAAGAATTTAACCTAGATTTAAATTTGGCTATTCTTTTGTTGTTGTTGTTGTTGTTATTATTATTTATTGTGTCTCTTTCCTTGTATTAATTTGCATAACACAAATTCTAGAAAAGCCCAAATGAATATAAGGAAATCCAATAACCACAAAATGCATTAATTATTTTAAATTTTTTCACATTTCCAAACATCCAAATTTTGGGATGTTAGCTATTAATGTAGAAAAAAGATACAAATAAACTTTGATGGATACTGACCCTCTTCGATCTATTCCTATCATCAATTTATTAAACATGTGTTCCCACCATCAAAGAGGTTGTTGGCCGAGGATAAAGGACAATATATCGAGCACTATACTTGGATGTACAACGCATGCAAGTTGCAAAACCAATCATTGCAGGACACAAGCTTTCCCCGTCGGATCCGGCGGCCACAGTCGCTTCCGGCCGTGCCCTGGATTCGCGCCCATTACTACGACACCTAGGAAGTCGTGCAGGGCATCTGCGCATCGGTGTTGTTGCTGATGCCAATACATGCTAGGCTAGCTAGCCCCACTAGCCACCACTAGCATCCATGGCCTGCGTAACCTCACATGGAAAGGCTGTCCGGAGAATTGTTCAGCTTGTCTAGGCAACTGGGCCGATTCTGACTTCGGCTTCAATTTAATTTCGTCTTTTTCTAATTTTTTTAGTTTTTTGCTATTTCTTTTTATTTGTTTATATTTCTGTGATGGGCCAATCTATTTTTTGTATTTTAAATTTTTAAATTTAATTATATAAAAAATCATCATTAGTTATACTGCAAAATAAGTCAACTATAGTAAAAGAATCATAATCTAGCTTATATAGGGTGAACTGAGCGGGTCAATGCCTTCCAACCCCACTTCTTAACGTCGGGATGGGATGGCATTATTTGGAGAGGAATTGATAAGGGGTAGAGAACAAAAATTAATGCGGCTGGAGCTCGCGTCTACGACAACATAGGAATTTCGTAGAAAACATTGCAATTTCGTTATGTAGAGATCTCGGTAGAACGCAAGAATTTTATAGGAATTTTACAGAAAAAATTCGAAATGGATAGAATTCCTGTGTTACAAACAGTGCCTTGAGTTTCAGGGAGAGTTTTCAGGCTTTGTCACTGGCATAGGCTTTTGGGCTGGCGATGTAGTAGCGGGCTCGATGTGGGCTGGATTTAGGACGTCCTAGGTTAGGGCAGCGTTCAATATGGCTTAAACCATAGGTTTAAGCTTATTTTTGCACTATTCATAATTTCATCTTTTTCTGAATTTTTGACTTTTTTTTAGCTTTTTTGTCGGTTCTTTTTTTCTCGTATTCGTTTGCGTTGTCTATGATGGGCTAACATATTTTTTATATTTTCAATTTTTAAATTTAATTATGTTAAATAAGCCTCTCTCATTCTGATGTTTTTTTCACCACTACAGTGTTTTCATCCATAAGCTTTCAGCTTTCAGCCGAACCGATCACCACCTAGATCATCTCACACTGACACTATGGCACCAAAAAAAAAAAGAAAAGAAAAGAACTCCGTCGAGGTCCCGCCGCCTACGGCGATGATGGCGCGGGGATAGGCGGCGTGTGCTGGGGCTGGTCCGGCGAATGGCGTGGCTGGGGTTGGCGGCGGCGATGTTGTACGCGGGCATGATGTGCGGGAGAGGGCGGCGTGGGTTCTCCGATAATGCGGCGGAATAGGGTATCTGGTGGGGAAGGTATCCCACGCACATTTTGTTTACGGGATGAGCTTATCTTTGCTCTTCGGACGATTTGGTAGGAGAAAGATTCGATTTTTAGGAATATTTTTGGCTAGTTTTTGTGCAATTTCTATTCGTATAAATGTGTGAAATGTGATTAGTCGGGAGAATTCAAATTTTAGGAGAAAACTAGTCATCTACTCGTACGTTGCAACGAAATTTATTAGATATACAGAGAACTATACTATAGAAAATGCTACTCTGGTTAGTTGAAAAGTAGAGAGTGATGATAAGTTGAGAATAGAACGGTTGGAGGAGAAGGGACGTACGATCACCAACTCGTTCTTTTATAATAGTAACGATAATGGTACATGCTTTTGCTCTCTTAGGCACCTACTAGAAGCATAGTTTTCGAGTGGCAAAAACGCTATGCTTTGGAGTGGCAAAAACGAAAAGAGCAAACTTTTGATGCCAGAAACCATATTGCGCACATTTTGGGTGGCAGGAAATTTTTTTTCAAAAAGATTGGCCAGCAGAGTGCTATTCATCCTTTCCAGCAATGAACACATTTTCTATTGAGCCTCACAGTTTTATAATGTTAAACCCTCACATTGAGCTTTATTGATCCTCCCAGCAATGAACAGATTCCCCATCATTTTCTATTTCGATTTTTAGGACTTGGTGGAGATGGAGTGCCAGAGATGGAAGGGCAAAGGCGTGAACATCAAGTACGAGGTCAGAGGGAACCGAAAGGGGTACAAAGCCGGCGCGCTCAAGGAAGGATTGAGGCACGACTACGTGAAAGAGTGTGAGTACATTGCCATGTTCGACGCCGATTTCCAGCCAGAGTCCAATTTCCTCCTGAGGACAGTTCCATTCCTAGTGCACAATCCGGAGATCGCCCTTGTTCAGACTCGCTGGAAATTTGGTCAGTACATATGTGTTCTGTTGTTGTACTAACCGTGCGAATTTTAGTTTGACAAATGACAAAGATATGTTGTGATGACTCAATTGATCTAAGTGTCTGCATGCTATGTGTGCAGTTAATTCTGATGAGTGTCTATTGACAAGATTCCAAGAAATGTCATTGGACTACCACTTCAAGTTTGAGCAAGAGGCAGGGTCTTCAGTGTACTCATTTTTCGGCTTCAATGGTACAGTATGTTTCCTCATGTATAGTTCAACCACCCAACTCAGCATATTAAGTAATCTGCTGACCTTGCAATAGTGATTTTTCTCATCTTTCAGGAACAGCTGGTGTCTGGAGGATCGCAGCAATTGACGATGCTGGGGGTTGGAAGGACCGGACAACAGTAGAGGACATGGACCTGGCTGTTCGCGCGACACTGCAGGGCTGGAAGTTCGTTTATGTTGGTGATGTAAAAGTACGCCGTGCTCATTTACTTGCTTGTCAGCAATTAGAGAATTTAATAAGAAACAAACCTGATGATCCACAGAATGCTGCGTATGTATGTGGTTAGGTCAAGAGTGAGCTACCGAGCACATTCAAGGCATACCGGTTTCAGCAGCATAGGTGGTCATGTGGACCGGCAAACCTGTTCAAGAAAATGATGGTAGAGATTTTAAAAAACAAGGTTAGTGTTTTGATCAGGCTGCCTTTGGCAAATGCATGACATCATCTTATTGCCTGACATGTTCACCCTTTTCTTTGTGTAGAAAGTGTCATTTTGGAACAAAATCCACCTCTGGTACGATTTCTTCTTTGTCGGGAAGATTGCTGCTCACACAGTGACATTCATCTACTATTGCTGTGCGATCCCGGTGTCAGTTTTGTTCCCTGAGATTCAAATTCCTCTCTGGGGTGTGGTCTATGTTCCAACTGTTATCACCCTCTGCAAAGCTCTTGGAACACCGAGGTAACAAGCATTCCAAGATTCAAGTTTCAGAATGACAGTTGTAATAGTATTGTTACGACCAGTAACACTGGAAAATTTCTCTCTGTTACAGTTCATTTCACCTGGTGATTCTCTGGGTCCTCTTTGAGAATGTCATGTCATTGCACCGGATAAAAGCAGCAGTAACTGGTATTCTAGAGGCTGGAAGAGTCAATGAGTGGGTTGTCACCGAGAAGTTGGGAGACGCCAACAAGACAAAGCCAGCCACCATTGAATCAGATGCTGTGAAAGTGATAGATGTGCAGCTAACAACGCCCCTGGTACCAAAGCTCAAGAAGAGGCGAACAAGATTTTGGGAGAAGTAAGCAAAGCTTATCGTCAAACAATATACCTTTGAAATACTAAATACAAAATTTTACCGACCTGTGAGAATGTACATACTGCAAAGGAGACATAACTTTGTAGTTTTTGGCAAATGTTTATACATGTCTCCTTTGTATCAGGTACCATTGCTCGGAGCTTTTTGTCGGAACCTGCATAATTCTATGTGGTTGCTACGATGTGCTTTACGCAAAGAAGGGATACTACATCTACCTCTTCCTTCAAGGCCTAGCTTTCCTCGTCATCGGTTTTGAGTATATCGGCACAAAACCTCCTTGCGCTGAATAAGTTTCCATTGATGGAACTGACATGCGTGCTTACGAGAAATTGCGTGCAAGTAAAGCCTCTCTCCTGCACATATCAACTTCAGAACATATCGATCATGGAGCATTCTTCCCGTCAGTCTTGGTCAGATTTGATCCAACCATTCTTTACTTCCAAGAAGGCTATTCAAATAACATCGTCATTCTTTTGATAATAACAGTATTAACTGAAGCACCATCACAAAAAGATTGGTGCAACAGCATTCCATTCAGATCCTGTAGAGATGCATTTCTCACACTCGCAAGAATAACAGCAGCTGTAAATGAAATAACATGCTTTACCGATTACTGTAGATCTCGAAAATTAGCCTACTCTTTTTGCCAATGTACTGCTGTAGCTTTTCAGTCATGTAACAGAGAATCATCAGCACCCTCAGTCTATATCCTGTGCAGTAGGCTAAAACTTGTAAATGTACACTGTTTCTGAACACCAATAATTCTGTCAAATACTCAAATTCAGACAGATCTTGAAAATGCATTATAAATGCAGCATGTAAACTTAGGGCCCGTTGATATTGGCATTTGCTGATAGTTTTTGGCTTTAGCTTATAAATAGTAACAACTTGTGAAGAGCCATACAGAGAGAAAAACTTGCGCACGATTTTGACCGATATAAGTGAAGTTACTATAATGTGAACTATAATCGACTAGTAGACACTGCCTTGAAAAGACATCACGTTTAAAATTTATATATTATAGAAAAACCATTTACTGTAGAAAAACAGTTTTTAGAAGACAATATAAACATGGCCTTAATAAACCCTAGAAGCAAGCATTACCTCTTATATGCCATTTCACTAGCTTCGGTATTTGGCTTAAGCCATTTGGAATACGTCAGCTTTTAATTTTGTTTTTTTTTTATATTTTGGAATTTTTACTTTTGTTTTTTTTCTTTTATTCCTTTGTATTGTCCGTGATAATATAACGTTTGTTTCATTTTTTGACTCCAAAAAAATTAACATCCGCTGCAGTGCATTTGCAAGCAAAAACCAACAGGTAAAGCTAGGAACCAGGACTTTTAAGCTGGTTCGAGCGCCCTAGAGTTCCTAATACTGGTCACGCAAATCGACGCACGATTTGTGTAAACAATTAGAATAGTTCACACTTTTTTCCCCAAGACCAGAAGAGTCAACCAACATGCATGTGGATTTTATTCTGTTGTTCTTATTCTCCCGAGTTCCAACAATGAATATAATCTACCCCGCAACAAAAACACACAAAAAAAAGATGGACATGATCTGCACATTATTGTTTCTCTATTCTTAAATCCTAACTATGAATGACTTGCATCGAAGCTAACACGATCGAACGGATGATAATCCTTCTTAACGCGACTGAATGATTTTGAGTTTGCACCTTGTCACGGATGATAATTCGAAACAGCAAACCATGCCTTGCTGTGCCACTGGGCTTATTCATCGTAGTTTGTTTTGCTCTTAGATTAATTGCCAACGACATCTGTTTGGAAGGTACCTCTCTAAAAATAATCAACCGTCGATTTGCCGAGCGGTAATTTAGAAAGAGGAAATATTGTAAACATGAGAAATTTAGTAATTATTCTTTGACTTAACCTTATATGTTAGCCCTAACCCTCGCCTCTTGCTTGCCTGTCGCCGTAATCAATCTTCTGTGTCGGTGGTCTTCTGGACCAACTGTAATCAGCTGTGCTCTTCCCCCTTCCCCTTCTCCACCGTTCGTCTTGCAAGCTCCTCCGGTCCTCTCTTTGCCTTTATACGGACCTTTCCACTCATTCAGAGTCAGTCTCACCCATAAAATCTGTGGTGGCAATTTCTATCTACCTATTGTAACAATATATGTTGCAAATAACACACAGAAAAATAGAGACAAGAGATAATTTTTATGCGAAAACCATTGCAGAAAAAAACCACGGACGCTCAAAGTCAAATCACTATAATAAGAAGAGATTACAATGGAGCGCTTTCTTTTCCTATAGGCTACTGGGGTACAAACATAGTGTGAGAGAAAAGAGTCCTACATGGAGAGGAAATCGAATCAGAGTCGGTTGCTATAGATTGACACCACGTCTGATACAACATGTGCATGCACCTGCCATGCCACGTCTGGCATGAGGCGATGAAGTGTCCTACACGGACACGATGAATTTCGATCAACTTTAACAATCCCCATTTTGAGCCGAACTCCTTCTAGTAGTCGAAGAATATGATAGACTCATCCAATAAAATTATCATGTATACCTTGAGCGTCGAAAGTCTAAAGGACTAGTGAGTAATACCAAGTCTGAGCATAGCTTAAAGTTAGATGCAGGAACTGACTCTATCAACATATCAGTTAGATTATCATAAGTGCTTATCTTGCATACTTTAATATCACCTTGAGTTATGACACCTTGAATGTAGTGATAACTGATATCAATGTGCTTTGTTCTCTCATGGAACATTTGATCTTTTGTAAGGCAAATAGTACTCTGACTATCACAAAATATTATAGTGCAAGATGTACTTCTACAAAGTTCAGTAAATATCTCTTAGCCAAATGGCTTCTTTGCAAGCTTCAGAAATAGCCATATATTCAGCTTTTGTAGTAGACAAGGCAATGGTAGCTTGCAAACTTACTTTTTAGCTAATGGCACACCCTCCAACAGTGAACATATAACTAGTGAGAGATCTTCTTTTATCTAAATCTCCAACAAAATCAGAATCCATATAACCAACGAGTCCATTACTAGGTCTTTCTAAACTGTAAACAAGCATTAGATGTGCCCCACAAATATCTGAAAATCCATTGAACTACTTTCTAATGCTCTTTTCCAGGATTAGCCATGTATCTACTAACCGCACTTCATGATTGAGATAAATTGGGGCGAGAACCTACCATGGCATACATAAGCGAACTAACTGCACTCGCATATGAAACTTTAGACATGTACTCAATTTCATCATTTGATTGTGGACATGGCGCTGAAGAAAGTCTGAAATGTGCAGCTATGGGAGTACTCACATGTTTGGCCTTATGTATGTTGAAATGACGAAGAACTTTATCGATATATCCCTTTTGACCTAGATATAATTTATTAAACTATATGTCTCTAATGATTTCCATACCAAGAATCTTCTTCACTACACCGAGATCTTTTATCTCAAATTCACTATTTAATTGTGCCTTCAACTTTGAAATTTTAGTCTTGTCTTTTGCAGCAATCAACATATCATCAACATATAGGAGCAAATAAATAATTGAACCATTAACAGTCTTCAAGTAAACACAACTATCATAATTAAATATTTTAAAATTTTGAGATATCATAAAGAAGTCAAATCTCTTGTACAATTGTCTAGGTGATTGCTTCAAACCATAAAGAGATTTCTTCAATTTGCATAGAAAATTCTCCTTTTCCCGGGATGACGAAACCTTCCGATTGCTCCATATAAATGTCTTCTTCTAATCCCCATATAAGAATACAGTTTTCATATCCAATTGTTTAAGCTCATAATCATGCATAGCCACAATGCTGAGTAAAGTGTGAATAGAACTATGCTTCACAACAGGGGAAAAGACATCTATAAAATTAATACCTGCAATTTGGTTGTATCATTTTGCAACTAGCCTTGCTTTGTACCTAACCTTTTCGGTTGGTGAAACTCCTTACTTCTTGAAGATCCATTTGCAGCGAATAGACTTCTTCTCAATTGGCAACTTGACCAGCTCCCAAGTGCTATTCTTGTCAAGAGATTCCATCTCATCATATATGGCAATCATCCATCTTTCTGAATCACTAGAAGAGATAGCCTCTGCATAAAATGAAGGTTCTGCAGTACCTTCAACTTCTTCTGCCATATTTAAATAATAAACCACAACATTGGCTTCTTCAATCAATTTCTTAGGAGGCTAAATGTTCCTCCTCTCTCTATCAACTGCAATGGAACGATGTGTTGGCGGCTCAACAATAGGGGTTTCTGAAATATTTTCCTTGTCGACTTCTAGTGTAGATCCTGAATCAATAACATGTTCCACCTGCACGCTTGATTGCTTCTCAATGGGAACATCAATATATGGCTTATCATACAACATATCAGACTTATCAAAAGTAACACTTTTGCTAATAACCACATTTCTAGTTTCAAGATTCCACAATTTATATTCTTTCACATCAGTTTTATAACCAAGGAAAATACACTTAACTACTCTAATTTACCGTTGTTAACATGAGCATAAGCATAACAACTAAATGTTCTTAAGTTTGAATAATCTAATGGAGAGCATAAGCATTACAACACTTACCGGTTGTTGTAATCCCGATCGAATCGGTTCTCATGTAATCTTGCATTATAAATAAAGCTAACCCAAGAGGTAGCTTCACACTTGACCCACGCAGGTTTGGACGACACTAGAGACCATGTTTGCATCGTGCACCAGGGCAAGAACCATGCAAGTGCGCATCCAACTTGCAAACGTGAAGAAGGACATGGCAACGTCTAACTACTTCCATATGGTGAAGAGTCTTGCCGATACAATGACCTCCATAGGTCGTCCGCTCCAAGAGGAGGAGATTGTGTTGTACCTACTCACGGACTCGACACAAACTATGATGTATTTGTCACCTCGATGATCGCACGGTCGGACCCGATCGGGTTACATATACATTACGATCCTCGATCGCTCCGGGATCTTCGACCATGTTCAAGCCGCTACGATCACCTCCTGCGGTAAATGCGACCACGTTGAAGAGGCTCGACCACCTCACGAGTCTCTATCAATAAAAAATTATTAATGAATGTAATGTAATAGAAAAAACAATTCCGCCTTTTCTGTAATCTCCATCTGAGTCGCATGGTCATCAACTAACATATGCCTCCTCGGTGCTCACTATTGGCTTCACACTCTAATACACTCACTAGGTGTAATAAGATAACAAGTCCTTCTATTCTCCGTATGGCAAAGCTACTAAAAATGACTATCTTTCTTTCAAATACAAATGGTACTAATCTCATTAACAAGAATGCAAACTCACGCTAGGGTTAAACCCACATAAAATTGACAAGCAAAAATGACGACTGAGCTAACCCCCGTATGATACTAGTGGTAGCTTTGTATGAGTACAATGAGAAACAAATGCTTGAAAAGTCTGTTGATCGGTACACATCATCACTCCTCATAACGTTCTTCTGGGATCATTTCAAACCTTTAAATATATACAAGATTCAATCAACATAAACATTCCCTTTGAATAGACAATAATGAGCACACATGCACTTGATTTCCAAAGAAACAAATAACTGAAATAATACAAGGTCAACTAGGAGAGTATCAACTATAATATAATGCCCCTAATGACTAATCACGCTACAAACAACGTAAGATAGAACTCTACCCGTCTCTCTGGGCTTCGATAGCATTACATATGATCTTTAAAACCTTGTTTACTGTCACATGACACTTCGTATTGCATCCAAGCTTCAACAGCTTCTGAACCTAAAATAATCTTTAATGTTATGATAAACGAATCCAATCATTGTTTACTACTATACACATGAATATCACAAAAATTCACATACAAATTCAAAACAATGGGAATCAACATTCCTTTGTTTAAAATAAATTATTAATGATTTTATAAACTCAAATTACAAACAACTTAGTCATTTTACTATATGGTTTAAACCACCATAGTATAAAACACAGCTAATATCAACATTATTCAAAAAACAAAAGAATAAACAGACTTTCAAACTAAATTGTCAATTCAAATGTTTTGAACTTCAATCATTTAAATTGTTCAATCAATTTGCAAGAACCATAGGAAATAAAACTTTTGTTTTCATCAAACTAAAAAATTAACAATTGTTCTATTCTTTACAAACAATGTTATATATAATTAGATGATACACAAAAATATGTGTATAATAGCTATATATTTATACACAAAAAATAGTTTTCATTCCTTTTGATGAGACAAATCTATATATTGATATGCAATTTGAAAAAGTGATAGAAGTAAAGCAATCATGATAAATTTTAATTTCAAAATATATAATTTTATGATGCTATTCTTTTCGCATGATCATAAATTCTTTTCCCATAAAATTTATTTATTTAAAATAAATTTTCCTTGCATAACAAAACATGAATAATATTGATATAAGAGAATACAAATACCTAAAGTTTGATTTTACGTGTTAAGAGACTGATACATTTATTAATGAATGCAAAAAATGAAACAATCAATCAGACTAAATAATTTTGAATAAAAATTCCATTATCTAGTTCCTTTTATCTATACCTAATTATATTTTTTCAGTTAAATCAAATTTACAAAATCTAAAATCGTATTCTAAATTCTCCTTGCATTAAGAAAATCTAACCTAAACTATTTTCAATCAAAATTTATCTCTTCTCTTAAATATAAATTTTATAATTTGAAAAATTTACATAGACAAGAGTACTGGTCTAAATTGACCATTAAAACAATGCTCGATATACTGATTTCAAACAGAAAAACATTAATATACATTTCAAATTCATGATGAAACTTTCACATTGAAAATTTCATAATTGAAAAGCTTGAGAGAGATGATTTATAAACTAAAATAACATTGATTCATGATTTCTTTTGTAAGAGTTAAAAATTAGCAATAAAAATTTCAAAAGAATATTTGAGAAATTTGGTCATTATTTTAAATTAAATAATTTGAAGATTGTTTTGAAAGTGACAAAATTTAATCACCTTTGAGTTTGATGACTTTTAAAATAAAATTTAAAGAAAATGTATGAAACAGAAAATGGGACTTCTTGATTAAATAATTTACCAAAGGCTGAATTTGAATATAGATTTATATCAAATTCTTTAAAACAATTATTCAAGTCTTTGAAGAATGAGATAGCTATGAAAATGAAACTCAGAACTAAATTTGAATAGAAATTTATATTTTTTACCTTTCTACAAGTTTTTTTTAGAAATCTAAAGTCTTTGCATTCCCTTACAAAAATTTTTCTTATTTTCCTTTTATTTCCTTTATAAACTTTTTTATAAATCTAAAAAATGACATTTGTCATTAAAATTACTTTATGATATTTTCAAAGACACCTTGTATTATTCAAGTTTATATTGAAACCCTTAAAGTTTCTGAATCCTGAGAGAATTTTGTTCTTAAAACCTAATATTTTTGGCTGAAAAATTTTTCCAATAAAGTTATAAAGCATCATTGAAATGACATATTTTAATTGCCTTAGATTGTTTTAAATGAGTAACAATCAGATATAGATACATTGGACATTTTATGAAAGATAGTAAACAAAGCTTGAAAATTTGAAACATTATTAAATGAACTTCAAAGGAATAAGAGAAAAAGTTTGAATCTCAATACTATGTAAGATGATAGCTGATAAAATGACAAATTTGGGATGGTTATAATGTGATTTGCAATTTCCAATAAACATTGACTCACTTGCAAAATTTTAAAAGTTTAACAATACTATAACACTTTAAATTTCAGATGCAAAAGCTGGGTATTTAAACATAATTTATGTGAGTTTAATCCTTGGTATTTGTAAGTACCAATGAAACATTTGATTCAAGCATCATTTTGAATTAACAATAATTATATGTTAAACTTTTACAATTTTAAACATGGTTTGTTACATTATTTTAGAATATTTACAATTTAGTTAACAAACAAATCTAATAATTTGTACTAATTTGAAAATTTGACTTTAAACTTAACAAAATTTATTAAGAATTATAGTTTACTTTGAACTTTTAAATTCCTTATTATTGCAATGGTTGGCAGATTGTCCCTATTCATCTCTTGCCTATCATATAATTTACAGGGAACCTTTAATGATTTCTGAATCACACCAGTGGGGCATATAAAAATGTACTGTTCAAGCATTGTGATTTGGCAGTTTCTCAATTGCTTCTTTGATTGTGAATTCACTTTTTATTAACCAATCCATCTTCAGTACTTACTTTACTTGACCCAAATTGGTGGCCTTATTGCATTTTGCAAATGCAATTATTTTAACTAACTTCTACATTGTTTTCTTCTACAATTTGTATTGAATGAAGTAGGAAATACTGGCATCTTACTAGAGCTTTCATATTGCATGCATTCCCTTATTTTGCCTATTCGGTTTGCTTTGATGGAACTTTTCACAATGGGCACTAGAATCCAATTTACATCAAAGATTTGACTTTGCTTGTTAAGTGTTTGGATGTTTCCCTTTTTTGAGTACTTTTGTGATTTCTTCTTCTAATCTAGCTTGCTTTTCTTTCCCAAGTCATTTAATTCTTGGCTAGCATGTTTCCTCCAAGTTATATCATCATGAAATACTCTTATTAACAATTTTGCAACATGAGATGCTCAAATATCCCCTACAATAAGAATATCGCCTAAGAGTACAAATTCTATTCTAGGTCAAGGTTTGCAATCCTAGAGTGCAAGCAATCAATTTAATTCTATGAATGTAAATTGCTTGAATGTAAATAAGGAACAACGAAACAAACCACAATTTGACACGGTCTCTTTTACCGTGGTGTTCGGAAAGTTACCGCTCTCCCTAATCCACGTTGAGGTTAGCCCGGACGAATCGGACCGGCTCCACACATTGCCGAAACACCTCAATCCACTAGTGGTAGCTCTTTCCGCCTCCGGTAGGTGAGCTCCAACCTTCACAACTTTGCCGGGCCTTCTCACAACCTTCGTTGAGAAGATCACACGCACCCACGCCTCAACGCCGTCTAGGAGTCGGTAAACTCCAAGAGTAATAAGCCAAGTCCTTCGCTTGACTCTCACCACGTGCAGCGGATGCACAAGCTCATTGGACACAAGGTCCTCACCTAGAGGCAACACATGCACTCTAGTCCTCTTCTCCTTTTCACAAAGTGCAACACATGCACAATAGAGTGGAGAACCTCAAACTAGCTCAAGGGTTAACAAATGAATGCACCAAAGAACATCTCCAACCGGCCTCAAGGGGTATAAATACCCCACATCAAAAACTAGCCGTTGGAGCAAAGTCACGAAAAATTCGGACGAGCGGAACTGGCCGCCAACCACGGCCTAGTACCGCTCCACTTCGACGCTATTTATGTGGCTATGTCGAGCTTCGAACTAGCCGTTACACGGCGGTGGTAGTACTGCCGTTCTTTTTAGGTAGTACGCTCACCGGTAGTACCGCAAAGTCGGCGCAGCATTCCGTTCAAATCGAGCCCAAACTTGGCGCTCTGGAAAAAAGGGTCCGCTCGGGGTTCGAACTTCCGGAGCCGGTAGTACCGCAACACATGCCAAGCTTCACTCACGGTAGTACCGCTTCCATAAAGCCGTACTTCGATTCTCTGAGCGATCGAGATATCTCAGCATTTTTGCAAAACACATTTGCAAACTATGATATCATGCACACAGGATTACACATGATTTCCAACAAGTTGCAAAACACATTTGCACACTTTTGAAATCATGACGCAAAGATTAAATATGAGCTACAACCATTTGCAAAACACATTTGCAAATCTAAGCCTCATATTACAAGGAGTAGAAAAACATGGACTTCAAGCACTTGCAAAACACATTTGCAATGCATAGTCCTATGTCACAAAGAATCAACACATGAGCTTCAACCATTTGCAAAACACATTCGCAAATACAAGCCTCATGTCGCAATGAGCTAGACGAGGTGAGGTTGAGCTATCAACACATGATGAGTCTCAAACTACTAGACATGACCCCTCTTAATAGTACGGCAACCTATACTAGCAATCCGGTCTTCCAACCAAACACCAAGACCGGTAAAAGACTAGGAACACATCCTTAGCCCTAGCCACTCATACCTTTGCCTTGGGTCATCATCTCGATAAGCATTAACACATAATGCATTCTTCTCATCAACTCCATCAACACATGATGGTTTTTACTTGATCAACACATGATCACCTTCATGCATCAACTCATGATGCATCTTCTTCATGATGACAAACATCTTTCTTTCACATGGTATCGAGCCTCGATCTAAACCCGATTTCATCTTTCCATCCAAATGATGACCACCTCTCATATATGCATTAGCATCTTCCTCTTCCTCTATGAGCACAGCCATGAACTCAAAGTCTTCTGCTCCCATCACCACATCTTCCTTCAACCACTTTGTCACAGTCAAACTGAATCGTGACAATTATCTACTATGGAAGACTCAATTCATCCCATATCTTCGGAGCCAGAATCTTCTTGGTTATGTGGATGGGTCTGCTAAACCTCCGGCACCGGTCATCACCTAGATGACACAAGAAGGTGCTACTCAGGTTCCAAATCCTGAGTATCTTGTGTGGTTCCAGCAAGATCAACTAGTGTCGAGTGCAGAGGAGATTCTCTTCCATGTGTTGTTCCACACTTCGGCCACGCAGGTTTGGACGACACTAGAGACCATGTTTGCATCGTGCACCAGGGCAAGAACCATGCAAGTGCGCATCCAACTTGCAAACGTGAAGAAGGACATGGCAACGTCTAACTACTTCCATATGGTGAAGAGTCTTGCCGATACAATGACCTCCATAGGTCGTCCGCTCCAAGAGGAGGAGATTGTGTTGTACCTACTCACAGGACTCGACACAAACTATGATGTATTTGTCACCTCGATGATCGCACGGTCAGACCCGATCGGGTTACATATCTGTTACAGTCCTACGACTGCTCCAGGATCTTTACGACCATGTTCAAGCTGCTACGATCACCTCCTGCAGCCGTACGACCACGTTGAAGAGGCTACGACCACCTCCTGAGTCTCTACGACCGCTAGCTCTGTTGGTTCTCCGACCACGCAGACAGTCGTTACGACCACACTGTGATCTCTTTGATCATGCCTCGCTGCTCCGATCTTGTAGTCATAAATCTCAATTGAAGTTACGACCACGTTCACCGCTTCGTGCTGCACTTCCTTAAACCACGGTTGATCACCATAGTTGTAGCTCCTTACAACCACACAGTGATTCTATCGACTGCTGTGGTCGTAATGACTTACGACCACGTCTCCCCGTTGTGGTCGTAACGACTTACGACCACGCCTTCTTGTTGTGGTTGTAACGACTTACGACCACGTCTTCTTCACTGTGGTTGTAACGACTTACGACCACGTCTTCAACTCAGTGATCGTGGTCGTAACTCCTTTACGACCACGTCTATGAACACAATGAACTCGATAAACTTCTAGAGCCAAACCGCTCTTCTCTTCTCTTTATTTCTTTCTCTCGATCACATCAATCGCTCTCTCTTGCCTCTCGATTACATTGATCGCCTTGGCCTCTCTCACCCTTCTCGCCTCTCTTATTCACCGTACTCTCCGGTTACATGACTCTGCCTTTTATACCCTGTTCAAAGACTCTGACTCGGTTACGATTACGACTACTACTTGAACTCGGCTACGACTTCGACTACGACACAAACTCGTGTACGACCACGACCACACTCGTATATGACCACGACCTGGACCCGTATGTGACCACGACCGAACTCGTACACGACTCCGGTCACTCATACAGGACCGGGTCTACGACCACGACTGGAAAAACAAGATTGCAACTCTAACAATATCTCTATGCCCAGCTTCTCAATTTTGAGTTGAGGCAGGAGATCAACAACTTGTCAGTGCAGGTTGAAGCTTCAGCCAACAACGTTGTTCGCAAAATAGCAATGCTCATGGCGGCGGGTCGCACACTGACAGGCGAGGACGCAGCTGTGGACATAGCCAGCCAGGACGAGGAGATGGACAACAAGGAGGAGGTTGCCCAACCTGTCAAGTCTATGGCAAGCAGGGACATGACGCTCTTCCCTGCTACCACAGATTTGATGACTTGTATCAGGCCAAAGATCTTCGCGTCGCTGCTGCAGCCTACTACTTAGTAGACACAAATTGGTATGCTGATTCTGGTGTGACGGATCATCTCACAAGTGATCTAGATAGACTGTCCATGAAGGAGCAATACAAGGGAAATGACCAAATTCATGTCGCCAACGGGGTAGGCTTGTCAGTCTCTCATGTAGGTAATTCTCATATTGCTTGCTCTCATGGTCCTTTGATTCTTAAGAATATGCTTCATGTTCCAAGCATTAGCAAAAACCATCTCTCTGTTCATAGGCTAGCTAGTGATAACAGAGTCTTTCTTGAGTTTCATCCAAACTTCTCCACGCAGAGAATTCTTCTCGAAGGCCCATGTAGGTAGGGGTGGAAACGGATCGGATACGGTCGAATAGTCTCAAATACGAATACGGATTTATGTTTTTAAAACGGATACGGATACGGATTCGAACATTCTCGAATATGAATACGAATCGAATGTCGTAACGAATACGAATTCGAATCGGATATATGCTTAATTCGGTCGAATACGAATATCCTCCTACGAATGTTGTAATCGACTGGTTTTTCCAATTAGTGGTTTTAAATTCAAATTTTGACATTTGAAATTTTCTCAAAATATGATTTCCACAGTTCATATTTCTGGCACCATTGTTTATTCGCACATGTAGCCTACACGGTAGCAATTGTATCCATCGACCAAAACTGTAAACATCACCTTGTTCTATAATGATCTCAGATTCCTGGAATTCAGGCACTTTATAGTTTAGTAATGCACGCATCCGACTTGACAAATGGCAGCAGGTAGAAGCAGTCGCCGGCCGGAGTGTACTAGTTGAGGACTTGATGTCTTGGCTCTTGAGTCTTGAGTACTAGTTGAGGAAATCTGGAAATGAGGAGTTGAGGAGTTAGTCTTGAGTCTTGAGTACTAGTTGAGCGAAACGAGGAGTGTACTAGTTGAGGTCTTGGCTCTTCCTCTTCCGCTCTTGGCTCTTGACGCTGTGACGGAGACACGCTACTTCGCTGAGTTCGCTCTCGCTCGCCAGCGTCGCCGCTCGGACGCTCAGTACTCGCCACTCGCGTCGCCAGGCAGTCGCTAACTTGCCACACCCAGACTCTCGCTCGGTCTCGGATGCTCGGCTGGCCCAGACTTGCCACTCGGCACTCGGTATCTCGGTTGACTGAATGAGTAAATGACTCGTGAGTACTGAGTCGTGACTCGTGACTCCCGCGCGGCCGCGCGTGACTCCTGCCTTGGCGTGCCATTCGCGCCATGGAGAATTGGCGATTGGCGAGCTGGTGCCCGGTGGCAATACGAATACGAATACAAATACGAATACGGATGTTCTCGAATGCGAATACGAATACGAATATTCTCGAATACGAATACGAATACAAATATTCTCAAATACGGATACGAATATTGTCGAATACGAATATGAATATTTTCGAATACGGATTTTTGCTTACCACATTCACATTTTCTCGAATACAAATATCGGATAAAACGAATTATCCGTTACCGTTTTCCACCCCTATATGTACCGGGGGGGGGGGTTATATCCTCTTCCTTCCGCACTTCTTCGGTCTGCTCGCCACTCATCTATGTCAACATCTCTACTTGCTCAACATCGCACAACCTCTGTTCAGTGTCCAAGATCTTCTCTGACTGCTGTGAAGATCACTCATGAACAGTGGCACCGACGACATGGACATCTTGCGTCAGCTACTCTTCAGCAAATTTTTAGTTCCAATCATTTTCGGCCTAGTGAAAATAAAGATGGTCATGTTTGTGACGCATGTGTCCAAGCAAGATCCATCAATTTCCTTATCGGTCTTCAACTCATGTTACAACTTCCCCTTTAGAACTCATACACTGATGTTTGGGGCCCTGCTAGAATTTCAGTTGGTGGGTTTAAATATTATGTGAGTTTCATTGATGATTACAGTAGATTCACATGGATTTATCTTCTAAAGTGCAAGTCTGATGTTGGCCGAATTTTCCTTAAGTTTCAAAGCATTGTTGAGCGCTTGCTTGATTCTAACATCAAATCCATTCAAATAGACTGGGGTGGCGAGTACTAGAAATTACATAGTTTCTTTAGCGAAATCGGTATACAACATCATGTCTCATGTCCTCATATCCATCAACAGAACGGTATTGCTGAACGTAAAAACATAGGCACATAGTTGACACTGGTTTTACTTTGCTCGCTCAGGCTTCCATTCCTGTATGGTTTTGGGATGAAACATTTCTAACTGGTTGTTATCTCAGTAATCGTCTTCCGAGTCCTGTCATCCAAAATACTACTCCTCTCCAACGTCTTCTCAAGACACCCCCCCGATTACACTCAATTGAGGGTCTTCGGCTGCGCACGGTGGCCCAACTTGTATCCATACAATGCGCGAAAGCTAGGACTCAGATCTCAATAGTGTGATAATCAACTAGGAGACTTGATTTTAACCAACTTTGCAGATGTTTCTATGTCTTCAGGATCAGGTCAGGTGCCCCCAGTTGACACTGCTATTGCCGGTACAAAAGATTCTGAAATCCCTCGAGAAGAGCAGCGGCTCTGCACCAGGTTGAGGAACAATATACGATAGCCAAAGCAATACACAGATGGCATAGTGCTATATGATGTGCGGCGTAGAGCATTTTTTTTGCAGCAGAACTCACGTCTCACAAAGCAGCCCTAGAGGATTCACGATGGCGGGAGGCAACAGATTCAGAGTTTCAGGCTCTGCAGAAGAATAACACATGGATACTTGTCCCACGACAGCATGGTCAGAATCTGGTTGACTGCAAATGGGTTTTCAAAATCAAACAAAAGGCATATGGGACACTGGACCGGTATAAAGCAAGACTAGTAGCAAAGGGTTTTAAGCAATGGTATGGTATTGATTACGCTCACACTTTTAGTCCGGTTATCAAACCGACTGCAGTGTGTGTGATTCTGTCACTTGCAATCTTGAAGGGGTGGAATCTCTGGCAAATTGATGTCCAAAATGCAATTTTTCATGGTGTTCTTGAGGAGGATGTCTATATGAGCCAACCGCCTAGATATGATGATAGCAAGCATCAGAAGTATGTGTGCAAACTTTAGAAGGCCTATATAGTTTAAAACAGCCACCTCGAGCATGGTTATTTAGATTGAGTTCAAAATTGGTTGAGCTTGGTTTTGTTCCATCAAAGGCAGATACATCACTTTTCACTCCCAGAAGTCCTAAGGTTACAATGTATATGTTGATATATGTTGACGACATACTCATCGCTAGTTCTTCTATTGAAGCTACTGATCGATTGATCCAAAGACTTGACAGATGACTTCGCCATCAAGGATCTCGGGAATCTGACTTACTTCCTGGGAATAGAAGTCACTCCAATCAAAACTGGCATGTTACTTACTCAGAAGAAGTATGTGACAGATTTACTCAGAAAGACAAATATGCTCGAGTGTAATCCATTGCCCACGCCCATGTCAAGTTCAGAGAAACTCCAGGGAGAATGGCATAGCTCTCTCAGATGTTTTTCAGTATAGACTTTACTCAGTGCCTTTTCAGATTCTAATCGGGCTAGGTGTGCAGATGACTGGAGATCAACAAATGGTTTTGTTATTTTTATTGGACCAAATATAGTGTCTTGGAGTTCAAAGAAACAGCAAACTATGGCACGTTCAAGCACATAAGCCGAGTATAAGTCGTCGGCCAATACCACAGCAGTGATCCACTTAAATAAGTTTAGTGACCTAGATACCTCGTTTGAAAGCTAGGTGACCTACTTGAACCATCTAAATAAGTTCGGTGACATGCAACACAATATACTCTATCAAAATACTAGTGCCAACACAATATACCATATCTTTGAAAGGGGCACATATAAATTTTTCAAAAAAGAAAAGCTTGACACCATGCGCAGAGTGTGAGAACATAAATTCAAATGGCCAACGTAAAGTGTGCTTGTACCGGCGCTTCTCAAATACAGTCTATACAGACACGCAGAGCAGATTGGACACTAGCGGTAAGAATCGGCCACGAATATACCTGCTTAATCATTGTTGTAATCTTTTTAACACATATGCCCAATGTAGCAACTGTTGTAAACTGCTTTATCAACTGCCACATTTTCCTTTATTCTTGCACCCCATCATCATGTATAAATTCAGACCTCAAGGCAATAAAGAATAGACTCAATTCACTCTCAATCACTTGTCTTAATTTTACTACAACACGTTATCAGCACTTTGCTCTCACGCAAGTGAAAAAGAGAAGAAGACAGAGATAGGTAATGGAAATTTGTGCACATCACAAAAAAGTTTTTCTGGACATCCTCTCTTTAGTGGATTCTCTGCACACAAGTCTTCATGGCCTTCTTGCTCCTCTCGTTGAGACACCACCACCACCACCAACTCCGGCGGCGACCACCGTCATCGCCACAGGCCATGGCTCACGGCCGACTCGTCGTCGTCCATGGGCGACGCACGGAGTTTTGCACCGCAAAGGCTCCACGTTATGGACCTTCTGGCGACCGGCCGCCGCCTCGCGTGCTCATCGCCGTCCGGCCTCCGGATCGCATCCCTAACCCCACATGCATCCTCCCGGAAGATGCATTTTCATTCACATAACATCGGAAAATGAAAAGGGAGAAGCGCCGTCGGGCTTCATGCCGCCCGGCATGGCCGGCGCGTATGGCACGGCCGGAGCAATGCCTGACGCCGGCCTTCAGCCTTGACCCGGCATGGCATGTGCATGGCGCCGGGCGAACCAATAATACTACGCGCGGTGGCGGCGCGTCCGGCGAGGATAATCAGCAGCGCGGACCTCAGCGCGCCCCGGCGCGTGGCTCCTCGGCGGCCGGCACGGCCCGGCACACAGCACCTCCGGCGCGGCCCGGCGCCGCGCGCTCCTCTGCGCGTCGGCTCGGCCCCAGCGACGGCCTCCGGTGCGGCACAGGCAAGCGACGCCCGGCGGCGGCGGGCGCAAGAACGCGCAGCGGCCGGCGGCGGTCGGCACGGCCTCCGGCATGGCCTGGCCAGCAGAGCACCCGGCCATGGCATGCCAATGCGAGGCGCAATGACCCGGCCACAAGAATCGGCGTGACGCGTGGCTGTGACAATGCCGACCGGCGGCGGCAAGCACCTGAGGCATGGCGGCGGCCGAGAGGCGAGGAGCGCAGGGCCTTGCGGCGGTGGGCGGCGGCCGGCCGGCCGCGGCGGGCGGTGGCTTGCCCGTGCATGCGGCGGCGGTGGGTATGGGTTGGGGAACCCTAAAATCCCCCACCCCTTCCCTTTTTATATGGATGCCCAAAATGGGCTTTTAGCCCAATAACCCCCCACCTCCCTCTTGGGCCTAAAGGCCGAATGGGCCTCGGCCAGATTTCTGAAAAATTTGCATTTTCCCCCCTGTAGTTCATGGAAAATGCAGATTTTCTTTTAAATAAAATTCCTGTTGTATTATTTGCAGTATAGTCCACCTGCTTATTTATAATTGTACTTGTACTGTTATAAATTTGTATTTCAGTCCCTACAGGACCTGAAATTTATGTAACTATTTAAATAAATGTGCATTCACATTTATATTTTTTTTACATATTTAGGATTATTTTATTGCAAATTATTTACAATATGCATTACGACCATATTTAAATTTGCTATCTTAGCAAATTTCAATTAAAATTCCCATTTAATGAGTACCATTGTACTTAATAATTTGGAATTTTTGCAAAATTTTATACCTCACATAAATACCAGAAAATCATAATTTATGGCACTTTGCTACGTTAATTTGTACGCTATGCCATACAATAAATTGGTGTTCATCACCAATATTATGATTATACGGTATTATAAATATAACAACACGTTATATTTATTTTGGGTATATATTCATTCAGATTTCAATACTCATATTGTTTTCCGCATATTTTGCAGTTTATTATAACATTACCATACACATTAATTTACCTCATGTAAATTTATGGTGTACTTTCATGTAGGTATTGAATGGCTACCAAAGATTTTGAGCCACTTGCTATCGATGGTACAAACTACCCTACATGGGCTATGGACTTAAAGATCAACCTCACCACACGTGGGTTGGAAAGAGTTATATTTAATCCTCCCACAGATCAAATTCCTCAGAATATGGTGAAATATTCCGCTTTAAACATATTACGGAATCACATACATCCAGTTTAAAAGCGGAATACGTATGAGGAAAATCCACTTACTTTATGGTTAGCCCTCAAAAATAGATATGAGCAGGAAGAAAGTCGTTCTTACACGAGGCTAATCATGAATGGGCACATCTTAGACTCCAAGATTTCAAAGCAGTTGGAGACTATAACCATGCCCTTCATACTATTTGCTCCAAATTGCGATTTTGTGAGAAGGAACCAGCAGATGAGGACAAAATAGAAGACTCTCTCTACTATGCTCCCATCGGACGAGTCCTGACAAAGAAGAATGGCGTCTTTGCAAATTACCAAACTTATTTTGATCTTATGCATACTTTACTTGAGCGAAAAAGCATCTTGAACTTCTTTTAAAGAACAATCGACAACGTCCCATTGGGTGCTCCACTTCACAAGTTCATGCTAATCAAAATTACACCAAGTTCAATGGTTTCAAACACCATTCAAAGAACTTTAAAGGTAAGCAGAACATAACATGAAGCAAAAACCAAGTGGATTCAAGAAAGGTAAAGGCAATTTTGGTAAGAAAAATGACAAAAGGAGACTTGTCAAAGTGTGGTTGTTACAACCATCCTACCAAGAAATATCGCACCAAGCATCTTGTGGACCTCTACCTCAAGTCATTGACTCAAGGCAAGAATGCTCAACCAAGAGATTTGAAGCACACTTCAATCTCACATCAAATGATGATGAAGCGGATGTTCTCAACAGTTCATTCAAGAACTCAAAGACACATGTACCCTCCAAAGAAGGATGATCTCATGTGCACCGAGGACACACTTGAAGAATTTCATTCTCAAGACATGTTTGGAGATCTCAATTAGACTCCTATTCCATAGCTACTAAGTACTTTTATGTTGTAATATAAATAAAGTTGTCATCCATATTGTAAGCTTGTATGCTACAATCATATATCGAACACATTCGGTATTATCAAATAAAGTTTGTATGTATTCTATATATTACTTCAAGAATTTCATTAAATTCTTTTCTTTGTATATATAGATTTTGGAGTCCATCAATAGAGGAGGAATTATGCCTTGTGGATAGCGGTACCACAAATTCTATACTTAGGGACACAAAATATTTCCTAACTCTTACTAGGAGGAAAGGAAATATTTTAACAATCGCTGGACGCGATGCAACAATAGTAGGCTCTGGTCGCGCCTCTATCACTCTCCCTATGGGTACACAATTGGAAATTGAGGATGCACTATTGTATCCCGATTCAACACGTACCCTACTTAGTTATAGAGATATCCGTCGAATGGTTTCCATATTGAAACCCAAAAGACAACAAAGAGGAATATCTCCTCTTAACCAAAAACAACGGATATGGCAAACAAGTACTAGAAAAATTCCATCTTTAAACTCCGAATTGTACTATACATACATCAAACCGTTCAACATATTGCGTACAAAGTAATTTTCCAAAACACAAACACATTCCAAACATGGCATGATCGCCTTGGCCACCCAGGCATTGGAATGATGAGGAAAATTATTAGCAATTCAATTGGTCATACATACATCAAAACAAAATTTCCGGAATCCTCAGATTTTGTATGCACTTCATGTGCCACCGGAAAATTGATTTTAAGACCCTCTTATCTTAAAATTAGAGTGAACCACTTAAATTCCTTGAACGCATTCAAGGAGATATATGTGGTCCTATACAACCATTGTGTGGACCGTTCGGATATTTCATGGTTCTCATTGACGCATCTACTAGATGGTCACATGTGTGTCTTTATCTACGAAATCATGCATTTGCTAAGTTAATTGGTCAAATTATCCAATTACGAGCACATTATCTGAACATCGAATTCAATCAATTCGAATGGACAATCTTCTTGAATTTTCATCCCATGCCTTTAATGATTATTGCATGGCTCTTGGGATACAAGTTCAACATTCATTCCATATGTCCATACACAAAATGGTTTAGCGAATCTCTTATCAAGAGAATCAAGCTCATTGCAAGACCATTACTACGAATTGCGACTTACCAACATCATGTTGGGGTCATGCGATCTTACATTCTGTGACTTAATACAATTGCGTCCAGCGCTTATCACGGCACTTCCCACTACAATTAGTACGTGAAATCCACGGATATTTCCCATCTGCGAAAGTTCGGTTGCGCTACATACGTCTCGATCTCACCACCGCAGTACCTCAATGGGACCGCACAGGAAAATTGGGATCTATGTTGGGTATAAATCTCGTCGATTATAAAATACCTCGAACCCCTAACAGGGGACACATTCCTGACACGTGCGATTGCATATTCAATGAGGAACATTTCCGGCATTAGGGGAGACAACAAGTACCAAACTAAATGCCGAAATTAATTGGAATGTTCAAGGCATTCACGCCTCGGACCCGTACTACGTAGACCGAACTTCAAGTTCGAAAATCATTCATTGCAAAACATTGCAAATAATCGCGAATCGTTCTCGATTATAAGGGTGTCACAAAATCCTATAATCCCGCCAAAATGTACACGAAAGAGTGGAGGTACCAAAAATACCACTAACTCTAGTTCAAAATAAGAGGGGAGAAGTACGGTACATATGGCGGATCTGACTTCTAACAAGCGACAAAGGAAACAAAAATCGTAAATGCAGATCAACCTCAAGTTGATAGACACCAAAGGATCCTTAAACCCGGATCAACGGTGCACTCAAATCGATCTTGGGACATCGAATACCCGACTCAAATGTTTTGGGAAATAACATTGAGTCGTAGGGTCCAAGAAATTTCCACTAATTATACTAATTCTGGAGAATCATACGATCGTAAGACTACAATTGTCGACATTTATTTCTCCACAACAATTGCAAACAATCTTCAAAATGATCCAGATCCAAAGACCATGGCAGAGTGCAAACAACGCTCGGACTGGAACCAATGGAAGGATGCAATTCAAGCGGAGTTAGCCTCGCTCAAGAAAAGAAATGTATTCACCAATGTGATACATACACCTCCCAAAGTATTCCTGTCGGTTTCAAATGGGTTTCGTTCATAAGCGGAATGAAAACAATGAGGTGGTGAGATACAAAGCAAGGCTTGTAGCACAAGGGTTCACGCAGAGACCCGGCATTGATTTCAATGAAACCTATTCTCCAATAATGAGTGGAATAACATTCGATATTTAATATCATTGGCGGTACAAAATCATCTATCATTTCAATTGATGGATGTAGTGACATACCTTTATGGGTCACTTGATTCGAAAATATACATGAAAGTTCGATGGAATTTCAATTCGAATATAGGCATAAATCGCAATATGTATTGTGTAAAATTAAACAAGTCTTTATACGGCTTGAAAGCAATCAGGCGAATGTGGTACAACCGACTAAGTGAGTTCCTAACCAAAAGGGATACTCCAACAATGATGATTGCCCATGCGTCTTCATCAAAAGATCCTCAACAGATTATGTATTATATCGTATCGTTGATGATCTTAATATCATTGGTAACACACAAGATATTGATGAAGCACGTAATCATCTTAAGACGAATTGAAATGAAGGATTTGGGTAAAACCAAATTTTGCTTAGGTATACAACTTGAGCACCTTCATACGAGCATTCTAGTGCATCAATCAGCCTATGTCCAGAAAATATTGGAGAAATTCAATATGGACAAAGCATATCCATCGAAAACCCCATGGTTGTTCGATCTCTAGACAGGAAAAAGATCCATTTAGACCCCAAGATGACAATGAAGAGCTATTGGGACCGAGGTTCCATATCTTAGTGCCATCGGAGCGCTTATGTACCTTGCAAATTGCACCGTAGGATATTGCATTTGCGGTAAATCTACTTGCTAGATCTGAGCTACTCAACCAAAAGACATTGGGTAGGAGTGAAGAATATCTTTAGATATCTTCAAGGCACTAAAGATCTTGGTCTATTTTTTCAAAAGAATAAAAATATGGATTTAGTAGGATATGCATATGCTGGCTATTTATCAGATCCCCATAATGCCAGATCGCAAACAGGCTTTGTGTTTTTACACGGTGGAACAGCCATATCTTGGAAGTCTTCGAAACAGACACTAGTGGCTACATCCACTAATCATTCTGAAATAATTGCATTATACGAAGCATCACGTGAATGTGTATGGCTTCGCAGAATGATTAATCACATGCAACAGTCATGTGATATAGGTGCTATTGCATCTCCTACCATTATCTACGAAGATAATGTCGCTTGCGTTGTTCAAATGCAAGCGGGTTACATCAAGAGCAATATTACTAAACATATTGCACCTAAATTATTTTACCCACATGAGTTGCAAGAGGTGGGAAATAAATATTCGCAAACTAAGTCTTGTGATAATCTCGCAGACCTATTCACTAAGTCATTACCAACTTCCACATTCCAAAATGTGTTTATGAAATTGGTATCGAAGACTACGTGATTTGCAGAGACATCGGGGAGAAATCTCCTAAGACTTAACTCGTTCAATACAAATATTGTACTCTTTTCCTTTATGAGTTTTCCCTCTAAGGTTTCTCATCAAAGTTTTAATGAGGCAATATGACAACACAATCACAAATATCTCTCTTTTCCCCTACAGGGATTTTTCGGAGATATAATCAAACATATGTTATATCATTTTCTCCTTAAATTTTCCCACTGGGTTTTAAAGGAGTTTCTCATGACATATCTATTCTATCGGTTCTCCTCATATTTTTCCCTACAGGGTTTTTGAAGGAATTTTTCCAAGATGATGAATTAAGTTGATCATATGAAGATACATTGGTCAAGGGGGAGTGTTGTAATCTTTTTAACACATGTGCCCAATATAGCAACTGTTGTAAACTGCTTTATCAACTGCCACCTTTTCCTTTATTCTTGCACCCTATCATCATGTATAAATTCAGACCTCAAAGCAATAAAGAATAGACTCAATTCACTCTCAATCACTTGTCTTAATTTTACCACAACAATCATCACAGGTGTACAACTCGTCGATCGGAGCGGCGTGCAGCCTGATATGGCCGGAAGACCGGATTGTGATCCAGGTGCTGGACGACTCGACAGACCCAGCCGTCAAGGTTAGCCAAAATTCCCTGTCTCATATATATCTGATTGATCTCTGAAAAAATTATGAAGTTAACATGCTAACGGAAGGGACGAACGAGAATGAGAAAGCACGGACCTGGCAGCATGGCTGATGTGGCATGGGCCCTATGGCCCCTACGAGCAAGAAATTAATTGATTTCTACAAATTTTTTGCAAATTCTTTGCGTTTTAATGTTTTGCTTGTTTCGGTTTTAGCTTTTGGCTTCTGACTTCTATTTCACTATTCCTTAATTTCGCCTTTTTCTATCTTTTGTTTTTTTGAGTTTTTTTTGCCTTTTCTTTTTTTTTGGTATTCATTTGCGTTGCCCATAGGCTAACCTATTTTCTTCATTTTATTTCTTTTTAAATTTATTTACGCTAAAAAAGACATCAGCAATTACATGATAAAATAAAGCAGCTACAGTATAATATAAGACATATTGCAGCCGAACTGAGCACCCTTAGGGCGTGTGAGACAGGAGAGTACATAATGCTCAAAGGAAAGACGAGAGGAAGATTACCAACTTGTGGTGAAGTTTGCAGTGAACTAAAACCAGTTCCATTTCGTAGCATATCTCGTTTCTACTACCATTTTGTTTCCTTCCTCGCGGTTGCTCACATGCTGCGCAGTAGCAGCAGGCTAGCGGCTACCAAATCCTGGCACTCGTACAAATTTAGCTAGAATTACCGGAGGAATTGAAGTAGAATGACTAGTAATTGATTCACTTGGCAATGCAGACAGTGAAAACGAGACCAGAAAAGTAACACAAGATAACACCCGGTGCAGACTCGTATTTGTCTGTTTATATTCGCTTTTGCTGATGACTTTTGGTTGCGGCTGATGAATAGTAGTAGCTAACAGAGGCGGCTGATAAATAGTAATAACTAATAGAAACTGTTGATGAATAGTAGTAGCCGATAAATATTAGTACATTATATAAAAAAGACGATGCAACGAAAACAACTACAACATTCAGATCGTCATGTGATTTACAGAATTGTGATATAATAAAATACAAAGTATATTATAATATGTGAAATTAAAAAATAGCTGATAGAAGTGACTTATAGAAGCTGAGATGTTCGTATTAGTTTCTACTTTTAGGCTCTAGTGTAATTATGCAAACTTTTCACGAGGATGAATAATTGATAGAATCTTTCCAGGCCTAGATCGGTCCATTTTTTCTATCGTGGGCTCCTGGCCCAGTCTTAGCCCAACAGGCCTACTATACTGCAAGATTGCTTTGGAGGCCTAATGGGCCGGGCCTTAGGTGCGAAACTAACGGCTGGTTGCTTGCTCAGTTGCTCAAATGGCAGGAGCTGGTGCGGTCGGAGTGCGAGCAATGGCGGCGCAAGGGGAAGAACGTCAGGTATGAGCGGCGGAGCAACCGTGCCGGGTACAAGGCCGGCGCGCTCAGGGAAGGGATGCCCCACCCCTACGTCGCCGCCTGCGAGCACGTCGCCATGTTCGACGCCGACTTCCAGCCGTCGCCGGACTTCCTCGCCCGCGCCGTGCCCTTCCTCGCCCGCAACCCCGCCGTCGCGCTCGTCCAGGCCCGATGGCAGTTTGTCAACGCCGGCGAGTGCTTTATGACCAGGATGTAGCAGATATCCATGGACTACCACTTCAATGTCGGGCAGGAGTCCGGCTCCACCTCCTGCGCCTTCTTCGGATACAACGGTATCTTGAATTCTTGATCTTCATCTTACTTTTTTTATGCGATGCAAATCATGCAATTTGGTGTAGATTACCTTCAGATCGATGTTTTCCAGGGGCAGCTGGTGTTTGGAGGATACGGGCGAGCGCCGAGGCAGGTGGCTGGAAGGACTGGACGACCGTGGAGGATATGGATTTGGCCATCAGGGCTGGTCTCGGAGGATGGAAGTTTGTGTACATCGACAACATCAAGGTACTGTATGATTAGATGTCAGTTCTTGTTCTATATTGCTTATAAGTGTGCAATTACCAGGGTTAACAGAGTTTGTAATTTCGGTGATGATGTGCTGAATGTTGCTAATCTGATGAGTTACTTCTTGGTCTCTCAGGTGAAAAGTGAGCTACCAAGCACCTTCAAAGCTTACCGCTACCAGCAGCACCGTTGGTCTTGTGGACCCGCAAATCTCTTCAGGAAGATGGTGTGGGATATTATACAGGCTAAGGTTAGCATTGGTTCGTGTTATGCAAATGAAATCTATTTTAACAAGGACATACACTGAAATAAAATGACCTGAATTTCTAATTAGAAATTGTTAGGCAAAGAGCTCTATTCATTTTTCATTGTGCCTGGATTGTCCATTTGCCTACACTTGCTTGTACTTTCATGCTGCAGAGGGTGTCGGTTTGGAAGAAGTTTTACGTGATCTACCATTTCTTCCTGGCACAGAGGATTATCTCGCACATGGTCATGTCAGTCTTCTTCCCTGAAGTAGAGATACCCAAATGGAGGGTGGTGTATGTTCCAACGCGATTACTCTTATGAGTGCAGTCGGCACTCCAAGGTAATTACCAACCAACATTCCTTTAGACAGTTCTTGTTTCAAACTCATGCAGTTTATGCAATCCTTGGTCATTAGTGTCATGTGGGGCCGGGTATATGGCCGGCGCCACAAGACCAAGGACCAGCCGGTCCAGCCGGCCCTAGAGGCGGCAGAATAAGGCAAGGGATGCAGTTAGGAAGGTCTAGATAAACTTTCTATTAGATAAGATCCTTCGGATCAGATTAGTGGATCCTTAAGATCCTTTACTTTTGCTATTAGATTGGAATTGTTAGGCTATCTCTATTTAAAGAGAAGGGATGATTGAATAAAGTAAGCAAGGATTAGGAAGTACAAGTACTTGATCCCTTGCGCCTCCCTTGCCTCCCGGTTCCCTTCTGGTGTGGCTGGGAATTCCGCCCAACCGCATGTCCACCACGGCGCCAAAGCGCCGCCCATTTTCGCCCCCCATCATCCCCTACCGTCTTTGATCCGAGCGGCCATCGCCTGACAACTTGGTATCAGAGCCACCCGTTGCTGCGACAACCATGTCAAGCCATGGGGGTGACAAATGACTTCCACCAGGTGATGCGCAAGTTTGCTGAAGACACTGCCAAGGTCCTTCCCAACATCAAAGATCAACTCACCCAGCATGCAGGCTTGATTGAAGCCAACAACAGCCGATTAACTCGGCATGACCGTCGCCTCACACGCATGGAGGGACAGCGCGTCAGCGAAGGAGGGGGCGACGAGGAGGCAGCGTCCCATCGAGAGAGCAACGGGGAGATGGTGCCCAATCAGCACCCTCCCGGCGAAGGCTCAGTTGCCGCGCCCGCGTTGCTCTCTGCCCAACTACCGCCGGTGACCATCTCGGCGCTGGTAGCGGGAAACCATCGAACCCCGCGTCACTACCTCAAGTTTAACTTCCCGACTTTTGACGGAAGAGAAGACCCATTGCCCTGGATCAACCGGTGCGAACAATTTTTTCGGGCCCAACAAACACCATTGAAGGACAAGGTCTGGCTTGCCACATACCACATGTCCGGCTTGGCACAACTGTGGTAGTGAGGATTGAGCGCATGGATGGCATGCCCAACTAGCGACATTTCACGGACCTCGCCAATAGAAGGTTCGGGACCCCAACGCGCCATAATCCTCTGGGAGAATTAACAGGGCTCCGGTGCATGGCATCAGTGGAGGAGTTCACCGAAAACTTCTTAATCTTATTGGCTCGTTGTGGCCATCTTCATGAGGAGCAGCAAGCGATGATTTTCACGGCAGGATTGGGTGAGCCACTGAAGATGCACGTCGAACTCCAGCATCCACCTGACTTGGAGGTCGCCATGGACCTTGCCAAGGCGTATGAACGCCTGCTTCTGCATCCTCCAGTCCATGGGACCACCGTTGCTCCCTCCAAGCCGTCATTCTCCAGACAAATGCCGACCCGTACGTCGGTGTCTGGCTCGGTGGCCTCCACCCAACAAATTTCGTCGCTGCAGATTGGGGCCACGATGCATCGAGCAAGTCGTTCAAGTGACTCACCAGCCGAGATGGAGGACCGGAGGAGCAAAGGGCTCTGCTACAATTGCGACAAGAAGTTCATACTAGGCCACCAACGATTCTGCAAGCGTCTCTTCTTGCTCCAAGTCGAACCGGATAAGGACACGGCCGAGGAAGCGGATGGGCATGCCACCATCTCCCTTCTAGCTCTCACCGGGATTCGCAAGTCCCAAACAATACAGCTGGCCATGATAATCAACGACGTGTCCTTAGTGGCTTTGGTCGACTCGGGCTCTACACACAATTTCATCGCCACCGAGATCGTGGACCGGGTGGGCTTGAAGCTTGCGCAACGTATAGGACTCTCTGTGGCCATCGCCAATGGGGATAGGGTGGCCAGTGGCGGGGTGTGCCACGCAACACCCATCATCATCGACAACGAACACTTCGCGCTCGACTTCCACACTATCCCGCTAGGGGCTTTGACGTCGTCCTCGGGGTCCAATGGCTTCACACACTCAGACCAATCGTGTGGGATTTCAGTCTGTTGACGATGAGCTACCAATGCTAGCATCGACACATCACATGGCATGGTGTGGCTCCGTCCGGGATGGCAGCACACCTCCACTCCACATCGGTCACAGGAGAGCTTATGGAGGAACTCGCGGAATTTCAGGCGGTTTTTACCGAACTACAGGGACTCCCTCCGCCACGCAACCGCGACCACCACATCCACCTCCTCCCGCACCACGCACGGTGGTGGTTCTACGTCTGAATGCCGGTCTTGCAAAAGACGAGTTGGAGCGACAATGCACTGCCATGTTGGAACAAGGCATCATTCGCCGCAGCAGCTCCGCATTCTCGGCTCCCGTCTTACTCGTCAAGAAGAAGGACGGATCATGGTGCTTCTGCGTCGACTACCGCACTTTGAATGATAAAACTATCAAAGACAAATTTCCCATCTCGATGGTCGAGGAGCTCTTGGACGAGCTTAAGGGAGCACAATTCTTCTCCAAGCTCGACCTCCGCTCGGGATATCATCAGGTCCGAATGGCGCCAGAAGACGTGGAGAAAACAGTATTCCACACTCATGAGGGCCTATTTGAATTTCTGATTATGCCTTTCGGGTTGTCCAATGCTTCGGCGACTTTTCAAGCCCTTATGAACGAGGTTCTGCGGCCCTACTTGCGTCGTTTCGTCCTGGTGTTCTTTGACGATATTTTGATTTACAGTGCATCTTGGGCAGATCATCTACGCCATGTCCGAGTAGTGCTTTAGTGTCTCCAACAACATCAGCTCTTCCTGAAAAAGTCTAAATGCCTTTTTGGACACTTCGGTAGCATACCTTGGCCACATCATCCGGGCCGAGGGCGTAGCCATCACGTGGTCTCCGGAGGCTGACACAACATTCACAGAGCTCAAGAAGACACTGATGTCGGCGCCTGTGCTCCAATTGCTAGACTTTTTGGCTCCATTTGTCATGGAATGCGATGCATCAGGCACCGGATTTGGTGTTGTTCTTCATCAAGGTGCTGACGCCATTGCTTTCTTCAGTCGACCCATCGCCGCACGCCACACCAAGTTGGCGGCATATGAACGTGAGTTAATTGGACTCGTTCAGGCTGTTCGCCACTGGCGGCCATATCAATGGGGACGACCATTCAAAGTTTGCACAGATCACTATGCTCTCAAATTCCTCCTCAACCAATGACTATCTACTATTTCCCAACATCAATGGGTAAGCAAACTGTTCGGCTTTGATTTTGCAGTGGAATTCAAGCCAGGACGCCTTAACATTGTGTTCGACGCCCTTTCCGGAAGGACGTCGAACCAGGCGCCATCCTCGCCATACAGCGCCCTGGTTTACCTTCTTTGGCGAGCTCCACCAGGCCGCACTTTCGGAGCCCGAGCTGTCGGACCTCTGCACACGCATCGAGACGGGAGAGCTCACCGCGCCGTGGTCACTGGTGGACGACGTGGTGTGTTTTGGTCAGCACGCCCACGTTATGCCCCGCTCCACGCGGCAGTTCTCGCGGTAGCACATGACGGGCCGCATGAGGGCATCCAGAAGTGTAATACCCTACCCATCCTCTGGGCCCGGAATGCTACCACCATGCATACTTTTACCATTTATTTTTCAAACTGCTAATCATTTTAAGCAAACTCTACTTTATTCATAATGCAGCGACCACTTTACAACATATCATTTTAAACAACTATTCTAGCATACTAGTGGAGTTTTAACATGCTATCCAAAAGCTGATATGCGAAGTGCTACTAGTATGTAAAGTTATTCATATGCTACTCCCGCCCGTGCATGACGTCCTCAACGATCACCTAAAAAACAACAAAGCAAGGGTGTCTAAAGACTCAGCAAGTACAAAGCAAAACAGTAAATAACAGGTTCACGAATCAGTCCATAACCATCATAGTTTCAATAACTACTTGTTTCCATTTATTCTCTTAAGTTCTCATCAATCAATCATTATGCATATGCACATGCACTTCTCTCTTATCTCTTTAGCCTATACCGGTATAGGTGAGTGAGCACCCATCGGTACTCACCCAAGTCCACTTTGTTTCCATGCGGGGATCACAAGCCCGACCTTTTTCATACATGGACCTCAATATCCTATCTTTTTTCATACAGGGACCTCAGTCTCCACTCTCGTGGAATGCCCACACAAAGTGGATCAATGGTACCACAAAACTATCTATTTTCATGACATGAATGCATGCAATGTAGATTCTCCATTTAAGCATAACAACATGTCATGTTTCAATAACCATTATTCATCATTCCTTAACATGTATCCAGGAATAGTCAACTTACTATAGCATGGTAATTAATGCAACAACATTCATCTAACAACAATCACTAACCGAATTTACCGCTTTACCATACACTTGCCTGGTTAACCTCGGGGACGATGCGTGGATGGCTCCGACCCGGGACCTCCACCTGTACAAAAGTCAACCTGACTCACCACATCATATCGAAACCAGTGCTTAAGCGAGCAATGACAACTCTACACGCATAACCCGACTCTGGCATAAAACGCCCAGGGTTAAGGACCCGTCGCGTAGGTACCAAACCCCATTTTTCTTTTCTTTTTCTCCTCTTTTTCTTTTCTTTCTTTCTTTCTTTCTTTTCTCTCCTTTTCTTCTCTTTTTTCTACTCAGCCGAACAACTCTCTCTCTCTCTCTTCTCTCATTACTCTCTCCCTCATTTTTCTCGGTCGAACGGCCTGGCTCCTCCCAGGCGATGTGGCGGTGCACGGCCGAGCTCGGGCATGCCGGCCTCAAGCTCACTGCCGGTCGGCCTCCGCACACCCCAGCCTTCCCCCTTCCCTCCTACTCTCGCCCTCCTCTAGATCCGGCCGGCTAGGGCCTAATCCGGCCTCCGGCTCCTCCCCTTACTCTTCGCCTCGAATACGGCCAACCAGGACCGGATCCACCACCTCCCCTTCTGCACGCGCAATGGCGAGGCACTTGGCACTGCCGCTTGGTTGGCACGGCCTTTGGCCGTTGCCCTCCTCGCGCTGCTGTGACAGCCCCTCATGCCAAGGTCTCGGACTTCGGCCTCCCGACGCTGCTCCTCCAGTCGTGGCGCACCCCATCCAGCCGTCCTCGGCGCCATCGGCCCCCCAAGCCGACGCCTGGCTTGGCCGTGGCTGCGCCACCGGATGGCCACTGGTGTTTCCCTTAGCCATGGCTTTGGCCAAGGTGCCCGAGCTTGGCCCGAGCACCTCTACTCCACTACTTCACAGGACGGTCCATCTAATCCTCTTTTCTTTAACGCATTTTGATTTAGCTCCTAGCTTTGTTTTGCCCTACTTTTCAATACGCATGGTTGGGGAAGGCAAACCTTACTTGGCTCGGGTTGGATGGGGATGAGAAGGCGATGACGATGGCCGAGGTGACGACCGCGCTCTCCACGTGTTTACGCTGCCCCTTCTCGCCTCCTTGTCCCAGTCTGGTTCGGCGTGGCTCCGGTGGTCCTAAGCGGCTTGCGGTCGCCGTGGGCTCCACCCTCACGCCGTCGGTCTTACCCAACTCCCCAGGCTCCTCTTCTCCGCTTCTCTCTCCCTCACCTCCTCTCTACAGGGGCTGTGGATTTAGGTTTTGGAGCTTGGATGAGCTCGGCTTGCTCTATGTTTGGTTGAGCAGAGGAAAGCTAATGGTCCTCTTGTTGGTTTTGCTTTCTGGATGAGCTCACGGTTGAGGGAAGAAAAATGAAGTGAAGCTTTGTGTGGCTCTCGGTTGGGAAATGAAATGGGGCTGAGATGAGCTTTGCCTGTACGATGCTAGCTTATAATGGCATGGTTGGACAACCCCTGACTTTGTGCATTACCAAAACTGCCCTCCCCTTTCTCTCTATATGACTCTCAAGTCACAGAGGGCTTTTAGGACTTTTTGGTCCAACGGGTGGCTTGCATTGTTTGATGGCTTTTCTACTACGGCAGGTAAGTCGGTAAAAGGTAAGAATGGAATTTCCTGCCGGATGATGAGAACCCAAACGCGAGACGGTGCCGACTGTCCCTGGACGGTCTGGGAACCTCAGTGAGCGCTACTTTTATTCGGCATTCTAAAAGCCGATGGGTCTGACAGCAAAACTCTACTTAATTTCCTTTATTCTCCCTTGGATTGTTTTCATTCCATGTATTTCTTCCCTTTTGCATTTTTAGTGGTATTACAAGAAGACCTGCATCGCCTCCGCCAAAATTTCCATATTCCTCAAGATCGGGCGGTGGTGCAGGAGTATGTCCGCGCATGCATTGTCTGTCAGTGCAATAATATTAAGTTGCATGCACCAACCAGTTCACCCAAAAGCTTAAGCTGATGAGGAAAGATGAGCAATTCACTTATACTTCAACACTCCCCCTCACGTGTAGGCTCCCTTAGGCTTAATACGTGGAATAGAAGTGAACTGCAATTAATTTTTTTTAATTGCGTCAGTCAGGTCTTGAACTCGGGACCTCTTGGCTCTGATGCCATATTGAGTTGCATGCATCAACCAATTCACCCAAAAGCTTAAGCTGATGAGGAAAGATGGGCAATTCACTTATACTTCAACAAATAAGGCCTAATAGCTTCAACCGGCTGGATTGCTATCGCCATTAGAGGTCCCAAGCCGCATTTGGTCAGACATCTCTATGGATTTTATCAAAGGTTTGCCAAAGGTGGGCGGGAAGTCTGTCATCTTGACCGTTGTGGATCGATTCTCCAAGTATGCTCACTTCATTCCACTTGGACATCCCTATTCGGCATCCTCCGTCGCCCAGATTTTCTTTGCTAAAATTGTGCGGCTACACGGCATACCGGTGTCAATTGTCTCCGACAAAGATCCCGTCTTTACATCCAACTTCTGGAAGGACTTATTTCAGCACTGCAGCACAAACCTTGCTATGAGCACAGCATTCCATCCTCAATCCGACGGGCAGTCTGAGGTGGTCAACAAAGTCATTACGATGTATCTCCGCTGTATGACGGGGGATCATCCCCGCCAATGGCTCAAATGGTTTCTTTGGGCTGAATTTGTCTACAACACTGCCTCCCATTCAGCCTTGCGTACTACCCCTTTTCGGATTGTGTATAGGAGGGACCCTTCTCCTTCCGTGAGCATGAGCCCGGTGAGGCACGCACGTCAGCAGTGGATCAAGAGCTCCAAGACCGCGACTTGTTCTTGTCTGATGTTCGTGTTAGGTTACTACATGCTCAAGAGTGCTACAAAAAGTTCTATGACCGCAAGCACCACATCGTTCACTTTGCCATAGGAGATTATGTGTGGCTGCGACTTCACCATCAGGTAGCCACCACCCTGCCAGGCGCACGGCGTGCTAAACTCGGTCCTAAATACGATAGGTTGTATGGCGTCCTCTCAAAGATCAATGAGGTGGCATATCAGCAGGACTTGCCAAAGTCCACACGTTTACACGATGTCTTTCATGTCAACCTCCTCAAGAAGTTTGAAGGCACTCCGCCAGCAATTCGACCGCCATTGCCTCCTCTACTTCGTGGACGAGTCATTCCAACGCCAGCCAAGGTGGTCCATGCCAGACTGGCGAGAGACAAATGGCAAATCCTCGTCCAGTGGGAAGGGCTTCAAGCAGCAGACGCCTCTTGGGAAGACGTCACTACTTTTCGGGAGTCTTATCCCTCTTTTCAGCTCGAGGACGACCTGTTTGTCAACGGGTGGAGAGATGTTATGTGGGGCCGGGTATATGGCCGGCGCCACAAGACCAAGGACCAGCCAATCCAGCCGGCCCTAGAGGCGATGGAATAAGGCAAGGGTTGCACTTAGGAAGGTCTAGATAAACTTTCTATTAGATAAGATCCTTCAGATCAGATTAGTGGATCCTTAAGATCATTTCCTTTTGCTATTAGATTGGAATTGTTAGGCTATCTCTATTTAAAAAGAAGAGGATGATTGAACAAAGTAAGCAAAGATTAGGAAGTACAAGTACCTGATCCCTTGCGCCTTCCTTGCCTCCTGGTTCCCTTCTGGTGCGGCTGGGAATTCCACCCAGCCACACGTCTACCACGGCGCCAAAGCGTCGCCTGTTTTCGCCTGCTCCCATCCTCCCCTACCGTCTTCGATCCGAGCGGCCATCGCCTGACAATTAGTACTTCCCTTTCATGGAAGCTCCTGATGTGCATTTCAGTTAAAGATGTTGTGAACCTAATATGAAGCGTTATTCTTTTCTTTCACAAAAGAATATAGGGAGTATAGTAATTTTCCTGTTCTTTATTTTCCCCTTGGTATCACACTTCATAGATTAGGCCATCATATGGATGTTTTGTCAGTGGAATTCCTTTGTAGCAGGACATATCACATAATTTCCTCTTGCCAATCAAAACAATTCTGAATAATATTGTTCATAGTCCACCTTGTAGGTCCTTCCATTTAATTATCTTCTGGGTATTGTTCGAGAATGTCATGTTCTTGCACCGTTGTAAAGCTGTCTTCATTGGCCTCTTCGAAGCAGTAAGGGTCAACGAGTGGGTTGTCACAGAAAAACTAGGAGATATGCTCAAGACAAAACCTAATATTGCCATTCCTAAGAAGTTCCAATTCACAGCATGGAAGAGGTAATTAACCTTGCATATGATCTGTGTTCTACTCTAGTATCTCGAATACTTTGGTGGATATGTTCAGTGAAAGCTAAAGCATATCAAGACCATAAGTGCCTCTCTGACAAATAAACCTGCCGACAGACTGAATGTCTTGATACTGAAGCCTAATGTATCTGCATTCCTAAACTTGTGGTACACACAAGAATAATTAAAAAGTAGCAGAAACCTGTGCACAGGTAAAAACATCAACGGCATATATCTGAAAGAGAAGTTTAAACTATGGGACGAATCCACGGTTCATTAACCAACTAAAAATTCTTGTCACTGAACCACCATTTGGTGATGGAATAAGACAGTGGGTCACAATTGTCTGAAGATACCTGAAAGCAAAAGCCTCAAAATGTTATCAGATGGGTGTGTAGGATTTTGGAGGCAATGACACAAACACGGTGTTACTGATCGATAGACTTTTCTCTCGCCAATTTGTTTTGGGAAAAGAACTGGTAGAATTATCTTTCTTTTATTTGCCAGGTTCAACACCTCGGAAATTGTGGTTGGGCTGTACCTTCTGATATGCTCTTGCTATGACTATGCGCACAGGAAAGATTACTATTTCATTTACTTCTTTCCTCAGTCCATCACATTCTTGGTGATGGGTTTTGGTTACATAGGAACAATCATCCCTAGCAACTAGCCAGGGGAAACCAGCCTAGGCTTCTATCTCTCAACATGATCCTTTCAATGTTCTTGATTCTTTTTCCCATGGATGGATGCGAATATGAACAATGTACAATAAATAAGAGTTGCCGGAATCAAGCTTCGTAGCATGAAGAATTTTTGAATTGGAAGATTTTTTGAGGTGTGGGCCTACTTTTTCTTAAGTCACTAACTTCGTCTTGAGTTGGTGAAGGAGCAGCAACAGGTAAACCCACAAAAACAAAAATATTCTTCAGAAACATAAGGTCTGTGCTGCAGTAGGGAAGCCAAGGATTTAGGTTCAGCCAGTTGCCTTGCAAGTTGTATCTTTAGATTGTATCATGGTTGTCCTGCTTATTAGCGCCCATGTATAGTTAGGAAAGGGGAACTCATGTCTGATGTAAATCTCTCTGGCGCAATTTTTGAACATGAAAATTTCCCTGTGTAGCATTTCATTTTTCATTCTGCTTATGCAAAGCCATGATAAAATTCGCACTTGAGTCTTGCTTTCCTCATTGCAAATTGAACTACTGATGTGAGAGGTAATTAAGCTTGCTTCATAAATTACACTCTAAACCATTCCCATCTCACAGTCATCTAATTGCCCCCTAAGGCATCATTCTCACTGCCTGCATAAATGACACTACCACAGTTGTATATATTCTTGCACCTCAAGCATGCCTCATGCAACTGCAGCTGGGCCTGCCTTGCCTCCAATTCCAATTACAGATTCTTTTTTTACAGGTACATGAAACACAAGAGCCAGATGCATGCATGCATAGATAATTATATATAAATAAAATATTATTTATATATCATATAATGAAGAGCAGTAGCAGCGGTGTACTAGCTGTTGCAGTAGAAGGCCAGACATTGCTGAAAAGCATTGTCGCAACCTTGGAGGCCACCCTGATCCCACCAGTCACCCACTGTTGCAATGCACAGCACAGCAGCAGAGAGAGAGAGAGAGAGAGAGTGGTGCTTCCTTCCCTTCCATGTCTTCCCTACCTGTTGAGATCAATCTCTGATAAGCTGCCATCCTCTGCTTCTGCTTCTTCTTGCTCTGCATCATGCCTCCGCAGGAAGTGGAACGTCCTCTTGCCCTGCACCTCCTGCTCGACGGTGCAGTCGCGGCAGTGCATGCTGGTGTAGAGCCGCTTCGACCCGGCGGCCTTGCTCTCGGCCTCCGACGACGACGACGTCACGCAGCTGTCGGTGGAGCGGTGGCGCCGTGGCGGCGGGGACGGGGAGGACAGGCACTCGGTGTCCACCGCGGAGGCGAGCTCCGAGAGCTCCTCCTTGGCGGCCTCCGGCGAGCTGGCCAGGCTGTGATCGGCGAGGACTTGCTGCGCCCTGAGAAGCACGGACTGCAGGTACTTCCCCTGCGCCTCGATCCTCAGCTGCAGGTGCCTCTGGACCTGCCATAGATCGAACGAAGCAGGCTCGATCATCTCGACAACCGCGAACTGACAATCTGAACGAACCCTGAAAAAATTCTGTGCTGGGAAGTGTTTCATTTTCTTTACCTCGATCTGCTCCTGCAGCTTCCGCTGCACCTCCCTCTGCATCTGCGCCATGCTCCTGGAAGAATCACAGAGAGCTTCTTTAGTATCATTGCCGTCGTTGGCGTCGGCGTCGGCATCATCGGCGTAAACAAATGTATGCAACTCGGTGGTGCTATCGTCATCGTACTCGTTCGGTGGGCTCTCGGAGGATAATCGGTCGTTCAGGCCTCCTCCATTGCCGGGGAGCGGGGCGGCGAGGTCGCGGCTCACCGCCAACCGATACTTCTGCGGCAGCAGTGAACTTACATGGTCAGAAATCAGAATAATTCAGTTCATAAGAATCAGGTGCTCGGATCATTTGCCGGTGACCGGCGCCGCACCTGGAGGTGGCTCTTTAGATGGCACAGGGTGAGCCCCGGCACGGCCATCGCCCTCAGCACGGACTTGGGCGTCGCTCCTGCAATGCCAAGAAACGATCAACGGAAGGAGAGAAGCGATCGTTTCGAGCTGGCCGGCGGCGATCACTTACTGTCTGCGCCGCCGTGCTCCGACACGGCGAGGACGAACCGCTCGTGCAGCTGGCGCGTCCACTTGAGCCTCGGCCTCGCCTCGCCGTGCTGCTGGTCGGGCGACGACATTTCCAGCGAGCCCACCACGGTGCGCGGTATCGCTGCAGGTTCAGCGGCGTGGCCAGCATGAGAAGCCGCGGCGACCGGAGAGGAGGTAGCTGAAGACAGCAAGCAAGCTCTAGCTCCAAGAACAGCACTCGCCGAGACTACTACAAAACACAAGCGCGCGCACTCGCAAGCGATGCTGCGAGCGGGCCGTGGCCTCTCTTATAGGCAGGCTACCTCGGTTGGTTCCTTTCCTTGGACTCCACTACTCAGATATATATTCGTCTTCCTCTTGTGTAGTAGCAATATGTATGGATACAACGATGGATGCAACGCAAGGCAGCCGCGAATGTGCAAGGGAATATTACGCGTGAGGTAGCTGGGGGCCAGCCATCTTTTGCGCCCCAGCTCGCCTCCACATCCATGTCGCTCACTCCCTCTCTCTCCCCCCTAATTGTTCCTCCTTTTGCTTTCACTTCTTTGACCTGAAAGGGGGAGAATCTTTGAGCAGTAGGCAGGGGAAAGCAAAACAGTTCAACTACAAGGTTCTCAAAAGGATAGAAAAAAAACTAAAAAAGAATAGATGAAGGGAGGAGAGAGAGAGAAAAAGTGCCTCCTGCTGTTTGTGATGCTTTTGGTGATTTTTTTTGCTGTAGATTATGGCTACAACTACAGTTTATGATTTTTAGTTTTAGTATGAATATTTATGTCACATTTATTTATTCGGAGAAAACCGTAAGTCATAAAAAGAATTATGCCATTGTTGTTCTCTCCTATTGCTGTTTTCTCACACTTCTCACCTTCCTTTGTTGGATTCTCGGAGCCCCACCACCACCACTCTTCAGCAACGAGGATGCAACTTTAATCCCCCAACACACACACCCCAAAATTTGCTTTCAAGGGAAGATAGATATAAAGATGCTTCTCTGATCTCACTGCCTGCATTAAAACAAAACTTAAAATAAAAATAGAAGGGGCGTGCACAAGAAGCACAAGAAAGAAAGAAAGAAAGAAAAGGATAGATTGGTAAAGAAAAAGGAGAGAGAGAGAGGGGAAGAAAGAAGAAGAACCACTGCATGCAGCTGAGGGGAGGGAGGGGGCAGCCAGCCCCATTAGTATCCCGATGCAATTGGCAAACTGCCTTTGGCTTTTCTTATGATAGGGGAATCAAGGAATCTAATCCAGATCTCAGAGCACGGAAGTAATCGAGACTTAGCTATCGATCGGCATGGATCAAAAGGAAGCTTCTGTTAAAAGGCAGGTGTGTGTATGTGTGTACGTATACATACCTACGCGCGTGTTTGTGTGCGCGGTGACCGAGACGAGTGGCAGTGACAGCACGAGATGGTCGTATTCTCGGCTGAGACTACGGCCCGTTTTACACAAAAGTACAAAAAACTATTTAAAACGTATTGATTTTTTAATACGATTTTTTCTTTATATTATTTGTATATATATAATAGTTTTTTTATTTTTTATTTTTAATTGAATACTTTAGAAAAAACTAATGGCCGCTACGATGCTATTTCAGTTGAGAGTCAAGTTAAATTGAACTGGTTCTATTTCATTCCATTTCATTTCTATCCCCCACAAACACAAGAATAATATACGGATTATATATGTTGTATGGTGCTATTCAACTTACGATGGATGCTACATTTCAGCAAGAAATTTGTGCCGGTTTCTAACTGAACTGCGGGCCGTAGAATCTGTGCAATTTTCTTTCTTAGAAGTGGCTACGCGAACTAAGTAGTACTAATGAAACTTTGTCATGGAACTTGACTCATCAGCTTTTTACTGTTTGAATATTTGTAGTGAGGGTTCTAATCAAACACAACTTTGGATGATTTAGTTTTTGAAGGCGTCCTACGGAGAGGGAAAGGAAGGATGCAATGCTTCTTTTTTTTTGAAAACCTTGCAGGGTCAAATATCAAAATCAGGGAATTTCTTTAGTGGAATATGTCTGAACTGAAACCAGGCCAGAGTAGCAGGGGCATATTCATGCTGTACTTGTACATTGGCGGCAAGCTCAGGTGCACTAGGAATTTCAGTCCTTTTGCAGCGCCAGAAAACAATGGCCTTTCAGACCTATCACAGTGGCGCAGCATGCAGGCCATTTCCATATGCTCTCGTGTTGTTCCCATGACAAGTGGTCGCTGACAAATATCTGTCCATACTTGTCTGCAGGCGAAAACCATACCAGGAAAGGGAATGCAAAGACATGTACAAGACAGGGATAGCTTTGGACTAGCCATGGATACTGCTTGGCTTGCTCACTATTCATTCGCACAAGATCCTTGAAGCAAGTACATATATACATGAACCACATGTACATTATCTTGTGTACTGCAGTTGCAATAGCACCATCTTTTCAAAATTGTTACTAGTTAATTAGCCTCAGCTTGTGCCGTTTGATTCAGTGATCGATCTGACCAAGAACATGTCAGTGATGATGTTTTTTTTTCCAGGTCTTGCTCTTGCAGATCTGAATTCGTTCAATTGTTACTAGTTAATTAGCCTCAGCTTGTGCCGTTTGATTCAGTGATCGATCTGACCAAGAACATGCCAGTGATGATGTTTTTTTTCCAGGTCTTGCTCTAGTAGATCTGAATTCTGAACGAACGGTACAAGGAGCAGGCTCTTGCAAGGTGACGAGTGAAGAACAGTCGTCCACTCAGAACAACGCACGTTTCCCTCTGAAAGCACCGGTCCTTTTCGCGGTTCCACACTTGGAGCCCCCTCGCTGGCCTTGCAATATGCTGTCAGCTCCCTCTTAGCTTCTAGACAAGCATCTTGTCCGCTAATGAACTACTGTTTTGGCCTGCATTGTCTTGCAACATTGCCTTGTTGCTAGCTTGCAAACCCTTCCCTTGTTCCGGCATCTCATGATTGTGTGTTTGCATAAGCAGTGCATTTGCATGGTAGGGGAGGGGCATATTGATATTGGCATCTTATGCGGCATCCTTGCTCTTGTCTGAATTTTCAACGCGAATATTCATGTTCATACCGAGGGTTAAATTAAAGCGCGAACCGAAGCATCGGGCCGAGATACGCGAATTTCCTTTCCTCCTCACCTCACCTGCCTTAATTTGTTCATGCTGCCTCCAATTCAGCATGAAAAAAAAGGGCCTGCCTAAAGCCTAGACAGCATTTTGGAAATCAAGAAATGGTGGCTGGCTTTACTTTAAGCAATCTGATGTAATACTTGTTAAAAATGGCCTCTTTTTCGCGTGTTTTCTCGCTACTTTAACATATTCCACGCCGAGGTGAAAAAAAAGCAGATTCTTGAATGATGCTGGGCTAGGTGAGGTGAGGTGAGGGAGGGAAGAAGCAAGCACTGGCTGCCACAACAAGTCACAGGTCATTTGGCAAAGGTGAGAGCATCATCAATAATTCTTTCTAAAGAGCTCATCAAAGTCTATCATCAGATTTTTAAAGGCATCAGGAAGAAAAAGAGGATTGAGAGAGTGTGTGGACCCGAGGGAATCGGAAAAGTACTCCGGCAAGGCGCCAAGGTAACGCACATGAGGAATTCCTATGCACCTGTCAGTGAAGTAACATGCCTTCCCCGGACAAGCACATAATTGCTGCATAATTACCTGACCATGGGGGGTTGGCATCCTATTCTTATTACTGTTATTTTTACAATCCGATTTTAATAATTTTTTACTGCAGATGAAGCTCGGTAGGTGTCGAACCCAATACCACGCTGAGTTTTATGCACGGTCAACTTGCTCGAAAGGTTAAAACTATCAGTGAGTCGCGGACATGCTAGTAATTTTTTCTTAGGGTAAAAGAAAACTATCAGTGAGTCGCGGACATGCTAGTAATTTTTTCTTAGGGTAAAAGGAAAGTACAGCAAATGATTAGGAAGGAAACGATGTTTCTGTGCTGTAACTGTTCTTCCTTGATGGCTCTTGCTAGGTTTCCTGTTAGCTCTGATGGTTTTACCATGAGCTTTCCATGACCAATCTATGGGAATCTTGCTTTGTGGACTTTTGGAGAGAGCGTGGTAGCCATAGGATTTACTGATGGGTAACCTTGTAGTTATAGCTATTGACATATGGGTAGTAGGCTATACTAGCGCAGATTAAAATTTTTAATCACGTAAATTAGCGAGCCATACGAGTAAGAGATCATAGATTGTTACCACTAGACGTGCATTGAAAAGGAAATAGAGTTGAAGCGTCCGGTTCAACGAAACACACGTTGGTGTAGTGGAGTAGTTGATCGTCCTCTGACCAACTGTCTTCTCCTCGCAGTTGTCATTATCAGCGCTGCAGTCGTAGCAGCACCTCTATCGAGGTCCACACGTCCAAAGATGAAACACTGTGCGTCGGTGTGCTAGCACCAGCGTGCATAGCAAGGGTTATGAAAAGTGGTGGCTAGGGTTTCGATGGATGTGTTTTAGATGCAACCCTCAGCTCCCATCTCCCTTTATATAGTCTCCAATCGGATGCTTATCCAATACGATTAGAGATCATTTCTCACTCGGAGTCTATCATCCGGACCTTATCGCTCTAACCCGTTAAGTATGTAACCCTGTAGGTTCATGTATATTTGTCCATATGCCAAAAACTCTTTTTTGGTCTATAAGTCGGTAGTGGTCCCTAGTAGGACATGAAGAGTCCCAAATATAAATAAAGATCATACCGGACGAAACTATATAGTGCTTATATAACGATCCCTTTGCCTCATGATACAAGATCAAATTCAAGGCGAGAAGCATGACATTCTATAATAGCTCGATCATTCACTTGAACATGTGGTGGATTACTCAGTTGTGATTGACTCAACCATATCCAGTATGGCCATGCACTTCTTTAATCCAACTATATCGAGGAGCTCAAAGATATCTCTCCTGTTATTGGAGGGGCAAATTCCATCTTGATTGCTTATATTTCTCTACATGTTTTATAGTAAACCTGAAAGCTATCTTTATGACTACCTAGTTACGAAGTGGTGTTTTGACAACTCCTAAGTAAACTACTATACATGTAGGAAACCGTGACGATCTTAGATCTAAGAATCCTACATACACTATGATGAGACCAACTGACGACACTTAAGAATATAACAATTCCCATAGTATCTCGTGATAGGTCAATCCAGCACTATGTTTTTTAACATGTGTCCACATATTAATTCGATTTCCCTATATCCATGATTCATGAAATATGGCCATCAATCAATACATGTGTTTCTATAAACCATAATTATCCCACATAATGACAGAAGATCAAAAATAATTTAGAATAATGTCAAAATATGAATAAAGAGTTTCACAAATAAGTCACATACTTATTGATCAATATAAAAGATATTTATTCAAGGGACAAAATAACATATTATTCAAAAGATCACAAACATAGAAGTAATATAATCATCTCCATAATTATCTCTGGAGCATATCACTAACAACAACATAAATCGAAATGAAGAAATCTTTCTTTCGAAGGAAAGCATAGGATATTGTGAATATTAAATTTTGATACCTCTTCTTATGCGCGGTAGCCTCTAGGTCGGATCAAAGTTTATAAGAAATAGCATGAGTATGCACGGTATCAAGAACAAAGAAGATAATCTTGTAGAGAGAACCAAACATTGCAGCAACTGTGCAAGAGAGAAAAGATTTAACAAAATCGACCGTAAATTTTTTTAAGCACAACCTCAAGAGAGCACAAAGGATTGCCGTTCTCTCATAACCCTCTTGAATCTTTTAGGACCCTCGAATCCTTACCTTATACAAAAATCTAGTGATAAAGAATAACCTAGTCTCTAATCCTCCCATGTATCTCTACCTTTGGATGAGTGCTTCTTTGCTTTTTTGCATGATTGCTTGGGTTCTTCCCTCGTGGCTTTATATTGTCCCCCTACCCCGCCTCCAAAGTGGAGTTGGAATCCTACTTCAAAAAAAGTAGGAATCCGAATTATATTAGGATTCATCTATGATTCCTTATAGCACACCTTTCTAAATCCTAAGAGACTAGGATATAAGTTATCATACTCAATAATCCCCATCATGACTCTTATCCATGCAGTCACTATGCTTATTCAAGAACTCGCTTCAAGTTGATTACATTTTTTTTGTTTCCCCCACATTTAGGAGTGTCCCCATCATAGGGGCTCATGCACATCACCACAATATTCGTGTAATTGTCCGGGCTAGCCTACTCTAATCCTCCACTTGAGAGCTTCTTTGTTGTGTAGTTTGATTGAACATAGGTTTGTCAAGTCATAGGTTTGTATTGCCTCCGAGCTCCAAATGCTCATCAGTACCACATGGTTGGTCCCACCACATCTTACTTCTATCAACAGCTCACATCGTCACCTTTGCGACAGCTAAATTTTGCAATTGTCTTTGCACTTCTGCACATAACTGCATATAAGATCTAAGTACTTACATTGACAACATGGTTTCCTTCTTCTGACTAGAATTTTTATCAGACCTCCCATTGGTTGCCCTTTCTTTAAGTGTACACATCAATCGGTATCCTCCATTGCCCCAGATACTTTTCATGACCACTTGCCCTTTGCAAGTAATTCGTATGACCCCATCTTGAAATGATATCTCACAACCTTTGAGTTCAAACGACCTCACATATATTAGATTCTTTTTTAAACTGGGAACATATCAACTCCCATCAATATGTGATGTGCTCTATCATACATCTCCAATGTAACCATTCCATCTCAATAATTGCATACTCCTTATAATTCGCTAAGTGAACAGTTTCATACACCAGGCGTAGTGATGTTTCATCAAACATCTCCCTTACCAAACATATATGGAAGCAACAACGTGGATCTAATATCCATTCATGAAAAGTACCTGATTGACCGATGACTAGTACGTTCGAATCATCCTTTGGTATCGCCACTAAGCATGCACCCTTATATTTGCTTCCAACTCGAACAGTCTTTTATCATATGACCTCCATCGTTATATACATAGCATACACGTGTGCCTTTACTCTTGCCATTCTTCTTCCAATGGCTTTTGCTACTACTTGCAACATCTACTGCAGCTAATGCTTGATCACCTAAGGATAAAGATTTCGATAGCTTTTTTTAAGGAATCCACCTCTAATAGATATCCAGCTGCCTCATTGAAGTTGAGAGTGGTTTTCCAGACGAGAATATTCATCACCAGTTGTTCCCATGATGGTGGTAGAGATGATGCTAGTGTGATGATCTTTCTCGTCAATGTTCTCATTCACATTAGTTAGCTATGTGATAAACTTACTGAAGATATTGAGATGGTCAACGAATCATGTACCTTCCTCCATACACAGCATGTAAAGTTGTCACTTTAACACCCACTGGTTTGTCAACAATTGTGCCATATACAATTATTCTAAGTCCTATAATTTCTTTGGCAAATTCTCATTGATCACTAGTACTTTACCTCATTGGAGAGATATAGATAGATTGTACTGATAGCCTTCCCCTCCATCACTTTCCAGTCTTTAGCAGACACCTTTTCTAGTTTGTCCCCTTCAAAGCATCAATTAGCTCCCGCTAGACAATGATACCCTTCACCACGTATTGCCACATGCTAAAATTTCCTCTACCATTAAATTTCCCTACTTAATTTCATATCATAGACATTGTCGTGGCTACAGGCCAAACAGTAAAGAAGGGGATTAGTAGAAGAGGAAGGAGAGCCAGATCTATGGGAGAGTTGGTAAGAATGAGAGGATGCCCCTCCTCCTGCCTCTCCTGGGGGTTTATATACATGAGTGGGTAGAATGAAAACTCCCCATTCTACCCCTTAGTACTTACAAAGGATGAGGGTACATTGGTATATTTACATGAGTATATTCCTCTACACTATTGGGCCTATTGAATATTAGGCCAGTTACAAGGCCCAGTCACGGGGGGTTGGGCCACCCCCACAACAGACATCAATCTTGATTTTGTGTCATCTGATGCTTTACCGAATTTCCCACAAATAAGATTAATCCAGCCCAGGCTCTGATACCACTTGTTACACTATGATGCCATTTCTTATGTGTGGTAGCCCCTGGATTGGATTAGTGTTTGTGAGATACGACACGAGCGTGCACGACATCAGGAATGAAGAAGATGAATCTCATAGAGAAAATCAAAATAACGACATTAAAGCAACCACGACAAAAGAGAAAAGATTTAGCAAAATCGACCATAAATTTCTAAAGCACAACCTCAAAAGAGTACAAGAGATTGTAGCTCTCCTACAACTCTCTCAAATCTTTTAGGACTCTCGGATCCTTGTCTTATATAAGAATAAAGTGCTAAAGAATAACCTAGCCTCTAATTCTTTTGTGCACCTCTGTCTGTAGATGAGTGGTTTCTTTGCTTTGTTGCTTGATTGCTTGAGTTCTCTGTGACCACTACTCGTGGCTTTATATAGTCCCCCTAGCTCTTCACCAAAGTGGAGTGGAATCCTATTTCAAAACAAAGTAGGAATCCTAATCCTGTTAAGATTCATGTAAGACTCCTTATAGCACACTTTTTCAAATCCTTTGAGACTAGGATATGAGTCACTATTCTCAATAGCGAATGGATTTTTCATGACTAAATGTGGGGACCCTAGATTTACCAGGAATCTCCATATTCACACTACTATTCAGGATTTCAGTTGCGCGCAGATTGATAAACATCCTACTTATGATACAATACCATAAAAGAGTTCTTACATAAAGTATGATATAGCAGTCGATTACAGAATTTTAAACCTTACAAGCCAAACATACTTATATTACAGACGGGATACGACAAAAGATGGCCATACCATAGGCAACGATTGAGTCTAAGGTAGACTTAAAATATATGATCTTCACCATCGTAGTATTCATCATTGATGGCATGTCAACCAAAGTATACAAGAATGAGTACATTCATACTCAACAAACCACGGTGGTAAAGTTTTATAATACATTTGAGGATTTCATGGAAAATGTCTATCAAGGAATGTTTGCTTTGAACCTATCATCACTAGTACCCATATAGTTTCATTTGTAAATATTTGACTTGAATCAAAACAAGTTCATAAAGAAGATTTTATTAAGGGGGGTTGCCCATTAACAAGTTCTCACTTCCAAGCTCCTGCAATTTTAACTAATAATGTTTTATGCCTTGATTTAGGTATCACCCCTTTCGACACAGCTCCATTAACCAAGTATGGCACATTCAAATAATTTGGTTTAATCTTTGTAGAGAATGTCCAATTTTACCCACACAATATCCACGACTTGGACGGAGCTAGAATAACATGATTCATTACTGATTCATAACAATAGTACTACTCAGCATAGAGAAGTTCGCTCTCAGTAGCGGTTTCCTTACCAGGCCTAGGTACGAGTGACTCCTCTGCTGCTCTCAGGGGTCATACTGTGGCATAGACCAATCTGTGGTCTATGCCAACACCGAACCTACTCATGGCAATACCAATGAAATTAATGTAGTAACTGAATCAAGTTTGAGTAATCGATCCTGTGGATGGGTAGTAATATATAATTTCTTTTTTCATGGGACAAGTTAATTATTTCTTATATGCTTTGGATGGAACCACCTTTTCTGCAGAGACATGTGCATGTAACCACTGGGTAGCATATACACACAATCACCTCCAACTACAACCCATATCCGCCCTCAGCTAGAATTATCCATATCATCACTCCAGGTGAGTGACCCAACACTTTTATTCATCATACCACAATGGTCATAAATTCCAACGCATTAACTCGTGATGGCAGACCACAATGTAATGGCATTACCATTGTTATTCATGTTCACTACTATGGTAATATAAAGTATGATATACTGACTCTAGGTTTATTAGAGAAAACCAGACCAGATTATTATCAAGGATGGTAAGTAAACAATGTAATTAAATGTATTAACTATTTAAAAAAGATTATTCAAAAGTAATTGATAACAAATAGAATTGACAATTAAATAATGCAGAAATTAATCCATATGTAATGTAACGCAACTAATAGGAATCCAACATGATCAAGGAACATGGCTTGCCTTGTAACTCGTAGTCGACTTCCACTCCTTCGTAGATTTTAGGGTAGTTGCTTACTGTTCCAGTTGTCTCGGGGGGGGGGTCTTCTCCGTAATCAGTGTACATATACATAAATAAAGCCAAATAAGCCTGTTGCAAAGCTACAAATAAAACACTATCAAAAGAAAAAACATCAAAAGTGAATGGAAAGGAATACTGATGAAGAGTCAGCTTTGGAAAGCTTGGATTTGGAAATAGGGGATGAACAATGATGTTTGGAGGGTCCACTAGGATTTAGATTTAGTCTACTGTGTAGAATCAGTTTTGACTCGGTGGGAATCAGTCTGGAATCATGCGAATCAGTCATGAATCGATTCTAAAATGGTCTAAATTGGATGGAAATGGGTTGGACTTAAATGGGCTAACTTAGACTGGACTCATCCTAAAACCAGTTTGGGTGTAGTTCGGGTCGGTGCGAAGCAATCTGACTTGACCGTGTGTGCATAGTACTAGGCTCGGGCTCAATAGGGTGCATAGACTTGGGTCAAATGAGTGAGAGGGCTGGGTCAGAATAGGTGAGAACTGCCTACCAATACTATTCTTCTTCTCAGAGGAGAACAGAGAGAGAAGACGATGGTGACGATGACATGACAGTGGAATAGTGGTAGTGATGCGCACAAGTTGTGTTCTCGGGCATCGTGAACCCATTTTGGGTGGTCTGAGAGGATGGCAAGGATCATAGTGGTCAGAAGAGACAAGGCAGGGTGGTAGTCGTAGAAAGGGAGGAACTTGCTGGTGGTGAACTCTGGTGGTCCCCGGTGCAAGCGATGGGCGCACGAGCACGGCGTAGTTACGGAGAATCTTCTGGTGAGGATGGCGTGGCTTGGGACGTAGCGAGGAGAGTTGGCGGCGATGATGGCCATGGCTGCGGGATGAATCTTGGTGGTAGCCATGTACGGTGGGCACGCTGGTCGGCAAAGGTGATGGAGAGTACCAGTGTGATGATGCGCACCACGTGACACATATGTCAAGGTAAGGGAAGGATGGAGATGGCAGATCGGCGGCGGTGATAAGACTAGTGGTGTGGTGAATGGCGATGGCAATTTCGGTGACACCTAAGCTCTGGAAAGTTACCAACAGAATCACAAGGCAGCAAGGAAGGTAAAGGCACAATCAATTTGGAAAGGGAGGCAAAGATGAAGGTGAATTTTAGGGATTTACCCAAGCGGGCGAAGGGAAAGGCAGCATTCTCACTAACTTGAGGACGACGGCAAGGCTTGTTGGTGGTGTGGTTGGCTCTGAAAAGTGAAGAGGAAGGAAAAGGTTAGCTGATGGGGTTGTTGCTGGCTTTATAGCCACTTGGAGGCTGTGGTGCAACGGAAGCGGCGAGCGGTGGAGATGGCGCGTGGGTGATGGCGTGGGCGAGCGAGCGTGTTTCATGGGTGAGCTAGCAAGCAATGGCGCGGAAGTCTTTGAGAGGAGTTAAGGCGGCGTTGGCACAAAGGCAAGGTGGCTGGCGAGGTGGCAGGGATGGGAAGTATTGGCGACGAGTTTGGTTGGGCAAGCTGGTGAAGCAGGAGTGGCCAAGGTGCAGGTGAGCTGGTTGGCGTGGTGCGGACGCGAGAGTTGGGCTGGGGATGAGATGGGCCGTGGGAGACCGATGCGAGTGTGGCGTGGGGCCAAAGAACGAAACAGGCCGTGGGAAAAGGAAAGAAAAAGGAAATGGAACACGGGCAGACCAGATTCAGCCCAAGAGAGGAAAAAGGAAAATTAAGAATAAGATGGTTTTTCAGGATTTCTAGAGAAATAAGATGGCATTTCCGGCACACGAAAAACTTAGAAAAAAAATCAATAAACAACTTGAGAGATTTTTGCGAAAAATTTATGAAAATTTGGAATTTTTTGGGCTGTGACACTAAATGAGCAGAGAAATGAATTGTTCTTTCCTATCCTGAGAAATAATTGAATTTGGTATCGGTTGCAACTCTAGTCTCACAATTTGCACATCACGCTAAGCTATTGGGTAGCTTCTGAATACACTGAACTTTGCTTTAGCACATGTCCCTTCCCACCTCTTTAGAGATAAGGTAGGCAGGATTCCAATGATCCACTAAAAGAAGGCATCAACCGAATATTAGATAGAGATGAGAAACAAAAGGATCAAAAGAGGATCAGGGAGGAAAGAATGGGATGAGAAAGCAATTAATCAGCACATTTGTGTGCCAAGCATTAGCTAAAGTAACTTATCTAGATCAAACTCCACTGAAGTTTTAATTACCTGGTTTCCGCTCAAGAAGTTTTAATTACCTGGTGTTGTGTACTAATCCTAGAATGAAAATGAAGTACATCTCATTGATTAGCCGATCAGCATTTTGTCGGTGCGTGTGCTGTGTGCTTCTTTCTCTGTAATCAGCAGACACACACAACTTGCAGTTTGCAGAGAACAAGTGACCGGCATATCAACATGCATGCTGTGAATAATTCACCTCCTAGGATACTTTTGTTCCCTGAAATGCCTGTTTCACTCATGCAGCTGCCTTGGAAAGTCCTCATGAACTTAGGATGCATGAGATAGAACCAGCTATATTTCAGACACCTGTTCAACCCCAAGACAGTTTAGGAACTATTTGCTGACTAATGCTCCAATTCCTTGTTGGGATATGGGTAGGCAACACTAATGCAGATTAAATTTTGTACCGCGTAAACCAAGAAGCGATATGAGTAAGAGATCATAGATTGTTACCATTAGATGCGAAATGCAGTGAAAGTAAAGTTGAAGTGGTTGGTTCAACGAAACACACGTCGATGTAATGGAAGTAGTTGATCGTCCTCTGCCCAACTATCTCCTCACAATTGTCCTGATCAGCGCCGCAGTCGCAGTAGCATCCCTACTGAGGTCCACACGTCCAAGGATAGAACGCCGTGCGTAGATGTGCTAGCACCACACTACTACAGACAAGGTCATCACAGACGATTCAAAAATGTCATCACGGACGGTTTCATGAGCCGTATAAATTTATGAGTCAGTAATAACATGAGGTCATCACAGACGGCTTTCAAACCGTCTATGACGCAGACTATCATAGATGGTTTCTACTAAAAACCGTCTGTAATAGTTGACAATCACAGACGGTTTTCAGTACAAACCGTCTATGATATGTAATATATCACAGACAATTTCAACTAAAAATGTCTGTGATATTAAACTATTACAAATGGTTTGTAGTTGAAATCATCTGTGATATATCACATATCACATATGGTTTATACTGAAAACCGTCTGTGATTGTCAATTATCACAGATAGGTATAAGTTAATAACTGTCTGTGATATTCCTTTCTACTCCTAAACCTATTTCTATTTGTTGGCTAGTCTCAGAAAATGCTAACCATGCTCTCTGAAACAAGCAGATCAATACATTATATATACATCTAATTCACATTCATTCATTTTCAGAAACAAGAACATCCATTTCACAAATCAATTAACTGAAATAAATTGTCCAGCTTTGAACAAATACACACATGAATAATTAAGCTCAATCTTATCCCAGTGATATTCATTCTATATTGTGGAACTCTCCATCTTCTTTTATGACTCTAGACATCCGGAAGTATGCACACTGTCCTCGAATATGTTTGAGGTCAGCCTATTTCAACGGAGTTGTAGGGATGGACGCAATCTATCGGTAGAAAGATCAATGTCGTGTATAAATATATAAATCGATAAGTATAAAATAATTATCGCAAGATTGACAAACCTGAGTATCATAGTTCTTCCTGAAATCGACGAGTAGTTGCATGTTGTGGCAAACATAGAATCTACAGATGTTGTCTGGCAGCTGCTGATGGCACTATGAAAATAGAATTTGTTAGTTCGAGAGGCATTACTACGAAGTATTGTATAGGATTAATGTGTACTAGCGAATGCTGGAAAATCTAGATCGTATCGTAGGCGTCGATCCCAACTAGTGATTTCTTTAATCTGGCTCCAGTCACCATGTATATATACACACACACACATACACAACAACAACAACAATGAGTTATATATGACATTTATCGTATTACGTAAACGTAAACCATGATTGTATGTACTTATAGTGTCCAGCATCGAACAAGTGAGACATTGAGGGTATCGAGTGTGAAGAGAAAGAATAAGTCCTCGAAGGTCACTGTGAAGACACAGTCATGAATATTGTGCTGCAGATGATGTGGCCTAAACTTGACGATGACACCCGAGTGATGTTGTTCTTCTGGCTTGTTGGCCTGTTCCATGTAATATGTATGCAATCTCTGGCAAGCCAGTCCTAGGGTTAGGAGCGCTCTTTTGGGACGACCAACGGCTTGCCTAGTATGAATTTTAGGCCAACGGTAAGTAGGGGATCTCACTTCGGTCTTTCTCGGTTTGCCCTTGCCGCCTCGGCCGTAGGTTGACTTCACAGTAGTCGACCGAGCATGAGATGTAGATGCACCGCGACTTTGCTGCGTCTATGCAGGTAGCTTCGAGGCAAATAGCCCCCGTGGACTTGTCACTGGTGCAGATAGCTTGAGTGGACTTGGAACTAGTGAGATGGCTCCGTGGACTTAGCACCAGTGCAGGAGCCTCTAGGCAGATATCCCTCTTGGGCCACTGGATGAATGTTCCAATGGCTCGCCCTAGAGTCATGACCTTGTCATTGAGGGGCATCTGCAGCGGGACGACCTTGAAATTGGCATGAACGTCGTCCACATCACTTTTGCGAAGCCTGGCGCTAGAGATACATCATGCACCAAGCCTCAACCGGATGGATACGCCTAGCCCCAAGCAGTACAGGGGCAAAGGAGGTATATCTCACTTGGAGCTTGCACTTTGTAGCCACCTACATAACGATACAAAATTAGCTATTCCAACAGGTCTATCAATGGATCGAGCATTCTAGATATAATAATTATTATCAGAATATCATCGACAGGAAATCGGTGATCACTTTCTGAGGTAGGGATAGACGCGCAGCTACTCTGATGATTAGAGGGCTGTCTAGCTAGGAGCGGTTGGGGCTTCCTGCTGATTTCCCCTATACCTTTACATCTTATCTCTGACCAACCTTTACATCTCATCTTTGATTTGTGCTATAATGTCCTCTCGTAGCTGTGCCTCACGCTCGGATTTGGCTCTCTTCCTACTCCGGTATGTTTCGGAGTCCTCCGCGAAACCATATTTCCAAGGAATGTAAAGACCAAAGCGTCTTGTGCGACCTGGGTGCTCCTTGTTTCCCAGGGGCGTGGAAGTAAATATCTTTCCCTAACTACCTAGAATGAGCATTGGGAATATTCTACACTCAGCGCTTCCAAGCAGTGGGACACTTCCTTGTCTACAGGGTTTCGAAAGGAGATGGCCCCCGACATGGTAGATGACCTCGCTCTTATCTAGTTTTGTGCACGCTCATCAAGGATCCCAGCAAATTGTGGGGAGGTCTCCCATAGGATTGCCTGTTTGTTCTCCTTCCTCCATTGCGAGATTTTACTCATATACCTAGTGGTGCTGAGTCTATAGGGGTGCATGTTTTTTGCCTGGAGGGCCCTGTGCGCTGCACTTTCACTCCTAATATTATCTGTCGTCTTCATCACTATAAACTCTTGCCATTGTGGTTGCAGGAATAGATACTTGTGAAAGGGCGTCATATCCTTCTCCACGTATTGCTTGACAAGCATGCTCTTGAAATTCTTCCATGCTTTGCACGCCGCTAGCAATGCATGTCGTTTCATAGAGGCCTTGTGTTCTTTCGAAATCTCAAACGAATGAAAAACTTCCGTCATCAGCTCATTTTTCTGATTTTTGGTCACGGTCTTCCACGAATCGAACGTGTTCTCAATCCGTTACCATGCAACTATTCCAACTATTCTCTGGAATGTGGATTCTGCTTGGCGAGGATTGAGAGGGGTCCTAGACACATCAACATCTGTTCCTTTTTGGGATTTTCCAGAGGACGGTGCATCACATGCATCTGGCGACGATGTCGAAGAATGAGCGGACGACATCTTCAAAAGATAATAGAAGTGAGCAATTCTTGAGCCAATTCTTGGTGAAATCGGATGAGCAAATCAACATATAGGTATGTAAATCATCCATGTCATTTAAACAATATATTATGCTCAATATATATATATATATATATATATATATATATATATATATATATATATATATATATATATATATATATAGAACATGTAGGCTATTAAATTCAGCGTAAAGCTTAGACTTTCGGCCAACAGGAAATCAATGCATATGTGATCACCAGACAATACTCTAGTTTAGCCATCAAACTTGATAAATTTCCAGTATAAAGAATCACGAAAACAAGTTCATCAATAAGCCTAATTGGCTAACAAAGAAAGTAATGACTACAAGACTGAATGTCAAAACAGCAAAAAGCAATACATTAGAGCTCAAGTTTGAATAATTCAATTTTAGTATATGGTCGACCATTATCATCATCGAGCTATCAATCTGAACCCATAGATCACTTTGTAATATCTCCCAGTGCTAGAGCTTAAGCAATTTATTGAAATTTCACCTATATGAACTCCATTTTGATGCTATATGAATATACATATATAAAGCAATAGGAAGAATAGTACATACAAGTAGGCATTGAAAATTTGCATAATACACAGATTAATAAAGTATGTTTTTGCTCTTAGGTGTGGAGTTGCATAAGTTCTAAACTTGGCCTTCTTCTACTCTTGTCACTATTTCAATGATCACAGTGACAATTCCTCAAAACTTTTGCTAGATTGTCTAATTGAATATTACCTCAATGTAGTATCAATGTTAAGAGCATGCAGAATCAACAGATTTTAGTAGAAATCCGAAACAAGTAACAGAAATGAGCTACTGCGGAACCAACATATATTTGGACAAGCCAAAGGACAACAGTAAGCAATACTAAGCAGAAGACTAAGGACTAGCTATTGACAAAGGTACCGACTACACTGCACAGAAGTATACAACTAGCAAATGTGAATTCAAACTAGCATAATAATCCTCGATTTTCATTGAGATTTCAATATTGACAAATTTCCTCATCAATTAAAAATCCACAATCTATCATGCAATAGTTCTCCTAGTGCCAACCAACAATAAGATTTCAGAGATAATGAACATAGACTAGCATGGCTAACTAATGCATAATCAGATCTCACCTAAAAAGGAAGAACATAAAGTAAAGCTCACTGTGTGGCTCGGGGAAGGCGACGAGCTCGGGGAGAGTTGGGGGTAGGCGGCGTGCTTGAGGGAGGAGTAGAGCACCGGGCGCTGGGGAGAAGGGTAGCCGGGCTCGAGGGAGGCGGCGACAGTCTCTGGGAGGCGGCGTGCTTAAGGGAGGAGGGCACTGGGTGCGGGGGAGGAGGGCCGCTGGAGCCAGGAGAGGTAGCGACGGGCTCAGGGAAGACTGGGGATGTAGCGTTAGTACAATGGGGACAAACTCTAGAGTGCAATATATAGGGGAATAATCATAGACTGTTCCATTTAAGAACCGTCTATGATATTTTTAATCACAGACAATTCTAAATAAAAATCATTTGTAATAATAACATATCATAGATGGTTTTAATTTAGAACCGTTTGTGATTAGAAATATCATAGATGGTTTTAATTTAAAATCGTCTATGATGATCATCACACATTCTTATATATATAAATGCAAATTCACATATATATGACCCATTCTCATATACATAAATACAAATTCACGCATACACACACACACACACACACACACACACACACACACATATATATATATATATATATATATATATATATATATATATATATATACATAAATGCAATTCATATATATATATATATCACATTCTTATGTACATTAATGCAAATTCACATATACATCACACATTATCATACACATATATAAATGCAAATACAGAACATATGACACATAAATATTTCATTCATCATTCCACTTACTTATTTCCTTTAAAAATTAGCCCTTCATGATGATCGACGTGTATGTAGCTAGTTTCGTCACGTTGTTTTTCCTTGACACTTATGCCGTTTCCAAAAGGAGGCAACTCATCAAATTGATTGTATTCTTCCTCGTCCACTACATTCTCAACTCCAACAATCCTCCTTTTTCCATGAAGAACTATATTGCACTTCTTATTTGCCTGGTTAGTTACATAGAAAACTTGAACAGCTTGGCTAGCGAGTACGAATGGTTCGCCTTTGTATTCGACACATTTGAGGTAAACGGTAGTGGCACTATACTTGTTAATTTTCACCTGTGGAAGATGGGCTCAAAGACACCGAAACAAGAGGATCATGAAAAGCATGTAGTCGAGTTCTCAAATCTCCTCTATTAACCCATAGCAGAGTTCCTAAACCTATTGGTATTGAACACATCTATGTGGACACCGCTATTCTGGTTAGTGCTCTTTACATCCTGATCCTATGTATGTCATATTCTTGCCAAGTCACAACTGTAAATGTTGGCCCTTTTGCCAACCATGTCAGCATATCACTTGACGAGCTCCTAGCGAGTCGCTGGTTCAACCATTGGTTGAACCAATTGTTGTCTTGTCTCGTAATCCAAACATCTGGTCGCTCTGGTTTCTATTGCCGAAGCACGTCCTTATGCTGGTCGATATACAGGGACACTTCAGTCATGTGTTATAAGACCGTGAAATGAGCTTGATCATACACATCCATATCTGGAGTGATTGTTTTCCTCGGATGGTCCCGATACCCTTGAACCTCCCCTCAAGATGAGATCGAGGCACACCTATCGGTTCGACCTGAGTCATGTAATCGACACAGAACTCAATAACCTCTTTGATTGCATAACCTTCGACGATGCTGCTTTCCGACCTAGATCGATTTTGTACATAGGACTTGAGAATTCTCGTGAGCCTCTCGAACGGGTACATGCTATGTAGGAACACGGGCCTATATTTTTATCTCCCACACAATGTGAACAATGAGATGGACCATGATATCGATAAACGACGAAGGAAAATACATCTTAAGATGACATAGAGTCGTCACCACCTCGTCCTGCAAAGCATGTAGTCATTCAGAATCGATGACCTTCTGAGCAATTATGTTAAATAAATAATACAGCCTCATGATTGTCTCTCAGACCTTAATTGGTAAAATACTTCTAATTGCAATAAGGAGCATCTGTGTCATCAGCACATGACAATTATGAGACTTCATACTAATTAACTTCAAATCTTTCATCGAAACAAGTTTCTTCATGTTGGCGGAGTAACCATACTATGCATGCACTGGCACAGTTCAATTCTCTCGACCTTGGACAGAGTGTAACAAGTATGAGGAAGGTAAGTTCGTCCTTTATCGGTCTTTGTAGGTGCTAACTCAGGCCTGATATCCACATCAACCAAGTTAAGCCGTGCATTAACACCATCCTTTATTTTGTCATGAATGTTCAGTAAGAGACCAATCATGTTGTCACATACATTCTTCTCTACGTGCATGATGTCGATGTGGTGGTGAACTTCTAGGTGCTCCCAATAAGGTAAGTCCTAAAATATTGATAGCTTCTTGCAGACGTTCTTCTCGTGAGTCGTCGATTTACGTCTCTTTTCGAGCACAACACCTAAATCTTTAACCATATCATAAACATCTTTTCCACTTAAATGCCTTGGAGCTAAACTGTCATCCTTCTCTCCATCGAATTATTTCTTTATCCTATGGTATGGGTGAGCTCTTTCAAGGAACCTATGGTGATGCATGTATATGGTTTTGTGTGAGTGCTTCAGCAACACACTCTCGGTATCATCTAAGCAGTGATTACATTCTTTGGCCCCTTTTGTACTCTGGCCCGACGGGTTTGCAAGAGCAGAATAATCATTTATGGAGCAGAACAACAAGGAGAATAAAGTAAAGTTCTCTCATTTGTATGTATCCCATACCTATACCCCTTCGATCCATAATGTTTTTAGATTTTTCACCAACGGTGCTAGGTACACATCAATATCATTGCTAGGTTGCTTCGACCCTTAGATAAGTATTGATAGTAAAATATACTTCCGCTTCATACACAACTAAGGAGGAAAATTGTAGATGCAGAGAGTCACGGGCCAAGTGCTATGTCGGCTGGTCATGTTACAGAAAGGATTCATTCTTCTATACTCAATCTAAACCTTATATTCCTCGGTTTTGTACTGAGGTCTGCAAACCTCTTATCGACGTTTCTCCACTGGGCGGAATCAGCAAGGTGTCTTAGCATTCCATCCTTGTTACGCTCCTCCGAGTGCCAACACGGTAGTTTTTCCTCCTTGGGTTCACAAAAAACCGCTTCAAATGGGGAATTATAAGAAAATACCATACCACCTTAGCAGGAGGTCCTTTCTTCACCTCTATTCCCACACCGTCATCTAATTAATTCTTACGCTTGTATCGGGAGGCGTTGCACACCGGACATACATGCATGTTTGCATACTCTTTATGGTAGAGGACACATTCATTCGAACATGTATGCATTCTTTCTACTTTCATTCCCAATGGACAAAGAATCTTCTTAGTTTTGTAGGTGGTTTTGGCCAACTCGTTTCCTTCCGAAAGTATGTCCGCTAAAAGACCTAACAATGATTTGAAACTCCTGTTAGACCAACCGTTGCTTGCCTTCAATTTCAGCAGTTCAAGCATGGCTGACAACCTCGTGTACTTCGACTTGCAGCACGTGAACAAAGGTTTCTTCGTGTTCTCCATCAAGCCTCGGAATTTAACATACTCTCTCTCGTCACAGTTCCCTTCTGCATCGTGAAGCATATGATCTAGATTGTCATCATGTAGCCTATCCGAATAGGAACCACAATTGATATCATCCGACAGCATATCATTGAATTCGTCGGCGATGTCATTATTACTACCTTCCTGTGTAATCTGCTCTTCACTATGACTGGTCCAACGTGCATACCCCGTTTTAAAACCCCTTGGAATCAAGTGCGCTTCAATTTGTGCTCCGTTCTTAAACATCTTTAGATTCTCACAATCAATGCATGGACAATACATATATTCTTATTCAACATATCCTCCTCGGCAGCTCTTGTAAAAGCGAAATACCATTAATGTGCTCTTCACTCACATGGTTACCAACGTACATCCAGCTTCGGTCCTACATTACACATAAAACAATTTAGTATTACATATTGAATTAATTAATTAGTACACTATATATGTACGATCTAAATTAAGTAGCTATATGTTGCAAGAATATTTAATTACATTGAATTAAGTAGAAATGTACTATGAATTGACTAAACCCTAAACCATGCTAGATGTAAATAATTTTCTCTCTTCATCAGTCTAGCTAGATCTAAATCATCTTCAATTCTGCTTTCACCAAAAGCTAGATCTAAATTCTAATGCAATTAGAAACAAATTACTAACCATAGGTAGCCAATAACATAGTGGATCTAGAATTACTCTCGCCAAACTCCTTTCACCGAATGGCCTCAAAGCCCCGCCTCGAGCTCAAATTAGCAGCGTAGATATGGAATTGAAGACAGAGGTCGACGGGTCTGTACGCAATTAATACAATGGAATTATCATAGATGGTTTTCAATACGAACCGTCTGTGAATTATCATAAACGGTTTAAAGTAAGAACCGGTTCTTATTAATAACTGTCCGTGATACTTTACAGACGATTTTAACCACAAACCGTCTATGGTATTTCACTTTCAAAGATGGTTTTTAGCGTAGGCAGGAACATATATGGTCTCCAAACTAAAACCGTCTGTGATTATATTTAATATTGGCGGTTTTGGGTAACCGTCTGTGATGTGGCGTCTAGTATTAGGCTTTTGTAGTAGTACCAGCACGCACGACAGGGATTATGAAGGTTATGGCTAGGGTTTCAATAGGTGTATCTCGGGATACCTTCCTCAGCCCCCGCACCTCCCTTTATATAGCCTCTAATCAGATCCTTATCCAATACGATCAGATATCGTATACAACTTAGAAAGCCTCATGCTGGATTTTTATCCAATACGAGTAGAGATTGTATCCCATTCAAAGACTATCATCCGGACCCTTATCGTTTTGATTCATTAAGTGTGTGACCCTGTAGGTTCATGTATATTTGACCATAGGCCGAAAACTCCTTTCTAGTCCATAAGTCGGTAGCAGTCCCTAGAAGGACATAATGACTCTCAAATATACATATAGATCATATCGGACGAACCTATATAGTGCTTATGTACCGATCCCTTTGCCTCATGATATCAAATTGAACTCAATGCGAGAAGCGTGTTATCCTATGATAGCTCGATCCTTCAATCGAACCTGTAGTGGATTACTCATTTGTGATTGACTCCTCAACCACATTTGGCATGGCCATGCACTTCTTTAATCTAACCACATCGAGGGGCCCAGAAATCTCTTGCATTATATAGGTGGGGTAAATTACATCTTGATCGCTCACATTCCTTCATATATTTCATAATAAATCCGAAAGCTATCTTTATGACCATCTAGTTACGGAGTAGTGTTTCGCAACCACTAAGTAAACTATTACACATGTAGGAAAACGTGATGATTTTCGATTTAGGGATCTTACATACATTATGTATAAGACCAATCGATGACACTTAAGAATATAACAATTCTCGTAGTGTCTCATGGTAGATCAATTCAACATCATGTTTTCTAACATGTGTCCACATTATTGATTTGATATCCACGTATTCATGATTGGTTAAACATGATCATCAATTAATATAAATGCTGATCCATAAATCATAATTGTCTCACATAATGACATAAGATCAGGAATAATTTAGAATAGCATCAAAACACGAATAAAGAGTTTCACGAACAAGTCACATACTTGTTGGTTAATATGAAAGATATTTATGCAAGGGACAAAATAACATATTATTCAAAAGATCATAAATATAGAAGTGATACAATCATCTTTATGATTGACTCTATGGCATATCACTAACATTCCTGTTTGAATATTCAGCTTTCCCAATTGTGATGTTCCAATTTGGAAGATGTATAGTAGGCGGATCGCGACAGATTGAATTGCACCATAGTTGAATCATATTTGACTTCCTCACCGAATACAGTTTAGTCGGTTCCAACTTCCAGTGAAGTGTACAACTGTTTATTTTCAGATGAAAACTGATGAGCCATTGTTCATAAACTTTTTCTGAACGAAAATTCTTTAGAAACTTTCAGAGTTGGAAATCTGTAGCTAAACATATATGTGATATGTAATGTTCTCAACTCTGCATTTACAGAAGCAGAGTGATTAAAGAATTTTTTAGCAGAACGTGCATCTCCCCTCAGTTAAGAAAGTCAACTGATCCCTATGCACCTTATATAGGATACTATGCTACATAAAACAACAGAGTGATTAAAGATTTTTTTAGCATTTCAGCACACTGCGTATGTGCCTCACTGAAAAATACTCCAGCTTGATAGCACTTAGTCCTTGCTCTCCAACATTGGTCATGGCATCCTCTAATCTCCATTGCCATCTGCAAGAGCTCATCAAAGTGAGTTCTTCATATAAAAAGAGAAGCGGCCTCATGCAGCTTCCTTTGTTTCAGACATCCTACATTGAACGGCAAGCATGCACGAACGCAGTCACTGAAACTGATAAATCATTCAGAAGGACTAGAGATAGCACAATCTTTGCTTCAATGCTAAGGCTTTGTTGATGACTTCAATTTTGAGCACTGCCTTTAGCCGATTGCATAGAGCTATGCTCTTGCAAAAGCTGCCTTTGCACTCCCACTCCAATGTGTCATACACGTGGCCAAGCGATAGCTGAGAACAATTAAAGTAGCTAGGCCAGGAACAAAAGATGGCAAAGTAATGTGCTTTCCAAAGATGTGAAATTTGCTTGCACAAGTTGTGGGATTGCAGTCGATCATAGGCTAGGTAGGCTTAACCATAGGCAAGAAGAACATGAATATATATCATATATATATATATATATATATATATATATATATATATATATATATATATATATATATATATATATATATATATATATATATGACAAAAACAAAATTAATAATCGCAATAGTTTTAAACTAAAAGTGTAATCCAATATACATGTGAATTGGATAGATGAAAAGATAAGAAGATACAACAACAAGTACCTTGCTATAACACTACCAATCATACATCCAAAAGACAATCTGCAAACTAAAGATATATAGATTAGTGTATTATATAACATTGTAATATATTCACATTGAAGAGAATAGAACATACCATAAATGTGCTAATCACACCTACGGGGCAAATTCATTTTTCAAATCTTCATATCTTGAAACCATCGGGTAATGATAACATCAAAAATTGCTTTAAATAGCTCCTGCTTAGTGTAGTACACCATCAAGCCATTGAATCAATCATTAGTGATCTTGTTGTGCAATTTAGACTGATAATTTTTATTGCTGAAAAGGCTCTTTCAACAGATATCGTCTTTGTAGCTAAACTTGCAAGATCTTTACAAATACCAAATGCAGCATACCTTCTCACGTGAAGAATATAAGTGTCAAGTTGCTTCCTTATAATTGCACAATCACATTAGAAAAATCTGCATCATATATGTCAGCAAGTCAAGCAAGCTTTTTGATGTCAAACTTAGAGAAAGAGCTTTTTGGATCAAGATAGGAGAAGCATACTAGTATCTCTATAGATGCTTCACCAAACCGATGATTAATCTCAGCACAAATTTGGTCAATAACAACATAGAAAAGCTTGGCATGATAATGATGAAGATTAGTGATATTACACCTTTGAAGCCTTGAAAGACAACTAGTATTTCATCATACATATTTGGCACTAAAATACTTTTGATAGCACAAAATTGTTGGACTCATAAAAAAAGTCCTCCCAGCCACTGTCTCTCATGGTGGCCAACCGAATTTGGACATCATCAATTAATTCCATGGTGTGGATAATATTTATATCATTTCCTTGCAAGACATGTGAAAGCTCATTTGTGATAGCAAGTAACTTTAAAATAAGTCCGAAAATGAGAACAAATTTGAAGCACTCCATTTTTTCAATCAAACCCGCTGCTTGAGATGGTGCACGCCCATCTTCATGGACCATACCTAGCACCTCTATTACCGAGATTCACATTTGGTCCAAACGAACCAAAGTTGTATGATGTGAGCCCCATCTAGTATCTCTAGGTCTAGCAATATTAGTTTCTTCATGCAAACTTTTTTCGGTAAATCTCACCTTTCTCAAGACTTTCCAAAATACTTTTGTCATGGTTTTTCATCCATGCATCCCTCCGCTTGCAAAATGCACTTGTTGTCACAATCAAGGAGACATTGATATGGCCACAAGAACATCTAATACATTGGAGAGTGATCTTAAGTTGCAAACTAGTATTGCCTCTCAATTTGACGTTGTTTTGCAACAATAAGAAAATCAAGTGTTCGTTTTGGCTGAGGAAGGAGAGGAAGGCTGGCTAAAGTAGGGGAGACAATGGCGAAGGGAGAAAAGGCCAAACCCTAGCGCAGGGTGGCAAGCCGCGTGATGTGCACAAGTCATGTGGGAACGCAAGTAGATGGGCGCATGAATCCAAGTAGTCGCATGAGGTGTGTTCGGCACATGGAGCACGAGCGGCTATATGAATCATGCAGAATGTATGGGAATGGGCGCATGACAAGCGTCGGTGCATGGGAGTCTTTCTGCGTGAAGGGAATAGTGTGCATGCACGAAAAACTGTGGGCTACGTGAGGAGGGAGTCTTTCTTGTGTATGGGTGTTGATAAACATCACCTGGATATTTTCTTCCCAACTATCAACCAGATTTGTTACACGGCCATGAACCCCTCCAAAAACTCTCCCCTCCAAAAAAGGGGTCATTGGATCTCTAATCCAATGGTCCCAAATTTGAAAGATTGTTAGGAAGAAAACATCCGGATGATATCTAGACACACCCAAGAAAGAAAGAGAGATGTGTGCTTCATGGAAGCTACAAACCGAGCCAGTGATGGCGTGAAGATGAGGCTGACCCAGCAAAGGAAAGAGAGCCTTGTGCGTGAAGAAAGAAAAGGAGTTCAAGTTGTGGCTGAGTCCAATTGTGTGTTCACGTGGGAAGGAGCAGTCCGAGCCAGAAAGGAAACCAAAAACTGGATTCAAGCCAAGAACAAAGGAGAACCCGCACAAGAGATTGAGGCTGAGCCAGGGAAGGAAAGAATGTGTTAGCTGGGATGCCGAATTGAAGCCAAATACAAGCCAGAACATGAGCCAGAGCTTTCAAAGACTTATTTGTATGTAGGTTCAATCCTAATCTACTTCTAAAAACGAAAACCAATCCAAGTCTTTAGTTTATTTTGTTAGTTTTCCTTTTTATTCCGAGTTGTATTCTATAGGGAGTCCGAGTTGGTTGCGTTCAGTGTCACTGTAGGAGTCGATCATTGGTCGTGCATGTGTGAAGGGTATATAAGGTTGAGGCCCTTATGGCTAGAGAAGCTAGACAAGAATAGCTATGATATGTTTTTAGATTGAATAAAATCAGAAAAGCCAATGTTGGCACCATATCTTGTGCGTGAGATGAGTTGAGAGAAGATTGCATGATGAAGAGAGAAAAAGAGAATTTGTGAGTTTCAGTAATAGAGAAAGATAGAGTTTTGTGTTCAAGATGAGAATATTTTGTTCTGAGATTGTGTTGGAAGTGTTCATCTTGCAATTCGATCAAATGAGATCGGTTTGCGAGATTTTGTGGATGGTACCATGAAAGATCGGGCTATTCGTACATTAATTAGCATTTTCTGCTAGTTGATCTGTATCAGACATACTCAAAGAAATTATGAATAGGTGAGCAACAACTAGCAATAGAAACAACCACCAATTACAATTGGTGGGCAAAGCAATGGACATAGAAAGCATATGAGTTTTCATCTAGAATCTTTCTCTGCAAGTCATTAAATTCACCCCTTATATTTGAAGCCCCATCGTATCCTTGCCCTCGTAACTAAGAAATGAATAACTTGTACTTGTCAAGAAGACCAACCAAAACTCCCTTTAGTGCATCAAATATAGTACCAATGATATATTTTAGAACAAGAAATCGTTTGACAACCTTGCCTTGATTGTTCACATACCTACAACAACAAAATACTTCCCCTTCCTCTTCTCCTTGTTGGCTTCAACTTGCTGCCCTGCGCCCTGCTTTCTGTGCCCCCACTGCTTGCTGAGGCTGCCCACTGTCATGCCGCCGTCACCTGTGAGTCTATGATGGAGGGATTGAGGGAATCAGAGTGAGGAGTGGGCTCGATCAAGAATTTTGGATCGAGGGCAGGGCAAGACATCAAGCGTGAGGCTGTGAGGGTGAGGATGGCCTGGGCGTGAGGCATGGGCCATATGGTATGCGTCGTAGGCTGTGGATTTGGCCCATGTAACGGCGCAATGCTTGACTGGGCTTGGCCACTCCCATGATGTATGCCAGCGGCGGGATGAACTCAAAGCACCAAGCTCATCGCCGGTGAGCCTAGGCAGTCACCCAGGCTTGTCGGGCAGTGGCTCCACCCTGGTCTGACCTTTAGGGGGCAGTCTGATCTCTTGCTTAGCACAGAACTAAAAATCAGCATGACTTCAAATCCAAAAATCGGTGTAAGTTTTACATGGAAACTTCAAATGACTTAAAACATTGAACACACCTTATCTAGGATGTTAGAAACTAGATCAAGGCAAGAAACACACTGTTGTTAGAGTTGGTTCCATCAATTTGAAGAAAATCGATCCTAGGTCTCAAGAACACTCCAAAATCTTAAGATCCAAATTACTTCTTACTAATGGGGATCTAAGACATGAGGTCTTTCATATCTACTCCTACATATCCTAGCAAGATAATTTGATCAAGTATTCAAGCTAAAACCACCTAGATCATGATTTCAAATTTTTACTCAAGAACATAAAAACCAAGAGAAGAACAAGTGAAACACCAAGAAGGAATCAAAGAGTTTATCTATTACTGGTAGAGTAGATGATTCATGAGTATATTGATGATTACAAGGTACTTCCAAAGAACCACCCTTACTCAAGTTGCTCACATACTCTTAGGGAGGGAGAGAAGAAACTACTCAAGACTTGCCAAAATCTCTTTAACCTTAGCTCTCCCCTCTTCTCCCACACATAACCTAAACCTCTTAGTGGGTCTCGACCTACTAAGCATATGAGGAAACCCGTCAACCCCACTAACATAGGTTTTACACACTCACACATATTTTTCAAAACGTTTACAAGACTCAATCTGCTAAACCATTAGTGGTTGATCCACTTAGCCATCCTGACTCACCTTAACCTAAATCATTTCTCCTTTGCGTCTCCTTGAAATGTGTGTTTATCCAAGCTCACCTCGTTATTTGACAAACTACCAAAATACACCCGATGAAGCTTTTAGGCACTTCGTATCAAAGCATCTTCGCGTGCTTGGACATGTAGCGTATGCTTTGACATGTAGCCTGTGGCGCCCAATGACTTTACCATCAAGTCTTCATGCATCCAGTCTCTCCCGGATCGTATTGACTTGCATCAACCCAAGTCACTGAGCACACCACATGTACCAACTCACATCTTTATGAACCTTGTCTTTCATGTACTTTTCGCTTGAGCCACGTAGTCTCACTCGGACTTACCCGACCTTACGGACCTCAGCTCTCCCGCCTAGTGCTAGTCACTTGCCGTCGACTACTAACCTACACATCCAAAGACCAAGCAACCTGCACATCCAAAGACCAAACAACCATCTCGTGTACAAGTTCCATGTACTTGGCTCACATTAATCAAAATAATGCATCATGCAACACAACACAACCAACCAATAGCTCACAAGCCATGCATATATTCAAGCCACTCAAGAACACCTCATACTATTCTCTGGCCATAGCCACCAGTCTAACCGCTCTCCCTATGGTGGTTAGACCACGCACCAGTTAGACTATCAACCAATGGCAAGTCTGACTGGCCCAAACTGACTTAAAACCTTACCCAATAACACGACACTGGTGTGACCGCATCTTCAATGCCGGTCACACCATCGAACTCAACTCCGGTCAGACTGCCCAATCCTTGTGCTTGCCCCATCATGGATGATCCATATCTTTGAAAATAGCATGAGTGATCATGTGAGAAGTAGCCAATCTAGTGGCTCAAGAAAAAGAAATGCTTGTTTAGTGGCGATTGAAGATGCATCAGAGTCAATAGGAAGAAGAGAAGGGAAAGAAAGAGGAAATAAAAGCTTGAGGGGAACTTAGGGAAGTGGAAGATCCCCTTGATTCCCTTCGCTGCCAACCACAAAAAGACTATCAGCACAGGTACAATACAATGTTGTTGAGTAGTATTGTACATGTACAATACAATCACTACTACAAAAAAGGCTATACCGGATGCCTCATCACACACGGTTTTCTCGAACCATCTGTGTCATAATTATCACAGACGGTATTACAAGCGTGCTTCGTGTACCATCTGTGATACCCTACTATCACAGACAGTTCTTGTTAATAATCGTCTATGATATTCCACATACGGTTATTAATACGAACTGTCTATGATAATTAAGATATCACAGACAATTTTTAATTAGAACCATATTCTATAGTTCACATATGGTTATTAATATAAATTGTATGTGGTAGTTGCGTATCACAGACGGCTTATGGTTGGAAACATCTGTGATATGCTTCCTCTCCCCGATGTGTGTCTTCGATCGTTTGACTCCCTTCGATGATTTTGATTCCCAGATGCGTCTCTTCGTCTCATGAGCCGGATGTATTCCTTGTTGTATAAAAATGATCATCCACCACCAGAGATTAATCCTGTGCGAGCACCTTGCCAGCCGGCTATCTTCCTTGTCTCTCAAGCACAAATAAATGGCACCATATTCTTCCTTGTCACTGGCATTGATGGCCAACCTGGCTATCCGGACGAGCACCTCGCCGGCTATACGCTAGTAGATGTTGTAGAAGGACAATGTGCCAATAATGTCCATCCTCCTATGTCTGACGATTTGCCAAAGCAGTTGAAGGCCACCTTTCGTCGTCTTGACATCATCCTCCACCGCATCTTCTGGATGGTCTCCTACTTCCGGCGAGCTAACCTCGCCATCGACGTGACCCTCCACAATAACGTTGCATGTCTCCAAGAGGCTTGTCGTCACTTGGAGTGCTTAGTCGAGGCGGCAGACGATCGAGTCAACCTTGTTGAGACCCCTCAAGAAAGGGTAGAGAGCTTATGGGCTCAATTCGACTTGATTGTTCAGTCAGAGGGTGTTCAGGTGAGAGACCATGTGGAGGTCATCCCGTGTGTATGATGAGTAATTGACATCGTTTTAGGAAAGTCGAGTTTGAGTTGGGTGGTTCGGACCTTGACGTTGCGTGGTTAACGGGCTCGGTCGGACTTGGTCAAACCTGGTCAATGTGTTTAGGATGCATATTCTGATGATTTGACAGGTTTAGACTCTATTATGCTTACATGTATCGAGCGGTGCTATTTGATGTGTTTCTTATGCGTGTTGGTGCGGGGCGTCGAAAGCAGTCGTGGCGAGACACGAGGTTACGGACTAGACACAGGCGGTGTCGAGTCGAGCGGTCGGATGTGTCGAAGGCGGCGGAGATCGATGTGGTTGCGAGTCGTGGGCGACAAGGAGCGGAAGCTTCCGGAAGGTACAGGAGGGGCGAAATGGTAATTTCGCGAGGCTGCGCAAGCGGGAGCGAGCTCCGTTCGGGTTTAGCAGGCGTAACGGGTTGGAGACCCGTTAGCCAAGAGCTATAAATAGGTGTGAGGGGCTGCGTACCTCTCATAGCTTTGGGAGAGAGTTAGGGTTTGTTTTAGTCAAAAGAGCCTTTGAGATGTGGTTTTGGCTTTAGGCTTTAGTTGAGAGTTGGTGAGAGGTTGTTGGAGATAGAGTAGAGTCTGTTGTTTTCTTGTGTAACTGCGTATGGGAATGTAGTTCTTGAGTTACTCCCAGGATGTGAAATCTTGTTTTGAGTTGGCTGTGGCAAGACCCTCATTACAATCATTCATGTCTATGTCTTATGTCTTCATTTGAGAAGCTTCTTGTTTGTGTTGTTTGAATTTTCTGTTTTGATCTATGTTCTGTCTCAGGTTTCATGCTATCTCTGTTCTTCTTGACATTGAAATGAGTTCTTGTGAAGAGTAGTCTCAGATTGCTGCTCCGAACTGGGGATGCTCTTGAAAGCTTCTTTTCACCTCTCTTTTGAGAGCCAAGATGCAAATAACCGAACTCTCTTCAAGTTATGAATCGCTACTCATTTCCACTGTGTTATCAATTTCTAGGGTTCACTGTTTCTGAATACAGAGGACTTGGCTTTTCTCGATGTCGTGACAAAAAGGTGCATTAGTCTTTGAGTTCCTTTGGTCTGAGATCTTCTCTCCATTTACTTGACCTCTTCTTCAGGACTTCGTCTGTCCATTCTTTTCTGAATTTTGAAGTTTCCTGTTGATCTTCAGAATTTCGGTTCTGTCAGTTGAACAGGTTCTTTTTGTTTGTATTTCAGCCGAGCAATTCTTTTAGTCTGATTCTTCTTTCCCTGAGGTCGGTAGATTGTTTAGACTAAAGTCGTGTTCATTTGATCCTAGAAGCTCAAGGAGTGTTCTTTCTTTTCTCTGTTCTTCAGTTGTCTACAGTAACTACTCTGCGGGAAGTTCTCAGACAGTCCCTGCACTCGGCAGACTGCCTTTTCTTTTCTGCTTTGATCTTCTTTTCTTCTTGCTTTCAGTTACAGTTCTTTTCTCAGTTTCGGCAGCTTCTTTATTTTTCTTTCTTTCTGGTTTGATCAGCTGCTGTTTAATCTTCAAAGTTACAATTCTTGCAGCCAACTGTCTCCCCTGCCTTATATGAATTTTCATTTTCCGTTTTCAGGTTCTGTCTGCAGTGTTCAGTTTTGAGTCTTTGATATTACTTTAATCAAACGGGCTGCACTGCAGGTTCATATTTGTGCCATCGATCAGTCTGTCTCAAGTCTGCAGTTTTCGGTTTGCTGTATACTGAGCTATCGGTATTAACATCAGTCGGTTAATTCTTTCGGCTGCTTGAAGCTCTAAGTCTTCATTTGGTTTTCCTTCCGTCCAGTCAAACCATTTTTGGTTCTGGAGTCTGTCTGACAGATGAAACTGAAATGAGAAACTCAGCCTGTTTATCTATTCGGGTGGCTTGTAGCTGATTGCCACAATTTTCAGTTCTCTGTCTTCTGTTTGTCTTCTGTTGGTTTTCAGCTAAGTGTTGGTTAGGTCTGATGCCTCATTTTCTTTAGTTCCAACAGAAAGGATAGTCTCTGTTACTTCCTGCTTTCGGCAAGCTATTGGTACAGACAGGTTTTTGGTCGAGCATTTCAGCTGAATGTTTTTCTCCTCTGTTCTTCGGTCTTAGGTAAAACAAGAAAAATATGTTCACGGTCAGACCGGTCTCTATTTCGGCACTTTAAACCGGTTTGTACTCTTTGTCTTGTTTTCGTTAGTAACCTGTTCTTTTGCCTCCAGTGAGCGAATCTTGTCTGTCTTCATAGCTTCTGTAGTTATTGGAGAAGAAAATCAGGTGTGAATACTGGGGGAGATTTTGAAGGTACCATTTACCCCTCTTGCCATTTCCGATTCTACATCAGGAGACACTCGAACGAGCACATTAACGGGTGGACGCATTTCGGCCTTCATTCACTGATGATCCCGAACCGTTCGATACTGACCATATCGCCTACGAAGTTTTGAAGACGAAGATCACATGCTACCTCTAACACTAGAAAAAACATCGAAGCAGTTAGGTCTCTACTTTTTGTTATCTTTTATAAGAAACGACTAGTGACACTGTTTGGGCACTATATATATGTAAAATCAACCGGTTGAATTTTTATTTACTCTCTTTTGTGTATGTAAATGGTCTCGATATAACGACATGACGGCATTACTGACCGATAAAAAGCAATTAAGTAATACATATTTACTCCTGAGTTATTACTAAATTTGTATTTATGTATATAATTTAGAGTTTAGAACCGTATTTATCATAGACAATTCTACTTTAGAACTACCTATGATATTTATTCGTAGACAGTTATTAATACAAACCGTCTGTGATAAGTAATTATCACAGACAGTTCATAATAATAACCATCTGTGAAATCTCACATTATCATAGACGGTTCATGTTAAGAACCATCTGTGAATTATCACAATGGTTATTAATGAGAACCGTCTATGATAGTGCAAAACCATTGATAGTTTGCAGTTGGATGTGTCTGGGATTCATCGTGTTATTAATTGGCTAGCAGTAGGGTCTCGACAGATCTGTCTTTATTGCACTGCATTGAAGGAGGCAGCCGACTTTGGGGAATTTGGTGAAAGCATACCGCTTGTAGATCTAGCTCTTGTAGATTTATTTGTTCTTGGCGATTAGAGGTTAGTACATATTTCATTCTAATTATATGCCTTGTAATAAAGAGACGTGATAGCTAGATTTAGATCTAGCTTAATGATAGTTTTCTTAAATTTAAGAATGAGCCACTACTCCTAGTTTACTTTAATATATTCTTGCTTTATATATATTGCCTTATAAATAGTACATAGCTAGCTACTTAATTTAGATATGGACAATTTATTATAAGGTGAATATCAATTATTTGTACGTATTAGGCTGGCTAGCTATATAGTAGCATTAATAATGTAATTTGACACTAATTTGTTATATGCGTAGCGTAGATGGACCGAAGTTGAATGTATGTGGAGAACTGTGTGAGTGAAAAGTACATTAATAGCGTGGCTGCTTTTAGAAGAGTAGTCGACCAGGATATGTTAAGAAGGGAATAGAATATATGTATTATCCATGTATTGATTGTGATAATCTGAAGATGTTTACCAACTCATCGCAGATCGAAACTCACTTGATTCGAATGGGTTTCAAAAAGGGGTATACATGTTGGACCAGTCATGGTGAAGAGAAGAATATTATACCAGTTTAAAACTACAAAATTGACAAAACTACAAAAACTCATGGATAGTCGCCTCCATATTAGGCGACTCCATTCCAGTCGCCCACCTATTGGGCGACTGGATTCCTGTCGCTCAATTGGAAAGCGACTCATTGCAGTCGCCCGGGAGTACAGCAATTAGCTCAAGTCGCCCCTCCATTAGGCGACGAGAGCCTATTTTTGTAAAAAAATTTTCCCACGGGTATATTTCTGTATTTTCGAATAAAAAAGTTTATCTATACAAAAATATTCTCGGCCAAGCAGCGCCATCTGAGTTGCGTGCAACAACGCGCGAAGCACCGGTGGTCGGTGGGGCTGTACGGTAGCCTGGGCATGACCATGGCCACCACGTAGCGCGCGGACGGCAAGGACCGCAAAGCCACCGTTGTCGAGCCGCAAAGCTTCAGACCTTTTTCTTTTTAGTTTCTAAAAACTACTTTTAAATTTTTCTATAATAACTACCTTTCAAACGTAATATTTTTTAAACGGAATCTATAAATTAATTATAGTACACACTGAAGCGATATCATTTATATCGGCCAAAACTACATATGGGTTATTTGTATCTTTGTACTCTCTTACACAAACAGTTAAAGACCATAAATCACAGCCATAAGCTATAAACCAAAACAAAAAAAAACAACCCGTTCGGGCGAGCATCAGTCTTCGCTGAAAGGATGAAGGCAAAAGCCCAACCCAAAAAAGATCTTGTCAACATAACAAAACAGCCCCACCAGTCCATGCCAAACCATCGTCCAAACCAGGCCGTGTCCCCTTGTAAATCCGCTCGAGTGGTGGGATTCCTATGTGGCCCGCGTAGGCTTTGATCTTGGCCGGCCCGACCCAACTCCCAACTAGCTTAGGCTCTGATCTCGGCCGGCCCAGCCTAAGTCCTAACTAGTTCAGGCTCTAGAGGATCGGGCCTGCATAGGAGTTTGGGCCGTCCCTGTGCCTCCAAATTTGGGCCTTTCCTTTCCAACCCCATACGCTGCCCACCCGGCCATCTACTGATCAGCTGCCCCTCTGCGTTGCACGCCTAGCGCTCCGCATATCGGCCGCGGCGCTAGGGGACAAAAAAAACACCAGGCTGATGTCACCTACTAGGGGTGAAAAACCGAAAACTCCTCTAAAAAAACTACTAATATAAGCCACTTTGAAGTGACACACAAATCTAACTGGCATATTGTACCATTGGAAAAAAAATCAAGATCATATATGACAACAAGGATAGCGGTTCTATAAATCGAAACCGGCCCAAAACTAGAGGGGCCTTTTCGGTGAAAAGTAGGACTCTTCTTTTTAGAAATATAGTGTAATAAGCGCTGGTCCCAATTTTATTTATTAAAAAAATAAAACCAAACTGTTTTGCAAAATACCATAGTTACAAGTTTTTCCATCACGAGGACCACGGTATATAGCACCGTGCATGCCTCCAACAAACAACGTTAAGTAACGATTTGCTGAGTGGTCGTAGACTGCTGGTAGGATTTTTTGGGCTATGAGTACTTTTGTCCGATTCATCAGAGTAGTCGTAAATTGTTTGCTGAGTTGGTTCACTTAGATACATTCTGAATATGCAAGTTGATGATTCTTATGTATCATGCGGTGCTATGTGATGGTTTGCTTATTTGTGTTGGTTGCAGGACTTCGAGGCTAGGTCATGGTGAGGCGTGGGAGGACCGGGACTAGGCACAGAGAGGTGTTGAGGTCTAGAACGGTCAGGGAGATGCCAAAGATGATCGATACTGGTGAGGTGGTTGCAAGTTGGGACGACAAGGAACTGGAACAGGAGCTACCGGAGGTGGACATGATGGGTAACGGCGAGGTGGACCGGGACTAGGCTTAGGGAGGAGTCGAGGTCCAGACGGTCAAGGATGTCGGGTGCCGTCATGCGCGAGGAGAAACACATGGTGCGCCAAGTGACTTGGGTCGTTTGCAAGCAAGAACGGTTTGGTGGGATCCGGACACGTGAGAAATTTGACGACAAGTCATTGGGGGCCACATGTAAGCTTCCTTGAGAAGCGTGTGTGTGTAAAACCCAGTGTTAGGTGGGGTTAATAGGCTATCCCCAGTTTGGACTAATGGTAGGATCCATTATGGTCTAAGGTTCACTAGTGAGCCTATAAAAAGAGGAAGGGAGGCAAGAGTTAGTTGAGACTTGAGGCAGACCGTAAGTAGGTCTGGTGGCGGCTAGCTCTTCCTCCCTCCATAGGTGTTAGGTTAGAGAGTGGGTATTGGCTCTAGGGTTAGAGTTTGGTCCTCCAAGGGGAGTGGCTGTGAAACCAATCATCAGATCAATACATCACGTTTCCATCTACTGCTTGTGCAGTCTTTATCTGATTGAGTTGGCTTGTCTTGTTCGTCTATGTTCTTAGTTTTCTCTGTTCTTTGATCGTTTCTTCCCTTTCTTGATTTGAGAGAATATTCTTTCCTGTTTTGTTGATGATCTGACTTTGCTATGTGTTGGGGAATCATACTCAAGGCCATCTTGGTTGTTCTATTCCCATGAGTAAGGTCCGATTGCCTTTTCATTTTTTTAGTTTCGGTTTTGAGCGCTTTTGGTGAAATCTCAGAAAGATCTTTATATTCTTGCTAAGTTTTCAATTAAAGATTAGAGCAACCTCTTGAGATCTTAATCTTGCTATGTTCAAAGTCTCATGACTAGATGATTTCTTAATCAAAATTTCTGTGGAGTTTGGATCTGGTAGTCGTATGCTCTCTGCTTTCCTCTATTCTTCGTTCTCTGTTGCGACCGCCTCTAGATTCGACCACATTCAAGTTTCTGACCGTATCGCTTTTTCGTTTCGACCACGTTCGGACCATTCGATCACCTCTTGTTATTCAGTTGAGTTTCCAACCGCATCACTTTTTTTTCGACCACGTTCAAGCTTTCGGTCGCTGCGAGATCCTCGATTTTCATTTAGATCTGAAACAATCGCGATGGTTACTGTCTGAAGTCTCGATCGCCTTTACGATCACGTTGGTCTCGACCATGATCGAGTCTCAGATAATATCGCTGTCTTCAAGCATTTTTGGCTTTTTAATTACTTTGTGTGTTTTCGACCATGTCGGTTGTTCGACTACCTGTTGGCTTACGACTACGTTGGTTTTACGACCACGTTGATGTTGAGTTGCAGTCTAGTTTCAACCACGTTGGTTGTTCAACCATCTCATTGGCTTACGACCACGTTGGTTACGACCATGTTGCCGACTGGTTTCAACCACTTTGGTTGTTCGACCACTTGTTGGCTTACAACCATATTGGTTACGACCACAGTGCCGATTGATTATGATAACGTTGATTGTTCAACCACTTGCTGGTATTCGATCATGTTGTCCATGACTACGTCAGGTTTGACTACAACCATTTTCGATCACGTTGTTTCTGGTCTCGGTGGTTATCGACTACATTGACTTTTTGTAGTCGATCTCCGACCACATTGTAATTCTGTCGAGCAGCTAGACCTATGACCACTCTATCGGTTATCGATCATGTTGTTGAGACTTACGACCACGTTGTAAGTTTCGACCACATTGACATATTTCGACCACCTTTTTTCCCCGCTCTCTTCGTCCTGTCTCTTTGATTTTCAAGTGGAATTTCAACTCTAATCTTTATAGCTCCATAGCTATCAAAGAAAAATAGTTGTGTGAATACTTAGCGAGAATTTAAAGGCACCAACAAAAAGAAAAGGAAATGGTTGTTTAGTGATGAGTGAAGACGCATCGGAGCCAATAGGAAGAAGAGAAGGGAAAGAAAGAGGAAAGAAAAGCTTGAGGGAACTCAACGAAATGGAAGATCCCCTTGATTCCCTTCGCTGCCAGCCACAAAGGACTATCAGCACATGTACAGTAGTGTTGTTGAGTAGTATTGTACGGGTACAGTACAGTGTTCATGGCGAGTGTAGGTAGAATGGATTGAAGTACGTGAGCGGCAAATGCGGAAAGTGTGGTGTGATGCCTTTGGCCGCTCGGTTCTTTGATGATGAGACTAGTAGCAGTCTTGTCTCCCGGCGAGCATGATCCTGAAAGGTACTCGCGATCTGAAAGTGTGAGTCCCTCGTGGGATGGCCTGAGACCGTGGCATGGGCGCCAAGTATGTGCAAACTGCGACGTGGTGACTGGGGGTGGAAACAAATCGGATACACCGAATATTTTCAAATACGAATATAAATTTATATTTTTAAAATGAATATAAATATAAATTTGAATATTTTTGAATATGGATACGAATATTCTCGAATACGAATACGAATATTTTCGAATATGGATTTTCACGGATACGAATATCGGATAAAACGGATTCCTAGCGATTTTGCCGATTTTTCACCGATTTTTGACCGGTTACTAGTTTTAAACCGCCTAAATTCAAATTTTGAATCACAAAATTTGTACGGATTTTTCATGGGTTCTAGAAATGGATCGAATACGAATCGAATAGTCTTGAGTACGAATACGGATACGAATATTCTCGAATACAAATGCGAATACGAATATTCTCAAATACGGATACAAATATTCTCGAATACGAATACAAACAATTTCGAATACGAATTTTACTTACCATATTCGCGTTTTCTCGGATACGAATATCGGATAAAATGAATAATCCGCTACCGTTTTCCACCCCTAATGTTGACTGCCCGAGGTGTAGATGTATGTACACAATGCCCATAGTTCTAGTGAATCAACCTTCCCCGGAAAATCTATGGCCTGGCCCTCTACTCAATGTAAGTCGGTCAGAATTTCTACGTTCAACATTGATAATACCTTTACACTTTGTTTGGTTAGATCACAATTTTAACCCATTCATATATGTGTCGGGATTTTAGTTTAAATTTCTGATTCATCTATGCAGATGCCGACCGAAAAATAGGCCTCCTAAACCAGGCCTTAAGGTGGGACGTCAGGCTCCGTCGGCCTCGGCCAGGCAGCGCCATCTGAGTTGCATACAACAACGCACGAAGCACCAGTGGTCGGTGGGGCTGCACGTACGGTAGCCTGGGCATGACCATGACCACCGCATAGCGCACGGACGGCAAGGTGGTAAAGCCACCGCTGTCGAGCCACAATGGCTCGGGTCTTTGCTTTTCAGTTTTTAAAAACTATTTTTTATTATTTCTATAGTAACTAACTTTTAAACACAGTGTCTTTTTAAAACAGAGTTCATAAATTAATTATATTATACACTGTAACGATTTTATTTATATCGGTCAAAATTATACGTGAGTTTTTTTTTATGTCTTAGTACTCCCTCTCACAAACAGTCAAAGATCATAAACTGCAGCTATAATCTATAAGCCAAAACAAACGAAAGGAACACCCCGTTCGGGCGAGCGATCGGTCATCGCTGAAAGGATGAAGGGCGAAAGCCCAACTCGAAAATGATCTTGTCACATAACAAAACGGGTCAACCAGTCCATACGAAACTACCGTCCATACTAGGCCGCGTCCCCTTGTAAATTTGCCCGCGTGGTGGGATTCCTGTGTGGCCCCACGCAGGCTCTGTTCTCGGTCAGCCCAGCCTAAGTCCCAACTAGTTCAGGCTGTAGAAGATCAAGCCTACGTAGGAGTTTGGGTTGTTCCCGTGTCTCCAAATTTGGGCCTCTCCTTTCTTTTCCAACCCCCACATGCCGCCTACCTAGCCATCTGCGCCACACCTGCCCCTTTGCGCCGCACGCCTAGCACTCCGCATGTTGGATGTGGCGCTAGGGGACAAAAAAAGACTAGGCTGATGTCACCTACTAGGGGTGAAAAATTGAAAACTCCTCTAGAAAACTACTAATATAAGCCGCTTTGAAGTGGCACGAAAATCTAACTGGCATTTTGTATTGTTGGAAAAAAATCATGATTTTATATGACAAACAAGGATAGCGGTTCTATAAATCATAACCGCCCAAAACTAGAGGGGCCTTTTCAGTGAAAAATAGGACTCTTCTTTTTAGAAACACAGTGTAATAATAGATGGTCCCATTTTATTTATTAGAAAAATGAAACCAATGGTCCCATTTTTATTTATTAGAAAAATGAAACCAAGTTGTTCCGCAAAATACCATAGTTATAATTTTTGCCGTCACAAGGACCACGGTATATAGCACCGTGCATGCCTCCAACAAACAATGTTAAGCGACAAGACAAACCCTTACGTAAACCCCCAGAACACAAACCAATTCACTACATAACTAGGTGGCTCTTCATATTTTTTTTCTGAAATTTTGTATTTCAAAGATTTGAAGTTACTATAAGCAATTTGGATTTAGGGGTAATTTGGCACAGAAGTTCATTTGATAGAGGGAGATTAGTAGGGTGAACTGAATGGGGTTTTACTGTGTTACCAAAAACCACCAGGCACTGGTTCTGGTTTCTCGTCAGATTTGAGCCCTTGTAAGGATCACAGTGAACATGGCAAGTTATTTACTCATCGGTTCAATGGATTTGAAAGGGAAAATATCTATTGCAAGCCCCTTCAGTTTTAACCTTTCATTTTTATTTGAACTAGGCAGGAGGAGTGCCTTATATTACTTTCAAAGGGAGTGTTAAAAAGAGTGAAAACAAGGGAGGGGTGCTGGTGGCGGGAAGCGGCCAGGGGGAGGCCTAAAAAGAAATTAAAGAGTTGTTACAGGAAAATTGTGAGCTCTTGTAGCCTCTTGGCTCTCGTTAGGACACAAGCTCTGACTTCATCCTTTATGGTGGCGATCAAGAGCGGGGTGCAGTAGCCGTCGATCGGAAAAGGCGAGTGTTTCATTCCTTCCAAATTTGCCAAACAACCACTAGTGATGCCATAGCCTTCCGCGGTGCTCTATGCGAGAGAACAACCTCTTCCCACTAGTCACGGACCGAGTGAAACGCCCACCAGGAAGCTAGGTTAATGGAGTCGTAAGCAGTCTAGCATGCTATGGAGGTCTAAATTCTTATGGTAAAGCGGCACTCGGTCAGTAGATGCAAGGCAGATTCTGGTTCCTATCTACAAAGGGGGCATGTGAGGTGATTAGGCCAGCCACGCTTGTCTAGTTGTCCCACGGTGTAGAGTCTGTTTTGTAAGGCGAGCCAGGCAAAGATTTTACATTTCTATGGCACCCAAGTTTTCTAGACCAGAGGGTTCATGGTGGTTTGGACCGTCCCAGAGAATTGTGCTTTGTATGCTGAGGCGGGCGTGTATGTACCGTTGGTATTTAGCTTCCATGCGATTTTGTCATCAGGTATCTCATGTAGAGTAATTGAGGATGTGAGTCCCCAGATGGAGATCCGTTCATGTATGTACTGCGGGGTTAGCCCGTCTGTCCATGTTAGGTGGTGAAGCCTATTGTTCCCTATCAAGGCAATCCATAGGGTGCTTTTTTTCCTCCTGGATGCCTTGAAGATCAAGGGTGCGAGATCACAGAGTCTGTTGTCGTCAGCCCAGGAGGAGGTCCAGAGCAAAGTCTTCGTCCCATCACCTATTGTTATGGTTGTAGCCTCTGCGAAAAGACGGCGATCTAGGTCGTCACATGGGGTTTCCATTCCTTGCCAGGGTTTGCTTTGAGTTCCCCATTCCTACCAGAGCCATCGAAGTCTGAGGGCCATGGCAAACCGCTCTAGGTCAAGAATTCCCAATCCTCCGGTTTGCGTAGGTCTACAGACTCTATTCCAGTTGACCTTGCAGCTTCCACCTGTTAGCTACTGCTCTGACCCGGCCCAGAGGAAGCGTCTCATTCGTCTATTGAGCGTTTTGATCACACTTTTCGGTGCCTTGATGGCTGTAAGGAAGTAGGTTGACTAGGATGTTAGAATAGATTAGATCAGGTTTTTTCCCTGCGTGAGTCAGCAACTTGCCACGCCATCCTACGAGGCGGTTCGCGTATTTGTCTTGTAGTACTTGGAAGTCGACCTTGCGAAGTCTTTTGATTGCGAGCGGTAGGCCTAGGTACCTCATCGGGAAAGAGGCATATTGTGAAGGTAAATCAATCAATATTTGTCGCAGGTCGATGTGGTTGTAGCTTATTGGTGCCATTTGGCTTTTCTGAAGGTTGGTGCACAAGCCTACTGCGTCGCTGAATTGTTGAAGAATTTGAACGAGGGTGCGGATGTCTTGTTGTTCTGGTACCAAGAAGATGGTAGCATCATCCACGTAAAGAGAGGTTCGGAGAGCGACTGGACGCCCCCTAAAGGGTCGTAAAGCACCAAATTTTGTTGTAATGTCAAAATTTTTTGCAGTGGGTCAATCGCTAAGATAAAAAGGAAAGGAGTTAATGGGTCTCCTTGTCGGACTCATCTGTGGTGTTGTAATTTATTCCCTGGAACTCCATTCAGGAGAATTTTCGAGGTGGCGGTAGATAGAAGGCATGTGACCCAGTCTCTCCACCGTGTCAAAAAGCCCCTGTTTTCCATAAGGTGAAGCAGGAATTCCCAACAGACTGAGTCAAAGGCCTTCGCAATATCAAGCTTTAGAAGCAAGGATGGTGTTCTATTCCGATGGTATTTTATTCCAAGGTTGCGAACATAGAGGTAGTTGTCTTGTATGCATCTCCCTCTAATGAAGGTACTTTGGCTTGGGGAGATCAGCTCATTCATGTAGGGCATCAGCCGCAGTGCTAAGATTTTTGTAATAATTTTGGAAACTCTGTGGATGAGACTAATGGGTTTGAAGTTTCATGCAGAGGTTGAGTCTTCTTTTTTTAGTAGCAAGATAAAGTTTGCAGTATTCAGACAAGGGAATTATTGATGAAGGCCTATAGGGTGGCCATGAAATCATCCTTTATAATGTCCTAGCATGCATGGTAGAAGGTTTCGTTGAATACGTCAGGACTTGGGGCCTTGTCAGATGGCAGTTAGAGTATCGCTTGATGTGTCTCGTGTTCAGTGAAGGGAGCAACTAGGGGTTGTAGGTCTATTTGGGGCAGTTGTAAAGCCTCCCAATTGAGGGAGGTGACTGCATGCGATCTCTATCCCATGAGTTGGTTGAAGTGGTCGAAAAGCATATTTGCTTTATGTTCGTGTGCCACACCTATTCCAGACCCGTGGATAGCCACTGGATAAAGTTCTTCCTCTTGCGATAGTTCATTCTAATGTGGAAGAATTTTGTATTTGCATCTCCCTCTCGTAGCCAGTTGATTCGTTCCGCTTGTTTTTCCTAGCCTTTTCAATTACAGCTAGGCCCAACACCCTTTTCTTTAGACACAACGCAAGTTCCTATCTTCCAGTGAAAGGTATATATTATCTTGTGCGATGTCCAACGCAGGAGATCTCTTGGGCCATATGTAGCTGGAGTTTGTTTTCCAGGAACAATTTCTTACTCCAGTTTTTTAGCCTTCTTGCCATGTTTGTCATTTTGTTATTTAGCTTTATAATAGGATCTAGCCCAAGGGTTGGTTCCCCCCAAGATTATTGCACTATGTGTGGGAATTGCGGTAGCCGAGTCCAGAAGTTTTTGAAGCGAAAGCTATTTGGCGGCCACGGTCCACTCATGTTTGATAGGAGTAGGGAACAGTGGTTTGAAAGGGATGTAGATAAGGCGTGCAACACATGGTTGTTAAAGATGGCATTCTAGGAGTTGTTGCAAAAGAATCTGTCTAGTCTAACCATGGTTGGGTTGTCCTTTTCATTGCTCCAGGTGAATTTGTGGTTCCGAAGGTGTACCTCTTTCAGTTCACAATTATCAAGGGTGTTTAGGAACTGGGCCATTAGCCATTGATCAAGATTTAGGTTGTTTTTGTCATTGGCCCTGTAGATGAGGTTGAAGTCGCCTAATAGGAACCAACCCGTGCCAATGGTGGGGTTTGTTTCGCAAAGCTTGGCTAGAAACCTTTCTTTGTCTCTCTGTATCGAGGGTCCATACACTGTTGTCAAGATAAAATGTGTTGAGCAGTCTTTGATCTGCACCTCTACCGTCATGTAGTGATCACGGCGGGAGCAATTGGTGACGTGGACCATCTCACTGTTCCACAGGATGAGCATGCCTCCCTGAGTGTTCTGTTCTAGGAAGGAGAGAAAGTCCCGTAGTCAGCTCCTACCCAGGGCATGGGCCTGGGCTTGATCTATTGTGCTTAACTTCGTCTCCTGAAAACACACAATGTGTGGGCTGTTAGCATCGATTGTATCTCTAACTGCAGTGCAACAAGTTGGGGCGTTTAGACCCCTGAGATTCTAGGAGAGTATTGTTAATCTAGGTCCTATCATTGAGGTAGGTGTTCACTCTAGGTGTGAAATGAGTAGCCTGGCTGATGGTGCTGCCGTCTGGAAGCACCCAGTGGTTGGGCATGTGACACAGGTAGTTTGAATGAGGTCGTGTAGGCCGAGCAAGCCGCACGGCCTGATTGCTAGCAAGCAGCAATCCCTGCTAGTGGTGTTGGGTGGTAGAAGCTACAAGGCTCGGCGGCAAGTAGCCCTCCAGGCTTGGCCACACATCTGCACTCCTCCTTGGGTATCGGCATGCATTCGGATGTTGGCAGCGCAGGAGTGTGTCCACATGGGTCGATGTACAAACATGGGGACACAAATAAAGAACGCAGAATGAGGAATAATCAAAAGGCATAAGAAGAAGAAAGCCAGCAGCGATGATCTCGGAGATGCAAGCAAATTCAAATACAACATGAAAAGGAAGGTGCAGTTCACTGTCAACCGGAGAGGTTGAAGCAAAAGTACAGGAGACGCTAAAATAAGGTTCACAGCCAGGCCAGAAACAAAAAGCGTTGTGAAGGCAGGCATATGCACTGGTGGCCTCATGAGAAATCGGCCTACACCAGTAGTTTTCACTGGGTTTAATCCGCTGCGACATCATCTTCGTCGAGCCAAGCGGCCTGCATCTGCTCCTGGAGGGTGTCGTCCACCTGTGCGATGTGGTTGGAGTTGAGGCGAAAGAGGGCGATAGGGCCTATAGGGAGGCCGGTGGTAGTGGGCCATTGAAAGTCGTGATGTCGCGCTTGAGTGCTTCCTCAATCATGGACTCTTCATCGTCCAGGACTCCAACCTTCCGGGACATGACCTGTTGTGCACGTCGTAGTATTGGAGTGTCTCAGCATTTCATGGCCAGCCGGTCACCTCGGCGGGGTGCACTATCTTTTTCCCTTGCACACTTGGAAGTGGCCGGCGTTGTGGGTGCTGGCAAGATTGGAGGTGCGGACTGTATGTATCACCCCACATATCCATATGAGATACTACTATGGAACATCATTGCCAAAGTAAAGAATAAATAAGAACCATAGAAATCATAAAGAGTTTAAAACTTTATTAACACTTTATTAGAGAACCAATGGAAGCTAGAATAAATGTTTAAAACATGGGACCAGTCCACTTCTAACCAAATAAAGAACAAATGAAACAACAAAATAGTGGCAAACCACGATGCTGAAAACTCAAGTACTCCCACCTATGCATGATACTATCACTTCACTGGCCTTTTACCTGAGACTAAAAAGAGCAAGCGTGAGATTTAGAAATCTCAGCAAGTACCCAACAATGATAGCAACACGATGGGTAAAGGACAAGTAATGCAAGCAAGATATGTAAAGGACAAGCAATGCAAGCAAGTAATTGACACATGTTAATTGCAATGAACATAGGTTTCGGACACATTGATATAGATCAGAGATAGAGATCGCAGAAACAGTGTAATTATAGATAATTGCTATTTAGCAAGTTATGAAAATAGCACCGGCGATCACTTTCCACATACCTGGTTATACGAGAATAGTCAAGCACGTCATTGTCCTCGACTGTATAACCGTCGACAGGGTATAATATCCTGAGTAACGAAAGTGTACGGGCCCTCGTACGTTACCAGGTGGGTGGTAATCCCCCTATATGTGGATGATCCTAGGCCAGGTAACTGTTATCTTGTCAGTAGGGATAATTGTTATTTAGCAAGTTATGGCAATGGAACTAGCGATTACTCTCACATACCCAGTTATATGAGAATAGTCAGGCACAACGTTGTCCTCAATTGTATAACCGCAGATGGGGTGTAATATCCTGAGTAATGCTGCTACCGACCGGCCGCTGCATGGCCACCGGTGTTGCCTCGGCCTACGCGCCGGCCAACCACACCGCCACCTCGGCCACGTCGCCTCCAGTCGGCTGCTTTTGGCCATGCCCCAACCACCGCCAGCAATACCGCCGCCGGTCACCGCCTGCCAAGCCGGCCCATGCCACGCCAACCCACACGAACATGCCTACAACCATGCGCCTCGCAACGCACCGGTGCCCGTGCACCCTCGAGCCTCCACCGTGCCACCACCGCCGTGCGCCCTCGCCGATGCCGCCTCCCGCCATGGCAGCTATCGCCAACACCTCCCGGCCGCCTGCTGCACCCCGCCACCGTCATGCCATCGGTGCCGCCCGCCACCTGCCATCGGTACCACCAGCACCGCCGCCGCCCATGATGCAGCCGTCGCTGGGGTCCTTGCGCTGCCACTCGGGAAGAGAGAGAGAGAGAGTTGAGGGAGAGATTGGATAGGTAGGAAATAGAGGGATATAAACGGGAGAGACAGAGAGATACACAAGAGAGAGAGAGAGAGTTGAATATATTAGAGATAGGGAGGAAATTAGGGATAGATTCATTTTTTGGGTGCTACGGCTCTCCCCTTAGAAAAGATTCAGTCTCGAATCAACTAGCTCAAGAAGATAAGACACATGTAATTTGAGTTGATTATTTAGATGGAGGAAATCCTAAGAAGCAAGCCTAAATTAAAGAGATAGGGGTATTTCTCACAGATCTGGGACTCTGACTCCAAGTGGCTCCACGTCCGGTCTGATCTGAGCACAACATCTTGACATAAGAGATGGTCTGACGTCGCAGTTCACGCTCTGAACACTACAAGATACAAACCAGTCATGCGACGACGGTCAAATCCTCTGAAACCTTCAAAGTGGGTAACTTCAAAATTGATCAGGATTGTTTTGATACTTTCTCAACATAGAGACATGAAAGACGTTATAGACACCAGACAAGGAAGAAAGTAACTTTAAACGGTAAGCAAGCTTCCCGATCCACTCAATGATGGGAAATGGTCCAACATAACAAGGGTTTTCCTTTTGCCTCTAAATGAATCACGCCCATGGTCGAGGAGACTCGCAAAAGAACCTGATTGCCCACCTTGAATTCCAGTGGACAACGAGAATGGTTAGCGCAACTCTTCTAGCAACTCTGGGCTGAAAGAAAATTATTCTTGATGTGATCGATCTGCTCCTTCCACTCACTAACTTGCTAAGGCTCAAACAATACTTTCTCCCAACCTCATCCAAATGAAGGGGAGAGTGGCAAAGCCTATCGTAGAGTGCCTCGGAAGGAGCTATGCCGATACTAGAATGAAAATTGTTATTATAAGAAAACTTTGCAAGAGGTAAGTGATATTCTCAACTGCTCTTCCATGCAAGTATGCAAGAATGCACCTGAGAGACCATGTGGAGGTCATCCCATTGTGAGTGATGAGTAATTGACATCTGTTTTCAAAAGTCGAGTTTGAGTCGGTTTGTTCGGACCAGGGCGTTGCTTGGTGCAACAGGCTCGGTCGGATTTTGGTCAGCAAGTCGTATGGGTTAGGATGTATATTCTATTATTGCGACTTGTTTGATCCTGTTTATACTATTCTGGCGTTCATGTATCGGCGGTGCTATGTGGCGTGTTTTCTTGTCGTGTGTCTGCGGGACATCGGTAGTCGTGGCGAGACACGGTGGACGGACTAGGCGCGGTGGCGGGTCGAACGGTCATGAGGTGTCGAAGGCGGCGTGGACTCGGCGTGTTGCGGGCGTGCGAGGCAAGGAGGCGGAAGCTTCCGGAAGGTGTAGGAGGCGGCGGGAATTTCGCAAGGCTGCACAAGCGGAGGCGGCTCCGTTAGGGTTTAGCGGCGTAGCGGGTTGAACCCGTTAGCCAAAACTATAAATAGAGGTGAGGGCTGCATACCCCTTAGGACACGAGAGCTCATTCATCCCTTTGTGTGGGTTGTGTTCCTCCCAAGAAGCATGTGAGGCTCTTGGTGTTCTTGAGGATTGAGAGTTAGGGTTCTTGATTGTTTTGGTGTGTATGATGTGAACTCTGTATGAGATAGCTGTGAGACTCTTGGCTAATGCAAATATTCATGTCTCGTGGTTGAGTAATCTTCTTCCTGTTTTTCTCTGTATTGTGCTCAGTTGTTCTTGGTAGTCCTGTGCCATCCGCCTTTGGCGTTTCTCTCTGCAGTTGTTCTTTTAAAATTTTTGTTTGTCTCTCGGCTGCATACAGTCCTGATGGTGGCATCAAGTTCATCTTCTTCCAGTTCTGTCCGAGTCTCTCATTATGTGACTGCAGTTTGGTTCCTTTCCTTCTTCTCATTGCTCATGTGACTGCAGATTGTCTCGTAAAGGGTTTTGGTTGGAAATTTCTGTTTTCTTGGTCTGAGAGAAGCAGCTCTTGCTCGGCAGTAAACATGTTTGTTTTTTTTTTGGTTATTAATCTGCCTTTTGTTCTTTCCAGCCGAATCAATCTTTGATTGGTTTCGTTTGTTCTCAAGAACCATTTTCGGTTTTAGCTCATGTCTAAATCTTTCATTCTGTAGTAAAAACATGGCCAAGAATCATTTCCTGCAGTAGTGTTTTTGGTGTTCGGTTGCAAAGCTTTTCCTTGCTGCAGTTACTGTTCGTAGCTTCTTCTTTTGGTTCACTGCAGTAGTAACTGGTTTGACTGAAACTCAGTTCAGATTTTTTGCAGAGTTGGTAGGCAGCCTTCAGTTCTTGTCTCCGGCCAAAGAGGCAGCTGAAATCTTCTTTTCAGCTTTATTTTTTTTTTGTTGCAGTTTCAGTTGGCTTCTTTCCAGTTTCGTGTCTGTGGTGTGCTTTGGCAGCAAACGAAGATTAGTCTGTAGACTGGATACACTTTTGCTAACCAACTGCATGCATCTTGTTTTCTTCAGTGTCCTTCTCTGCTTTCGGCTATTGCTAGCTCTCCCTTCTAATTGTCTTCGGCAGTGAATTCTTGACATGCAGCATGAGCTTCACCATTTAGTCTTTTTCTTTTATTTCTTTTGCTGATCTTTGATCCTTTTGCATGCAGATCAAACATCACTATTTTCAGCTGAAATTTTTACTGTTTACTCTCTGATTTATGCTGAATTTTTTAGTATCGCATGCGTTCCAGTTTTCAGTAGAATTAATTTTCATCGTTTTGAAAAATCAGTGTACGATTTCTCGGGGGCGATTTTTTAGAGAACGACATTCACCCCCCCTCTGTCGCCATTTCGGTCCTACAGCACCATATTCTCCAATATGCAAATAGTACTCTCAGATTGGCCATCAGTTTGAGGGTGGAAGGCGGTGCTAAAGTTGAGCTCCATGCCCAGATTCTAATGCAAACTCTTCCAGAAGTGTGAAACAAACTTAGTATCAATCCGAGACAAAGGTTTCAGGAATGTCATAGGGACGAATAATTTTCTTAACATAGATATTACCAAGATCACTAGCTGAGTAGGTCGTTTTGACTGGACTGAAGTGAGCTGTCCTGGTGAGACGATCGACAATGACCCAAATAGAGTCCATACGCTAGGGTGATTTAGGAAGACCCACAATGAAGTCCATAACAATATCTTCCCATTTCCACTGGGAAAGCTCCAATGATTGCAAAAGACTGGTAGGACTGCGGTGCTCTGCTTTCACTTGCTGGCACTCTACACACTAAGACACAAACTTAGCTATGTCCTTCTTTATCGGCCACCACAATTGTCGTTAAAGGTCCTTGGAACATCTTAGACTCATCGGGATGAATAGAATAAGAAGTTTTATGAGCTTCACAAAGAATATCCCTCTTCAATTGCGAATCAGATGGCACCCAAAAGCGATCATGAAAACATAAAAGCCCTTTGCCATCGACAGAAAAGTCTGGTCCATGCGGTTTAGCCCAAATGACCTTTCCACGGGAGTGTCGAATCTCTGAACCTGAGGCTCGGGCCTCTAGCAAAGCATCAAACAGAGGGAATAAAGTCTCTAATTTCTCCAAGGACAATGCTGAGAAAGCAAAACAAAGTGTGGTTTGGAGGTCCTCAACTCCTCCTAGACTGCTTTGGGAATATCAATACAATCACTTTGCTTCTTACTAAGGGCACTAGCCACCACACTAGCTTTGCCCGGATGGTAATGAATAGTGAGGTCATAGTCCTTGATTAACTCTAACCAACGGCACTACCTTAAATTCAATTCTTTCTAGGTGAGGAATTACTTTAAGCTCATATGATCAGTAAAGATGTCGCACTCCTCTCCATAGAGGTAATGGCACTAGATCTTGGGGGCAAAAACCACTGCCTCTAACTCCAGATCATAGGTAGGATAATTGAGCTCATGCTTCTTAAACTGATGTGAGACATAAGCTATCTCATTATCCTCTTGCATGAGGATGCAGTCCAAACACAATCAGAATGCATCACAAAATGACCATGAACTTCTTTCGTCCCTCGGCAAGGCAAGAGTGGGAGCAGCAAAAAGGCGCTTCTTCTGAGTCTGGAAGCTGGACTCATATTCTTCTATCTAAAGAAACTGCTCATCTTTCTGAGTTAACTTAGTCAATGGCTTGGAAATGGAAGATAAATCATAAATAAAACGGTGATAATACCCGGCCAAACCCAGGAACTGCGAATTTCTGCAACATTGCTTGGTCACGGCCAACCAACCACTGCAGCTATCTTAGAGGGATCCATGAAAAGTCCTTGGCGCTGATGACATGGCCAAGGAAACTGACAGACGAAAGTCAGAAAGCACATTTCTTCAATTTAGCAAGAAGTTGATGCTTCCGAAGGAGATAGAGGACAATCCGAAGGTGCTGCTCCTGCTCCTCCGTGGTACTGGAATAAATCAATATGTCGTCGATGAAGATGATGACAAACTGATCGGAGTACTCGAGGAATACCCGATGCATCAGATCCATGAATACCGCTGGGGCTTTGGTCAGCCCAAATGGCATAACCAAAAACTCAAAGAGGCCATAACGAGTGCGGAAGGCTATCTTAGAATAGCAAAAGGCTTGATCTGAACTTGGTGATAGCCGAACCGTAGATCTATCTTGGAGAAGACCTTGGCACCCTAGAGCTAGATAAAGGGATCATCAATACGAGGTAAGGGTAGCAGTTCTTGATGGTCACCGCATTGAGAGCTCTGTAATCGATGCACATGTGTAAGCTCTTATCTTTCTTCTCCACAAAAGCATTTTGGGAAACCTCAGTCAGGGGTACTATGTCGGATAAAGCCTTTGCTCTGGAGGTCATCCAGTTGCCACTTCGACTCCTCTAGCCCAGTACGGAGCCTTGGTGATAGGTGTGGTGCCAGGGATAACATCAATGGCACACTCGACCATTCTAACTAGAGGTAGACCTGTAAGCTCAGCAGGGAAGACATCGAGAAATTCCTGAACAATAGGCAAATCTTCTGGGGAAGATCCTAAAGGAGAAACATCTAAATGACTGTCAGTGAATGTGAGTCGCGATACCTTAGGGATGGAGCTGGGGTTCGCCGTCCAGGCCCATAGATCAAGCGTGCGAACGTCCTCCTATTGCAGAGAGCTTCTATCAACACTTTCAAGGGAGAATTTGTTGCCGATGACTCTACTTGCCACCTCAGTGTTCCAGACGTGTAGTGGGATGCCTTCCAGACAAAGTCAAACTCGGAATCGAAGGGCCACCCCAAAGGCGTGTCGTAGCGGCTTCCACGGCCTAACGTGGAACTCAAGTTCGTGGAAATGGAACTTATTGTGGTGAGTTACTTCATCCCTGTGGTGATTGTGTTCGAAGTTGACCGAAAAATTTCAAGGTACTGATGGTGTACCGAAAAATCGAACGACCTCAAGTTGGACCACCTCCTCAGAGCTTCTGCTTGGTTCGATGGTCCGTGTTTGGCCTTGTCCCGCCAAGCTAGACAATGACATAATAGGTCTCTTTCTTTTTCACCTTCCTCTAGATCATTGCGGTGGAGGGTACAATGTAGAAGTCCTTTGACGAACGGGTGGCCAGGTCACCGAGGTTGGGTTGGCCATGCCTTTCGAAGTTAGCCGGAGAGGGTGAATGTCGGGACGTTGCACCGATGTCGAAGAAGCCAGCCATCACTTTGCTGGTGGGTGGGGGCAGCTCCGTAGATGGCCTTTTCTGCTGGATGCGCTATTGTAGTAAAGGAAGTAGTTAGGTCGGTCTGACGGGCAGTCGAGCAGCAGTGCACTGCCTTGTGACCAAGGCACAAGTAGCGCATGCACTTTGTTTGATCTCTGCAGGAGGCTATGCGGTGGTCGCGGTCGAGGCAATTGAAGCAGCGACCTTTTGTGTGCTTGAGGAAGAGGCGATGATTGAGGCGTGGTGGAGCTTTGTAGAGGCTCGTGGAGGAAGGTCGCCCATGGTTGCTCGCTTTACACCATCAATATTTCGGCCTGACGAGGTTCCATTGTGGGTGAGGATGTGGTTGGTTGTGAAGACTTGAAAGCGGCATGTTGCTAGAGTTAGTGAAAGCTAGTTGGCTCTCTGGGTTTTGACACGAGGTTGTTGTTGTTGCACATCTCGCGGAGGAGGGCGAGGGGACTGCACATCCATGAATGTTCTCTGGTTGGAGGAGGTGCGGGGGGCAACTAGCAGCGAATTGATGCGGCGAGGAGCTCGAGAGTGGTCTTCAATGTCATCTGTAAAGGTGACTCGGCGCACCGAAGAATTGACTTACGTCAGATTTTGCGGGATTTGGCCTTCAATGCTGCATTGGTTAGTCGTCTCGCCACTTTGTGCCAGTGGTTGGACCTCTTTAAGGCAGCTTTTGAGAGGGGGTGGCCGTTCTTCTCGGGAGCCGGTTGCAACCAACCTCATGAATGCTGCAGGAGTGGGGACCCAGTCGTAGATCCGACGAGCGGGGGTGTGGATCCGTGGTGGGGGGAGCAGATCCAGCAAGTAGCGGTGTGGGTCGGGGTTGGGGGGTGTAGATCCGGCGGCCGCAGGTCAGCCCAATAGAGGTGGCCGTTTGCGATGGGGTTTGATGCGGCCGGGTAGACTGGAGGCCGACGATGTTGGGCGGCGGGGATCCTTCGCGAGCCACCTTGTTGGGGGCGTGGGCGGGAGGTGTTTGGGTGAGCAGCGTGGTCGGAGCGGCCGACGGTGGGCTGCTTGGACGGGTCGCCGAGAGGTCACAAGAGAGACGGGGTATTTTCCTTTAGTTAATTGTTTTGTTGTTGAGAACTCCCTTTTAACCTTTCAAATTTAGTGTAGGTTTACAATGACTAGAAGTAGCATGTGCAATTTGGAGAAAATTTTCTATGGGGAATATCCCCATGTAGGGACTACCTCCATCTCGCCATATGATCGTCTTGAGATTTGTATGATTACTGACGAACGGTGATGAGGCAATCTCATGGGGTCGACTCACCGAAGTATTTTCCGTGCAACTTGCAGCGCACCAAATCAATACTTCCGTGAGCATTTTTCCGTGCAATAGCAATGTCAATGTAACTTTTAAAGTTCGACGTTTGTGTTGCTATAAATGATAGCATAGGACTACGTACAGAATGCTTCACATGACACGTACGCTCACCAGTCCCGACTGCATCCAACTTAACCATGAATGCCTCATACCCCTACAACCCTGACAGGTCAGAAAATTTACCTGTAATCACACTAGCAGAGAGAGATACAGCATGTGAAGCATACTCGCAAATAAATCATCAAGGCACTGAATCAGCTGGAAAGCAATAATGGCAACTCTTAAACCAAAAACCAGCTAGCTAGCTCCCCAATCCCGAGTCAAGTCAATCCAATTTGAACCCAAACAACAGAGACACAAATAATGCATTTCGCACCACGCATACAGCATCTGTCCTTTCACCTCGCTTTGCGTCAATTTGCCTGCCTCTGCAAGCTGCAAGAGTAATCTGCAACGTATATCCTTCCCCATCTTGCAGCATGCAGCAGGCTGGCAGGCTGGCTGAATGCCATGCCATGCCCTCTCCTCAGCGAGGATTAAATTCCCTGGAGCGTCAGATATTCCCCTCTCCGTACAGCTCTGAATCCGAGGAGGGGGAGACGCAAGACGACGCCGACGACGACAATTTAAGTCGCAACGCGACGATCAGATCGTATGTAATCGCAGGCAGCTGGTACCACCTGCAAATGCTCATCATGGAACAGTACCAGCCCGGCCCTGGCTAGCTGCGTCGATCGGCACCACCACCACGGCGGTTTGTTGCTGCGCTGCCTTAACTCCTCATCGCGCGACGCAGTCATGATGGCGGATGGCCGTCGCCCACAAGCTAACAAAAATGTGATCTCACTTGCCGCCTGCCTGCGAGCTAGCGCGCGCCCTCCCTGGCTCGCCGTTTACACCGATCGATCATCTAGCTAGCTATCCTCGTGCATGGGCTCTATATATCCTGCCGCGTCCGTCCGTCCGTCTTGGACTCACCGTTTCAAAGGTTAGTTGTTAGGAGCATTCAAGCACGCGTACGTGCCGCTAGCTCTCGATCCCGTTCTTGGAGTATAGCAGCCATGCATGCATTACAACCTAGCCCCCGCAAGTCCGTGATCAGTCGTGAGCCGTAGCTTTAATTAATGCGCCTGGGAGAAAGATACGCCGAGTGCATGCATGCTATGCGATTGCCCTGCGTACGTGCTAGATCTTGCAGTAGCATGCTAGGAATTTTTAACACATATGACACTATTTGAATCATATTTACAAAAATATCAATATATACATAAGAATAATAAAAATAGCATTTCTACTATACGATGACCGGGTGGCAGTTGAGCTAACATATGGCGTCTAGAGCCCTATCACTGTGTGGCAGGTGGCCTACCTCCGGCCACCGTGCACCTCCCAGCATGCCGTCTGGCCACAATGCGGCATTACTTGCCTTATTATTATTATTATTATTATTTTATATTACTATATTTGTAATTTTCAAATATAAAAAATGAACTCAAAAAATTACAAAATTTTATGTGCAGCTTCCCGACACAACGTACTTTATTGTGTAATTTTTCTATAATTTTATCCAGTTTGAATGTTGCTCAAAAATTCATACGATTATATTACTTGTAGGAGTTGTTACATATAGCAAATGAGCTCCAAAAATTACGAAATTTTATGTACAGCCGCCCGGTATAGTCATCCTAATTGTCTATTTTTTTAGAAATTTTATACATTATGAATTTTGCTCGACTGATGCTGACACGCTGGTCGTAACGATAACAAAACAACAGTTGATTCAACAAGGGGTGACATGGTATGTAGCCTAAGGAACCAAGGATGGTACATATATGGGCGAAGAGGGTCAAACTATTGCGTTGACTGTGGCTATTTGCCCTTCCTCGCGAGGTGAGCGTAGTAGTCCTCGCTGGCTGTGCTAGCCTTGGCTGCCAGTTCGCACTTTCTCTCGTGCTCCTCCTTGTGAGCCTCGTGCTCCTTGCACCCACTGCTACAGATAGTCCTATCACAGACGGTTTGGAACAGTCATCACAGACGGTTCCTGAACCGTCAGTGTTTATCTGTCAGTGATAATAGGTGGTTATCACAGACGGCTCCCAAGCCGTCTATGATAACTCACATTACAGATGGTTTGAATAAAAAACCGTCTGTGATATCCGTATATCACAGACGGTTTTTTATACAAACCGTCTGTGATATACAAATATCACAGACGGTTTTTTATTCAAACCGTCTGTGATATATGAAATATCGCGAGCGGTGTTTGTATATAACCGTCTGTGATATGAATTCTATCACAGACGGTTTTTTACACAAACCGTCGTGATATACAAAATATCACGAGCGGTGTTTGTATATAGCGCTCGTGATATGAATTATATCACGAGCGGTTTGGAATAAAACCGTGCGTGATTTATATAATATCGCGAGCGGTTCTAAAAACCGTGCGTGATATTGTGTATATCACGAGCGGTTAATAACAATTGAAACCGTCGTGATATATATCACAGATGGTTTGTAACAACGAACCGTCTGTGATAGCTATTGCAACAACCATTTTATTTGCTCTCTTTTGGCTAGCCTCAGAGTGTGTTGTCCAGCCTCCCACCGTGCCGCGACGGAGGCGCTAGCTCACGCGGAGGAGATGCATGCGGGAAAGCTAGCTAGTGGATGAACTCACCGTGACTAGTACCGGTGGAAATGTAGATGGGGAGTTATTAATAAGGGCGGCGGTGGGAGACACTTGGTGCTGTCATTCGATGTGGAGAGAATGGGCGGGTGAGATCGAAATCCGGTATACACCAATTATCGGTTATCAATCGATTACCACGACGGTTATTAAAATTAACCGTCGTGTTGTCTCGCTATCACGACGGTTCGTTTTAAGAACCGTCGTGAAATTCTGACGGTTCTTAAAGCGAACCGTCTCACATTGTCTCGCTTATCACGAGCGGTTCGTTTTACGAACCGTCGTAATTCCTGACGGTTCTTAAAACAAACCGTCGTGTTGTCTAATTTTCACCGCGGTTTCTATTATAAACCGTGCGTGAAAATATCACGACGGTTTCTATTATAAACCGTGCGTGATAGTTAACACGAGCGGTTCCGTATGAACCGTCTGTGATGTAGCCGTCCAGTTTAGCCTCTTTTGTAGTAGTGACCTATTTTTCTCCAGGTGAGCTTCCATCTCCCGTCAGTATGGCCGAAATGCAGACACAGAGAGGACACAGTCATGCAGGTTTTGGAGAGGGGCAACAAGGAGGTCGTCAACATAGAAAGTTCCTATGATCTCACATGCTGCTGCGCAAATCCTAACTACACAAGTGCGTGCCACTACAATGACGACCAACCACGTCCCAAGACGCCCCCCTCTGCATCACTCCATGTGGATAGCGCCAGACATGCTCTACCAGTAGGCACGTCCGGAGATGCTTGTACAATGGTTCTCCCCTGTTGTACGCGGTTATTTTCAATCTCCTAAAGCATGTAACTAAATAATTGATGTGTCATTGCGGTTGGCACAAATAATCACATGCGATAATAGATTACAGAGTTAATCATTTAAGTAATCAATTGATTAATTGCCAATTACCACTGTATAAAATAGTACATCTTGAATTGCTACAAATATGAATTAATTCGACAAACAAAAAGATACATGAAATCACGACACCGAATCGTGACCAGACGAGCTCGGTCTATTGGAGCAATTCTTCGTTGAGTGCTTGGAGATCTTGCATATCACGTACTTTGCTGTGCAGCTAATGCTGGTACATTAGTTGACATCCATATCGTTCTAGAAGCACCGCGACTGCTGACGTCCCTTAGTTATCTTCCAGTCTTTGTTGGGGGCCATTGCATCATGTCCAACCAAAGACCCATGTAGTTCATGTTCAAGTCATACGAGTGAAACTCTACACTGACACATTGACAAATGTGCGAAGCAAGCAGGGGAAATGGGGAAGTAGCAACGGGTCGACATATGTATGAAGGAGAGAGGTCACACACTACAAAAGATGGTTGCTGCACGGTGACCTTACTGCTTAGGATTTCAATTGCAAATTAAAAGAGTATCACATATCGCTAATTATGATTAAATAAACTTGAATTAATATGATTAATTCATGATACATAAAATTTCTAAAAAATAGACAATTAGACCGACGATGTCAGGAGGCTGCACACCAAATTTTGTAATTTTTAGAGCTCATTTGCTATTTGTAACAACTCCTACAAATAACAAAATTGTATAAATTTTTAAGCAATATTCACACCAAATAAAATTATAGAAAAAATGCACAATGAAGTACATTGTGTCGGGAGACCATACGTAAAATTTTGTAATTTTTTAAGCTCATGTTCTATATTTAAAAAAATCAAAGAAATAGTAATATAAAATAATAATTAAGACATGTGGTTAAGCCGGTTTAATTACCAGCCGCATGGTGGCCAGGCGGCAAGACACGGTGGGCAGGTGGCAGATGCGCAATCACTCGGTGGCCGGGCGGTAGGCCGCTTGTCTCATGCTGGCTAGGCTCTAGGCACCACGTGTCAGCTCCACGTCACTGCCGCCCGGTCATTGTGCGGCGAAAGTGCTATTTTTATCATTTACACATATATATTGATATTTTTATAAACACGGATTTAAATAGTACTATATTTGTCAAAAATTCCATACTAGCCAGTCTCTTGCGGTATGTACGGACTCGCTCGATCTACGCAACCTACGTGAAGTGCATATGGTTCCCATGCCAGCCGGTATATATGTTTAACGGTTGCGTCTTCAGTTTTAAAAAGACATTTTATTAAAAGGTAGATACTATAGAAAAGTTATTTATGGTAACAAAATAGTTTTTAGAAGCTAAAGTTATTTATTATAATAAAATAATTTTTAGAAACTAATATGAATTGATGAATCAGCCACACATACAGGACAAATATATAGCTATCAATCTATCATGATAAAAATCCATGCATACGCCCATACATCGCAATGTCGCATGCATATATGCTCATTATAGTACTGCAGAACGTGGTTGCATCGATCCTACGTGTCCCCCTACGCACTGAAATCCTTTTGGGGTGGCCATGTGCTTCTTCCACTTATGCACGTACAGTGGTAGCTACCAGCTAGGTACATGTCGTTCTTGTCTAGTACTAGGTGTGTCTATATAATACACACATAATATATATATATATATATATATATATATATATATATATATATATATATATATATACACACACATATATATATATACATACATACATACATACATATATTATATACATACATACATACATACATACATATATATATGTATGTATATGTGTATATATATGTATGTGTGTATATATTATTCTATGTCTAAGCTAAAATAACTTATTTTATGTTCCAACCAGTCCCCCTCCCCGTCCTGACCGAGTTCATACTCCCACCGAGCGTGTGCGACCCACCTATCCCCACCTACTCACACTAGTTACAGACCACGAACCCATGACATGTCTGCCCCTACCCTTCTGTAGTTCATCTTGACAGTAAATTGAATATATCTAGAAGTAAATGTGGTACCATTTTTACTTCCGTCATCATATGGACAACATGTGCCACGACAGGTGTGCGGTAAACTCTAACGACGCATTAAGTAAATTTATCAATACAATAAAAGCGGTTCTATCTGGTTGTAAATTGGTATACATCTGGTCATAAATTGGTATGCATCTAGTCATAATTGTCTTGAATTGTTGAAATAGGTCCATCTCTAGCTCTGAAACTTGGCAAACTTACCTCATGTTACTGCTTTGAAGGCTGTGCTCAAACGTCTTTAGACTTTATTACCAACATCCCGATGATGCATCTCAAGGCTCGTTTCACCACGGTCCAGCGAATCAAGCACATTAATGTGGTTATTCTTCACACTGACATAATACACAGAAAAGTGTTGGGCGTGTAATAGAATGAAGAATACATGCACATCAATACAGAAGGAATGTCAACCATGTCACATAGGGTCTCATATTGAAAAATACTGCATTCAATATACAAGGTTATTTATCATGAAAAGTTACTATCGCCAGCACATTAAGTTGCCATCTATAATTCATGAGGTTATTTACACTGACAAAGTTTCTATATCATGCATACAAGGTTATCATCTACAATCCGTGAAGTTACTTACAATTAAACTGCTTTCTATCATGTCAAGAAGATAATGGTTCATCGTACTTACAAATCTAATTTCATTGATTATCACGCTGCGAAGTTTATCAGCAAGCATTTTTCCGCAAACTTTGGATCATAATGATTCTTCCCAGGAAACTCCTCGACGTTCATCAACCGCTGCATATTACAAATAAAGATTACAAATGATATGTAAAGGTCAAGAACACACTTGGATGAATAGGTTGTAGGTTTAAAGAGATATGAACAACGAGATCCCATGACAAGAATAACCTATAACCAGATACTTCAGACCTAATGGTGGCGTCATCGTGTTTGAGACAGTCAATAAAGAATGACACAAACATGCCATCCGTCATCACACCATCTTAAAATGAATTTATAAGATCAACACCTGTGGCGGATACAATAGCGGACGGTGTCTTTAACAGGATCTCCCTAAAATTTCAAATGCAATTTGGCATAAAATTAGGGCAGTATAGAAAGAAGAAAAGAAAATTAAAAGTTAAATGAATAAGTCAGTCTATTACACTTTCAAGCTTGTGAAAGAAGAAAAGAAAATTAAAAGTTAAATGAATAAGTCAGTCTATTACGCTTTCAAGCTTGTGTCATTCAATACAAGTTCCCTGATGGCCTTCGCCTTCACAATGTTGATCGACGGATGGGTGAAGCAACACTTGAAAGTATATACAAATTTAGTAGGTGCCTTTACCATCCGTGTGCCTCTCCTAATAGGTTTAGTGGTGACTGTCTTCAGTCGCATGCCTAACAGGACTTGCTCATCTATTTCCTCTATCAGCTGATCAATCATTGTGTTTTCACGAACTACTGCAAGTAGTAGATTGTAAGTACCATATCTGTAGTTTCATAAATATAAATGAGAGTTAGAGGCTAGCGAAAAAACTTACCCTGCTCATCTTCAAGTGACAATGGTTCCCTCAGGATATCAGTTGTGACTTCAACAACTAGCGAAGGGTCCCTTGCCACCTCATCTGCAGCTCTGTAGACCAACAAAGGGTCCCTCGTCGCCTCAGCTGCAGCTTCATGGGCCAACGAAGGGTCCCTCGCCATATCGTCTATAGCTTGCTAGATAGGCAAAGGGTCCCTCGCTGCCTCAGCTGCAGCTTCATGTTCTGGCAGATTTTCCTGCACGGCAGCACTTCCCTCGAGCACCAGCCTCATCTGATCGAGTGCAATCTTGTGTGCGGCCTCAAGACGTTGCTACCCTCTGCTCAACATATTCATGGCCTTTCAACTCTCCCCATCGAGATGCTAAAAAACATCAAGCATATGCCTCTGTTTAGGCTGGCTCAGCATGCGCACAGAATCACCTAGAAACTCCTGCATGCTTGGAAACTGAAAAGAGTGTGTAGGAGTGAACTCTTTGAAAACATCATACTGCATCGTGGAGCTACGCCAGTAACATGTGTCCTACCTTGCCCTTAGCTACATGATTTTAAACAATTCACAACATTAAAAAAAGTTATTATTAAAATAAAACTATCCATTTAATTGTGCCAAAAATGCAATATACTATAGACATATGAGAAGTACTCACAGGGAACTTCCCAAATGTGTAACCCCCTCATCGCTCATCTTATCGGCCACCACAATAGCATCTATTATTTTATTGTTAAAGAATGCTGCACGTGGCATGTGTTTGGCCTCAATGTTGTGGGTGCGCCTCAAATTATCAAGGTAGTAAATTTGTGCAAATATTCAAAACAAAAGGCCATGGATCACGAACACCAGTTAGATTGCTGCATCAATACAACTAATTTACATCCAAAAAAATATAATCTATGATGACTTATAAGCAGGAACACATGACATCCATTGATCAACCTCGTGCCCATACCGATCTTGGTCCTCCACAAGCAGGTAGTGTTCCTAAGGTCATCAACCATAGCCTTGCACCAGTCGATGCCGCTGAACTCCACAAGGTCTCTCGTCATCAAAGCTTCCCTCCTGGTGATATGGTTGCTAGTGGCAGGGGATATCAACTTGTTGAATACAATAAGGAAAAAGCATCTGATGGACAAGGGGTCAGTCCTATCCTCTTAATTTTCTTCAGTAGTGTCTCCACCTTAATACCATCCTTAATCGGAATAGAAAGATGTTGCTTCCGTTCTACAAGCTCTTGTTTACACTCATGTTGTGACAGGATAGGTGCGTCTTTCCCACCGATAAGGATACCAAGGACACATCTAATGGCATGTGATGTGATTGGAAGGCCCACACCTCCACCAACAAGAAGCACCATCAAATTCGGATCAAGCCGATCCATCGAAAAGCAGAGCAAGTCCCTACTTTCCAACCCCTCTAAGTTAAACCACAGAAAATCACCAAAACCATGGTCTCTGATCCTCCTTTTCTAATCCAACGTTAGCTTCTCAATCAAATGCACAATCGTTGTAGGAGCACTGTGTACCAGGACATGACGCTTCTTCACAATGACGTGCTGCGCATCTTTTACAAAAGCGTGTAGTAGTAAACATTAGGCTGGCAAACAAAAATATAGAACTTGCGAAATTACAGACCATGCACTACGAAGTTATGAGAAAAGTTATAGTCCATTGATCTAAAAGTTATCAGCCACTGTGAATTTAAAAGTGACTAAACATCCACTAGTGATTTAGAAAATGTGTACTACAATGTTACACGTACCTCATTGTCGCAACTGTCACCCCTCTTCCTCCTCACGTTGTGAGCATTTCTGACAGATTTCACAATATCGGGTTCTGCTTGGGTAGGGTCGAGAGTGATCTCCAAAGCATTCTGGCTATCCGCAATTGTGATTTTTCTTACCTTGGACGGTGCCTTCCACGTCATCTTCATTTGCTCTCCTAAAACATAATTTTACAGCAATAATGGGGATTAAGAATAAAATAAAGGAACAATATCACAATGACAAATTGGTTGCACTACAGCAAAATATAAGGAACATCTAACTAAATCGCTAACCTTAGGTATAGCTTGGTGAGGTCGATGACGACAACTGACGGTGTGCGGTCGAAGCGAAGAGCGATAGCGCTCGATTGGTAGCGATGAGCGAAGACACTGGATTAGGACGTGTGACCGATGACGAGGCGGCAAGGTCACCAGATCAGGGACGAGCGGAAGCAAGAGAGATGGAGAGACGGGGAGAGTTCAAATCAGGGGATGACAAAGAGAGAGATTCCCATGTGGGCTTCAAACTTGTTCGGTTTCCATACCCTACTAAATCCCAGAAAAAGCGGCATATGGGACCTCTTGGGACCCAGAGGCGCAGGGTTAATGCACGTGAAACTATATGTAACTTCACATATTGTAGATGATAACTTGTTGTGCAGGAGATGATAACTTTACCATATGGATGATAATTTCATTACAAATAGATGATAACTTCAAACGTAACTAAAAGTAACTTTTCTAGAATAACAAAACACGACCGCTAAACCGTGCGGGTGGTCGATTGAAAGGGGGTGGCACGATTGACTGATTGGGTTATCGGTTCACGTCGCTAGGGGGCCGTGCGCTTATTTTATGCGTAGCCACTGAATAGGGTATATATATACACTATTCAGTGGCTACACGTAGAAAAAGTGCGCGACCCTGACCGACCCAATCAGCCAATCGCCCATCAAACCACCACACGGATAGTTACTAGTGAAGTTTTTAATTATAGAAAAAGTTACTATCGTCTGCACATAAAATTATCATCTATAATTCATGAAATTACTATCGCTTGCACATAAAATTATCATCTATAATTCATTAAGTTACTATCGCTAGCACATAAAGTTATCATCTATAATTCATTAAGTTACTATTGCCTGTACATAAAGTTGTCATCTATAATTTATGATGTTACTATCGTTGCACATAAATTTATCATCTATAATTCATGAAGTTACTATCTCCTATACATGTAGTAATTTCGTAGCATTGAAAAATATTCAACATGTATCTTATTTTGTTAAGCTTGTAATTTCAAATAGAATAGTGCAAACAGATCATAGATCGAACATTTGGTGAAAGAGTTATTTTATTTTTCAGCTTGTAAACAAGATCAAAAATCACAAGTCAAGTGCACTTATTCTCTTCTCTCTTTTCCTGCATGCATGCATGTTGTTAGTTATGAAAAAGTTATTATCTCATGAATATAAAGTTATCTTTTATAATTCATCAAGTTACTTACATTTGCAAAGTTACTATCCGATGCATAAAAAGTTCATCTGTAATTCATGAAGTTATTATCCAATCGAGTTAGCACAAACTGCACTAGCTGGGCAGGTTGCGTGCACGGCCAATGACCCAAGCCGTGTGTGTGTATAGTTACTAAACAGCGCGTAAGTGTAAAATATGCAGGAAAAATACGTTGTTTCTGAATGAAGTTACTATCGGTTCTGAATGAAGTTATTACCAAACCTTCACAATGCCAAAAAGTTACTAACATTTCTGAATGAAGTTACCATCGGTGACGAGTGAAGTTACTACAAACGCTTACAGTACATAGCCGGTGGTAACTTTTCTCACAACCGGTGATAATTTTTCTGAGTGCAAAACTGCGCACACAGAACGCGTAGGCGCAGAATAGCACTACCATGTGTGTGTGTATAGAGAGAGAGAGAGAGAAAATGATCCCATACTCTTGGGAGTGCATACTCCCACTTCTCATATATCGCTTAAATGAATAAGTTATACATCTTTATCATTTTAAATATACTCTAATAATGATTATAGGATACTCCAAAGTGAGTTCCATAAAAATTTCATCAAAATCTACTTTTTATAACATTATTTATGTATATACTCATTTTACATATGGAAAATGGTATATAGCAAAAATAAATGTTTTCGATGAATTTTTTCAACCATGCCGTGTTGGAGTATTTTATCATGTAAGTATATCAAAAGTAATAAAAAGGTATAACAAATCCGTTTAAGTGGTGTGTTTGTGTGTGTGCGTGTGTATATATATGAAATAGTAAATTGCACCATATGTACATGAACTTATGAGGTGGTTGCATTTAGGCCACTAAACTATGACATTGCCACAGATAGTTCTATCACAAACGGTTCGGAACCGTCATCACAGACGGTTCCTGAACCGTCGGTGTTTATGTGTCAGTGATAATATGTGGTTATCATAGATGACTTGGGAGCCGTCTGTGATATTTTACATTACAGACAGTTTTTAAGAAAAACCGTCTGTCATATTCGACTATCACATACAGTTTTTAAGAAAAAACCGTCTGTGATATTGCGTATATATCACAGACGGTTCAATGTTCCAAAGCGTCTGTATGATACAGAATATCACAGATGGTTAATAACAAAGACCATCTGTGATATGAAACATATCACAGACGGCTTAGTGTTTGAAACCGTCTGGGATATAGATATCACAGACGATTTTCAACACCGAACCGTCTGTGATAGCTATCGCAATAGCCATTTTATTTGGCGTTTTTCGGCTAGCCTTAGGATATGCTAGGCATGCCCTCTGAAAACAAGATACATCACGTATATAGCACAGGCGAATGAAATAAATGGACAGCAGATCACACACACACATATATATATATATATATATATATATATATATATATATATATATATATATATATATATATATATAGAGTATGAAAATCGTTACGGATCTGAAAAATGAATTAAATTGAATGAATTGTTTGATAAAGCACAATTGAGTGATTTGTACAATTGAATCCAATGTTTCAATATCTAATTATCACCATTGCCGGGGTAGAACTCTCCAGTCTTCTGTATGACCTCTGATAGCAATAATTCGGAGAGGTGTCCACGAATTTCGATGAGTTTGTCGAGATCATATGCACTTTCGTTGAAGTACACCCACTGTCGCTAGGAGCAATGTTAAGTCATTAATTAGTATGTGTGTGTTAGAAAATAATAATTATTAGAAGGTTCACAAACCTCTGGATCATTCATCTTGGTGTCCATGATTTCCTTCATATGACGGTAAACGTAGAATTCACATACGTTGCCCTGTAGCTGCTGGTGACACTGCAAAAATAGAACTACATACATAGATATTTTTAATTCTAGAGGCATTATAACAAAGTGTGATATAGGATTGTTGTGTTGTAGCGGGTACCAGAAATCGCATGTTGTGTCGTAGCGTGTCACTGGATTTGTTGTGTCTCCCTCCTAGGGCAACATAAGCGGTAAACGACCTACGTGATTCAAAAAAGTTATCCTCGGCCATTGCAAACGAAGAAAAGATTACAATAGAGTTATGTATGGAAGAAATGAGTTTACCTGTTAATTGCTTCTTGCACACGACTAAAGTCATGGTTGCTCCTAAGTAGGGAATCAAGGTATATTACCTTACTCCATTTTGCTACAATCACAATCAAAATTCAGTGAGACCTAGTCATGTGTGTCGCCATAGTGATGATCTCCTGCTTCCTCGACTCGCTTCCATAATCCGTCAGCTGGACCTCATTATCCGTCGTCGACGGAGGTGTCTCGTTGCCGCTCATCAAATGGAAACTGCTCTCAGTCTCGTTCTTCTTTGCAATGTGCACAAAGCGGAAGAAGCTCTTGCGGAAGTGGAGAGACACATGGATAACATTGCTGATTAAGCAGAAGCGACCGATTTTGAGGAAGCTTATGATAGCATCCTCTATGAGATTATGGACCGTGCTAATGATTTGACCAGTCTGGAGGAGGAAGTGCAGAGAGTAAGGACAATCTTCACGGCATTCGAGAACTCAGCGGCTGATTCTACAACTCCAAAAGTCGAAGAAGAAGCATATGAAGCCCTGAAAACTAAGATCTGGGAATCACTTTTCTGGGCAACACATTTCCCTTTTCTGGGCAATCACTAAGATGTTTGTAAACCTAGCTAGCTAGACCTAAACAAAAACTTATCTATCATCTCTTTCAATTACAAAAGCATGCATATAAGTTATTAAAAGCAATTGAGTACTAAGCTCTGATCACTAAGAAGCAATTGAGTACTAAACTTTCACAGACGATTCTTAACACGAATCGTCTGTGATGTCTTACTTATCATAGACGGTTCATGATAAGAACCGTCTGTGAACTTTCACATACGGTTATTAACACGAACCATCTGTGATGTCTCCATTATCACAGACGGTTCGTTATAAGAACCGTCTGTGAAAGTTCACAAACGGTTATTAACACGAACCGTCTGTGATATCTCGATAATCACAGACGATTCATATTAATAATCATCTGTGAAAATACTACAGACAGTTACTAGTATAAACCGTCTGTGATAGTTTAAGCATAGACGGTTCAGTATGAACCGTCTGTGATGTATCCGTCTAGTATAGACTCTTTTGTAGTAGTGTGAAACCATGCATTTAGGTACGAAACTTGTTAAAGTATGCAAAGGAAGTTCAAAAGAGGTTTTGCAAGGCTAACAAGGCATCCATGTGGTGGTAATGCTTATGTAGCGTTAATGTGATGCTGACATAAGAAGGTGAAGGCCTGTCTCCACCTCGCCGGTTGTGCCGATCTGCGCGTCCATCAACACCATTACAAAGCGTCCAAAAGTAAATTGGTACGATTGAGAAGGAAAATTTGTGAGCTTACTGTAGCGATGGGATTAATTACGAGGTGAGTTTTTATTATTTTTCTTGTTGCATGAGATGCCTATAGAGTTGATGCAGCTGCATTGGTTGATGTAAATAGAGAAAGATACACGTGGTACGCGCATCAAAGTTCACAAAACAACGACGCGCTCTCTGGTTGCATTGGCATGAAACATGCATGCCCTTGCAGGACCAACCTAGCTACTCACTAAGCTACATTAGGTCAATCATGTCATTATATCGCGTACGTCCTCCTGTCTGAATGATTGAACTCTCTGCATATATGCCCACATGCTATATATGTACTGCTATATGCCTAGATAGGTGGCTTCGGCATACGTTTGCCTTGCTATAGTCATACGTACACCAAAGAGTTCAAAGAACAACTTCTACATCAGCTTGAAACATGCAGCAGGCTGCTGCACTCAGGACCAGCCTATCTAGCTTAGCTACTACATATATCTACATCAGTCAAGACAATTGCAACTCGATTGTCCTGCCCAGAACTCTACGTATCCACATGCATCACGATATACGCATAGGTACGTACGCACACAGGACATGCATACGCTTTCATGCATGGGCCACGGAAACCCTATCTTGAATGATGCGTCGATCGATCGGTCTCGATTGCCATCGCGAAGATCATGGAGCGGTCGTTTCGGGCATTCATGTGAATGTAAGTGATATGTCCGCGCCGTTCCTGGATCGTAGCCTACCCTTGTCTTGCTTGCTTCATCATCGATCAATCCCGGCAGAGATCGACCGACCGGATTCGATGCGCCGGCCCACGGCCTAGCCTCATGGGAGAAAGTTTCGCCGAGTATATACCGCCTGTTTATGTGACGTGCGCGAGATCCTGGGGATTAATTTGCAGGTGCAGGAATGGCATCTCTGCCTCAGCCTCGGCAGGCATGCATGCGTGCTGCTGCTGCTGCCGCCGCAGGCATGCAGGTGTTGGTTTCGCATCTTAATCCTCATTTATAGAGTTTGACTGTTACTGCTTCAATTCGCGCTCCGACCGTGAATGGGGAGAAGGGTTTTGTCTGCTCGAGAGAAAGCAGCAGCAGCAGCAGCAAGGATTTTTCAGTGTACGCATATGCTCTTTGTAAATTTCAGAGCTCAAAGTAAGGGCATGCACCACCTGCCACTACTACAAAAAGTCTAATACTAGACGTTAAATCACGACGGTTTGACAAAACCGTCAGCGATAACTACTCAACACGACGGTTTTAATTTGGACACCGTCCGTGTTGATGGCATCGGAGAAAGCGAGTATCACGAGGCGGTTCTTATCGATGAACCGTCTGTGATATTCTAGTATCACAGACGATTTTAATTAAAACCGCTGCGTGATAAATTGAAATATCACGAGCGGTTTTAATAAAAACCGTGCGTGATAATCGATTATCCTGACGGTTTTAATTAAAACCGTCTGTGATAGGTGATATCGCGAGCGGTTTTAATTAAAACCGTCGTGATATCGAATATCACGACGGTTTTTATTAAAACCGCTCGTGATATGTTTCCGCCTTGCAATTCTCTAAAATTTCATAATTTCCGCTTTGAGTCCGAGTAGGATTGATAGCTCCGCCTCTTCGTCCCCTATAAATAATTCCAGATTGACCCCACTGTTCTCCTCCATGCTGTGTTCTCCTCCTCTGTGATATTCTCTTCCTCTTTGTTGTTCTCCTCCTCTTTGCTTTCTCCTCCTCTGTGATATTCTCTTCCTCTTTGTTGTTCTCCCCCTCTTTGTTTCTCCTCCTCCTCTTCCTCCTCCTCCTTGACTCATACCATAATAGCCCCACAAGCAGATGATGCACAAGCGGTGCTCAATCAACACCGACGATGGTGGGCATCAAAGACATCCAAACTCGTCTTGTTGCATCGAGGCGAGAAGGCCTAGCATAGAGGATCTTTGCTTTTCTCTGTTCTTATTGTGTTAGCTAGATGGGTAACCTATTTGTTGTTTTGGGATATTGTAATAGTAGGTTCTAATCTTAATAAAAATAAAATGTGTACTGTGTTTCATACTATATTTGCTTGTTTTCATTTCAATTAATTGATTTGCGAAATGGATGTTTTATGTTTGTGAAATGAATTGAGATGTGAATTGGATGTATACATGTGCACGGTGATCTGCTTGTTTCAGAGAGCATGGCTAGCATTTCCTAAGGCTACCAATAAACAAAAATAGATTTAGAGGTAGAAAAGAATAGCACAGACGGTTCTTAACTAAAACCGTCATGATATATCAATATCACGACGGTTTTAGTGAAAACCGTCGTGATATTTACACCACGACGGTTCGAAACCGCCCGTGATAACCTTCGATTATCATCGACCCATAAATTGAGCGGTTGAAAAATAAATCGCGTGATGATATTTTGAACCGTCTGTAATAGGGTTTTCTGTAGTAGTGTGCTTCTCTACTCTAGTAAAAGTCCACACAAAAGTTAAAGCCGATCGAGGGTTCGCCTCTGCGCCGACAGGTTAGCAACGAAGGTTGCTTTGCAATTTTCTTTTCAAGAAGACGTGCGGAAAGAATATATATACGGTTTTGCTATTGCCAAGGCGACTAAAATTTTTTTATCTCTCAGTCACTTGAAGTTGCACTCTCAATCAACTAAAATTGCAGCCCCCTAAAAAAATAACTACAACTTCAGATGATTCAGAGTGCAACTAAAGTTACACTTAGTTGCACTCTCAATCAACTAAATTTGCAAACTCCCTCCAAAAACAATAACTACAATTTTTGTTGATTGAGAGTGCAACTTCAAGTGACTGAGAGATAAAAAAATTTCAGTCACCTTAGCAACAGTCACTCCCATATATGTAACCTTGCGAGCACCATCAGTGTAGAGATGTCCAACATCCTATGTGTCCAGCAGTTGATCAGTTGTTTTGTCCAGAGTTAGCTAGGTTTTACCAAGGATCGAGGCGTATAGTCTGCACCCTGCCCATACAGAACAGCAGTCAGTGGTGCCACAAGCTCTCTGTCCCCAATCCCCATACGCATGATTGCGTCCTACTACTAGTAGTAGTAGTTAGAATGGGCATGACTGCATGAGCTTGTGCGTTGTGGTGCACAGTGCAATCTGCCACTCTGCTGCTTCTGATTACTGTAGCTGCTAATAAATCTACTATGCAAGAAAGTTCATGGAACTGCCGGTGCTCTACGCTAGTAGGAAGCATGCATACAGGAACAGACGCAGAGAAGAAGCAAACTGCATGTGCACGCTCTCCTGATCGAACTCCTCTTAATTAACTGGCAAATTTTTTATTTTTCAACCGCGCATATATGTTCACATACTTGCATGCGTTTGTGGGGGCAAGTGTTAGGTAAAGGAATTTAGAGCAGTAAAGGGCAGTGTGTGGCTATGCATGCATTTAGTGCATGCCTAGGATTCAGAAATTTCAATGCAGACACACAAATTTGACATGTGTTTAGGCTGAAATCATCTTTTTATCTCCATCGGAGTTGGAACCTTTCGTTGTTTCTCCCTCTTATATCTCGGGAATTTCAAAAGAAACAATTCATTTCCTATAGGAGTTGGAAAAAATTTCTGCTTTCCAAACGCGCCCATATATATCACTTCTTTTCTCTACAGCTATCAACTTTTTTTTATCTTGCTCTTCTTGCAGCACAGCAATCTTTCAGTCTCTTTCACATGACACCAGGAGAAACAGACCAGTAGTAGTAGTACATCTCCATATATGCACATGTATACACATAATGACTACCGAGTTTGTTTGCTAGTCGACAGGAAGTAGCCATGATTGCGGGTATGCTGCAAAGCTTGTGAGAGGCATGGCATGGTTGTCATGTATCGACAGATTGGAGACTTTCGAGCATGGGATATGGACCATGCATGTATGCCTCCTGCCTGCCTGCCTGCCTCTGTCTCTGCCTCTGCCTACCTATCCCTCTCCCTTGCAATTACTCACTCGCATACACACACTCCTGCATCAGCTGCTTTCTTGCATTGGATGGACCCTTCATTCACCCCTGGAATTGTTCAGATCTTCCCCCCTTGGCATTCAGACAACAGCAGCCTTGCCAAATCTAGCTTTGCTAAACATGGCCACTAACCTGCCTACTTCCATGCAATTCAAAAGTTTCCAGCTTTTAGGCCAACATCTCTTTCACTTGCACACCTCAGTGAAATTCTGAAATGTTTCTAGGTATAGTTACGATGGAGCCAACTGATACGCAGTTGGACGCAACGACAGAAGAGGATAACTGGAACTCAACAAGGATTCTGAATTGCTCGGCCGGCTTCGCTTTCGCCGCAAACCAACCCAAGGGTTTCGTCTGGATTCAGAGATGGGCCAGCCACGTGATGTATGGAAGAATTGAAGAAGAGATCGATCGTTTTCTTGGGAGGGAAAAAACTTGTCTGGCTTGTCCTCCCATGAAGTGGTCGAATGGGCGTTCCTTTTCTAGATTACGTCTAAGCACTGGCGTCCAAAGAGGCTCATGTACCACTTGTCCTAACTTGCTACTACACGTATATGCATGACTTATGGCTGTTAACCGAGCAATTAGGCAAAGTTTTTAATATGTAGGTAGTTATAAAACATTGCCTAGTTCAGTTCACGTAGGATATAGAGGATCCATAGTTAGGTAGCCGTCAAGTCAAACTATCAAGAACTCCTTTGCAGTCCAATAGGCTTCTTCCAGATTAGCATATCTTCAGAAATCTGCTCCGTGAGAGGTCAAGGCAGAGCTCTCTTCCAAAATATCTGAAATCTGCTCTGTAAGAGAGGGGGACGGCATTATTATGCATCAGGTGCAGAATAGATATTCCACGGATCGGTCTGGACTAATGTTTGTATGTATATGAAGTGCTTTTCTGTAGTGTTTCATTCAGCAACTTCGTAACTATACTGCACATATCATGTATGTACAACACAACAATATAGCATATATATAGCGCAATAGATCACCTTCTGGACGGCAGAGAAAAGGGGACTTTTCGATCTCCTCTAGTCCTCTGATGCCCCGTGTTACATGGATCGAGACGGAGCTTGACGTGCGTGGAGGTAAACCAAATGTTAATTTTACATTCTTCTATTTCTAATCAGTAGGTAAATATACAAGAAGGCGCCAATTCAAACACGCATGGAAAATTACGAACAGGGATTCAAATCTCATTTCAAAAAAGTAAATTTGTTTTTTCCATCATAGGCACCGTTAAGATCTGTTTTGGTGAGAGAAAATTTCATAGATGACAGTTTTGCTCCCGTTACCGACAATGATGCTAGAAGGAATAGACATGAAAAGAGGGTGAAAAGTGGAGAGAGTACTGGCGTCTGAAGTCATGTGCGAAGATACACCTGAATCCGTATACCACTCGGTGGTGTAAGTGTCATCATACTGAAGGCGTTTGCGAGATGCTGTTGGTCCCAGGAGTCAACACCGTACATAGGGTCCACGGTGCCGACTGGGGCGACTGAGGAGGGCCACCAAAACCGCCGGCCGGCGCACTAAACTAGACGCCGCGATGGTTGGGAGGGGGTGCGACGACAAGAGCATGGGGCGTTGGGCATGACGTTGGAGTTGGCGCATTGGGCCGGGGACCGAGGACACCATCGGCGTGGTGTGGCCACACCTGAACAGCCCCGGTCTATGGGTTAAAAAAGGATGGCCACCCCATCTGTCTGGCTTTGTCGGCCGCATGGCTGCCTCCATCGGCGTCGGTGGCGGGTGGCCCGCTGGTCCAGCCCAAGCTATCATTCCCACTGTTGCCGCTGGTGCCCCTGTTACGGCGATGGTTGCGGCTGTTGTTCTTCCCGTAGTTGTTGTTCCCGCCGTTACTGCTGCCACCCCCGCCTGGGCTCGGAGGGTGGGAGCCCTACTGTCCAGTAGCAAGGAAAACGAAGGACGACGCGGCCGGTCTGGAATTCTTGGTGATCTCTTCGAGGAGAAGATGTGAACGAGTCTCCACGAATGTAGAAAACGGCTGTTGCATCTTGAGGATTTGCACCATATAAGAGAACTTCTCATTGAGGTCGCGAAGGACGGACAACACAAGTGTCCAGTTGAAGATAGATTCACCGAGATCGCCAAGATCATCTGCCATACTCTTGAGTTTGCGGCAAAAATCAGATATTGATAAATCACCTTAAACGAAGTTACGGAATTTTGCCTCCATGTACAGAGCACATGTCTCGTTGTTTCCAAGGAATTGGTGCTCGAGGTTTGTCCACACGATGCGGGCAGTAGTGGTGGAGGACATGACGATATCTACGAGGTCCGTAGCAATGGTGCCGTAAAGCCAAGACAAGACCACACAGTCCATGTGAACCCAATCTGCCTGATCGGGAAGGGGGCATTGTCGGAGAGGACATGGTCTGTCAAGGCGTATTTGCCGAACATGATGAGGAAGAGGCCGCGTCACTTTTCGTAGTTAGCAAAGGTGAGGTTGAGGGGTGACCGAGATGAGGGCCTTGATGTTGAGGACGCCAATAGCTTGGGCGTGAAGAGCGACGATGGCGTAGTCCGGTTGGTTGGCGACGCCGTGGGCAAGATCGGCAACCAGGACCTGCTAGCGTTTGGCAACGATCATGGCGAGCGCCTCCTACGCACGCGATCGACGGCAACCACGATGATGGCTTGAACCCGACGGTCCTCAGCGGCAACGACATCGGTCTAAGCCACGTGGGCGGCCAAAGCAACCAGCTCGCCCTGAGCCACCTGATCGGCAGAGAGGTTGGTAGAGCCAGCCATAGGGGAGAGAGGGATAGATCGGCTGTAAGATGGAGGTTCACGGCTAGGGTTTACGGAAACGTGCGGTCGCAGGAGTGATCACGTCTAATACCATGAAAGTGTGTAGTGTTTAGAAGAAATCATGCAATACAATGACTTGATTAATGAATCAAGGGTTATATATAGGCATCTTCCTTCTATATTTGAACAACCGGTTTATAGAAACAATCCTCGAGAGATAAGGAAGGAAGAGCCCTAAAAAGATACGCGTGACCCGTGGTACATAACAACCACGGGATGTCGACCATGGTCAATACAATGTGGTCGATGGTCATATGCAGATATCTAACACCGTCTCCCGGTCAAGTGTAGAGGCTGAGTATCGTGCCATCGCAAATGGCGTTGCTAAAGCCTGCTGGTTGTGCCAATTGCTCATGGAGCTACATAGTCCACTTCGCCGTGCCACCCTAGTCTACTGCAACAATGTCAGCACGGTCTACCTCTCCACCAACTCGGTTCAATATCAGTGTACCAAACATGTCGAGATTGACCTCCATTTTGTTCGGGAGCGTGTTGCTCTCGGTGACGTGCATGTTCTTTATGTCCCAACATTATCGCAGTACGCAGACATCTTCACCAAAGGTTTGCCCACGTCCATCTTCACCGAGTTTCGATACAATCTGAACGTTCGTTCTTCTGCCATTCCGACTACGGGAGAGTGTTAGATATTTGCATACAACCATCGACCACGTTGTGTCAACCACATTGTGTCGACCGTGGTTGACTAGCCGTCGTCGACCTCTCGTGGTTGTTATGTATCACGGATCACGCATATCTTTTTAGGTCTCTTCTTTACTTATCTCCCGGGTATTATTTATATAAACCGGTTGTTCATATATAGAAGAAAGAGGCCTATATATGTAACATTTAATTCATTAATTAAGTTATTGCATGATTTCTCCCAAACACTACACGCTTTCATTCTCTATTCTCCATCCTTGTTCCTTGTTCTTGAAGATTTCAGGACGGCGAGGATAAGATAGTTGGACTAGTGCTAAGAAAGAACAATTTTTATTATTTAATCTCTTTCAATTTATTTATATTAGCTTTACTTTTAAGTCTGATCATTTTGACCATGCCACCAAATAATGTGGCAAGACAACACTGTTATGTCACGTTGTAAATCTAGCTAAATAGCCCTTCTTGCCACGCCACTGGAGGTGGTGTGGCCAAACAACACTACCACGCCACAAGTGATAGAGTGGCAAGATTTGGCCCGCTGACAGTAGTGCTATCTTACCACACCACAAGTGGTGACATGATCAAAAGAGTCAGAATTAGGAATAAAGTTGGCAAGAAGTATTAATAAAAAAATCAAAAAGGGATTATTTAATAAAAAGTTCTCCTAAGAAAAAGAAAGAAAAGAAGTAATGAAGCAGAATGGTTAGTTCGCACCGTAGTAACTGAAAAATTGCCTGCGATTGCATTTCCCCGAATTTTAGCCTTTTCCGATGGCACTGGAAAGTTGACCACTTTTACGATGGTATTTCCCAACTATGCGACGATTACCATGGTACAAAGCAAAATTACTCTTTTTGAAAAATTGCCCTATGCCGAGAAATCCGGTTATTGACCAAATTTTGAAATATATATGAAAAATGTGGAGATCTTGGAATTACAGAGGATGTAGGCCGAATTTTTTGAATTTAAGTTTGAATTTTGTAAAAAGAACGATTTTGAAATAGATATGAAAATGTGGATACGAATTAGATATTGAAGTATAAATGACATGAGGTGGTTATTTCAGCAATCAAATTTGAATGTGCGCCCCACCACAAAAACTGACCGGTATTTTGCCGAACAGGAGTGCTACTGATGTTTGGAAACCGCACGAGATATATTTCTTCCCTGAATAGGAGATGCTTCGCGAGAAGGCACAGGGGCACAATATTGTGCATTTGTGCTTGCCTCTTGTTCAAGCCATTTGCTCCAAAAAAAAAAGCATTGCACACGCCTCTCCATTACAGGATATTTCCTTCCATGGTAGAGGGAGGGGGGAGAGAGAGATGGGGGTGAGGGTGAGGGTTAGCTGCGACGGCCGGCGTTGCCCCTGCGACGAGCTAACAAGCCGGGTTGTGGAGGAAGGAGCTACTGTCAAGACGGCAGGCACGCCTGTGGTTGAGGAGCGGGAGGTTAGCTCACGGAAAACTTATTTGTTTCGCAAAAAAAATCGCCGACAGCAAAAGGGACAAATGAAACGAAATTTCATCCTTTCGGTAAAAAAATCGGTCGAAATGTTCAAACTACCATTTGAATTTTTGATACTTTTTGAAGAAATTTGGTCAAAATTTAGATGAAATGTCGCCTAGTAACAGAGAAAACAGGGCGCAAAAAAACAGAGGAAAAAACAGGAAGAAAATAAGGCCCAAAATAGAGGAGAAACAAAGGAAAAATAGGGCACAGGATGACAGGAAATCAAGAAAAGATTATACGAAGTTCAAGGACTACAAACACACTCACACAACATCACAAAGTTTACGATAATCGCAAGTTCGTGATAACGGCTAACACAAACTCATTCAGAGTCCAGCTTACAAGTTTCCATGCATGTTGTGCCTTATGCATTGCATAACCAAAAGACTAAGAGAGTGACTATTGTATAGACGACTATTTCTTCTTTCATCTTCAGTCACTTTTTTATACTGTAACTTTAAGTGACTGAGAGTACAACTTCAGGATATGAAGAATTAGAACACTGCAACTTTAGGTGACTGAAAATGCAACTTCAGATGACTGAGAGATAAAAAAATCTTAGTCGACTGTGCAATAACAAAACCGAAAGACTAATTGATCCATTACAGAACAACTCCATCATGGCACTATCTCCTTCACTGCCATCTACCATTACGAGGAATGTAAGAAACAAATATGAGAAAAAGTGAGAAGGTAAATGTACTACCGTTCGGCGGAACGAAAAGGTTAACGGCCAGGAGGTGCTTGTCTTGAGCACGTTCGGTGGACTCACTGTACTAAGGATCTAAGGTGTGCAACTGTCTAAATGTTCCCTCAAAGGCCACGTGCGAACCTATAAGGTGGAATAGAAGCGAATCAGATAGGGCTACGATAAAATTGTGGAAAGATGGAAAGAGATGCATTTGGCGGAAAAATCGCGTTTGCTAAGATTTCTTCGTGCTCATCGCTGCTCGGCCATGCGAAAGCTTGTTTGGCCATGCGACTAATGCCCCACTGCACAGGCTAACATGACACAGTGCAAAACCCGATTCGATCGTGCCTCAGTCGGCCGAACTACGTGGCACTGAGCGCCAGCCTTACTGCCACCATAGGCCATTGCCACCGCCGCCACCTGCTTGTCTTGGGTTGTACCACGCGACCTCCGGCCGAGCCGCTGCCGCCGCCGTGCCTCCGCCGTGCCACCGCTTGCCACGCCCCGCTGGTCCGTGCCGCCTCCGGCCAAACTACAGTCGCACCACCGCCACACGCCACCGCCTGGTCACACCGCCGCTTGGCCTCGACGCTGTCCGGTCGCATCGCTCCTTTGGCCGAACCGCCTGGCCGCGCCATTGCCCAGTCGCACCGCGCCTCCAGCCAAACCACTCAGCCCTACCACCACCTGGCCACGTCGTGCCTCTAGACGAACTGCCAGGTCACGCCACCGCCTGGGCTCGGCACCCTCTGGCCGCACCACACCTTCGGCCTAGGCCACGGCTACCGTTCCACACCCGCACGCCATCATCCACGTAGTTGTCGGCTAAGCTACACCATGCAAATGGAAGAGAGAGTGGGACACAAGAGAGAGAGAGAGAGAACATACCTACTAGATGGAAAATGGAGGTATGCACACAGGTGAAAGGGTATGCCCTTTAATTTAGCCCCTCATGCCCAGATTAAGGAAGGTAATTAAATGGGTTTAATTCTAATTAACATGATTGCCAAACTTTTGAAACACTGTGATACTTTCCTATTTTCTGTGTGCTATAGCTCTTATCACCTTAGAAAAGATTCGGCCTCGAATCAATCACCCCAAAGGAAATAGGATAAACGGAATTTGAGTAAATTATTTTGGTGAAGGAGATCATGAGAACCAAACCTGAATTAAAATAGATTGAGGTATTTCTCGCACATTTGAGACTCCAATTCCCAAGTGGCTTCATGTTCATGCTGATGAGATCACAAAACTCTAACATACGGGATGGTCTGGCGTCGCAGTTGACGCTCCGAGCGCTCAAAGATATGAACTGACCATGCAACAATGGTCAGGTCTTTTGAGACTTCCAAGGTCGGTAACTCCAGAATTTGCTCATGGTCGTTTAGATACTTCCTCAGCATAGATACATGGAAGAAGTTATGGATACTGGACAAGGAAGAAGGTAACTCTAAATGGTAAGCAAGCTTCCCGATCTGCTCAATGATGGGGAATGGTCCAACATAACAAGGGTTCAGCTTTCCTTTTGCCCCAAATTGAACCACACCCTTAGTCGGCGAGACTCTCAAAAGAACCTGATCACCCACTTCGAATTTTAGTGGATGACGGGAATGGTTAGCGTAACTCTTCTAGCAACTTTGGGCTGAAAGGAAATTGTTCCAGATGAGTTCGATCTGCTCCTTCCAGTCACCGATTTGCTGAGGACCAAGTAAACATCTCTCTTCATCCTCATCCCAATGGATGGGGGAGCGACAAGGTCTACCATAAAGTGCCTCGAAGGGAGCCATGCCGATAGTAGAGTGAAAACTGTTATCATAAGAGAACTCTGCAATTGGTAGGTGGATTTTCCAACTGCTCTTCCATGCAAGTATGCAAGAACGCAACATATCCTCCAATGTGCGAATGATCCTCTCATATTAGCCATCAATTTGGGTGTTAAAGGTGGTGCTGAAGTTGAGTTTAGTGCCCATATTCTGATGCAACCTCTTCTAGAAATGCAAAACAAACCTTGTATTGTGATCTAAGACAATGGTTTTAGGAATGCCATGAAGATGGACAATTTCTTTGACATACATACTAGTAAGATCACTGGCTGAGTAGATGGCTTTAACCGCAATAAAGTAAGTCGTCTTGGTAAGATGGTTGTCGATGTTTTAACACCAATCTTACGTATGATTTATTGGATTTGGGGAATCTCTCAGAAGATTGGATTTATGATCATGCAGAGTAGAGACACATGGATTTTTATACAGGTTCGGGCCTTCTCCTGAGAGAAATATAACCCTACTTCCTATGTGGCTATTGCTTAGAGGTTTGATTACAACTGAGAAAGTAATACGAATTGCCTTGCACTATGTCTAACTTGGACTATTATCCGATCTAATCTCTTCCTTCCTTCTCTTCTCTGACATCAACCTTTATATAGTTGGCGAAGCGACGGCCACATTGTCCCGCGCCAAAATACACCTTAACACTTCAGATGATAACCGTCCGACGGGAATTATTGTCAGAGAGACGTGATGGTCCGTTCATCGTGCGGTGGTTGTTGTCAGAGAGAGATCATGTGCGGTTATCAAGAATAAGCGAATGTTCTAATTACCTTGTCAGACAGACCCATTATGTAGTACATCGTCATAGATAAGCCAGTCGAAGATAGACTAGTCGCTGGAAAGTACTGCGACCACGAGGTGGTCGAAGGACAACTTACGACCATGTGGTCGTAAAAGGTCTTACAACTGTATGGTCGCGGAAGAACTCACGACTAGAGAGTGGTCGCGGAAGAACTCACGACTGAGTAGTAGGCATAGAAAGATTTACGACTGAGGAGTAGTCGTAGAAAGACTTACGAGTATCCCAAGAAACCTCTCCCTTATCGATAAAGGGTATATTCAAAGAATATAATGATATAATAATTTTAGGATTATTTTATCCTCGTCGTCTAGCCCCCAACTTCAAGTGAAAGTAACTAACTTGAGAAAGAGAGATCGTAGAAAGGTCTACGACCACAGAGTGGACATCGAACAACTTACGACTATATGGTCGTAGAAGAAGAGATGGTTGAAAGCAAAGCCTTTTCGATTCTCTTTGATCAAAATTGATCTTGGTCAATAAGGTAATTTCACTTGAGTTGTAAAGACAGACGGACTTCAAATAGAGGAATTAATAAATTCTAATCGATTTTCACCGATCTGTCAGCCGGATCGGTTCCTAAGATAACCGTTCAGCTCCCAAGATGGATAACTCACATGGTTATAAAAGCTTAGCTTAGGTAACTTTTGCTTTCCTCACTTTCCCCTTCCGCGCCAATCTGCTTTGAGCTTTTCGCCGTCGACCAAATCGACTTCTTCCTTTAATCTCTCCCAAATCTAGACCAACCACTCGGAAAATAACTAAGCCATCGTCCAATTGGCCAGTGTCGGAGATGGATAAAGCGAAACTGAGGGCATTGAAGGATGCTGAGAAAATTCCTCCATGGAAATTCGTCAGATGGATCAAAGCTACTCGGCAAAACTGGCCATGGGGGAGTTGGGCATATTTCGGTGTTCTAGGCATACTGTGAGTGCAGCCTTCGTCTTCCAACTCATCCCTTTCTTACAATCGTACTCAAACACTTCGGGGTCGAATTAGTGAACTTAGTTCTCAATTTAATTACCATGCTTTGTGTATTCGTGTACTTGTATGAGGCTTATCTTGGGATTCCTACGGATCTTGAGCTCTTTCCGTATTACTACAAAATGAGCCGACAAACTAGAATTACCGGGAGCTACGGTCTGAAGCTCCATGATGGCAAAACAGAGCAGAATATCTAGATGTTCACTCGATCTTCATGGCCATCCTAGAAGAAGAAGTAGTTCTACTGGGAGACGACCAATGAAGATAGTCTTTCCTTTGTTGGGAAGGGTGCTGAGAAGATCTCTTCCTGGAATTCGGTCCCAAAAAACCTAAGTTGGATAGCCCCTACATCTCAGCCATCAAAGAGCTGAGGGACAAGGGACTCACCGGCTGGCATGTGGTGAAAGACTTCATTACACATCGTATCAGCCCCCTGAAGCGACGAGCACATCCCATGTGGATGTACTCAAGAGCTAGAGATACGACTAGACACTACGAGAAAGGTAAGTAATAATCATACTTGTAATTAAATTTATGTTTTGAGCTCTGTGTACTCACCACTTCATCCGTATGAACATATCTTGATTTAGGGGAAATTGACAACTGGGTCAAGCTCGTTTGTGAGAAGGCTCTATCACTCAAAGTGGAGGCTCGTATTCTAGCGGACGTATCTGTCGAAGAGAGAGAAGAATGCCTAAAGGTAATGCAAAAACCGATAATGTCTTTAGGACTAGGTAGTCATAAAAATGACTAAATAGTATTCTTCCTTCTGGCAGAATGTAAGCATGAATAACCATCAGCATGACCGAGGGGTCGAACTAATGGTCATCAGAGAAATAGCGGAGAAAGCAAAGGCTCCTCTGACCAAGAGGTGTCGGCTAACAAAAGCTACTGACAAGAAGAAGGGGATCTCAAGTGTTGTTGTTCCTCTTACCATCCTTCCTCCTGCTACTCCGTCCAGCCCCATCTAGTAGTTCTTTACAGATATGACTACCGTAGAAGAGATAGGGGTAGTCATACTCAAGCAACTGATTCCTAAGATCAAGATATCCTTCTATTACAATACTGAGAGCAGTAACTCTTGCTCAAGATCTTCGAACAGATGTGGTCGAAGCTGTTCTCATGTGACCAGACATGGTTGATGAGAAGAAGTCAAAGAAACTAATCTTTGAAAAAGTTTCTTCTAAATTCAAGATCAAAACTACGAAAGCAAGGTAGGAAAATACAAGCATAAACATAGCTATTTACCTCTTTGTCTTCTTAAATGTCGAGTTACTTTTCGCGGTTTTAGCTCAGCTTCTCCACTTCTTAAGGATGCTCCCACTAAGAAGCCCCAGCAGCTCTGCTCGCAGTCGAAGATACGGTGGAGATGGAGGTCGAAGAGACGACCACCGTAGCCATAGAGGCTGCTGCCGAAATTGCGAAGACTACGACCATGGAGATGATCGTAGCAACTGAAATTCAAGTGGCCAAAGACAGGGTAGAAATACCTGGTCAATAGGTTGGAAATTCTTCCGATCGCTGCATCGAGGAGGAAGACATCGAGGATGCTCCTCTTCATTCCTAAGAAGGTACATTCAGAGAAGGAGGAGAAGAAGAACAGCCTAACTTCTTCTCTACACTTTTTAGCCCTTCATTTGTAGCACGATCTTCTTCTGATTGACCGCTGAGCCAAGTTCCACTCTCCGAAGAACTTCCTGACAAGGGGAACATCTTCGATGATGAACACCTTCAAAAGGTGTGGTGGAACAAGGTCGATGAGCTCGATCAACTCAAAGATTCTAGGTGGGTACTAGCCAAGTTTGCTCATAGGAGCATGAATATAAGTATCGAGTACATAAGCATTCATACTTGGTCTTTTCTGGTCTCTTACTATCCTTCTTTGTTTAGAAAACGTTAGAAGACATGACAACTGTGGCCAAGTACTACAGACAGCTCACGCTCCTTCGACAAGAAAATGCCGAACTCTCTAGGAAGGCAGAGGAAAGGTAAGTTATTGGCCAATGTAGTCGAACTCTGTTTTGACCACTTGTCCAGCCTTTCATGTCTGCTTTTAACCTTTGTAGGTCTAAGAGCGACGCAAAGTTTTTGGCTATTGTGCTCAACAACAAGAAGGTCGATACACAGAGGCTTAAGAAAGATAATGCTAATCTATCAATGAGCCTTGCGAAAGCCAAATCTGCAATTAAAGCATTGTAGGAGGAAATAAACAGTAAGCTCTAAACCAAAGACTGTTTATTTAGATGTCTTTCTAGAGTTGCTCTTACTCTTTTCTTTTGACAGAAAAAGAGGTTGAAATGAGTAAGACCCAAATTGAGGTCAAAGAAAACCAAGGTAGTCGAAGAACTTATTCATATCAATAAAAAGTCCAACCAGACAATAAAGTTGCTAGAAGAACAGCAAAATGTCGAAGTTGATAAGCTTGACGCTCGACTAGCAAGTAAGAAAAATTTTACATTCGACTAGTTCTTGATAACTAGTTTTTTTGATAAGTATTGCTCTTACCACCTTTAACCTATTTGCAGAGGCCGTGGTCGAAATAAAGCATCTCGTAGAAGCCTCGACTTGTAGCCAAGAGGAAACGAAATCGATGAAGGCAATCCTTCAAGACAACGTTGTACTTCTTAACAATCTACTCAATGGGTTTGGTGCAGAGAAAATGAGTCCTTCCGAGGACACCATAACCACCCATGCGAGTATGATCAGACTACAAGTCAGAGTGTTAGAAAAGCATTTATCAACTCTGAAGACCAAACAAGCCGTGTCAATTCGGGAAGCGGTTAGAGGCATTGTAATATATGCCTGGCAAAACTCAAGGCATGCGACTCGAACCTCAACCTTCAACCGATTGAACACGACTTCCGTCTAATCTAAGAGTTAGAGCCAACTGGTCAAAAGGTCATGGAGGAGATGCGATTCGACTCTCCTTCATCAGAGTAGTTTGTAAACAATAAACTTGAAGAGACTTACGATTAGATAATGAAAAACTTCTGCCTTTTCTTACAATTCATCTTGTTGAGTAGTTAGTACTCGTAAGACGAAAAAAGAAATGAAATAGAGTGAATTTATGACTAAGAAATAAAGTTATATTGATAACTCTATTCTAGCCTCCGATTATTTACTATTGTTTGTAATTATTCGACTTCGAACTCCAAATCGAGTAATCACACTTCTCATCATGAACCTTTTTGCGGCTTCCATTGTTATCCCAGTCACAAGTTCAGCCTAAAGACATTTCGTGAACATGTCAATAGCCACGAAAAGGAATGTGAAGCCCCTTGGTGCTCTTGGGAACGGTCCTAGGATGTCTAAACCCCAGGTCGCAAAAGGCCATGATAGATGAATCGTTTGAAGAGCTTGAACCGATTGGTGTGTTTGCCTGCTATAAAACTGGCATTGTACACATTTCTTAACCAGCTCTTTGGCGTCATTTAGGGTTGTTAGCCAGTAAAAACCTTATCGGAAGGCTTTTCCAACCAGCATTCTGTAAGAAGCATGTGCTGCACAGATACCCCCATGTATGTCGTTAAGAAGTTGTAATCCTTCTTTCTGCGATATGCATCACATGAGAACCCCTTGAGTACTATGTTTATAGAGTACCCCATCGACTAAAGTATACATTTTGGCCTTACGGGATAGACGATCTACTTCAAGATCATTCTCGGATACCTCTACCTTCTGAAGAAACTCCAGGTATCCTTGTACTCGAGAGAAGCTATCTCATTAGGAGTTATCTCCAGTACTTCAACTAGATATGGCTTCTAGTGTTGCTACAAGAAGACTCCTAGTGGTACTTATGATCCAGAAGAAGCTATTCGAGCCAACTGGTCAGCGAGAAAGTTATCCTTCTGATGGATATACTGTAACTCGAAACCAAAAAGGTGCTTCGCTAGCTTTATGACTTTTAATAAGTACTAAGACATGGTCGTACTAGAGCATTGGTACACTTTTCTGACCTGATTCACGAGTATTTGAGAGTCTCCTCTCATAAGTAGTTGATGAATCTCGAGCACTTTCACAGCTCGTATGCCAGCCAACACCTTCGTATTTAGCCACATTATTACTGGATGGAAAGTGTAGTTGAATAACATACTTTAAGGTCTCTCCTACAGCAGATTCCAGGACCACCCCAGCCCCTGAGCCACTTAGTGTAAGTGACCGTCAAAGTACATCGTCCACTGGTCGTAGAAATTGTAATGGGGTTCCTGAACAGGTTTATGATTTGTCCATTCGGCGATAAAGTCTGCCAAGATCTAGGATTTAATAGCCATTTGGGACACAAAATGGAGGTCGAACATACCAAGTTCAACTAACCATGTGGCCATGCATCCCGCTGCTTCCCTGTTCGGTGGTACCAAGGGAATCTTAGACGGTACAATAATTTTGTGCGCCTGAAAATAATACCTAAGCTTCCTCGAAGACATGAGAATGGCATATAAAAGTTTTTGGACCTAAGGGTAGCACTCCTTAGGCCTATGTAAGACTTCGCTTACATAGTAGACTGGTCGTTGGACACCTTCGTGTTCCGCGACCAGTATTGCACTTACTACCTATGGCATGGTAGATAGATATACTAACAGTGTCTCGTCTGCCTTTGGAGAAACCAAAAAGGAGCACTCGTGAGATATCTCTTGACATCCTCGAAAGTGTTGTTAGCCTCTTTCGACCACTCGAAACCCTCATGTTTCCATAAAAGCTTGAAGAAAGGAAGTCATTTCTCTGCCAGTCATGCAATGAAATGACTTAGAGCCACCATGCACCCAGTGAGTTTTTGAACTTTTTTCTTAGTGGTCGAAGGGCGCATTTGCTCGATGGCCTTGATCTTCTTAGGATTTGCCTCGATACCTTTTGCCGAAACAAGGAACCCGAGCAACTTTCCTGAAGAAACTCCAAACACACACTTCTCGGGATTGAGTTTCAAGCGGTGCTTTCTGAAGTTGTCGAATGTCTCCTACATGTCTAAAATATAATTAAGTCATTCGATTATTTTGACGAATAGATCATCAACATAGGCTTCCAAATTTCAGCCCATTTCATGTATAAAAGTCAACTACATCAAAAGCTAAAAAGTCGGACCAGCATTTTTTAGCCAAATTGCATTTTTGACATAGCAAAATACTCCAAATGGCATAATAAATGTAGTCTTCTCTTCATCTTCTAAAAATATACTAATCTGGTAATATCCAAAGTATGCATCTAGAAAACTTAACATTTCACAACCAGCAGTAGAGTCAACCAATTGATCAATACGAGGAAGCGAAAATCATCTTTTAGACAAGCTTTATTTAAATCAATATATTCTATATGCATACGCCACTTACCGTTAGACTTCTTAACCACTACAGAGTTAGCCAACAACTCTGAATGATCAAGCTCTCTTATAAAGCCTGCTTTGAGTAGCTTGTCCAATTCCGATCTCATAGCTTCCCGTCGATATTGTGTAAACCTCCGTAATTTTGTTTTATGAGCTTCTTATCAGGCTGTAGATCTAGCCTATACTCAATCACCTCCCTAGGGACCCCGGGCATGTCAGATGGCTGCCACACGAACACAATTACATTTGCCCGGATGAAGGTGACAAAGGCATCTTCCTATGCGGAGTCAAAAGTAACCCCGATGCGAACGATCTTCGAAGGCTCCACTAGGTTCAAAGGAACCTCCTTGACTTCATCATTCGACTTTGGCGTAGCCTTAGGCTTCGAGTGCTTGGTCGAAAGCTGCACCTTGGTAGCTTTTCAAGTCAATAACTGACCGACCATCTTGAGGGACTTTCGGTTGCATGTTAGCACCATTTTCTTATCACAGTCAACTATGATGACCCCTTGCGACCTGGCATCTCTCGCTCGATAGCCTTGTATTGTTGTTTTGACTCATACACGGAGGATCCCCCGTAGATGCACTCGATGGTGTGCTCATCATCTTCCGATTGCTTCTGACCGCTCATTTGCCCTAACTCCTTGAGTGTAGGGAACGGCCCTTTGCCGGAGTAATAATCCTTGAGTTTTCGTTGGAAAACTCGGTAATTATGAAGGTCGTGTCCTTCCCCTTGTCTTGTTTTATTTTCGAGCGGATGCTTTACCCTTGCCCCAACCAGAGTATTTCTTAGGGTTTCGTGGCTCTTTATCGCCTACTGCCAAGACCTCCTTCGAACTCCCGGTGTGAGGCTTATGACCTTTGGCCTTATTCTTGGATTTACTGGCCTTCTCCTTCCTCTCACTACATTCACCTTCCTCTTTGGAACTTCAATTGACCTGATCAATAGTTTTAGTCCATTCAACCGCTTTGGCAGCAATCGCATAACGGTGAGACGATGTCCTCTGTGAACCTCCTATTGCGGACACCCTGCTTGAATGCCCCGATGAAGAAGCATCATAGACCACTGAAATTTAATTACAAACCTGGCTAAAGCGTCTGATGAATTGTTGTAGGGTCTCATTGTTGTTCTGCCGCATCTGGTGTAGGTCGTCTTCTTTTCTAGGGCGGTTGCATGTGCCCAAGAAGTTGGCCAACAGAAGATAGCAGAGGTGTTGCCACGAGCGGATCGACTCGAATAGTTGGTTGATCAATCATGACCGAGCAGATCCTTTGAGCACCGTCGGAAGATAGTTTGCCATGACATGCTCACCTCCTCCTGCCGCCCGAACCGCGATTATGTAAATCTGGAGGAACTCAATGGGATTTTAGGACCCATCAAATTTCTCTATGTTTGCTGGTTGAAACCGCAGCGGTCAGCGTACTGCTCGAAGTTCAAGGGTAAATGTCTGACATCCTGTAACGAGTTTATGACACCTCCTTTGTGGGAAAGGGTAACTGGCATCGCTAGGGGACCGCACTCGACAGTGCCCAGCAGTCAACGGACCTGACCTGTAATAGGCTTCGTCCATACAAGGGTAGTACTCCTCATACTCCATCTGCTGCTGCTGTTTCCTTGCTTGAAGTGGTGATCGATCACCTCCTCAGTAAACTCGCCGATTTGGAGTCATTCGACGAACTCTCCTTTGGCTAGAGTTGTGGTTAGGAGACCGTCATGACCTATCATCATGTCGAACCCTACGAGGTGAGTTGTATGAATGACTAGTTGCAATCGTACCTCTCTAACTCTCGGAGCGAGGCTGCTCGAGTCCAGCCATCATGTTACAGATCCTTCGCGCGATCCCTTCGGCAAAGTGGTCATAGCCTGGTGCTCGAGCAAGCTCTTGAGTCAGGTTCTCGAGCAAGTTGTTTATACGTTGAACCTCTCGAGCCTCTTCAGACTGGTACTAGGCACACCCAGACTTGGCCATCCAGCGATGACCGAACTAGGAGGCCAAGAATAGAAGACCAAGGCATCACTCTTTGCCCTGATAAATGATATCCCCATCATCTTGAAGTAGAATAACCATGCAATCAAACCAATGGATAATAGCGTGATGAAGAGACAGCCAATCCATGTCCACAATTAGGTCAAAGGGTTGGATTGGCGCCACCACTGTGTCAATACTAAATTTGTGGCCTTCAATCTCCAAGGCAATGTTGAGATAGGTAAGATTGCTAGCAAGAGATCCATTTGCGGTGATCACCACCACGGGGTACGCCAAAGTACTGATGGGTATAGAGTGTTGCTGAATAAAGTAGGATGCCAATAAGGAGAAACTAGCTCCCGAGTCAAACAATGCAAGAGTAGAGCGTGAATTCAAGATAACCATATCTAAAAAGTCAGGGAGAGAAGAAAAGTAAATGGTAAGATGGGTAACAATAGGGAGGTAAAATGTGATAGGGAATTAGTTTTACCGTGCATCACATCAAAATGACGGTGCGACTCTTGAGTCGGTAATGAGTAGAGACGCGCATCAGTGAAAGTGGAAAGTGGAGAGAGAGAGACACGAGAGAGAGAGAGAACAGACCTGCCAGATGGAAAGTGGAGATATGCACACGGGTGAAAGGGTATGCCCTTTAATTTGGCCCCTCATGCCCGGATTAAGAAAAGTAATTAAATGGATTTAATACTAATTACGATGATTGCCAAACTTTTGAAATGCTGTGATACTTTCCCATTTTCTGGGTGCTACACTCCTGTAGCGTTTGTAGTAACATCTTGGTAGTACAGATATATCTTAACACATATACAAACTCCTTATCTGCGCTATCGATGAAACTGGAAACTATCTGAGCGGTACTTTTTTGTATTGATTGCAACATTAAAAATATAGATCTGATGATTCTAGAATCAAATTGTTACAAAACTACACTAACAATACAATGCTGAAAATAATCAAGAATACTTAAAGAAATATACACCTGTTACTACGAACAAAACACCTGTGACTAAACAAAGGCAAACCAGCCGAACTTGCTTTGATCTGTGACTGTTGAGTACCAAACATCCCACAACGCAATTAAAACTGTTCATGTTCCTAAACCGAAACGACCTAGATCAAAAAACAAACAAGCTTATCTCGTAAGCATCCATCGCTATCCCCGACCCAACAGCACACTACTAGGGGTGCAAATGGGTCAGGTTAATTCCGACCGATCCGGCACCGAATCCGATTGGTACCGAATCCGATTGATACCGAATCCGAAGAAAAAATATGAGTTAGGATATGGTAACAGCAATATCCGTCCCGAATCCGATACGTCTTCAAGTTTGATTTCAGATTAGTGCTACTATTTGACGTTTCATTTTCTTTTGCAATGGTAAAATAAAATCTTCCACATCAGCTATTAAGTAGTAACATTAAGTTCTTGACAGTGTGTCCTCCTACTCCATTTGTTGTACTGTATGCATTCCTTACAAACAAGTAGGGGTGTAAACGGCTCGGGTTAATCCCGACGATCCGGCACCGAATCCGATTGGTACCGAATCCGAAGAAAAAATATGGGTTAGGATATGGTAACAGCAATATCCATCCGAATCCGATCCGTTTGCACCCCTACACACTACAACAGCAGCAGAACTACTCCACCGTGTTACCAAGTACTAATTGATTGCAACACTAGAAGAAAAACCACAAGAAGAAATCTCAATTTAGTAACTAATTAATCATTTACATGAGGTAATTAGTAGATCTGTAGATGAGCTGCCGTTCGTGAGCTGCTAACGGCCAAAGACGTCGAGACTCGATGGAGATGCTTTTTGTGGCCAAGTTTCACGTCACGTTTGTCGCTCGTGAGCTGTCGTCGGCGGAAGACGTAGATGGAGATGCTTCTTACGGCAAAGTTTCGCGCCGTGTTTGCCATCGCCAATTCGCCGTAGCACTCACCTCCTAGGCTCTAAGCTCAACTCTCCCTGATCATTCTCTTTGCAGCTAGGGTTTCTTGATTCTTCCTCGGTTCCTCCTTTTAGGTCTCATAGATGGTGGTGTGTGAGACTACATGGAGGTCACTCCATGGTTGTGATGAGTAATTGACTCTTGATCTAGAGAGTTTGAGTTTGGTTTTTAAGGTTTGAGCAGCTATTGGCTCTCTGTCTGAGTTCTAGAGCCCTTGCTGTTCTATCTACGACCTTGGCCTTCGACTTATTGTTGTGTGTGATCGGCAGTTCCTATTCGGGTGATAGTCGGTAGTCGATCTTGTGGTCTTCGACTTGATAGTCGTAGGTGATCCTTCGACTTGAGGTTATCGTTCTCGGGGGCTACGACTTTGTGGTCGTAGGTGATCGATCGGTGGTCGTAGCTTCGACCGCTGTGATCGGTAGTCGAAGCTTCGACCGCGTGGTCGGTGGTCGTAGCTTCAACCGCTGCATTCAGTGGTCGGTAGCTTCGACCGTCATGGTCGGTGGTCGGTAGCTTCGACTTCAGCGGTCGTAAGTCATTGCGACCAGTTCCAATATAGTCGTAGATGCTAGCGATGGTCGTAGCAGTCTGTTACCTGATCGTAGCTTGTGTCTTGATGGTCGTAGCAGCCTTGTGTGTGGTCGTAAGCTGTTGGAGGAACCTTGTGAGCTACGAGTACCTCATTTTTTGTGCATCTGAGTACTCATAGGTGGTGTAAGACCAATTGTTGTGCTGTGGTTGTGCACTGAAATACTTGTTGAGTGTGTCAATTGATGATCTATTTGTCTAGTGCGATGCTATGTGATGGTTTGATTATCTGTATTGGTTGCAGGACTTCAGAGCTAGGTCATGGTGAGGCGTAGGAGGACCAGGACTAGGCACAGGAGGTGTTGAGGTCTAGAACAGTCAGTAGATGCCGAAGATGATCGAGGCTGGTGAGGTGGTTGTAAGCCGGGACGACGAGGAACCGGAGCTGGAGCTGCTGGAGGTGAACATGATGGGCAACGGTGAGGTGGACCGGGACTAGGCTCAGGGAGGGGTCGAGATCTAGACGGTCAGGATACCGGGTGCGGTCGTGTGCAACGAGTGGACCGGGACTAGGCTTAGGGAGGAGTCGAGGTCTAGTCGGTCGAAAGCCGGGTGTGGTCGTGTGCAACGAGTGGACCGAGACTAGACTCAAGGAGGAGTCGAGGTCCATTCGGTTGGAAGCCAGGTGCGGTCGTGCAAGAACAGGAAGCTTCCATGAAGGTGATTGAGGGGCAATTCGGTGAATTGACTCAAGGCCTGTAAAAGGGGAGCTGGTCTGTTAAAGCAATTGTATCTTGTCGGTGTTAACGGGTTGTCGCGAGTGTGCGCGTGTGTAAAACCCGGTGTTAGGTGGGGTTAACAGGTAATCCCTAGTGTGGACTAATGGGTGGATCCATTAGGTCTAGGTTCGTGTGAGTTTATAAAAGGAAAAGGGGAGGCAAGAGTTAGGGTTGAGCAGGTGGCCCAAGCCCTGGCGGCTGGCGCCTCTCCCTCCCATGGGAGTTAGATCAGAGAGTGGGTGTCTCTAGGGTTAGAGACTTGTCCTCCCGAGGGGAGTGGCTGTTGAGAGTATGTGTTGGTCTAGGGATTAGAGACTAGTCCTCCCGAGGGGAGCGTCCGCGAAACATTTATCTGAGCAATACATCTATCTTAGACTATGTGTCTTGTGTATCTCTTCTTTTTGAGTTTGCTTGGCTTGATTTGATTTCTTTTCTGTTCTTCCTTCTCTCCGTGTTCTTGGCTAGTTCTTGATTGCAGTGACATGTGGGTTGTACTCCAAGCCATCTTGGCTACATTTGACCCACGAGCGGTTCTGATCACTCTCTCGGATTTGGTTTTGGGTGTTCTCGGTGAAATCTAGTCGATCTCTCATTTTGGTTGCTAAGTTTTCAATTTAAGATCAGAGCAACCTCCTAAGGCCATAACCATGTTATTTGCAAAGTTTCATGGCTATTTGATCTCTTAATCGAAAGTTATTTGAAGTCTGGTTCATGCGGTCGTGCGCCTTGCTGCCTCCTCTGTTCTTCAGAGTCTGTTACTACCACAGTCAAGTTTCCGATCGCAATGCTTTTCTTTTCGATCGCATTCACTCTTTCATTTGCACTGGTTTCCGATTGCTTGATGGTTGTAGATCTCGTGGTCGTGTGCTCCCACTGCCGTACGAGTTGTTTGCGACCGCAATCGATTACGAGTGCTCGATGGTCTTCGACCACATTGATCGTACTACCATCCCATTGGCTTACGACCACGTTAGTTCCGACTGCACCAATCTTTCGATCGCGATGGCTTTTGGTATTAATGGTTATCGAATACAGTGACTTCTGTTTGATAGTCAATTTTCGACCAAGTTGTTCTTCGGTCGAGTGGTCAAATTTACGACCACTGTGCAAGCCATCGACCGTGCTGTTGGGCTTACGACCACTGTGTAAGCTTTGATCACGTTGTTGATCGGGTTTAATTTCTTCGATGCTATTGCTTGCTGTGACACATGGGATAGTGCTCAAAGTTATTTTCGCTGCTCGCTTCCCATGAGAAAAGATCGTGCATCGTTCTTATTTTCAGTTCAGATGGTCGTGCGCCGCCTCTGGTACTTCTAGTCGTTTTCGACCACACTTACATTCTATCGCTCAATGATTCTAAGTCGTGTGGTCGCTCGACTTCTCTACAACCTCTTGACGTTGGCAATTGCACATTGTTTTGATTGTTGAATGGTCGTAGATCTCTCAGTCACGATTTGATCTGTTACGACAATGTGCTGATTCGCAATTGCACAGTCATCGACTACCATGTTGTCGACCACACAATGGTCTTCGACCACGTAGTCTGAGAGCACGTCGGTCTTCGACAACGCTGGTGTTTCAACCATGTTGGTTTCAACTACGGTGGTTTCAACCATGTTGGCTTCAACCTCGTTGGTTTCGACCTCGTTGGCTCGACCACGTTGGCTTCGACCATGTTGGATTCGACCACATTGGTTCGACCACGTCGGTTTTGACCACGGTGGTTCCGACCACGTTATCGGTTTCGACCATGTTGTCTGTCCCAACTACGTTGTCTGTTACGACAACCTTGTATCTCTGCTGAGTGGTCGTATTCGACCACGTTGTGCTTCCGCCGAGTGGTCGTAATTCGACCACACAGTGCTCTGATCTGGTCGGACGGTGGTCTGTGTTTATCTGTTTTCTAGTAGATCTTATAACCTAATCTTCATAACTTTGTAGTTATTGGAGAAAAAGAAATATGTGAATATTTGGAGAAAAAACCTTTTGACATCATTCACTTTTTTCTCTGTTGCTTCATCCGGTTCTACATGGTGAGAGTACCTGGATTGGGCCTTTGGGTCAATTTCAAAGGACAAGGAGAACTTTTATTTTGATTGGTATTGATGTTATTGGCTGGTATTGTGGTCGGAACGGTCTACAGGCAGCCGGTATTAGTAACTTCGGTATTTACGGATGTTAAGTTCGTGACAATGCCTTCTCATGGACCAGTCGATGCGTCTCAGATGGAGGGGAATATCTTGTACTAGTCTAGTCACACACAGTACTACAGTAGTATAAAAGTCATCTACCCTTCTTGGGCTATACACACATGCATGTAGTAGCAGCTATGTTCTTCTATGTACATCTTATGCCAGGAGGTCAATCGAAGTACCAGGACACATTGGCATCCCTCATCAGCGTCATGTCGCGATTTCTGACCATGTACACGCACAGCTAGCAGCAGCAGCTAGCTAGGTAGCCTTGCGTTGGAACAATTTCGTGTGTGATTGCGTGTCGCTTTTCCTCATTCAGGGCCTTGAGTTGTTGCTTGCTTGCTTGCTGTACTTGTGAGTCGCTGCTCCCCTAGAACCTGCATTGGCTTTGGATGCTAGCTTTCCTGCGTGCAAGTTCGTGCCTCCTGGATAAGAGGGTGTATCGGCCCCCCCCTGCCCTAACGTTGTCAAGTGTATATAAATGGACTCGCAGGACTGAGCACGTACTCAGCTATACCTGCCCAGCCTAATCTATATAGAGATGGCTAGGCCGTGTGAAAAACCGTAAGCCCCCTTTTTTTCGGCAGCTGACGTGTTTAAAGGTCAAAGGAGAATATGAATAGTACCGATGATGGAAATCAACGTTAATTCTGTTCTTTTAGACTTCCGAAATCTTCGAAAGTCGGATAAATATGATGATTTTTTAAAGTAAATTTTTCTAATAACTTTTTAAGATTAAAATTGTGTGAGCCATTCATCTTTACCATTTCAAAAATACAGATAAAAGATATTAGCCTTAACGAAAAATCATCCGTCACAGCGTTCGTCCTACCATATATAATTAAACTTGGGCGTGCGTGTTCCTCACTTCTCTTATGGAAACATGGAAACCAAGTAGCCAGGGAGCACCACAGCACCAGCTTCGCTAGCTCCTAGCCTCATGGCGCAGCTTGCTTCCGCTTGGCGGCTAGCTAGCGCTCGATCGCGAGGCCGGCTCACTCATACGTCATACCCCATCGGTACATTGGGCGCTCTACTACCGTCTCCGCCAGCCGCCACTGTTCAGCAGCGCCCGCCCGCGCACGAACACACGCACGAGCGCACGGCTTCCTGTGGTGCGTACGTGCGTGGGTAATGGATCACTCTCTCGATTCCGTGATGGATTATAAACTCGTGATTGACTCCTCAATCACCTTGGCATGGCCATGCACTTTCATAATCCATTACATCGAGGGACCCAGAGATATCTCTCCCATAAGGAGGGGCAAATTCTATCTTGATCATTCGCATCCCACTACATGTTTCATGGCAAACCCAAAGACTACTTTTATGACTACCCAGTTACGGAGTAGTGTTTAGTAGTTCCAAAGTAAGCTACTACGCATGCTGAGAACCATGATGATCTCAAGTCTAAGGATTCCACATAAACACTACTTGAGACCAACTGATGACACATGGAATCTCTGCAGTGTCTCATGGCGGGTCTATCCAACATATGTTCACTAACACATGTCCATATTATTGATTTGGTATCTCCATACCATGATCCATGAGACATGATCATCAATCAATACATATCTGATCTTTGAATCATATTTGTTCCTCATATGAAATATAATCGGGATCATTTAGAAATAGCAACATTTTGGCATTAAGAGTCTCATGAATAAGTCACATACTCATTGATCAATAATGATAATGTCTATTTCAAGGAACAAAGCAATGTATCATAAACATAGTATGTGATATATTCAACATCTCCATGTTGCCTCTAGGGCATATCACCAACAGATCTCCCACTTGCACTAGAGTCAACCATGTAGGTATCTAATACACATTGCCCTAGTGTGAGCCTCATGCTTTGGTCGGGAAGCGGCTTTGTCAACGGATCCGCAATGTTCAAATCCGTGTGTACTTTGCATATCTTAACATCGCCTCTCCACAATCTCGCGGATGAGATGAAATCGCCGTAGAATGTGCTTGGACTTACAGTGCGATCTAGGCTCCTTGGCTTGCGAATGGCTCCACTTGTCACAGAGAGGTCCATTGGGTGGGGCACTAGCCATCACACCAAGCTCGAAACAAATTTCTTGATCCAAACGACCTCTTTAGCGACTTGAAGCCGCTATGTACTAAACTCATTGTAGAATCAACAACCGTCTCTTGCTTGGAACTCTTCCACCACCGCACCGCCATTCGTGCGAACACAAATCCAGATTGCGATCTAAAATCATCTTTGTCGGTTTGGAAGCTAGCATCGGTGTAACCATTTACAACGAGCTCTTCCTCACCCCATAGACGAGGAACACATCTTTAGTTCTTCTCAAGTACTTCAAGATGTTCTTTACTGGTAATCCGATGACTTTCACCGGATCGATGGTATCTACCGTAGCACTTAAAGCATACGAGACATCTGGACGTGTACAAAGCATGGCATACATAATGGATCCAATAGCTGAAGCATATGGAATCGCATTCATTTTATCCCGCTCATCAGGTGTACTAGGACACTGATTCTTGCTAAGATTTATACCATGTGACATAGGTAGGAAGCCTTTCTTGGAATCTGCATGTTGAACCTTTTCAACACCTTGTCAATGTACGTATCTTGGCTTAATCCAATCAGCCTTTTGATCTATCTCTATAGATCTTGATGCCCGAGAATATATCGCCTCTCCTAAGTCTTTCATAGAGAAACTACTTTTCAATGAAGACTTATGATTCGACATAGGAATGTCATTTCGATCAATAATATGTCATCCACATATAAGACCAGAAACACGAGTGCGCTCCCACTAGCCTTTTTGTAAACACAAGGCTCTTCTTCATTCTTGATGAAACCAAACCCTTTGATTACTTCATCAAAGCGAATGTTCCAACTCGAGATGCTGCTTTAATCCATAAATGGATCTTTGCGCTTGCATATCTTTCTAGCGATTGCGGATCGACAAAACCGTGGGCTGTGTCATGTACACATCCTCACTCGATTTCCATTAAGGAAAGCTGTTTTGACATCCATTTGCCATATTTCATAGTCGAAATAAGCGACAATCGCTAGAATGATCCGAATAGACTTTAGCATTGCGACGGGCGAAAAAGTTTCATCATAATCAACACCTTGAATTTGTTTGAAACCTTTGGCCACCAATCGCGCTTTATAGATGTGAACATTTCCATCTATGTCTATCTTTTCTTGAAAACCCATTTGCACTCAATGGTTTTAACACCATCGGTGGATCAACCAAGTTCCAAACTTGATTATTGTGCATGGATTCAATTTCGGATCTCATGGCTTCAAGCCATTTCTCGTAGTCTGGTCCCATCATCGCTTCTTCATAGGTCTTAGGCTCATCGTTGTCTAACAACAATATGTCCCGTTGTTGAGTAGTCAAGAACATGTACCTCTCGGTGCACGACGTGACCTCTCGACCTACGTGGTGCGGTGTGTCCACAACAGGTTCTTCAACAGTTTGTTCATCCTGTTGTGGTTCTCAGAGGCTGAAACGTTTTGGTGTTTCTCGAATTTCTTCAAGTTGCACCATGCTCCCACTATCCCTTCTTGAGAGAAACTCTTTCTAAGAAGACACCATGCCGGGCGACAAACACTTTGCCTTCTTCTTGATTATAGAAGTAATATCCTTTTGTTTCCTTAGGATACCGATAAAGAAGCATTTATCGATTTAGGACTGAGCTTATCGATTGTAAACGTTTTACATAAGTCTCACATCCCCAAATCTTAAGAAAAGACAAGCTAGGACGTTGTCCCGTCCACATCTCATATGGTGTCTTTTCTCGATTTTGATGGAACTCATTTAGTGTGAAAGCGGTCGTTTCAAGAGCGTACCCCAAAAGACAACGGAAGATTATCGTGGCTCATCATGGGCGCACCATATCTAATAAGGTGCGATTTCTCGTTCAGATACCCCATTCCATTGAGGTGTTCGGGCGAGTCAATTGTGGAACAATTCCACAATCCTGAGATGATTACCAAATTCATGGCTCAAATACTCGCCTCCACGATCAGATCGTAGAAACTTGATTGTCTTGCCTAAATGATTTTGCACTTCATTTTGGAATTCTTTGAACTTTTCAAAGGATTCAGACTTATGCTTCATTAGGTAGATATATCCATATCTACTAAAGTCATCAGTAAAAGTTATGAAGTACTGAAAACCACCTCTGGCTGTTGAGCTCATTGGTCCACATACATCAGAATGTACGAGTGCCAATAAGTCACTTGCCCGTTCACCTTGACCGGTGAAAGGTGCTTTTGTCATCTTGCCAAGTAAACAAGATTCGCATGTCTCAAATGATTCAAAATCAAATGAGTGCGAATACCATCTCTATGGAGCTTCTCCATGCGTTTCTCATTTATGTGACCTAGCGGCGGTGCCAAATAAGCGTGGATTCAAATCATTCGATCGTTGCCTCTTTGTATTAATGTTATAGACCGATGACTCTTCAAGAGTAAGAACATATAACCCATTCACCAATGGAGTATGACAATAGAACATATCTTTGAAATAAAGAGAACAACCATTGTTCACAGATCTAAAGTCATAACCTTCTGCTTGTAAACATGAAGCAGAAATAATGTTCTTGGAAAGAGATGGAACACAATAACAATTATTCAATTCCAAAACTAATCACGAAGGTAAAGACAATGGCATGGTGCCAACGACCACCGCAGCAACTTTTGCTCCATTGCCAGCGTGAAGATCCACTTCGCTCCTCCTCAAACTTCTACTTCTTCTTAGCCCTCGCAACGATTTGCAAATGTGAGCAACCGATCCGTATCAAATACCCAAGAATCGATAGATGAAGTAGCAAGATTGATTTCTATAACATTTATACCGGAGCGGAAGTCGTACTTCCTTCTTTTCTCAAGATCCTCCAAGTACTTTGGGCGTTCCTTTTCCAATGTCACGATTGCTTCTGATGTAGCAATCGCATCGAGCAGGACCCTTCTTGACTTGCTTGGCCTTAGAACCGCTCGCGATCTCATCGGAGCTAACTTTCTTTGACCGCGCCTTTCTTTACATAGGGCTTGCCCTTGCCTTTCTGCATCATCATCACATGATGGCTGCTTTTCTTAATGCTTTCCTCGGTGATTTTAGCATCCCATGCAACTCGACCAAGGTCTTGTCCATGTTGTTCATGTGATAGTTCGAATGAATGGCTCAAAGCTCGAGGGAGCGATCAAGAATCACATCAAGAGCCAACTCTTGGCTAAGGGAAAACCAAGCTTTTCCGGACTCTCAATGTAGCCAATCATCTTAATCACATGAGGGTGACGGATTCCTTCTGCAAGCTCACACGCAAACAAGGACTTTGAAGTGTTGAACCTCTCACCCTTGCTTGGTTCTCAAACATACCACGCAACCCCACAATGATATTGTAGGCATCGTGTTCTCATATTGCTTCGAAGCTCGAGAGGACATTGTGGCAAGCATGAGACACTCACATCAAGGTAATCATTCGTTTGCTTCTCATAAGCTTTCCGTGCCCACGGTAGCATTATCGGGCAAGTCATCGGGATAAGGAGACTCAAGGACATGCTCCTTGCGCTCTTGCTTGAGAACAATTCTCGTGTTGCGATACCAATCCAAAAGTTCGTTCCATTGAGTTTTCTTTCTCAAGAATAGATCGCAAATTAAAAGAACCGGATGCGGCATTAGTTGACATGATCTACAACAAAGAATATGCAAAGTTTAGCACTATGTTCATGTTTGATCTTCCATTAAACAATTTAACAAAAGATACTCCCACTATATGTTTTGTAATCGTCTTCCCTCTAACGACATATAGTGGTCAAGATCCATGTTCATCTAAGTTCTAGTGAGCTTTGGCATCACTAGAAACCTAGTGACGTAGGTAAGCAACACTTGCTAATCACATCTTATGTGACTCTTGTTTGTTGGGTGGCATCCAATGCCCGGCTCCCAACACCATGCCCCAAGGCCCAAATCTAATTTGATAGCCTTGTCAAGTAAACCAATACTATGCATGTGGATGTCCGACATCCACCCTATTAGATCAAGATAGTTGATGGTACTCTTTTTGGCAGACCTACCAAACAATGATCATGATTCTTATAGGCGCAAAGAATTGGAAGGGCATCAAAACAAATTCTTAATTTTTTCTTGAGAGAAGCTATTCTATCATGAAAAACTAACCCTTAGTTGGTATGGCATGAAAGAATAGTATGACAAGAAATAAACATCACATGCATATAATCACATTATACTTGTGAATGGTATGGCATTTTGTATCGTAGTGGTTGCCATCGCCATGGTTCCACGGTGATACTCTTCGCCACACTTCTTGTCCTCTTTGTCATCATGCTTGAAGCCTCCATAGCAAAGAACTAAACTATTACAACTAATAGGTAGCAAATGAATTACATGGGAGCTCAAGCATCACAAGTCGACACGCAGTCGTTATACAATTAAAGAACGACCTCAACCCTACTGTGATTAATACGACACAGAAGCCGCCAAAACACACATGCATCACATATGCATCTATGCCATACCATTCACATCATTCCCTGCAAAAACAAGTTAAGCGTAGAACATATTCTACCGCCCTGACATGAATGTGTTTCTATAACAATCTATGCGTGTACACAACGGCATAGATCGCATCTATGAAATCGCTATGAAAATCTCATCGGGTCGATCAAATCAACCCAAATCCGAGCCATTCAAAATGTCTCAATTTTCATTAGATCAATCACATCAATCATCGCGATCGGTATGCTTGAGGAGACCGCAACACAAGACCTCGATCTGTTATCTCAATCTACTGATTGTGCGCGCAGTTAGCCCCGATGGTGTTACCAGCCGGTAGGGGCAAGTCGCGTGTACATCAAAGAAGGAGCACGAACTAATCTTTTTGGCCACATGATGCTATCAACTCATACATATTCCAACCCCTTATGACCGATTGATCTAGTCCGTAATAGATCCAATCTATTACAACCGCATATCAACATATGCACCGATCCGGATCGCAAACTAAGCAAGATGGCTCGATACCACTAATGGATCGCGAGTAAGCTACGATAGCGAAAACAAAATTTTCTACCGCGCACACAAGAACATCATGCTTAAGGAAGGATCATAGATCGTTACCACTAGACGCCAGCAGCAATGAAGAAGAGTTGGAGAAGCCGATCCAACCACGCGGCGTCGAGTAGTAGTGGAAGTAGTCGATCGTCCGAACCGATCGTCTCCTCCACGCGATCAACCACACCACGAGCGGATCCAATCAGAGGTTGTTGATGCCGATCAACGCCGCAGCGGCGCCGCCTCCCGGTATCCACACGTCCGGTGGGCGCCGATCGCGAGTGTACCGGCACTCGCGAGCGGCTAGGGTTTGGCTCGGAGGTGGCGGCTACGGATTAGCTCGGGATTATCAGGTGCGTGATGGATTATAAACTCGTGATTGACTCCTCAATCACCTTGGCATGGCCATGCACTTTCATAATCCATTACATCGAGGGCCCGAGATATCTCTCCCATAAGGAGGGTAAATTCTATCTTGATCATTCACATCCCACTACATGTTTCATGGCAAACCCAAAGACTACTTTTATGACTACCCGATTCGGAGTAGTGTTTAGTAGTCCCAAAGTAGCTACTACGCATCTTGGGAACCATGATGATCTCAAGTCTAAGGATTCCACATAAACACTACTTGAGACCAACGATGACACATGGAATCTCTGCGGTGTCTCATGGCGGGTCTATCCAACATATGTTCACTAACACATGTCCATATTATTGATTTGGTATCTCCATACCATGATCCATGAGACATGATCATCAATCAATACATATGCTGATCTTTGAATCATATTTGTTCCTCATATGAAATATAATCAGGGATCATTTAGAAATAGCAACATTTTGGCATTAAGAGTCTCATGAATAAGTCACATACTCATTGATCAATAATGATAATGTCTATTTCAAGGAACAAAACAATGTATCATAAACATAGTATGTGATATATTCAACATCTCCATGTTGCCTCTAGGGCATATCACCAACAGTGGGATCAGCGCGGCCGGCCGGAAAAAGGTTCGATTCCGCGGCGCAGCGCGCAGAGCGTTCCGCGTTGCCGATAATGCAGGGCTGATGGCACACGCTAGCACAGGCCGGTGCGATGCGTGCAAGGCTTCCATGCAGCAATGCTAGATTTGCGAGTTTTTAGCAGATTTGATGCTGTTTGTGATGGTATTTATAAAACTAGCTATATACAGAGCGTATTCACAAAAATAGCAATTCTGCTGTCCAGTGGACAGACGACAGCGTGGAGGAGACGACATGTGGTGAGGTAAATTCAAATAAACACTGAACGGAAAAAATCAGGACAGGTAATTAAGTCGGCTAATCAACCGACTTAATCACCTGTCGTTTCCTCACCGGGTGGCAGGCGCCTGCCGCCGGCGGCCTCGCCACATATCGTCTCCCCCGCGCTGCCGTCCGCCCACCGAACGACAAAAGTGCTATTTCTATAAATACACTTTATATACGACTAATTTTATAAATACTATTGTAAATAACTTCAAATCCACTAAAAACTTTAGATTTGCCTTCCGTTGTACTAGAGTATACTGGTAGTAATATATAGCACTGGTTTTTGTACGTCGGTTTATCTGACTGGGACGTGTACATCTATCTGGAATCTTTGCATGCATCGATCAGGCAGCCAGCCAGGCTCACTGATGCGATACAGGTCTCGCTTTATATTCAGCTTCTAATTTTATTTAGCTTTCAATTTATTTAAATCAAAAATTATTTAATACATATCAGCTTCTAATTTTAGCTTATTTTATTTTTTACAGCTTTTTCAGCCTTTATGCCTTTCTTTTTTTCCTCGTGTTTCTTTGCATTATTCATGACGATATAATAACATTTTTTCTATTTTTTCTTATTTTTATCAGAAAAAACTAACAGTCGTTACAATGCAATTTCAGCCAAAAGTCACGGTCATAAACTTAAACCAAAAACTAGTCGCGCACCACCACCAAAAACTTGAGGAGATAGATTTTATAACCACTCCACCTTGAAGGCCAAAGAGCACTCAAGGCATCCACTCTCAAATCCTAACCCTAGATAAGAGAGCATAAGAGATAGGTTGGATGGTTAACACATATCCTCATCCCAACCCCTTTATAGGTGGACAACCAGCCACTTACACTTCTTATTGGATACTATCCACTATTACAATGGGAGAAACTGGTTAACCTCACACACACGGGTTTTACTCACACGTGTTCACTTATACACGTTTTTCAAAGCCCATAAGTGTGCACCCGCTAAATCTTTAGCCTTGATCCACCTTTATCAAACCAATTCCACCTTGACCTAAACCGCTCTCCAATGCACCGCCCATGCGTCATGGTTTTGATTCAAGATGGCTTTCGGTATTTTGTCCAAACAACCAAAATACCCTTTCTTGACCCAGTCATCACCACCACTACAAGCAATTGCCATGCTTTCCATGTGTAGGTGCACCACTTTCTTTTCACAAATTTTGCTTTTCTTTCAAAACTCATCTCATTTGAGAGATTTTGATATGTTGTCAATGTATTCATCAAGAGAAAGATTGTTAGACCATGTAGATAGGTCATGAATTTAGTGATGACGGATAATTAGCATTTTGGGTTGCTTTGAAATTTACGTTTGTGAAAGTTTCGGTCGATGCAGTTTTGAAAAACTGGGATTGCTGGAATATTCAAGTTAAGCGGTCCGACAGCCTTGTATTGGGCGGTCTGACCGGCTGGCTTCGACCACGCTTGGTAGTCGGAGACGTTAATCACGGTAGATCGACCATGACAGATTAACCACGGCAGGTCGATCACGGCAGGCCGACCACAGCTCTCACCATTATGGTGAATAGTGCTAGAGATCAGACCGCTCTCACCATTACAGTCTGACTGGCAGAAGCTTTTGGTTTCAAGTTTTGTTGCTATTTTGTTTAGGGTTTGCTTCTTTGGTTTCAATAGATATAATCTATTATTTATGTTGTTTTTCTTCTGGTTTGAGTTTCGATTTTAGGTTCTAAAAAGTAGAGACGGTCATTCACCTCTGTGATTACTATACTCGATCCTAATGAACCTAAGTTTACACGAGCAGCTAATTAATTAGCACCTAAGAGAGATCATGGTATGAACCAAGTAAATGGTGTAAACAGCTTGATATATACCATAAATAACCAGCAGCGGTATTGTTTGTAAGATCCAAACCATTTAGGACCTGTTTGTATAGCAGGAAAGGGAAAACGCAAGGGATGAATCGGTGGATACACGTTATTTTCGAGAAAGAAAATGGGTGGATACATACATATTATATAACTCATGCACTTCATGCAGTAGATGGATATTATGCATACTAGCTACCGCCATACATGCATGCAATGGCCTCCTTTTCAACTTATGATTTCTTCTAAATAAATAAATGTGGCAGCTTTTTTGTCATCTTTTCAAAGCGGTTTATCGAATAATCTTTTCAAAATTGGTTATCGGCATTCGATTCATTTGCATAAGCGCTCGCGTTATGACTAAAACCAACAACCATAAGTAGGGGTGGAAAATGGATACGAATTATCCGTATTATTCAGATACCATATTCGAATACGAATATAGTATGGACTTTTACCATTCGAAATATTATTTTATCCGGACTATTCGTATACATATTTGGCGAAGAAATATACATGTTTTTAATTCAATGTGGATTCATATTTCTTCAAATGAAGTAAATAATTATAATGATTAAGCATGATTGTATGAGGATAAAATATCATTGATATCTTCATCCTACATAAGTTATGAGGATATCCAGATCCGACCAAATTAAGTACATATTCGATTCGAATTCGTATTCGTTACAATATTCTATTCGTATTCAACAATACTTAAATTCATATTTATTTACAAAATACAAATATGAATACGATAAATATACTATTTGATTCCTATTTGCTCTGTTTCTACCTCTTAACCATAATCCATCAGCAGCCGAAAAGACCCGTCCTACGTATGGTAGCGTACTGGGGCCTGAATTAACAATTGGGTTCGGCCCTGTTTTTTCAGCTTCTAAAAGCTGCTTTTCGGCTTTTCTACAGTAACTAGTTTTTAAACGGAGTATTTTTTTCAAGATATGGTCTACTAGTTAATTGTAGTACATACTTTGCTGACTCCATTTATATCGGCAAAAACCGCACATGAGTTTCTATTACTCTGTAATCTTTCGTACAAACAGTCTAAAAGACACAAGTCACAGCCAAAAGATACAAACCACAGCACAAAAAAAAGAACAGGCCCAAAAGCGTGCGTGCTGGGTTCACAGGCCGCAGCAGTAGTTACCTGCCCCTGTTGAAAAGTAAGGTGCATGTAGTTGTTGCAGGGCTCAGTCAGGCAGCACTGGAGCCAGGGGCTAGATCCAGCTTGTATGCATGTTTTGTCAAGGGATCAGGAGGAAGAGGCAGCAAGTCAAGCACCTCTTTCGCACTAGCTTGTTTATTAGGACCCGTTCTCAACAGCCAATGTCGCCGTGTCTGTTTGCCTCTTTTTTTTTTTTGACTGAAATAGTTTATAGTTTTTTCTAAGATATTTAATTAAAGAAAAAATAACAACATCATTATAAAAGGATTTGTTAGGAAACCAATACATTCTAAACGACTCTTAGGCCTGTTCTTTTTGGCTGCGGCTTATGACTTTTAGCTGCGGCTTGTGACTTTTGGGCTGTTTGTACAAGAGATTACAGAGTAACAAAAATTCATATGCGATTTTTGTTTATATAAATGAAGTCGGTAAAGTATGTACTATAATTAACTAGTAGACCCTATCTTAAAAAAAATTCTATTTAGAAACTAGTTACTATAGAAAATCGAAAAACAACTTTTAGAAACTGAAAAGAACAAAGACTTAGTTCTTGAAAGACAGAAGCCAAAAACTATCGTCGTGTGGAACTAAGTTTTATTGGTATGCCTACCTGCACAACGTACCAAAGTTAATCAACAACGAGGGTCGTACGTGCATGGAGGAGTAATTTGTTAATCATTATTATTAAAGAAACTGGGACAAGAAGCCATGATCTGAAACCTTTTTCTTTATTTTACCTTTTGTACTTGTGCCTTGTACTGAAATACTTAAGAATGTGTTATTGATGAGATACCACGGAGAAGTGGTCTCTGGCTTTCTTTAAATTTTCCCCGTGTTTGTACTTGTGCCGAGTACCAAAACATTTAATCAGTTCAGAGAAAAGAACCGAAATATTTGAGGATTTTGCTATGTTTAATTTAAGTGCCTGCTGCAAAATATTGTTACATTTGTTCAAGTAAAGAACTATTACAATGGAATTTTTTTACGAATAATATATTTTTTATTCGAAATTACACAAATATACACGTGGACATATTTTTTTTACACAAATAGGCTTCAGTCGCCCAACGGGGGGCGACACGTGGACAATCCGGACACCATTCAGCGAATCATTGTTGTCCCCGGTTGGGTGACAGGCATGCAATCGCCGATGGTTGAGCGATTGGTCCAGTCGCTCAACGGGCGGGCGATAAGGGGGGTTAAAAATACCCGAGTGCTCGGCCGCCACCGCCCCCAAACACATTTCGTTCGTTCAACCGAGAGCAGAAGAAGAAAAGAGAGAGAAGAGAAGAGGAAGGAGGGGGAGAAGAGGAGAGGAGATGGAGGAGAGGAAGAGAAGGAGAGGAGAGGGAGGAGAGGAAGAGGAGAGAAGTAGGCAGGGGAGGAAGGAGGAGGAGGAGAGGAGAGGAAAAACCAGATCTAGGTATGTATTTTATTTGCTATATTATATTTGCAGTATATTTTGTATATAATATTAGTGCTAGTAAAAATTGTAGATGTAGATATAAGTAGTTCAATTTTTAGTATAGAAAATATAGTTAACGTAGTTATACGAAATTAGCAGGCGTAGAAACAGAGAGGAGCGGAAGATGCAATAGTAGGTGTAGATGTAGTTAGAAATATTGTATATGATTGTTATTGGTAGTAGAAAATTGTAGATGTAGATAGAAATAGTTTAATTTTTGGTAAGCAAAATTTAATTAAAATGTAGTTTTAGAAAATTAGCAGGCGTAGAAGCGTGTAGTTGTGTATAAATTAGGGAACATAGTGTTACAAAATTAGCATCATTAGAAAATTTGGATGCGTAAAAATTTGTAGTTTTAGAAAATTCAATCACCGTAACGTACGGATTAATCAGTAAATATTGGAAAATTTTAGTACGGTTTATGTTAGAATTTAATTAATTCGTATGTACAAACGTTGCTACAAAAAGATGGAAAACCCGATAGGAAGTTCATAGAATGAGGTTATTGTAGTGGAACCATCGGTCAAATACGATATTGGTATCGAACCATCATGTATGCGGCATATCGCAATGCCAATAGGCACTACATTGAGAGTGCATTACGGTGCTGGAACCGTTCGTGAAGGTCCGAATGGAGTGGATTTGAGCGGTTTTCCGCAAGTCACTGTAGTACATCCGGATGACGAGAATGCTCGAATCTCATATGTGATGCATTGGCTGACCTGGAGTTTTTCGTTGGACCCCGAGGTGCGGCGTCGTCGTGCAAGGGCTTTGAGCCGCTCTCCCACGGACACCGGATGGGAGTTGAGGACAGGAGCCGGACAAGCCAATGAAGGGAGCATATTGAGTACATCGTGCGATAGATGGTGTGTGATGACCGACGGCATGGGTGAAGAGAAAGCCGCATGCAACGGCGATGAGGACAGTTCGGATGAGGATGAAGCTCCCGTCTCGCAAGAATGGAATCGGTTTAATGCTGATGGTGTTTGCGCACATGATGATCATGAATCAGTGTGGGAGTATCATGAGACGGAGGTTTAGTTGCATTCTATGTTTGCTGACAAGGCAGTGTTGCAGGATGCCATCAAGCTGTGGGCCCTTTTGATGCAGCGGACTTTTCAGGTCATGAAATCTAGTCAGGAGCAGTACACTATGAAGTACGAGTAGACCGGTTGTCCTTAGAGGGTGCACGCACGTAGACCCAAGTATGAGACTCACTAGATTATGTCGAAGGTCGAGCCGCACTCTTGCATTCTCAGTAGTATTTTGGCGATGCATCATAATCTAACATCCGCCTTCATAGCCAATTTGATGTACGGAGAGATAGTGGAGAAGAAAGACATGGAGGCCACGCATATCATGGTAGCTATCGAGAAAAATTAAAGTACAAGATTAGCTACGCGAAGGCTTGGCGTGCTAAGCAGAAGGCGTTGGAAAACCGTTTCGGGTCTTTCGAGGCGGCGTATGACAATCTTCCTCGTGTACTTAAGGTGTTGCAAGGCAGAAACTCGGGCACATATGACAGCAATCTTCCTCGTTTTGAAGTGGTACCCCGTGATAAAGCCAGATTTGGGATGACTTGTTCGCTTGTTACCCACGAGGTATGCCTTAGAGATCATGCAAATGAACCTAATCGCACGTGCAACAAGCTAAAGCTGTTACACAAGCCATGCTCTCATGTCCTCGCTATATGCGGGACTGTGGGCATAGATCCTTCAAACTTCATGTTGGAATACTTCTTGAAGGAGAGGGTACTGCAAGCATGGTGTGGGGAGCTCCAGGGGTTCAGGGTTGTGGGAAATTTTGCCACATTGGACATTGCAGGGAGGACCTGGATTCCAAATATTAACAGGCTGAAGGGTGGGAAGGGTCGGCAACAAAGCTGGCGTATTAGAAATGATATGGACAAATCGCAAGCCGGAGCATCTGGTGCACATTGCGGGCGATGTGGTCAGGAGGGGCACACAGCTAGACGATGTAACGCATGTGCAGATCAGTAGGCAGAGCGGCATGGTGTGTACTACTAGTTGTTGGAGACCACAAATAAATTTGCGTTGTATACTGTGTATTGTTAGTACGCACTGTTGACGCGCGGAATGTCGTACTAATTGTATCGTATATTTCATGTACCGTTTGTACAACTGATATGTTACATCCCCCTTTTCAGTAATGTAGTTGGTGTTGTGCTGGCAGTTTAGTATTGCTCTGTTTATTTACTTACAAGTTCTATTTACTCTTATTTTATATGCTATTTTTTGTTCCGTATAAGTGCTAACTTCAAGTCTTTTTGCAGGTATGGCTCGTGATCTTCGTGGATCAGATTGGCCCTACCCCCTATTGGACGAGCACGTGGACCGCACGCATCATGCTTCCGTCGTGTCCGCGTGCGGGAGAGCGGATGAGCCACCGAGTGGGAGTGGTCCGGACATGCACACCTCGAGTGGCCTGGAGACTGGACCCCCGTTGGACAGTTAGGTTTAAACTCTGCTAATGTTTTAGTGGTGCTGTGAGTACGTTCCGTGTTGACCTTTAGTTCGCTTGCGTCGGGTGCCGGCTACTCCTCTCGCCGGATGGTGTAGGCCATTGACGAGAATGGACCCACCGTGTCCGCGGGCGGGCGGCGCCGTGAGCGATCACGATGCTTCCGTCCCCGTTCCCTCATCGACGACTTTGGTGGACCGTTGATGGCCCGAGACGCACACTTTCCACCTCCTATTTGGGGAGATGACGCCTACCCTGCAGGATGTGTCCCTGCTGCTTGGCCTTCTAACCGCGGGTGGCACTGCCTTCCTACCGAGGCCCCAGCCGAGTGGCGCTACCGACCGCTTCGGCAGATTCGAGGGGGTCCTTATCTTCGATGCGGATGACTACTACATCTTCCCGATGAGTCGACACACGGGCCATCGCTGAGGTGGTTCGCATAGTTCGAGCACGTGCTCTGCATAATCGGCCGTGTTGTGTAGGGTCTTATTTCTGCTATTACGTACTAATAACTGCTTTTTTGCATTTAGGTGGAGAGAATGGATACAGATGCAGACGATCATCAGGTCTCGTGCCACATGGAGGTGTACTTGTTGTGGCTGTTTGGTTGGGTCCTCTTCACTACCAGCCACGGCAACACCGTCGACGCGCGCGCTCATAGCTCATGCTAGGACGGTCGCGGACGACGAGTCCCTAGGTTAGGCGGGATCGCCGCACTTGCTACGACTCATGGCGTGGCACGTGCGGCGACGCGTGCTCGAGGACCAAGGCGAACTTGGTCCTCGTGGTCCGCACGCTATCGCGGTTGTGGTCGCTCGAGCGCTTCATCGGACGACCTTTGCTAGTGGACATGAGTCCGTACGAGGGGGCGATGTACCCCGGGGGAGACGTGGACTGGCCGACGATGGGTTCACTATGGTGTCGTCGACGGGTAAGTACTATGACAATAAGCTATTTCGCTCGTAATAACGATGAACGTACGTAACAACTTTTCTTCCTTGCAGGTGCAATTCGCGCACGTCTAGGTCACACGGGCGTATCTGCTCTTTGTTGAGCAGTTCGACCGCCTCACGGTACCGACGCGCTAGGAGTCGCACTCACCTACGACACTGCAGGACCGTACTCCTAATGAGCTGAGCATGCTCTGCTAGCATGACCGGGCTTTACGGCCGACGCGGAAGCTCGGTACAACATATTCATAGAGGACCACCCCTACCGCACAGTATGCACGCATGAGTGACCGTGTCTCGTAAATATGTACGTACGTACTATTCTATTTGCAAGTACTAACGAAATGGTCCTATAAGCAGGCATTCTAGAAAGGGAGTGAAACGCGGCATGGACTGGACGAGCAAGATGCAGGGGTGGACTGCGCAGTGGGACGGTGCGCTTGATGACCGCGTGGAGGAGGATCGCCCCTACGGCAGCAGGGACTACGCGTTGTCAGGCCGTCGTCACCCGTTGCAGTGGAGGATAGCTAAGCGGGACCGTATGGGAGGACACAAACGTGGAGACGGTGGGGCCTGAGTGGGGATGGAGGGGGTGCTAGGGATCTTTGTTGAAATGATAGAGCCGATCGTACACTATTTGTTTATGTACTGTTTACGTTTGTTATTTACGTACTGAACTTTTTAACACTATGCCGACCTTACTTGTACTTCTCCTTACCTTCTCGACACGCGCTCCAAATGAATAGTGAATTGCATTAGTGCCAACCGCAGGAACGTACGAATCATTGCATTACATGCTTAACAACATTGAAAATTATTTCGAACAGCAGTCCTGCGTACGATGATACAACCATACACATCGTTGCCTACATGTCGAACGAGCCTCGTGGGACCCACATGGACTACTACTGAGGGGGCCGCCTCGCACGTGGCTGGCCATTGTTGTAGTGGCAAGCACATATACAACTAGGGTTCGTGCGGTAGCATCTTGGGTCATACACACTCCCTATGTCGATGACCTCCTCATTGCCCTCTCGCTCCATCTGCCGGCGGAGGTCATGCATGTACATCGAAATGTACCATTCGTGGGGAGGATCAATCCATCACACAAAGTCACATTTATCCATCTCGCAACAAACGAACGTTAACATCGAAGCTATATATGGCATCGCTTTGTGTGAGCGACATCAGGCGGCGCGTCACGTGTTTGCATTTCTTTACTTGGTAACAAGCGACGTGACATCGTCCTCCTTCCTTGAGGCCTCCTTTGCGTAGTGACATCACCGCGTAACGTCGGTAACATGAAATGACTTTGCGCGGCGACACGACCGCGGGGCGCGACGTGATCGCGTGTGCGCTCATTGACATGACTTTCCTCGATGTGCATGACATGAAGGCGCGATTTTTTGCGCGGTGACATGACGTCGACTTTTGCGCGCACGACCAGCTTTCCTGCTGACATGACAAAGACCGCGCGGTGACATGACGCCTTTTTCCTCGACCGTGACATGATATTACGATGCAGCTTTTCGCAGTGACATGACAACATGGCACAACTTTGCGCAGTGACAAGACCGCATGCGCTAGCTTTCCTTAGTAACATGACATTACGACGCAGCTTTTTGTAGTGATATGACCGAACGCGCCAGTTTTGCGCAGTGAGATGACCGCACGTGCCAGCTTTCTGCAGCGACAAGACCTCATGGCCCATATTTACCAGCTTTGCACACTTCGTAGCTTTGCATAGTGCCGGGACCACGCGCGGACATTCATGTACCAACAGGGAAAAACGCATTGTAACACCCCAGGACCCACATTACCCTTGGATGCTACTAAAACTACTCTACAACTAGCCAATTTACAAGATAAATTAAACTGGCAACAATTACTAACAAGATAGTATAAGCGGAAGCATAAACAACTAAGGAATAACAAGATAGTGACAGCAATTCACTATTTAAAACATTCTCCAACATTTTAATCTAAAACATAGTTCACAAGTTTAACATTATTAAGATAATGTAATCAAAGCTATGCAATGGTCTAGAATCCTTTCAACTTTATTACAGCATAAAAATATGATTCACGTGCATCTGTGTGATGCCGCTCTACCATTCCCATGCATGCTCAAAATCCACCTGTAGGGAGGGGGAAACAAGGGTGAGATAAAATCTCAGCAAGCAAACTGTTTAACGGGCTATTCAAACCACAAACAATTATACATCATCATTTATAATTCCATACAACCACAACTACAATTCATGTCCACAATTTTAAAATCAACACAAACTACCATGGATCATACCTCTTTAATTTCATATTTAATTGGCATATGAATGCAGTCATTTTATCCACAATTAAAATGCAAATGAAACATTTAATCTTCCACAAACTACAATAGATTAATCATCAACATTTAATCTTTCACAAATAACAATATTATATCCTCAACTTCAAATCACTATCAAAGACAATAAAACGTATGTATGATCATCTCACTATTTTATTAATTCTCACATCCACAATTGTTATCAATAATTAATACAAGAGAAGAATCTCATGCCACAAACGACCCCAACCACAATCCTCATACCATAAAATAGCTCACATGAGCCAGTTCCACATTACAACTATGAGTTGAATATTCCACAAAATATCTTCACCACAATATATTGCATATGTATGCAAATGAATCTTTCCACAATGCAATGCATGTGAATGCTTTCATGCTATGCTCCACATCACTCTTTCCAGGGCAGGAATTGAGGTGCATCGTATTACAGCAATATACGATGCTTCCCGCGGGATAAGAGGTGCATCGTACTCTGACAATATACGATCTTTGTCTTAAGACGATCGCGGCTAGGTGCGGCGACATCCACATATGCAAATGACATGATATGACATGAATGATATGATAATTTATAAATCACATTAATTCATCCACAAGGAGTATTATCATGCTCTCATCATATCCACATCCACTACATATTAATTTCATGTTCCACGATATCATATTAAGCAATAGTTCCATATGGCTACTAGCAGAATATCAACATATCAATTGATTAATACTTGCTATTATCTCCACAATTAAAATATCATGCAATCATCACATAATGTATCAAATTACGATAATAATGTAAATTGTAAGTAGAAGGAATAACAAGTTAAACGGTAGCAACTACCGCTACGTTCACTTGCCTCAATCCGACGAAGCGAAGTAAATCAAGAGCGCTTAGGGACAAGACTACCTGTCCAAAAGGTAACTCTCAGCACACAGCCACAGCATACAAACACGACTAAAATCATTAAAGGCGTCGCTAGAAACCCGAACCCGCACAAACTCCTCTTCGCTCAACAATTTAGCAAATTACCCTCTGCAGCAGAGCTGCTTCACATTTTCATATCTTTAAAAATAATAATCCAATTATATCAAATGATACCTCTCTGGATTTATAACTTAAAAGCCTACATTTTTCATGTAGAACACATATTTTTATTTTTACTTCAGCTAGGTGTAATCTAATGCCCAAAACAGAGGAAGAACTCTGTTCTGGCAGATTGGACAGCAATATTCAATTGCGTCCCAGCAACAGTACAGGGGTCTAAAAATTCTGAATTTTCTACAGAAGCTGTATTACCAGATTATCTACAACTCTCTAAATTACGGCCATGAGCATAAAAATCATTTAATACCTAAAATTCACATATTACTATCGGTCTGTACCAATCTGCTCGCCTGACGAACAGCAGTATTCTCGACCCAGTAACTCCCAGATACCACGGCCAAAAATTCCGACAAAAATACAGGAGACGCATCTGGAAGTCTTCTACAACTTTACTTTTGGGAGAGTCCGCAGGAAATCGATTACTAGGTCAAATTCGCGAGGACAGACGCGCTGCGCGAATCAATCTACAAGCATCAACTGACTAATCTCTAATTGGGCAATCATCCCCTTTTCAAGAATGTAGTTGGTGTTGTCTGGCAGCTTTAGTATTGCTCGCTTATTTACTTACAAGTTCTATTTACTCTTATTTTATATGCTATTTTTGTTCCGTATAAGTGCTAACTTCAAGTCTTTTGCGGTATGGCTCGTGGATCTTCGTGGATCGATTGGCCCTACCCCTATTGGACGAGCACGTGGACCGCACGCATCATGCTTCCGTCGTGTCCGCAGGGAGAGCGGATGAGCCACCGAGCTGGAGTGGTCCGACATGCACACCTCGAGTGGCTCGGAGACCGGACCCCGTGGACGCTTAGGTTTAAACTCGCTAATGTTTTAGTGGTGCCGTGAGTACGCCCGTGTTGACCTTTAGTTCGCTTGCGTCGGGGTGCCGGGCTACTCCCTCTCGCTCGGATGGTGTAGGCCATTGACGAGAATGGACCCACCGTGTCCGCGGGCGGGGACGACGTCGTGGAGCGATCACGATGCTTCCGTCCGCCGTCCTCATCGACGACTTTGGTGGACCGTTGATGGCCCGAGACGCACACTTTCCACCTCCTATTTGGGGAGATGACGCCACCCGCAGGATGTGTCCTCGCCGCTGGCCTTCTAACCGCGGTGGCACCGCTTCCTACCGAGGCCCGCCGAGTGGCGCTCCGACCGCTTCGGCAGATTCGAGGGGGTCCTTATGCTGGATGCCGCGGATGACTACTACATCTTCCTGATGAGTCAGACACACGGGCCATCGTTGAGGTGGTTCGCATAGTTCCGAGTACGTGCTCCGTACAATCGGCCGTGTTGTGTAGGGTCTTATTTCTGCTATTACGTACTAATAACTGCTTTTGCATTTAGGTGGAGAGAATGGACATGATGCGCACGATCATCGGTCTCGTGCACATGGAGGTGTACTTGTTGTGGTCGTTGGTTGGGTCCTCTTCACTACCGACCACAGGCAACACCGCCGACGCTACCATAGCTCATGCTAGGACGGTCCGCGACGACGAGTCCCCTAGGTTAGCTGGGGATCGGCCGCACTTGCTACGACCTACTGTGGCCTGTGCGACGCGTGCTCGAGGACCAAGGCGAACTTGGTCCTCGTGGGCTGTCCGCTGCTACTGCAGTTGTGGTCGTTCGAGCGCTTCAGCGTCGGACGACCTTTGCTAGTGGACATGAGTCCGTACGAGGGGGCGATGTACCCCGGGGGAGACGTGGACTGGCCGACGATGGGTTCACTATGGTGTCGCCGACGGGTAAGTACTATGACAATAAGCTATTTCGCTCGTAATAACGATGAACGACGTAACAACTTTTCTTCCTTGCAGGGTGCAATTCCAAGACGCCAGGTCACACGGGCGATTCGCTCTTTGTTGAGCATCGATCCCTCACGTACCGACGACGGCGCTAGGAGCGTACTCACCTACGACACCGCAGACCACTCTAATGAGTGAGCATGCTCGCTAGCATGACCGAGCTTCGTGCCGACGACGGAAGCTCGATCGCATATTCATAGAGGACCACCCTACCGCACAGATGCAGCATGAGTGACCGTGCACAAATATGTACGACGATATTCTATTTGCAAGTACTAACGAAATGGTCCTATAGGATGTCATTCTAGAAAGGTCAAACCGCATGGCCGGCGAGCAAGATGGGTGGTGACAGCAAGTGATCGAGCGCTTGACCGCGGATAAGAGTGCATCGCCTACGACAGATATCGACTTTCGTCGCTCATCCGGCTAGAGGTGCAGCGACATCCACATATGCAAATGACATGATATGACATGAATGATATGATAATTTATAAATCACATTAATTCATCCACAAGGGTATTATCATGCTCTCATCATCACATCCACTACATATTAATTTCATGTTCCACGATATCATATTAAGCAATAGTTCCATATGGCTACTAGCAATATCAACATATCAATTGATTAATACTTATTATCTCCACAATTAAAATATCATGCAATCATCACATAATGTATCAAATTACGATAATAATGTAAATTGTAAGTAGAAGGAATAACAAGTTACGGTAGCAACTACCGCCGTCACTTGCCTCAATCCGACGAAGTAAATCAAGCGCTAGACAAGACTACCTGTCCAAGGTAACTCACACACCACAATACAAACACGACTAAAATCATTAAAGGCCGCTAGAAACGAACCCAAACTCCTCTTGCCAACAATTTAGCATTACTTGCGAGCTGCTTCACATTCATATCTTTAAATAATAATCCAATTATATCAAATGATACCTCTGGATTTATAACTTAAAAGCTACATTTTCATGTAGAACACATATTTTTATTTACTTCAGCTAGGTGTAATCTAATGCCCAACAGGAAGAACTCTCGCAGATTGACACAATATTCAATGTCCCGAACATCGGGTCTAAATTTGAATTTTCTAGAAGCTGTATTACCAGATTATCTACAACTCTAAATTACGGCCATGAGCATAAAAATCATTTAATACCTAAAATTCACATATTACTATCGTCGCCAATGCGCGACGAACAGCAGTATTCTCACAGAACTCGATACACGGCCAAATTCCGACAAAAATACAGAGGATCGAAGTCTTCTACAACTTTACTTTTGGGAGAGTCAGAAATCGATTACTAGGTCAAATGCAGACGCAGCGAATCAATCTAGCATCACCTAATCTCTAATTGGGCAATTAATCTATTAACTACCTTCATAATCCGTGCCAAGAACCCTAATTGTTCATAAAAATAGAGGGTTTGGGATGGGGAAAAATTACCTAAATGAAGAATTACCCCACATTTTTCCACTTCTTCTTCTTCTCCTTCCTTCTCCTCTCCTTCTCCTTCCTTCTTCTCCTTCCTTCTCCTTGTTTCTCCTCCAATGGCAGTAGCACTTGGGGTGATCACCTTGGGGAGGCGGCCACCAAGAGGGAGAAAAGAGCAGGGGGTGGCGGTGGTGGGGGAAAAAGGGGAGGGGAGCCCTAGGGTTAATAAGAAGGGGAGGATGCGGCATGGGAGGGTGGCGCACCCCTTGGGCCTTGGCCAGGGTGGTCGACCCACCTCGAGCAATTAATCTGAAATTAAAATAAATTTTAATATATTTTATTCATTTTCAATGTTCTACAATTTTATTTTTTCCTTCCGATTTGTGAAAACCGCCCGCAATTGTTTTAAAAACTTACGCCTTAACGACGTTCAGAATATTACACGCATCCTATAAAATGAGGTCCGAGAGGTTTCACACAGAACACTACACAACCAAACCCCACACTACACCGCGCTTCCTTCACCGCACCGGGATGGACAAAAGACAGAAAAAGCAATGGGACAAGATGATAAAGCAATAGGAGGAGACCAGCGACCTAGCACGGTCATGTTGCCGTGATGAGAAGGTAAGGGCTGCTTTGGCTGAGCAAAATAAGCCCGGTGTGCTACAATGTTAGGTCCCGCAATGATGGACCCTGAGCAACAACCCCATCTTGAACATTCCTACCGAAGCGTTCACCCAACTCCCACCCGAGGGAGCGCCCTGTTGTCGAGACATATGCAAGTTCTTCAAATCTAAGCACCGCCTCATCCTAGGTATGTGTTTGGGGTTCAAAACTACTCCAATGACTACCCCGACTGCGCTAGATACCGCAACCTATCGGCAGGAGGACCAGTGCACCATTTCCCTACCTTTCTCCTTGGTATGCACTAACAACCTCTTACCGTATGCAGGACCAACGAACCCTAGTGGGGCCGAGAATGGGATGAGATCTTAGATCCGTACGGAGGGCCTCGACAGTAATTGTTAGTCTCTAAGGTCATTGTTATTACGTCTCGAACTTTTTACACATGCCGCCATTACTTGTATTCTTACCTTCTACACAGAGACCAAATGAATCATTGCATTAGTGCCAACCGAGGACGTGAATCATTGCATTACAGCTAACAACATTGAAAATTATTTGAAAGGACCCAGTAAAGATGATACACCATACGAGTGCTACATGTCGACGAGCTCGTGGGACCCAATGGACTACATCGGGGGCCACGCACGTGGTCGCCATTGTTGTATGGCAGCATATCAACTAGGGTTCGTGGCTAGCATGTTGGGTACACTCCAAGTACGATGACTACCTCATTGCCCTCTCTAGTTCCATCTTTTGACGGAGGTCATCGTTGCATCTCGAAGAGTGTATTCCTTCTTCCAAACACGTCCTCACAATGTATCAGTATTCTCCAAATGTACCATTCGGGGAACATCAATCCATCACTTAACTCACATTTATCCATGGCGCAACAACGACGTTAACATCAGCTATATCCGACGTACCGAAATAGACAGTGCAAACTTGTAAACCGGAGAATGAATCATATACAACATTGCGCATCCGTATGGCTTGAGAATATCATTCATGCGTTCCAGAATTTTGCATTTCGCACACCGTTGAGACGACCTACTTGGTAACAAGTTGTACTGTCAATCAAGTCCTCCTTCCTGAGCGAAGATCCTCCTTGGTGACCCGGAAGTGGCCCAAGGCGGCGTCATGGTGTCTTATCACGACGGAAAGATACTGTTCACGAGTCAATGTCTCGTCCATTCATTTTATAGCGAACTCCGCTTATAGTCGAACATGAAATGCGGCACGGCTAGCCGAGCATGCGGCCGGGCCGCCTTTGCGTCGCGTGCAATGCATGCATTCTAAATTAAGACATGAATCCGGAAGCAGCTCTTACGACGAGGTGAGTTTACGTTTGGTCGAGGATACAATTCTCTGGGAGCTACATGGCGAAAACATTTGTGTAGCGACATCATCGGGAAATCATATTTTGAGAAAATTTCAAATGTCAAATTTTGAATTTAAAACCGCTAATCGAAAACCGGTCGATTACAACATTCGTAGGAGGATATTCGTATTCGACCGAATTAATCATATATCCAATTCGAATTCGTATTCATTACGACATTCGATTCGTATTCGTATTCGTATTCGAGAATGTCCGAATTCGTATCCATATCCGTTTTAAAAACATGAATCCGTATTCGTATTTGAGACTATTCGACCGTATCCGATCCGTTTCCACCCCTAGTATTTACCGATCGTTCTAAGGTCAATCGCTCATAAAAAAAATTACAATTTTTTTACGCACCTAAACAAACAATGATCATAAATTTTTATTACAAATCTAGCAGATTAATTTCTAGTTATAATCTGCAAAAATAATAAATTGTATAAAATCTAATGGGAGAGTGACTGTAACCAATCGTCCAGCGAAGGAACAATTAGATCTCTGTCGTCCCCTGTTGAGCGATTGGCTAGGTTATTCGTAAAAAAACCCTATTGCAATATACATATGGCGAACTAATGTGCTACCTAGCGCCCCCTAAAAAAAAAGAACCGTCTTTTTGGCTCTTCAATGTCTAAAGGTCCGACTTGGACTATTAATACTGACAGTCAACCCAGGCATAATTCCAACAAGCGGCCAACCACATCGTAATTGCTAGAATGAAGTTTTTCTTAACCTCAAGATATGTACTATACAACGTTTTGGAAAATATACTGTCATAACTTTTTTAACTTTGGTTATCATAAAAATATTTTTATAATATAATTATTTTATATTTTTATAAATATATATATGTATATAAAAATAGTAATCAAATTTGTATATTGAAGACTATATTAATATCTAAAATGGCATATATTTAGTAACAGAGGGAGTATATGTGTGCCTTGGGTTGATTTTTTAAATGCCTTGCTGTATGAGATTGATAACATAGTCTGCGACTACATGTTACTAATTATGGCGGTTACACAGCATTACATGGAAAGTTAAACTCTGGAGCAAATCACATTGTCGAGGCTTGTAGCCATTTACTCCTCCCGATCCCCGACATACTCCTATATTTGTACCCATCTCTAGAGCACAAGAAACAAAAAACTGTTCGGCGCATGTACATGTACATTCGGACGCACCGATTCCCTGTTTAGAACCAAAAGTATTTGAATGGTGTATTATTTTCAGCTGCGGCTGCTTATGGCTATAGCTTATAATTTTCGATTCTAAAATAAATATTCGTAAAAACGAATCGAATGTATTGATAAATTCTTTTAAAAAACAACAAGAAACCATAATATTTATTCTAGAGAATAATAAGCCGTAGGCTCAAAGGAAGGCTTACTTGTTTCAGAGAGTGGTGGGTTCTGGATGTGCGTCCTTGCAACCGACACATGTGGTGAGATGACCCTACACGTGCGGTGGGGACTCTTAATGCTTTGTTAAACTCAGTGAAAGCCATAAGAGATGGTAGCGGTAGCCAGTAGTAGACAGCTGGGACAGTGATAAGCCTAGAGTACAGTAAGATCTTGTGCCGCTCTAGTTTTACCGCGCTCACAAGCCTGTAAAAATTTTACAGCTCGTTGGCTCTTCCACACCACATGCAACCAAAAAATACTACTGATCTCTTTGGCCTTCTCGTTTCCTTCCCAAGCTGGCAAACTGGAGTGACATCAAATAACTTCACTTCCCCGTGTACTACAAAGTCGTGCGATGTACCTCCACAACTTTGCTGAAATATACTCAATGTACGTAGATGCTTGACTATTGCTAAATTTTCACCACCATACCCTGTGGTGTCTTAATTAAAACCCTAGTGGAAAGTAGAGTATGATCACTGCATACACTCGGACGACACCTGAATTAAGACACGTACGCGAACACAGTTGCTCCAGCCAGCGGCCCGTGGTCCCAACGAGAACCATCCTCACAACCTCACATTGGTGAATCTCATGGATTAGCACCATGCTAATTACCTCATCCGGTACTACCAAATTGACCATGAACTTAATTTAATGCACTTGTTTAACTTTAGTGATGAGTAACAAACAAGGAAAAATAAAATGTGAGCTCTTTTCGGTTGTGGCTGATGACTTATAGTCTAGCGCAATCGCTTATGTAATGAATCGAATCTAAAAACTATCCCGATAAATTGTTTCAAACTAATGAAGAAAAAATCATTTTGTTTGTTGGGTGTCCAGATTTGTGACTATTAGATTAGAGATCTAACGGCCATGAATTCTCCCCCATGCTACGAAGAGGGTATCTTGGCGGGTACATCACGAGCGGTTTTCGGCAACCGTCGTGATATTTTCATAGACGGTTATTAACATGAACCGTGCGTGATAATTGAGACATCACAGACGGTTTTATTAATAACCGTCAGGAATTCCGACGGTTCTTAATCGAACCGTCTATACCGTCGAGATAACACGACGGGTCTGTTAAGAACCGTCGTGAAAGTTCCTGACGGTTATTAACACGAACGTCGTGAAAAGCTGATAACCAGACGGTTCTGTTAAGAACCGTCTGTGATAATCCCATGTCACTTATAATTGGTGTGTAATAGTCACATGTCACCAATAATTGGCGTATACAGGATTTCGATCTCACCCGCTATTCTCTCCACATCGAATGGTCGGCACCGTTCCTCCACGGCCGGGCCCTTATTAATAACTCCCATCAACCTTTCCATCGGTACTAGTCACGCGTGAGTTCATCCACTAGCTAGCTTATAAGCTTCCGTATCGATATCATATTAAGCAATAGTTCCATATGGCTACAAGCGGAATATCAACATATCAATTGATTAATACTTGCTATTATCTCCACAATTAAAATATCATGCAATCATCACATAATGTATCAAATTACGATAATAATGTAAATTGTAAGTAGAAGGAATAACAAGTTAAACGGTAGCAACCACCGCTACGTTCACTTGCCTCAATCCGACGAAGCGAAGTAAATCAAGAGCGCTCAGGGACAAGACTACCTGTCCAAAAGGCAACTCTCAGCACACAGCCACAGCATACAAACACGACTAAAATCATTAAAGGCGTCGCTAGAAACCCGAACCCGCACAAACTCCTCTTCGCTCAACAATTTAGCAAATTACCCTCTGCAGCAGAGCTGCTTCACATTTTCGTATCTTTAAAAATAATGATCCAATTACATCAAATGATACCTCTCTGGATTTATAACTTAAAAGCCTACATTTTTGATGTAGAACACATATTTTAATTTTTACTTCAGCTAGGTGTAATCTAATGCCCAAAACAGAGGAAGAACTGCATTACGGCAGATTGGACAACAATATTCAATTGCGTCCCAACAACAATACAGGGTCTAAAATTCTGAATTTTCTACAGAAGCTGTATTACAGATTATCTACAACTCTCTAAATTACGGCCATGAGCATAAAAATCATTTAATACCTAAAATTCACATATTACTATCGATGCATACCAATATGCTCGCCTGACAAACAGCAGTATTCCCGACCCAGTAACTCCCGGATACCACGGCCAAAAATTCCGACAAAAATACAGGAGACGCATCTGAAGTCTTTACAACTTTACTTTTGGGAGAGTCCGCGAAATCGTTTACTAGGTCAAATTCATGAGGACAGGCACTGCTTGAATCAATCTGAGAGTGACAGTAGCTAATCTCTAATCGGGCAATTAATCTATTAACTACCTTCATAATCCGTGCCAAGAACCCTAATTGTTCATAAAAATAGAGGGTTTGGGATGGGGAAAATTACCTAAATGAAGAATTACCCCACATTTTTCCTCTTCTTCTTCTTCTTCTCCTTCCTTCTCCTCTCCTTCTGCTTCCTTCTTCTCCTTCCTTCTCCTTGTTTCTCCTCCAATGGCGGTAGCACTTGGGGTGATCACCTTGGGGAGGCGGCCACCAAGAGGAGAAAAGAGCAGGGGGTGGCGGTGGTGTGGGGAAAAAGGGAGAGGGGAGCCCTAGGGTTAATAAGAAGGGGGAGGATGCGGCATGGGGAGGGGGTGGCGCACCCCCTTGGGCCTTGGCCCAAGGGTGGTCGGCCCACCTCCCAGGCAGCCTAATCTGGAAATTAAAAATAAATTTTAATATATTTTATTCATTTTTCAATGTTCTACAATTTTTATTTTTTCCTTCCGCGATTTGCGAAAAGCCATGACTCATGCAATTGTTTTAAAACTTACGCCGTAACGACGTTCGAGAATATTACGCATCCTATAAAATGAGGTCAGAGAGGTTTCACACGAACACTACACAACCAAACCCGACACTACACCGCGCTTCCTTCACCGCACCGGGATGGACAAAAGACAGAAAAAGCAATGGGACAAGATGATAAAGCAATAGGAGGAGACCCGCGACCTAGCACGGTCAGCTGTTGCCCGTGATGAGAAGGTAAGGGCTGCTTTGGCCCGAGCAAAATAAGCCCAGTGTGCTACAATGTTAGGTCCCCGCAATGATGGACCCTATAGCAACAACCCCATCTCGAACATTCCTACCGAGCGTTCACCGCAACTCCCACCCGAGGGGGAGACGCCCCCCTGTGTTGTGCCGAGACATATGCAAGTTCTTCAAGTCTAAGCACTGCCTCATCCTAGGTATGTGTTACTGGGGTTGCGCAAACTACTCCAATGACTACCCCGACCGCCGTCTAGATACCGCAACCTATCGGCAGCCGGTAAGGACCAGGTGCACCATTTCCCCTACCTTTTCTCCTTCAGATTATGCACTAACAACCTCTTCCCTGTATTCACAGTCCCCGGAACCCCTATGTGGCTACCGCAAATATATCGATCTTGAGATCCACCCGGAGGACCAGTGGGCCCTCAACTTCGACGAGTGGAATGTCTCAAGGTCATCGGAGATCCGGGAGGAGGAGCGCCGCAATAATGAGCAAACCCTGCGTATAAAACATGAGACAAAAGCTCATCTCGAGAAGTGCACGCGTAGGGAGCGGAAGGCTCGCGAGAGGGAGTGCGAGAGAAAGAGGGAAATAGCGACCAAGGTAAAAGAAGTCGTCGAGGAGTTCAATGCCGAGCTGGTAAGGAAAGGAAAATGGCCGCGGACCACACAGTAGGTCGCACGAGCAGTTGGGTGGGTTAGTCGCACATGATGCTATATGTTATGCGTGTAATAAAAAAGTACACGATATAATACTCCCAGTTGTATTATGAAGTCTATTTAAATTCAGACAAGCTTATTATCTCGTCTTTTCGTATTCCATTATTCACATAGCACGTCATCTAACAATATTAACATACCGGTTTTCTCCGTATTTGAATTCCCAGTAACATCACAATATCACTTACCATCGTATTTACTAGGGGTGAAAAACGGTAACGGATAATTCGTTTTATCCGATATTCGTATCCGAGAAAATGTGAATGTGGTAAGCAAAATCCGTATTCGAAAATATTCGTATTCGACAATATTCGTATCCGTATTTGAGAATATTCGTATTCGCATTCGTATTCGAGAATATTTGTATTCGTATTCGCATTCGTATTCGAGAACACCTGTATTCGTATTTGTATTCATATTCGTATTGCCGCCGGGCGCCGGCTCGCCAATTCGCCATGGCGCGAATGGCACGCCAAGGCGGAAGTCACGGGCGGCCGCGTGGGAGTCACGAGTCACTCAGCACTCACGAGTCATTTACTCATTCGGTCAACCGAGACACCGAGTGACAAGTGCGGGCCGGTAGCGTCCGAGACCGAGTGGCGAGTGCAGGCCACTGCGCCATTTGTCGGTCGAATCGTGCATTACTAAACTATAAAGCGCTGAATTCGAGAATCGAGATCATTACGTAACAAGGTGATGTTTACGTTTTGGTCGATGGTAACAATTGCTACTGTGTAGGCTACATGTGCGAATAAACAATGGTGTCAGAAATATGAACTGTGGAAATCATATTTTGAGAAAATTTCAAATGTCAAATTTTGAATTTAAAACCGCTAATCGGAAAAACCGGCCGATTACAACATTCGTAGGAGGATATTCGTATTCGACCGAATTAAGCATATATCCAATTCGAATTCGTATTCATTACGACATTCGATTCGTATTCGTATTCGAGAATGTCCGAATCCGTATCCATATCCGTTTTAAAAACATGAATCTGTATTCGTATTTGAGACTATTCGACCGTATCCGATCCGTTTCCACCCCTAGTATTTACCGATCGTTCTAAGGTCAATCGCTCATAAAAAAAATTACAATTCTTTTACGCACCTAAATAAACAATGACCATAAACTTTTATTACAAATCTAGCAGATTAATTTCTAGTTATAATCTACAAAAATAATAAATTGTATAAAATCTAATGGGAGAGTGACTGTAACCAATCGTCCAGCGAAGGAACGATTAGATCTCTGTCGTCCCCTGTTGAGCGATTGGCTAGGTTATTCGTAAAAAAATCCTATTGCAATATACATATGGCGAACTAATGTGCTACCTAGCGCCCCCTAAAAAAAAAGAACCGTCTTTTTGGCTCTTCAATGTCTAAAGGTCCGACTTGGACTATTAATACTGACAGTCAACAGGCATAATTCCAACAAGCGGCCAACCACATCGTAATTGCTAGAATGAAGTTTTCTTAACCTCAAGATATGTACTATACAACGTTTTGGAAAATATACTGTCATAACTTTTTAACTTTGGTTATCATAAAATATTTTATAATATAATTATTTTATATTTTTATAAATATATATATGTATATAAAATAGTAATCAAATTTGTATATTGAAGACTATATTAATATCTAAAATGGCATATATTTAGTAACAGAGGGAGTATATGTGTGCCTTGGGTTGATTTTTTAAATGCCTTGCTGTATGAGATTGATAACATAGTCTGCGACTACATGTTACTAATTATGGCGGTTACACAGCATTACATGGAAAGTTAAACTCTGGAGCAAATCACATTGTCGAGGCTTGTAGCCATTTACTCCTCCCGATCCCCGACATACTCCTATATTTGTACCCATCTCTAGAGCACAAGAAACAAAAAACTGTTCGGCGCATGTACATGTACATTCGGACGCACCGATTCCCTGTTTAGAACCAAAAGTATTTGAATGGTGTATTATTTTCAGCTGCGGCTGCTTATGGCTATAGCTTATAATTTTCGATTCTAAAATAAATATTCGTAAAAACGAATCGAATGTATTGATAAATTCTTTTAAAAAACAACAAAAAACCATAATATTTATTCTAGAGAATAATAAGCCGTAGGCTCAAAGGAAGGCTTACTTATTTCAGAGAGTGGTGGGTTCTGGATGTGCGTCCTTGCAACCGACACATGTGGTGAGATGACCCTACACGTGCGGTGGGGACTCTTAATGCTTTGTTAAACTCAGTGAAAGCCATAAGAGATGGTAGCGGTAGCCAGTAGTAGACAGCTGGGACAGTGATAAGCCTAGAGTACAGTAAGATCTTGTGCCGCTCTAGTTTTACCGCGCTCACAAGCCTGTAAAAATTTTACAGCTCGTTGGCTCTTCCACACCACATGCAACCAAAAAATACTACTGATCTCTTTGGCCTTCTCGTTTCCTTCCCAAGCTGGCAAGCTGGAGTGACATCAAGTAACTTCACTTCCCCATGTACTACAAAGTCGTGCGATGTACCTCCACAGCTTTGCTGAAATATACTCAATGCACGTAGATGCTTGACTATTGCTAAATTTTCACCATCCATACCCTGTGGTGTCTTAATTAAAACCCTAGTGGAAAGTAGAGTATGATCACTGCATACACTCGGACGACACCTGAATTAAGACACGTACGCGAACACAGTTGCTCCAGCCAACGGCCCGTGGTCCCAACGAGAACCATCCTCACAACCTCACATTGGTGAATCTCATGGATTAGCACCATGCTAATTACCTCATCCGGTACTACCAAATTGACCATGAACTTAATTTAATGCACTTGTTTAACTTTAGTGATGAGTAACAAACAAGGAAAAATAAAATGTGAGCTCTTTTCGGTTGTGGCTGATGACTTATAGTCTAGCGCAATCGCTATGTAATGAATCGAATCTCATTTTTGATATCATGGTCCATCTCATTGTCCACCTTGTGAAAGAGATAAAATATGTGGCCCCGTGATTTCACGCCATATGTACCCTTCGAGAGGTACATGGGAATTCAAGTCCTATGTACGCAATCGATCTCGACCGAGGGTAGCATCATCGAAGGTTATACAACGAAGAGGTCATTGAATTACGCATCGGCTACATGGCTCGGTAGAGCCGATAGGTGTACCTCTATCTCGTCACGAGGGAGGTTAGACGGTATAGGGACTATCGGGAGGAAAGCAATAACTCCGGATCAAAATACGTATGCTCAAGCCCATTTCATGGTTTTACAACACATGACCTAAGTGACCCCATATATTGAAGAGCACAAGGACATGCTACGTCGAGAGAATGCGAGCCGGTCGAAGTTTGGATCACGAGACAACACAACCGTCGGTTCAACGAATGGTTGAAGGCGCAATTGACTAGGAGGTCGTCAAATGAAACAATACAATGGTTGGCAAAGGGCCAAAATTTACAATTGTGACATGGCAAGGATACGACATTAATGGCTACACATTTTATACAATGTATCAAGATAGAAAGAGCACGGTCGCGAACTCGGTGTCCGCATAGATGCCTATGATTCGCACGCAGCGATCACCTGCCCAAGCTCGTACTACGGGCTTGTAGAGGAGATTTGGGAGCTTGACTACGTAATTTTCAAAATTCCTCTATTTCGTGTCGTTGGGTCCAACTCCCACGGGTGTAAAGGTTGACAAGTGCGGCGTCACTACCGTGGACCTCGAATGTGTAGGATACAAAGACGAACCATTCGTATCATGAGGCAAGTTGTTCAAGTATTTTATGTAACCGACCGGCAAATAAGAAGCGCCATGTAGTTCTTCGTGGAAAAAGAAGGATTGTCGGGGTTGAGAATGTTGTGGATGAGGAAGAGTACAATCAATTTGATGATTTGCCTCCATTCGGAGACTAAGATCGAGCTCGATGAAGAACAAGGCGATGAAGCAAGCTATATGCGTGTCGATCATCGTGAAGGGCTTTATTTAAAATGATATAGCCAAAGTGTAATAAATGATATAGGTTATGCTTGTGTTTTTCATAAATGTATGTATGTTCCATTGTAATTGTAAATGACTAAGGAACTATGAAATAGTTATATTTATGGTTATGCTTGCGTTTTTCATAAATGTATCTATGTTCCATATTGTAATTGTGAAATGACATAGGAACCTAGCTAGCTGCGGTATTTATAATGAACTATCACAGCGGTTTATAAAAAGAAACCGCTCAGATAACACATCCTGACGGTTTATATATATAACCGTCAGGATATCCATATCACGCACGGTTCTATATAGAACCGCTCGTGATATTATATCACGCACGGTTATATATATAGAACCGTCAGGATAATGTATATCACGACGGTTATATATAGAACCGCTCGTGATAATGCATCTATAAATACCGCAACTAGGTCTCATGGAGTCCGCCATCCGCCGCAGCTCTTGTCTCCACTCTGCAGCGGCGCCCGCTAGCTAGGTTTTGCTCCCTCCACCGCCGGTCCCTCCTCCGGACGCCGCCGCCCCGACGCCGTCCCTCCCACCGCTCCCTCCCGACGCCGCTGTTCCCTCCCGACGCCGCTCCGACGCCGGTCCCTCCCGACGCCGCCCGGTCCTCCCGACGCCGCTGGTCCTCCCGACGCCGCCGGTCCCTCCCGACTCCGCTACCTCCCGACGCCGGTCCTCCCGACTCCGCTACCTCCCGCCGCCGCCTCCCGACGCCGGTCCTCCTCGTGCTTCACATGTATTTTATGTTATATGCTTCACATGTATTTTATGTTATATGCTTCACATGTATTTTATGTTATATGCTTCACATGTATTTTATGTTATATGCTTCACATGTATTTTATGTTATATATGCTTCACATGTATTTTATGTTATATGCTTCACATGTATTTTATGTTATATATGCTTCACATGTATTTTATGTTATATGCTTCACATGTATTTTATGTTATATGCTTCACATGTATTTTATGTTATATATGCTTCACATGTATTTTATGTTATATGCTTCACATGTATTTTATGTTATATGCTTCACATGTATTTTATGTTATATGCTTCACATGTTAGCTTTATGATATATGCTTCACATGTTAGCTTTATGATATATGCTTCACATGTTAGCTTTATGATATATGCTTCACATGTATTTTATGTAGCATATAATATATGCTGCACTTGTTAGCTGCAAGGTCTATTTGGAAGGCCCATAGCTCACTGCAATTAGTTTTTTCTTAGAAGAGAGATGGTGTCCACACAGTCTTCGTCGTCGTCATCTGGGTCTCACGCTCCCAAGACTGCGAAATCTAAACGTGGCCGAGGAGTATCGAATGGCCACAGTTCGAATGACCATCACGGTGGTCTCTCCGGATGGGGTCCCTCCGAACCGTCCGAAGCAGCGTCATCATTTCGGACTACCATGTATAATTGAAGGCAACGGGTCCCCATCACCATAGCAAGTTGGAAAGATTTGACAAAGGATCACAAAAATCAGCTATGGGAGGAACTTACAAATTGCTCGAGTTCCCAAAGAAGCACGTGGACTCGTGCAACGGCGCCTCGCGATGGGAAAAGCATGGAAAAATTTTAAGAGCACTCTTGTGACAAAGTACGTGGCCGAGGATGTCACGCCTTCACGAAGTATCCTTTCGTGTCGCCGAAACATGGGAGGCCTTTGTGCAGATGAAGACGACGACCGAATTTGAACAACAAAGTGCGGCGCACAAGGACCTTCAGTCAAAAAACACGCACCTCACGCACTCGGCGCTCGCTGGTACGCGGGTAAAATCCCGCAATGGAGGATGCGGATGAGGTCGCAATCCGATCGGAGGCCTCTCCGCCATTTGCCGGGATCGCAAACGAGCGTGCTCGAAACTGGTTAAGAGCGCGGTCATCAACCACATCTTCGGGTGTCTCTTTCAAAAACCCCGCAGATGAGGAAGTGTCCCAACGCTGTAAAATATGTTCAACAAAGATAGTTGTTAACACCTCTTCAACTTCATGGGTTGAAAAATAACATGATTAATTGCCTCTTGCAGCAATCATTGACTACCGAATCTTCTTGTGGCTCCTTTGAAGAATATAGGGAGATAGATTTACTATCACAGGCCTTGGGAAACAAGGAGCACCTGTGCGCACACGAGGCATGGGGTTTATGTACCTTGAGGCACGGATTTCCAGTTACTCCGAGACATATAGGAGTAGGAAGAGATCCAAGGCGTACCGCAATGAACAAATAAAACAGGAGCTTCATGCTCAACTTGAGGAACAACTATCTGCCTCACTTCAAGAGCAGACGGCCTCACTTCGAGGAGAGATAGATTCGTTATGGGAAGAATCGAGACAAGTCCGCAACCAATCGCAACCCACTCCTAGTATCCGCGGTACCAGTCCCACTCAACGTCGCAGAGTCGCGCGTCCACACCAATTTCGAACATAGCGACGACCGCCACGTATTGATGACATTCGTAATGTACCTCTTTAGAATGGTACATAGATCTCTCTGTAGACGCATTAACCGATCTCTTGTATCGTTATGTAGGAGCCCATGCCTTGCGACCTCAAAGTCGCTTGTTGGCTCTATTCCGTTGACGCTGGGAGGCATGGTGTATCCATTCTGCCGTGGACGCGGTGCACGGTGTACAAGTAGACACCGGTTTCATAAAGGTCCGTGGACACGACACGATATTTTTAATTCGTCCCTCTTGAGAAGCCCCAAACGAAGAGATTAAGACATTAGGGGATGCCGTCCACACATTCATTCAGTGGCCCAAGAGGGACATCGTCCTCGACATGTCCGTGCCACAATCTTCACATCCGATGGCCCAAGAGGGACGTCATACGACACGGCACATCGGCTCCGGTGGCTCCACCTCCACCTCAAATCCAAGAAAGTCATTGCATCGGCTCCCGCCGAGACGCCACCGAGAACATATCACAAGCGAGGCTCCAAGGCCTCCAAGGCTCATCTTGCGAAGAAAATTAAGCCGCGTCCGTGCCATGGACGCTTACTCTAGGAGTGTCGTTGGTGCCGACTCACAATTACGCCACTTGGTATGATTTGCAATAGATTGCATGCCCGGTACATGGAGAAGTCCAACATGAAGCCAAACCGACAGAGTGCATTCACTCTGAAATATAACGAGACACATTTCCTCCACGACCCGGGCTACATCGTCGTGACATTCGAAGATTTATTCTTACTATTCAATCTCGACGAACTCGACGCCTCACTTCTACGATCTCGACACGTAAGTGTACTGTATAATGAAGTTCTACATTCACGTTATACGATAAATGTCATTACTCTTTCTTTATGTATAGATACATGATCCAACAAGTCCGCAATCGCGACGACCGGTGGGTTTCCTCGACCCTCGGTTGGTCTCCGAGCAATCTATCAACACGGATGCATCCTTCGTGCAAGGTTACATAACGAGGGATTGATTGCTCACACCGACAAGGAGTACATCATGGTACCCTTCAACCAAGGGTAAGTGCTTCACTAGTTGCCACACATATGTTTCATTTCAACTTTACATGCAGCATGAACTTAGGATTAATCACTATGGTGACACACATAACTAGGCATCACCGATTTTGCTTGTGATTGTACCAAAGTGGAGCAAGGTAATATACCTTGATTCCTCCTTAGAGCAACCACGACTTGATCGTGTGCAAGAAGTACTTAAGAGTAAACTCATTTCCTCCATACATAACTCTATTGTAATATTTCTTTTGTTTGCCACGGCCGAGGCTAAGTTTTTGAATCACGTGGGCGTTTGCCGATTATGTTGCCCAAGGAGGAACACACGACAAAAATCCAAAGGACACACTACGACACAACACGCGATTTCGGTACCGCTACAACACAACAATCCTATATCATACTTTGTTACAATGCCTCTAGAATTGACAATACCGATGTATGTAATTCTATTTTTGCAAAGCCACCAGCAGCCTACTGTGGCAACGATGTGGATTCTACGTTTGCCGCCATATGAAGGAAATCATGGGTACTAAGATCAATGATCCGAGGTTTGTCGTGTCCTTCCAATAATTATTATTTTCTGATTATATATATGTATTTATGTTACACACATGCTAATTAATGACTTAACATTGCTCCTAGCGACAGTGGTGAACTTCGACGAAAGTGCATACGATCTTGACAATCTCGTCGATATTCGTGGAACCATCTCCCAATTCTTGCTAGCAGAGGTCATAAATAAGAATGGAGAGTTCCACGTCGGCAATGGTGATAATTAGATGTTGAAACATTGATTCAACTGTACAATCAAACAATTCTCCTTCAATTGAATTCATTTGTCGATGTTGTGTAACGATTTTCATTCTATATATATATGTATGTGATCTGCCGCCGCTTGTTACATTCATCGTGTATCGAATTTTGTTGTAATTTACTATGAGTTGCAATTAACTTATATCCGCTATTTATCTCAGAATCGCACGCTTGTCGCTTTCGGAGGGCATGGCTAGCATATCCCGAGGCTAGCCAAAAGCAAGAAATAAAATGGATGATGATATGGTATCACGACGGTTCGTTGTTACAAACCGTCTGTGGTGTGAATGATATCACAGACGGCCTTTACAACTGACCGTCTGTGATATACACAATATCACGCACGGTCTTGACTACTAACCGTGCGTGATAGTGCTGATATCACGCAGCGGTTGTTTAAACAAAACCGTCGTGATAGTCTGACATACGACGGTCTTGAATACTAACCGCTCGTGATAGTGAGGTATCACGACGGTTGTTTATAAAAACCGTCGCGATATCGAACTATCACGACGGTTAGTAGTCAAGACCGTCGTAATGTATGTTATCACGAGGCGGCTCAGAACCGCTGCGTGATAACCACCAACTATCATCGACACCTAAACACCGACGGTTCGAAAACCGCGTGATGACGGTTCGAACCGTCGTGATAGGGCTGTCTGTAGCGAGTGCCACCCTTCTAAAAATCTCTCCCTCCTCTAAAAAGGGGGCCGAATCCAACGGTCTCAAATCTGGATGATAGTTAGGAAGAAAATATCCAAGTGATATCTAGACACATCTTTGTTTGTTTGTTTAGAAAAATTATAAATTACAAGTCGAAAAGAAGAGAGTTAAAATAAGGGTAATAATAAATATCATCCGGATATTTTCTTTCTAACTATCATTCAAATTTGTGATCGTTGGATTAGAGATCTAATGGCTACGAATTCTCCCCATCCCCTCCAAAAAAATAATCTCTCCCTTTAAAAAAAAGGGGTCGTTGGATCTCTAACCCAACAGTTCGAAATTTAGATGATTATAAGAAAGAAAACATCCGAATGATACATATATACACTCTTAAAATAATGATTTACTCCTCCAACAACTGACTGAAGTGTAGCTAGCTCAAGTAGCTATAGGACTGGATTACTGGTGTCGCGCGCGGGCGGGTGCCGCCCCACCCCCGTAGGTATCGGCGGCCCTGCCCTCCCATCTGCGAGCAGGCGCCACGATACGCATAAATCGATGTCGGCGACCAGCTCAACACTGCTGCTACACTGCTGCATTTAGAGTGTGAAGCCTAGTACTACTAGCTCAAGCTATAGGTAGCGCTAGCTCTAGCTCTAGCTCTAGCCGTGTGGGTTTCTGTTAAAGAAAGGAAAAGCTAAGCCTCCTCCTGCTTCCTCTAAGCTGCTCTATCGCTTGCTTTGTTGGTTGGCCTCTAGGGCGACTCGAGAGAGCTCGTAGACTCGTGGTAGCAGGTAGGTTGGTGGCTGAACGGGATGCCTTGCTCGTCGACGCCTCCTCCGTGGCTGGTGCATGTGGTGGCAACGACCGACCAGGCGTCGTCCTCCTCCTCCAAGGGAGGCGGCCGCGTGCTCACAGCCGGCACGACCACCATGGACACGGGCGCCACCGCAGCGGGGTACAACGGCTGCGGCGGCGGCGGCGGGGGCAATGCCGCCGACCACCAGGAGAGCAGCAGCAGCGGGCAGTCCAGGCTCGCGGCGCGCGGCCACTGGCGCCCCGCCGAGGACGCCAAGCTCCGCGAGCTCGTCGCGCTTTACGGGCCCCAGAACTGGAACCTCATCGCCGAGAAGCTCGACGGCAGATCCGGTATGTATTGTAAGCTCGCCGTGTGATCAAGACTTCTTTTTTGACGTCGTCGCCGCCGGCGGGCGACCGCGCGTGCTCGGTTGATGGAGGTTGGCACGGTTGCTGCCGTACGTACGTACGTTTCTATATGCGCAGGGAAGAGCTGCCGGCTGCGGTGGTTCAACCAGCTGGACCCGAGGATCAGCAAGCGGCCGTTCAGCGACGAGGAAGAGGAGCGGCTTATGGCGGCGCACCGCTTCTACGGCAACAAGTGGGCCATGATCGCTCGGCTCTTCCCCGGCCGGACCGACAACGCCGTCAAGAACCACTGGCACGTCATCATGGCGCGCAAGTACCGCGAGCAGTCCACTGCCTACCGCCGCCGCAAGCTCAACCAGGCCGTCCAGCGCAAGCTCGAGGCGACCGCCGTGGCCGCAATGCCGTCGTCGGCCGCCAGAGACCTACTCGGCCACTACCACCACCACCTCGTGGCCGCGGCCCACGACGCCGCTGGCTTCGCGGACCCCTACGGCTTCAGCTTCCGGCACTACTTGTTCCCTTTCCCCGGCGCTGCCGCCTCAGCCGAGGAGCCTCCCTCCTGCTTGTTCCCTGGTGAGTACTTACTACCACGTACTAGCGAAAGCTAATAGCTTAGCTATAGCTGCACTGCACTCCCAAACTGTTGACACTGGCATGCGGGGCCCGACACAGTCCCAGCGATTGAGCTCCATCCCTCTGGCTGACAGGCGTGCCCAGGCCATTGTCGACTACAAGACCGTTCTCTGAAAAAACCACGCCTATCCTATAACGCCCACTCTTGTTCAATGCGAGTGCAAATACTTAAGAGTTACTGTGCCCTAGCAAGCTAGCTAGGTGGTGTTGCAAACTTGCAATGTGAAAGATCTGCCAATCTCTCACACACAGCTAGAGATAGGCATTGGGCCATGCCATTCTAGACCCATCATGCTTCGGGCCACGTTGTGCCGTACCGGCTCAGGCCGGTCACCCCGCCGTACTGTGCCGTACCAGCCCGTCTCGCCTTTGGCCAGGCCCAGGCACAGCCCAAAGCCCGTCGAGCTAGCGTTGGTGCCGTGCCAGCTCAAGCTTAGTATGAAGTAACTATATACGACGAAGGCAGCAGTGACGATGGTGGCAGCGGCCGCTATCTTCATTTCTCTCGTACCCGTCTCATTAAAAACTAGTTAAAATTGAATTAGCCGCGTAAAAACATGGGCACATAATGACGTAAATATTTCAGAGGAAAAGTAACAACATGCGTACAATATACTAGTCTTGTAGCATGCATGTGTGCTTACCAAATGTAGGCATATACAGAATGAGACCGTATTGTATGTTGTATATTTGTATAGATATTAAGAGTCTGCCATAGAGAGTGTGGAAAACTAACAAGGTTTTACTAAATAATTTAACCTGCAACGAAATGCTTAAAGTTAAATCACTAGAAGAACAATTTTTATTAAACGCACGCTTAATTTCTTTCCTCCATTTTCTTTTTTCCTTTCTTTTCTTCTCCTCTCCTCTTCGCTTTCTTTTTTTCTTCGGCCGAGCACTGGCCTATCGGCCTTATCCTCCCGGGCTCCCCCATAATCCCCATTCTTTCTCCCGGCCTCCCCTATTCTTCCTCTCGCTCTCTCCTCCCTCTGACCCTCTCCACGATCCAGATGACTAGATCCACGGCGGCGCGGCGAGTGGGAGACGACGCGTTGGTGCGGGAGGCGGAGCGGACAACGGAGTGGCGGCACGGGGGCGGAGAGCTGCGTAGGAGGCCGAAGGTGCGGAGCTAGAGCGACGGCGACCTAAACTACGCTAAGAGCCAGTCCAGCGGCAGCGGATGGCTAGGCGGCGACTAGGGTGCCAACGACGAGTTCGTCATCGATGGCTCGCTCTTCGAGCTGTTATCGCCAGGCGTCTTCGCATGGGACGCCGTCGTCAACATCAAGGCCATCTCCGGTAGTCCGGTATACTCCTTAAGTCCTTTCCCTCTATTCCCTCTCTCTCTGTTCTGCGATGGCTTGTGGTTGTGAAGATCACCGCAACGGGAGATGAGGCCAAGGCTAAGGCGACCATCGACGTTGATGTGCTAGCTGTGCCGGCCGTACCGGTCGTGCTCGTCGGGCCTAACCGGCCTGAGCACAGCACGATTGCCGTGCCATGCCGTGTCGCCCAACGGACCAGCTTTTCATGCCCAATCTAGCCCACCATTTATGTCATGCCGGCACGATCCGTCACATGACATACTCGTACCGTGCTTAGGTCATGTCGGACCACCCGGGCCTCAGGCTGGGGTGGCATGGTGAGCCCAGCCCAACTTCTAGCTCTACACATAGCCTCAGCCAACACACTCACAGGGGATGGCTAGCTACTGGCTTGCAACAAGCTTGCAGCTGCAACATTTCATTGGTGAGGAGGCGGCATGGTTAGGCACAGAACACACACGCAGGTGCACAGCAATATCATACATGACACTAGCTAGCCAAATTATCCCCATTGGCAAAAGCATGTACCCGAAATAAATGTCGTGCTTGAAATAGGAAGCACGGGGAGATCGATCGATCCAAAACCAGGTACCGGCCAGGAAGACTTGGGCCCTGTTTGTTTCCACTTAAGATTATTATAATCTAGCTTATAAACATAAGTGGAAACAAACAGTCTAAATTATAAGGTAACTTATTATAATCTAATAGCTCAGATTATTGTAATCTAATAAGCTCAAAAAAGGAGCTTATTTCAGCTTATAGATTACCTTTTATCTAAATGACCATAAAACTTCTGAAAAATTACCCACCTTTGCCATTCATTAACTCCCCAATCTTTAAACATTATAAACTCAAGGGCATTGTAGTCTTTAAACATTCGAATACAACAATTCATAACTCTGATAATCCAGGCTGCCAAACATCTGACAGCTTATTTCCCACCAGCTTATTATAAGTTAGCTTATATAATCTACACCTATAAACTAAATTATAATAATTTTAAGTGGAAACAAACAGGCCTTGGACTTTCACCGTGCACAGTGACAAAGCAGAGCGCGCGCGCGCACACATATCTGAGATAGACCGAGCAGTAAACTTTGGACTTCACCCTGACCCCATGGCTTTGGCTAGCTTGCAACAGCTTCTTCCCCATGCAACACATGTACATGAAGCGATATGGAGATGTGCTGCCCCATCGCCATAAATGCTCCCCTCACCTGTACCTCCCTTCTCCTGTTCATCGATCAGCAGCTCGTTTCTTCTCCACTTTCTTCCTTTCTTCCCGTTGTTTCTTTTTTTTGTGCCTTTTCTAGCTTCTGCCATTGCAACATCGCTTTCGACCTCTCCTTGCTTCCCTCCCAAGACGCACAACACAACCACTTCATTCAATTCGGTTCTTCGTCTGCTTCGTCGGTTAGTGATCGCGAGTTTACTGTATAAATTAACTAACTCCTACTGTTTTCGGTCAAATAGAAAAATGTATAAACTAACGCTGCCATGTGTGTTGCGGTTGCTTCTTTTGAGTGAATATAATGCAGGGGCCGGTGCGGCGGTGCATGACAGGCGCCTCTCCTGGCCGGACGCCATGGCCGCGCGAGGAGGAATGCTGGACGGCCGGTACGGGGAGCCGCCGTTCCTGCTGCCGGCGCACGGCGGCTGGATCAACGGCGGTGGCGGCGGCCACGAGATGCTGCAGTTCATCTCTGATGAGCCAAACGGCCGCGCGTCAGCTGCTGCCACTGCCGCTGCCGCCGCCGCGTTTGAAGGGACAAGAGATCAGGGCGCTCACTTTGAAGCCGCGGCGGCGTCGCCGACTTTCATAGATTTCCTCGGGGTCGGAGCCACATGATCAACGCATATGCATAGTGCTCAATCAAGCGTGCGGCAGGTGGATCTAGGACTAGCTCTAGCCTCTAGCCTTGCAATAGAAGTACATGTATGGCTAGCTTATACTACTTAAGCTAATATATATGTGGAGTATCTATATCTATATATGTATGTATTTGTCTTGCTAGGAATTGAAGCTAGCAAGGGAGAGTTTGATTTGGGGCTTAATTTGTAGAGGAGGGCGGCATGCACTTTATCAATTGGGGTTTAGTTATATAGCCTCATATGTGCAAGGAAAGATCATGATGGAGAGATGAACTTCGTGCGAGCTCTTGAGGAGTGATGCGTGATCCTTGGTTGATCGATTTACTTAGCCAAGTGTAGATGAGAGAAGGGGCTAGGATATAGCTAGCTACATGCATGGACTAGCTGAGTATGGTATAGTCTGCTGTTGATTGCACTGCTCTTTACTTAATTAGTAGTTCTTTGGGACCTTCAATTTATGTGATTTGGGCTCTGCTTAACATTGTTTGGTATTTGCTGAAATGAAACGTTTCCTGAAAAGACGGTCATGCGTAGAGATCGATATTTGCCATGCATGCCTACAAAGTTCAATAGCATGATTACATATGCATAGGTTAGTGAGGGCCTATTTGGCAACAGCTGCGGTTTATAGCTTTTGGCTGAAATTTTTGAATTTTGGCTGTTTACGGTACATATTACGAAGAGATAGATACTCACTTGCGATTTTGGATGGTACAGATATTGGGCTTTTAACGTGTACATCGTTTAACTTGTAGATCCCGTCAAGAGAAAATACTCCGTTTGAAAGTTAGGTACTGTAACAAAAGCCAAAAGCTGCCAGCTTCGAAAGAAAAGAATAGGCCCTGAAACAGTTGGTATTTGTAACTAAAATTCTAAAAAGAATATGTTAATTGAAATTGAGAGTGAGTGTTTGGTAACCCTGATGAATTGAGTGTGGAATTAATTGTAGTTTTATGTTAGTTTGGCATATATTCGTCTAAATTAGTGGCAAAATTAAAGACCCTAGCTAGTTGATGTGTCGAGGACTGTGGTTTGTCAATTCACTTCACTGCTCATGACTGAGAAACTTGGTATAATTAAGGGTTTGTTCGCATGCTGGCTAGGTTGTCCGTTCATACAGTGTGTAGTTCGTAGGCAATCAATGCATGCAGAGCCATGCACCTAGTTGAGTAGAAAGGGGCTGCTCGATTCAGTTGAGACGTCTTACATCTCAGATACGTTTCCATGTGTCGGGGTTAATAATGGACTTGTCTCTTTTGGAGAGAGAGATAATACTGATCTTTTGTATTTTTCAGCGTTTTTGTCTCTCAACAATAACTCATTATTAGACTAATAAATTATAGCTAAAAACTACAGTTTAAAAGAACAGCCATTTAGCTTACAGTAGAGGATTTATAGCCTCGCTCGTTTTAGCTTCAGTTTTTGGCTTTTAATTCACTGTCCTTTATTTCGTCTTTTTCCAGCCTTTTAGATTTTTTTGGCTTTTTGCCTTTTTTCCGTATTCCTACGCATTGTTCGTGATGAGCTAACCTATTTTTTTATTTTTAAATTCCCACTTGTCGGGAGAACGGGTAGATGGGCTAACCTGTGTTTTTTTCTATTGACCCTCATAGGATCCAAACCCTGTGGGGATCAATTTTTCTAAAATCTTTAGACTTTTATGAATTTATCTACAAATATCAAACAATTAGTCATTTTTACAAAAACCTGTGGGATCAATTGACCCCCAAAGTTTTAGCCTACACCACTGACATCACACACCCTACTCATTTCGCTTCCATCACACATACAATCTCTACATCACTTTTTCATCGTTTGCTTTTTTCTTCTAAAAGATACTTCTTTCTATCATTATTATTTATTTTTACATAAAACCATAAAGTATAGCTAAAAGTGATCATCAAAAGTCAATACAAACGTCCCTGCCACTAGCGTAGATCAAAAGGACATGGCCCCAGTCTCTTCTCTCTTGGAAGCTGCTATTTACTGTGTATTGGAGATGCTCTGTTATCAACGCACATGCAATTATACAAACAATAAATATTCAGTTATGTCGTTCCGTTCTTCGATCGAGAAGAAGTTGTTTTGCTGGGTTGTGAGAAGAAGTTGTTTTGTCGGGTTATTAGCGTGCGATCGAGCGAGCGACGTCCACTTCTCGTCGCTCCTCCGAGACGCATACGCTAAACGCTACGAACTAGCATGATGACCAGCGAGCACCGCCGATTTGACCTGTCGGCCACATGCATACAACGCAGGGCCAAACTGAGCCCCGTACGTGCCGGAACTAGGACGACGTTGATCTCTACCGGTTGTTCGTATGCTTTAGCCAGGCGCCTATGCTGGCTATACATGCCCACCTAAAATTAATATGCATGGTACCCCCAAGTCTTAACTACTCGTCTCCTCCTCGGCCGGTGTCCCGAAATGCTAGGCACGGCCGGGCTACGACCCCTGCGTGAGATGGACGCGCGCCGACGGCGACGGGCCACGCGGCCACGTCCACGCACCGGCGAATTAAAGCCAGCGCTCCTCGCTCCCTCGCCGGAATCGTCGACACATGATAAATAGCTCCATTTGGCACGTCGCCATACTACTTGTATCGCGGAAACACTCCAACTCGTACGTGCGCGACCCGAATTAAACTCTACATACTTGTCCAACTAACCGCAAATATATTATATGTGGGTAATGAGTACATGTACAAAGCCTCAGGAGGTACATGTCCGCTCTACGATCTTCCACCGGCCAGAGCCATCCAGGACTTGTGCTCTGCTACGTGACCCACGACTCCCTAGATATATTTTTCAGTTACTACTTATGATTTATAGGTATTAGAGTTTATAATCTTGTTTTTAGTTTAGAAGTCAAAATCGTATTCGAGCTTGCAGTGTGCAAGTCGGTTTAAGTCGCGATCGTAGTCGGTTTGTCATGGTCGTAAGTCATGTACAAGTACAAGTTGTATTTCGAGTCAGTATCGTAGTCGTGTTTGAATCCGTCTCAGAGTCGTAGCTGTCTCTGAGACGTAGTCGAAGAGTCGGTTATAAAAGCAGAGCATTGTATAGAGAGAAGAGCACCAAGTTGACGCGATGTAGTCGGGAGGAGGTGTCGAACAGTGGGCGACCGGCGTGGTCGCAGGTGGTTAGCGTGGCTGCAGAGGAGAGGGGAGGCCGGCGTGGTCACAAGCGGTAAGCGTGACCGCAGAGCAAAGGGCGACCGGCGTGGTCGCAGACGGTCAGCGTGATCGCAGAGGAGAGAGGCGATCGGTGTGGTAGGAAGCGGTCGGTGTCATCGTAGTGGAGGCGACCGGTGTGGTTGCAAGCGGTCAGTGAGATCACAGAGATTCACAGACGTGGTTGTAAAGGAATTACGACCACGGTCACATAGCAGAAGATGTGGTCGTAAAGGAGTTACGACCATAGCGAGAAGGCATGGTCGTAAGTGATCACAGTGGGAGACGTGGTCATAAAGCGTTACGACCACAACAGTAGACAGAATCACTGCGTGGTCGTAAGGAGTTACGACTACGGTGTTCGACTGTCGTCGAAGGAAGTGCAGCGTAGAGGCAGTCAACGTGGTTGAAACTTCAGCTGAAATTTACGACTACATGGTCGAAGCAGTGATGCGTGGTCGGAGAGGTCATAACATGGTCGTAACGATTGTCAGCGTGGTCGGAGAATCAGCGGGGCGGTTGTAACAGCTTAAGAGGTGGTCGTAGCTTCTTCAACATGGTCATACGGCTGCAGGAGGTGGTCGTAGCGACTACAAAGTGGTCGCAAAGATCCTGGGAGCAGTCGGTAGGACTGTAACAAGTGGTATCAGAGCATGGGTGAAGCATCGACTTGGAGGCGTGGGAGATGTTGCAGACGATGCACAAGGTCGGTGATCGTGTGGAGGAGGTGCACATGGTCCAAGAGAGAGGAGCGGGAGGTTCAGGTAACGACAAATGCAAGGTGGCTGTGGGAGCAGGTGCTGCAACCCATGCAGCGTACAAGGAAGGATGGTTCAGTCCAGGTGTGAGGCGCGACAAGCGTTGAATTGTATAAGGCTCAAGATGGAGCAAGCGCAGGAAGTAGAGCGGTGACGACTCAGGTGCACAGGAGTGCAGGAAGAAGCGGAAGCAAGAGAGAAGATCGGTATGATCAAGAAGGAAAAACAACATTAAGGAGGTGATTGTTAAAGTTTGTAATCTTGTTTTCAGTTTAGAAGTCAAAGTCGTATTCGAGCTTGCAGTGTGCAAGTCAGTTTAAGTCGTGATCGTAGTCGATTTGTCATGACCATAAATCGTGTACGAGTACGAGTTGTATTTCGAGTCAGTGTCGTAGTCGTGTTCGAGTCCATCTTAGAGTCGTAATTGTCTCTGAGATGTAGTCGAAGAGTCGGGTATAAAAACAGAGCATTGTATCGAGAGGAGAGCACCAAGTTGACGCGATGTAGTTGAGAGGTGGTGTCGAGCAGTAGGCGACCGGCGTGGTCGCAGGCGGTCGACATGACCGCAGAGCAGTGGGCGACCGGCGTGATCGCAGGCGGTCGGCATGACCGCAGAGCAGTGGGCGACCGGCGTGATCGCAGGCGGTCGGCGTGACTGCAGAGGAGAGGGGCCGCCGGCGCAGCGTGGTCGCAGGTGGTCAACGTGACCGCAGAGCAAAGGGCGACCGGCGTGGTCGCAGGCGGTCAGCGTGATCGCAGAGGAGAGAGGCGACTGGTATGTTCGAAAGCGGTTGGTGTGATCGCAGAGGAGAGAGGCGACCGGTATATTCAAAAGCGGCTGGTGTGATCGCAGTGGAGGCGACCGATGTGGCGCAGGCAGTCGGTGAAATCACAGAGGTTCACAGACGTGGTCGTAAAGGAGTTACGACTACGGTCACAGAGCAGAAGACGTGGTCGTAAAGGAGTTACGACCACAGCGAAAAGGCATGGTCGTAAGCGACCACAGTGAGGAGACGTGGTCGTAAAGCGTTACGACCACAGCGGTCGACAGAATCACTGCGTGGTCGTAAGGAGCTATGACTACGGTGATCGATCGTGGTCGAAGGAAGTGCAGCGCAGAGGTGGTGAACGTGGTCATAATTTCAGCTAAAGTTTATGACTACGTGGTCGGAGCAGCGAGGCATGATCCGAGAGGTCACAACAAGGGCTGTGCAAAAAAAACCGAGCCAAAAAAACCGAACCGAACCGGTCAACTCGGTTTGACCGGTTTTCGGTATTCGGTTCGGTAACTAGAAAAGAGGTATTTGTGTAATTCGGTTTTTTTGGTAAAAACCGATGAAAAACAAATTCTGAAAAAAACCGAAAAGCCCGGTAGTCTCGGCGGCCCGGCTCCACGCACGCACGCACCAACCGGCGGCCCGGCTCGGCGCGCGCGGCGCGCGCGGCGGCAACCTAACCTAGCGAAGCTGCGCGAGCGGATGCCGATCGCCACACACGCCGCACACACCGACGGCTCGACGCGCATCGCCTCGCCCGCCTCGCCAGATCCGCAGTCGCCGCTCCCCTGCCTCGCCAGATCCGCAGTCGCCGCTCCCTCGCCTCGCCAGCTCCGCAGTTGCCGCTCACCCGCCTCGCCAGATCCGCAGTCGTCGCTCGCCACCTCGCCAGATCCACAGCTCTCACTCGTCTTCAAACCCTAGGCGGCTCCGCGGCTAGGCGCTTGGCGGTCGGCGCTCCGCCCGTCCGCCACTCCGAGCCTCCGACCTCGGTGCTCCTCCCGGTCCCTGCTCGGCCGGCGGCACTCGGGCTCCGATGCTCGCCTCCTTGGTGCTCGCAGACTCATCGGGCTCCCTCTCCCAAGATCTGGCGCCAAGCCCCGCGTGGATCCACCGACAGCGCCATCGAGTCTCGACTAAGTACCGTGTCTTCTCTGTTCTCCATTCTCTAGATCTAAAATTTTAAGTACCGTGTCGACTAAGTAGTCATCTTACATTTTAAGTGCTGTGTGAGTGAAATTAGTTATCTTACATTTGTAAACGTTGCGATATAATCACGGGAGAGATCCAAATGCACAGTAGTGTTGCTAGTGTTGAATTTATTAATCCAAGGGCTGTTATTGTAAGTCTATTTGTTAACACTAGATATCAGATATGACACTACAATCACGAAGTTGTTACGATCTTGAGACATGGTCTTGCCCTAGTGAAAATGCTTCATCGATTACGCCACCAAGAAGACCTATCACCTAATACTTATTGTACTTGATCACTTGACTTATGTAATTCGCGATGAGAATGGTGAATGAGTTATCGTGATCGTGAATGAGGCGGTCAGCGGTATGTAATTTCTAAATTGATTACGATGAAGTGATGTAGTTTTGTGTAGATTGTAGTTCTGTGACAGAAATAGAATGAGTGATATGTGAATGTGATGATCTGTGAGTGAACTGAATGTGATCTGTGAATGAGCTTGTGGCGGCGAGGCGGGTGGGCGCAGATTAATCTGGAACTCGGAATGGAGTTACTTATGGAGATTAGCGTTTAGTAATTCGCGCAAACTTTGGTAAAATTGGTATTTACCGATACCGTACCGAAATAGGATGGTATTTACCGATACCACACCGTATTTTATAAATTACCGTATTTCCCGAATTACTAAAACCGTATTTATCGAGCAAACCGTATTTACCGAACCGTACAAACCGAAAAAACCGAACGAACAGTCCTAGTCACAACATGGTCGTAACGACTGTCAACGTGGTCAGAGAACCAACGGAGCGATCATATCGACTCAGGAGGTGGTCGTAGCATCTTCAATGTGGTCGTATGGCTGTAGGAGGTGGTCGTAATGACTACAAGGTGGTCGTAGAGATCCTGAGAGCAGTCGGTAGGTCTGTAATAGTAGATTTTTTTGAACAAATAAATAGAACAACTTCTTCGTTGTCGTTTCAAAGTGTCTTATCCGGATAGCATTCTCTAAGCGGGATAACCATAAGCCGAAAAAAACTTTAAACTTATTCCTATAGGATTATTTCCCAGAATTCAGCGAGATAGGCTAATCTTGATGCACCACTACATGTACGGAAATTAAAATATCACGTAGGCAAATTAATCCATCCATAGATGTGCTAATCTTGGTGTACAAGTGGCTGCGAGTGGCCATCGGAGAATTAACGGCAAACGGTCCGGTCCATGTCTGCGTATGACGCGGCCATGAGACGTCCCGGTCGCACTTATGCGTTTTGCGTACGGTCGAAACTGATCGCTCGCCCGCGCGCCGCATGAGACGACAAGCCAGGCTACAGACGAAAAACTGCGCGCGCGATCAGAAACGTGCATGCATGGACCCAGCGGGTCGCCGTCGGCCTCGCGCGTCGCTTGCCGGAGCGTTTCTGTCCGGGCGTGATCAGACCGTCGAGCTCCGGTGCACAGGTTTTCTTTTTCTCTTTTCCTCTTTGTCGTCTGGTGTGGTCCTCGGCTTCGGTCCAAGAGTATAATTACACTGTACCATTATACTGTACCATGGCGCAGGCTGAGTCAGTAGCGCTCCCTCCCGCGCAGCGCACATGTGAACCTGCTATACCATAATTTAGCGGCTAAGAGTGCTTATTGTTAATGGTGGATGCTTCACGTGTGACCCATATGTGTGCGATAATTGGATCACATGAGTTGGCACGTATATACGGGGGGGAACGAAAGAAGACCGAGTGGGGTAGGCCTCCACTCAACTTTGAGCTGAGTAACTAAATATCTTAGCGCTTAGACCTCACTCAGCACATCCGAGGCGCCCTACTCTTTTGGGCCCAGGGCTTATCTCACTGCTACGCCCAACAGCCTAAACGAAGCGTTGAAGCGAACTAGATAATTAGCGAAGTGTGTCTAGCATTAGTATGTTGATCAGTACAGTAGAGTAGCTAGTCTATACCGACACATGAGCGTAGCAGCCAGTAGAGTGGCCCACACAGCCACACAAGCAGCAGACACTACGCCACTCCTCAGCCCTTGCCTTGCGTGGCTCCGATGGCTGAGTCTACTATGACGTCGTCATGTAGTGCGGACTGGATGCCTCCACTCATTTTTTTGCGCTTGATTTGTCTCTGCGCGCACACACACATATATACATACATACATACATACATATATATATACGTACATGTATATGTATGTATATATATAGGTATATATGTATGTTGTATATACAGCATGGTGTTCAGACTCTATGATTAAGACTTTTTATTCACGATTGATTCAGCACGCTAAATCAATGATTTCTTTTCCAAATCGATGCATTTTCGAATTAATGAATGTTAATAAAATTACCTGATATATTATATATCATTTTACTTACACGTATCTAAAAATAATTTAAAAGTAAGAATATTTGATACCTAGATACCATAATGCCCCTATTTCAACGTCATATACACGCACATACGCCGAGCATATTTGAGGTGAAGCCGCACGTGGTGATGATGTGCGAGCCTGGGCATGACTGATGAGCCTGTACACGGCCTTTTGAGTGAGTTCTGAGTTCTACCGTGTCAGCAGGCAGCAGAGGGGGACACAGAGACCCTGTTTGCCGAGACGGACATGACGAGCGCCCGCGGGGCCCGGCCGCAGCGTCCGGCGCGCCAGGGCGCCGTCGCCACGCCGTGCGAGGCGCGGGGAATCCTCTGCGCGCCGCGCCGCGCCGCGCCCTGACCGGTGATTGAACGGAGACGCCTGCCTCTGCTTGACGCACCGCGCGCGTGCGCCAATTGATTAACGCGTCCGGCTCGCTAGTGCCGTGGCGATCGTACGTGCCCTGTGTTCGTGCAGAGGCACTGTGACCGCGTTCGTGCATGATGCAATGGATTGTCCGTTACCCGTGCCGCGCTGCCGCACTGCCAGGCATGCCGATTTATTGGTGCCTCTCCGTGGGGCCCATTTTTTAATGGAACGCTATCCAGAGGCAGGCAGATCAAGAGTGACCGAATCCGGTCAGGTGAATTGTATCGTTTCGTGGCAGCTCTGCAGACAAAACCCAGCCGGCTGCTTCGAGTCTCGCAGTGAGTAGACAGTCAAAACCTGCAGCAAGTGAGGAATTTTGGACAAAAATGGCACGATTGCTCACCGAAATACCATATCTAGTTGTTAAACATCAGCATTTTTATTTATGTTCTCTTTCTTACTGTACGATTTACCAGAACGCGACACGTGGTAATCGTGCAGTCGAGGAGCGCACGATACCGAAATTGTGTGGTCCCCGACCACACGACCACTGTGCACCCGTGATCGTGCGATTGGGGACCGCACGAACACTGTGCATGCCGTGAGTCGTGCGGTCCCTGACCGCACGACCTGTGTGTCGTCCCATCGAACCGCTGAAAAACGCAGCGTGCTGGCTTTTTTTGCTGGGTGATGTCGTTCGTGCTATCCATTTTCTCTTTCGCATGCAGCACATTTACACGCACTAGGCAACAACATGTAGAGCTGGGCGTCCCCTACTGCATTCTCTGCACTTCAGTGGCCCGAGACGCGCAATAAAACGCAGAGGATGGCCTGTGTTTGAGAGCGTTCAGTGAGTTTGCATGCGTAGACAGAGGAGCCAGAAAATTGCAAAGCAAGAGAGGGAGCGCAGTGCAGGAAGGAAGAACCGCAAACACGAGATTTGGAGTAAAGTTCGTTGGGGATCTGAAGTTTTTGCAATTGTAAAAGTTATAGATCGCCTCGTGAGCTTCAACAAAAGGTAAATATCGTCCATGTGTGACTATAATCTTATCGTTAGTGATTAGCATGTTATTAGTGTAAATGTTGTTTACAAAAGTTGATGCATGTCTATCGTTGAAAAAATATTTGTTGAAGCCTAACCCTCCATATATGAAGCATGGTATATTGTAGTGTAATGTATTTTTATTTGCTGTGAAGAAATTTGTTTATACTGTTGTAGTGAGTGCAGATGGTGTAAGCGTTAGAACAAGTAGTTGAAGTGTATTTATGTAAAGAAAAATTTTATACTGTTGTAATAGTGCAGATGGTGTAAGCGTTAAAACAATTTTTGGTTTTATGTGAAGCAATTGTATTTGTATGTGGTAGCACGAGTTGTCGGATTAGAAACAAAAAAGTCGCAGTTAGTCGGATTATGAAAAAAGTGGACAATTTTGTTGGGTGCTCAATAGTGAAGCATGACGCATTGTTGGGTGCTAGAAATAAAGAATAACTAACCGTGAATGAGTACAATAAAATTACATTAGGAAAATTGTAATGTAAATTATTTGTGAACTCGATTGTTGGTTCCGTAAATAACAGAGTAGGAAAAAATCTAGTTATTTGATTTACATAAGAATTCGTAAGTAAGAAATGATGATAAATGAGCAGTTGGATCGGTGAATTAATTAGAAGGATAATAATACAAATTACGAGTGAAATTAGAAAAAAAACGTAATTCAATTTTCACTGAAATTTGGAAGTAAGATCCGTAAATTATGGAATTGGAAAAAAAGTACATTACATTACTAATTTGATTTATGTAGGAATTTGTTACTGCACTCCGTAAATAAATTAAAAATTAGAATTGCAAATAAAAAAAGTACAATTCGTATTTGTAGGTGATAGGTAGAACAACGAAATTAAGATGGAAATCTTACGCTTGTATGCAGTAGGCGGTAGCTGTTGTATGCCGGTACGCTTGTTGCATGTTATATACTAAGAGGGTTCGGTATGCACTTATGTTAGGTACGCGATGGGTGACCTCCAAGACTTGTTTGTGTCTACGGAAGTGGTCTCGTACGCGACGGGCCGTACGGAGCAGACCTGTCTAATTGTGATCGAACCATGATCCGAGCACGCAATGTGAATGCTATGAGCCCGTTTGAGCTACGGAGATGTGTGCGTTCCGCATTCGATCGGGACATCGCAAGGAACAAATTACGGATCAAGATAGTGTATGCCTCAGTGGTAGGTGCTGCCGGGTAGACAATGTGGCAACTTCTGAAGGTGACCAGTGATGTTTCATGGGCCAACTACATGGAGGTCGTGTGCAATCTAGTCGCAGCGATATATGCCAGGCCAATGGTGTATGTTTACTTCGTCGAGAGGACAGAATCATCCACGACGGGTGGTTCTGGTGGCACGGGCAGAGATGTAGTGCCTGGGTTACTCTCCGGTGCTCATGAAGATGCTGGTGAAGGAGAACGAGTTGGTGAGGCAATGGGAGATGAAAACCTGGGGAGGCGTGTGGAGAATTTTCAAGCGAATGAGGTGCGAAGAGGTGGTGGGCCGTCCGTGTTGATTGTCACGAGTATGTTGTGGACCAGGTGGAAGAAGTGCACAGCGAGGAGGAGGATTTCGAAATAGCCAGTTCAAGAGATGAAGAAGATGGCGAACCTACAACGGGAGGTGTTTTGACCACCGACGTTGTGTACGTGTCATCCAGACTGAACGACATAGTAGCGGAATCCCTAGTTCTGCCACAGGCGGAGTAGGCAGAGTGGGGGTTCAACGAGGGCACACTCCTTTTAGGGCAGTGCTTCCGTAACAAGAGTGCTGCCTAGCAAGCTATTGCCACATACGCCATCAACATTAGCCAGACATATCGGATGCACAGGTCCAACCCTGACACCTACATTGTCAAGTGTGCCGACGGCTCCTGTCCTGGTAAGGTTCGTGCGTGGCAGTTCAGGAGCGCTGCCACGGAGTTCCGGATAATGGTGCTAAAGAATCATAGTTGTGAGCATGCGGCGCCACTACGTAGGCACCACAACATGACGTCGTCGTATGTTGCGGAGCTAATAAGCCATCTTATGGTGGCAGATATGTCCATTTCTCTGAAGCTTCTGTTGGCGGATGTCAGCTACAAGAAGGTGTGGCGGGCGAAATGGAAGGTCCTGCAGCGTATGTTTGGCATGTACGAGGAGGCGTACGATCTGGTCCCAAGAATGTTGCATCAAATTGCAGAATCAAACCCGGGCATATACATTAACAAGAAGGAGCGGGTTCATGGTACGCAAGGCCCAAATTGTTTTGTTCTTGACAGAGTGTTCTGAGCCTTCTGTCAGGCGATAGAAGGCTTCAGGTGGTGCCGTCTAGTGCTAACGATGGACGTGACGTTCTTATCTGGCAAGTACATGGGTACTATCCTCACTGCGGTTGCAGCTAATGCTAACGACCAGTTACTCCACGTGGCCTTTGCAATTGTGGAGAATGAGAATACCGATAGCTGGTTGTGGTTCCTAATCAATGTGAAGCAGGCCGTTTTGCAAGATCGTGCAGATGTATGTGTCATCTCGGACCGCAATGCAGGCTTATTGTCCGCGTTGCGCATGATGCAGAACGGGACGCAGCCCCCCTTCCAGTGGAATGACATGAAGAACCGTTGGTGCATGAGGCATCTTGCGGTGAACTTCTACAGAAGGTTCCATAGCAAGGACCTAATGAAGATGTTCAAGAAGCTTTATATGCAGAACCAGAAGCAGAGGTTCGAGGCTTTGTGGAGGCAGCTCGATCAGGAGACTAACAAGCATGTACAACGTCTCAAGCAGGCTGAAGTTGGGGCCACGGAGGGAGCCTCGACGAGAGTTGGAGAGTTCACGCAATGGGTTTAGTCGAACGCCCATAACCTAGAGATGTTGTCTCTACTACATGACACCGGCGGAGCAATGTATAGAATCATGACAACAAATATGTCCGAGATGTACAACGGTGTCCTGAAGGGAGTGAGATCCCTACCTATCATGGCAATCATGGAGGAGAGTTGGAACCGTTCAGTCGGGTACTTTATCAATAGAGCCATGATGGCGAAGAAGTATCTGGACGAAGGCAAACAATTCTCTGAGGTAATGCAGGTCTACATGGACAAGAAGATGGAGAAGGCTCGTTCGCATATTTCTCATACCATGGATGGCATAAGGAAGAAGTTCGAGGTCCGCCTCAGGTAGAAGTACGTGATGGGTCACACAAGAGGGGATCGCAAGCAGGTATGCACGATTGATGACAGAGCATCTTGCACCTGCAAAAAGCCGCAGTTTCTACACAAGCCATGCTCCCATGTGTACGCGGCATGCGCGGTACGGCACCAAACGTCGATGCATTATATCTCAAAGTACTATAACATGCAGCACCTGTATGAAACATAGAGTATGGAGTTCTATTCCTACGGGGTGGACATGCACTACAGAGACCTATGGCCAATGCACGTAAAGTGGGTGCCAAACGAAGAACTAAAGCACGTCGGACGTGGAAGACGACAAGGCCATCGCATCCGTAATGACATGGACGACAGCCAGCGTGGAGATCGGGTTCAGCGCCCGAAGTGCAGACTCTGCAAGACGATTGGCCATTCCTTTAGCTAGTGCCCAAACATGCCAACATCAAGTAACGCTTCATAGTACGAAGCACATAGTTCTTCGTTGTTGACTGTTGGTTCCATGTTATTCAATTTGTGAGGACCTTTGTTGTCCACATTTTGTGTATGTCGTGACATTAGCTTGCAATCTTTGTCCTCTGTTGAGTGTATCCTACGGAAATAGTTGTGTGTACATTTTCTTTGTGTCTTGGTACGTTTACATATCGTTACATTTGTTGCACATTCTTTTGTCATTTGTTGCGCACTTTATTGTGATTTGTTGCACATTCTGTTGTCATTTATTGCACATTTCGTTGTCATTTGTTGCATATTCTCTTGTCACTGTGTACTAACTTGTTTTCCTTCATCGGCAGGAGATGGTGTACGAGTTGCTAGACCCCCATTGGGATGACCAGCACCGATGCCTGGCGTGGTCATCGTGTGCTGGCCCTCCGAGTTTGATCCTTAGAATCCCCCGAGAGCACTGGCCTCTAGACCAGCAGTACATCCCACTACTGTGGGACACCGGTCTGCTACCCATTGCCCGCTTGCTGGATATACCGCATGCGTTGCAGTTCGATGTGGCGTTGCTGTCCGCACTCGTGGATCATTGGAGACCGAAAACTCATAACTTCCATTTCCGGTGGGGCGAGATGATTGTTACTCTTTAGGACCTATCCATGTTTACAGCTCTACCGCTCCGTGGTGCTGCAGTAGTGTCACCCCCAAGCCAACAGACTGGAAGGTCCGCCTAGGTCATCGGTTTGGTCACCCGATCCCGGACAACGTATCCGGTGTGTCACATTCGTGGCTATGACAGTTCATGACCTGCCCCCTACACGCTCCTCAGGAGGTGGTGCGGACGCACCTCATTGCATAGCTGATGTTTCTGTTCATGTGGGTCTTGTTTTCTACCACCACTGGAGACTCTGTTCACCCTAGCTATGTACACCTTGCGGAGTTCTTGGTGGATGCCTGGCCCGGCCAGGTGCCGCAGTACAGCTAGGGATCTGTAGTCTTTAGCACCACCTACCGAGGCTTGTGTGGTGCCTCGTAGCGTACTGCGGCCAGCGAGCCGATCCTGGCGGTGTGCTACATCCTCCTATAGTTGTGGTTATGGGAGCACTTCTCCGTTGGGAGGCCTTACTTTGGGAGTACAGTGCACCCTTACGAGTTCGGCCCGACGTTCTACGATGAGGGTGATGGCGACGACCCTATTCATGGGCCAACAATGGGGACGCGATGGACACATGCTCAGCAACGGTGGGCCAGGGAGAGACCGAGGCATGTGTACCTAGAGTTCCACAACCAGTTGGAGACGCTTCACGAGGGCGAGATAGTATGGTGACCATGGACTCCGTAGTTCATTGCGAGTACGACCCTCATAGGTTGTCATCTCAGTGCCACCAAGACCACATGTACTGGTTGAGGACCTGCCACCTAGTCTTCTCCCACTTCGTCGAAACGTACAACCCACAGAGAGTCATGAAGCAGTTTGGCCTGTATCAGCAGATGCCACCCCTACCAGGACGGTCACTAGCAGCGAAGACCCATGAGTATGGCATTACACTATAACTTTACTTAATGTATTAATGTGTCATAGTACTAATTGTGTAATGTGTCAATTAACTTGCAAGCAAACAAGAAGAGGGCGTCGGAATGAAGACTGGAGGGGCACACAACAGCCGTGGATGGACATGTGGCGTGACTGGGTGGGCACAGAGGTTGTGGACGAGCCTCGGCCGTATGACCTCGACACATACAGTACGTACCTAGCGTGATACGTTCCACGCACCCGCAGCAGGCTTACTGGGCTTGCCTCACACCGTCCTAGAGAGGTCGCGCACGAGGCTGTTGTACGGGCAAGTCCAGACCGTCATCGAGCAACACGGCACGACAAGACGGTACGAGACTAATCCGAGTTTATCCTGTGCGGCAATGCATTTTAACTCATTCTTTGTTTACCTGCAGTACGACCGCCTGCATCGTATGCATGACGAGGCTGCTCAGGCTTTGCAACGTGGGAGGGCCAACTCCATTAATCAGCTACTAGCTTCGATGCGCAATATCTATGATGATGCAAGGTCTGTGATCAGGACCATCAGTTGTGGTCAGCACAGGACGACGCCGTGGTACGACGCGGCCATAGAGGATAGCATGCAGCACCACCCCCCTTTGAACTAGGGATGTGCAAAAAAAACCGAACCGAAAAAACCGAGCCGAAAAAACCGAACCGAACCGGCCAACTCGGTTTGACCGGTTTTCGGTATTCGGTTCGGTAACTAGAAAAGAGGTATTTGTGTAATTCGGTTTTTTTGGTAAAAACCGATGAAAAACCAAATTTACCGAAAAAACCGAAAAGCCCAGTAGTCTCGGCGGCCCACCAGCTCCACGCACGCACGCACCAACCGACGGCCCAGCTCGACGCACGCGCAGGCGCGGGCAGACGGCAACCTAACCTAGCGGCGCTGCGTGAGCGGATGCCGATCGCCACACACACGCACACACCGACGGCGGCGAGCGCGCAATCGCCTCGCCCGCCTCGCCAGATCCGCGATCGCCGCTCCCCGCCTCGCCCGATCCGCGATCGCCGCTCCCGCCTCGCCCGATCCGCGATCGCCGCTCCCGCCTCGCCATATCCGCGATCGCCGCTCCCCACTCGCCATATCCGCGATCGCCGCCGCCCGCCTCGCCAGATCCGCAGTCATCGCTCGCCGCCTCGCGAGATCCACAGCTCTCACTCGTCTTCAAACCCTAGGCGGCTCCGCGGCTAGGCGCTTGGCGGTCGGCGCTCTGGCCGTCCGCCGCTCCGAGCCTCCGACCTCCGGTGCTCCTCCCCGGTCCCCAGCTCGGCCGGCGGCCGCTCGGGCTCCGATGCTCCGCCTCCTTCGGTGCTCGCAGACTCGTCGGGGCTCCCTCTCCCAAGATGCCGGCGCCAAGCCCCCGCGTGGATCCACCGACAGCGCCATCGAGTCTCGACTAAGTACCAGGTCTTCTCCTGTTCTCCATTATCTAGATCTAAAATTTTAAGTACCAGGTCGACTAAGTAGTCATCTTACATTTTAAGTGCACGTGTGAGTGAAATTAGTTATCTTACATTTGTAAACGTTGCGACATATAATCACGGAGAGATCCAAATGCACAGTTGTTGCTAGTGTTGAATTTATTAATCCAAGGAGCTCGTTATTGTAAGTCTATTTGTTAACACTAGATATCGTATATGACACCACAATCACAGTTGTTACGATCTTGAGACATGGTCTTGCCCTAGCTGAAAATGCTTCATCAGTTCTGCCAGCCAGCAAGACCTATCACCTAATACTTATTGTACTTCTGATCACTTGACTTATGTAATTCTGTGACAGAATGACTGAATGAGTTATATGTGATCCGTGAATGAGGCGATCGAGCGGGCGTGTAATTTCTAAATTCAGAATTCTGATGAAGTGATGTAGTTCTGTGTAGATTGTAGTTCTGTGACAGAAATAGAATGAGTGATCTGTGAATGTGATGATCTGTGAGTGAACTGAATGTGATCTGTGAATGGGCTTGTGGCGGCCAGGCGGGTCGGTCGCAGATTAATCTGGAACTCGGAATGGAGTTACTTATGGAGATTAGCGTTTAGTAATTCGCGCAAACTTTGGTAAAATTGGTATTTACCGATACCGTACCGAAATAGGATGGTATTTACCGATACCACACCATATTTTATAAATTACCGTATTTCCCGAATTACTAAAACCGTATTTACCGAGCAAACCGTATTTACCGAACCGTACAAACCGAAAAAACCGAACGAACAGTCCTACTTTGAACTGCCGTCAGCACCGCCCACAGCACCGTCGTCCTCACGTCCATCGCACTCCATCAATACGACACGCGCCTTGGACCGGCGATACGACATTTACCAACTGTTTGTTCATCCACTCGATTGCCATTTTTCTCTCACCATAGCTTTTTCTTGCAGCACTTGAGACAGGACAGCACCTTGCTACAGCCATCATCGTCACGGAGGGCGGCGGAGGACTGAACATTCTCTCCAGGCTGACGGGGCTCTCTCCATATAGTGACCCTGACTCCCCACAGCAACAGGAGGTGTTGTTGCCCACGTTCGTGAATGGTGATCAGTCCAGCCTGCAGGAGCGGCACGAGTGGCTCGGACAGACCTACCAAGAATACACCGCGCAGGAATACATGCGTGAATTCCCTACGGCATTGTCATTCGGATAGCCGCATACACGGTATGCACTAACGTACTAAACAAAAAATGTGTACTTCAATGCCATCTCATCGCATCGCCAAAAAATGCAGGTTTGCACGGAGCAACTGGGCCACGAAGTTTACGCTGGGTCATCTGCGTTTCAGACTACCCAGGTAAATACCTTGTGATATTAGTATGCATTATAAACATCGCTGCCCATGGCCTAATTCAGTCGTATCATATGAGCAGGATGTAGACCCCTCGTCCACCGAATGGTTGAGCTCCATTTTTGACCATCCATCGCAACTCTCCACAGAGTTGTAAGCACCACCGCCTCGAACGCAGGCCTCGCAGTACATCCTTCGACATGCACCGCACTCCTCTCACAGGTTCACCTTCTCGGAGGATCGCATATGCCATCAGAGGAGGCAACGACCAGATGCACAATGATTTTATGTATTTTAGCTTTTGTAACGTCGCGTGGTTTCCTGCAATCATTTATGCAATGTGCACAGCATGCTACGGAAATAATAATCTTGTAACTGCAATGTGCATTGCAAATTCTTTTAGCAACAAGAAAAACATCATTCAAATACGGCGAGTACGTACAAATGTGATACAAAGCACTGCACGGACCAACGCGAATGAAAACAGCACTTCAAGCAGTAAAACTTCAGGATAACAATAAACACAAAAAAAAGTGTGTATAATATTAAATTAATCTTTCACTCGAGTCTATCGAAATGATGGCGCATCTCGAAGTGGTCGCTACCCCCAATGCCAACTCTCTCATGAGGAATAATGCCAGACATAGTGGCCATCTTATCCTCCCACACCCAGAATCGGCAATCGCCTAGGCCTTCCTGCAATTCCATGAGAAGAAGATTTTTTAACATAGCTGCACGATTTTAATCAACCCGGATCAAGCTAACTCACCGGTGAAAGAGACACTTGTAGTAGTGCCGCCTAGGATTCGCGGCTGTCTGTGAGGTCTTACGTTCCACAAGCGTGTTGCATTTCGGGCAAATCACCGCAGGTGCCGACGAAGAGGAGCTCAATTGACTCATACCGACGCTCGTGGAGTGAGCACCAAAGCAAGCAACACAGACTACGAACAAATAATTCACGAGGTGAGTGAGAATGATGCAGGGGAGCGGGTGAGGAATGGCTCCTCTTATAGGCTAAGTAGGGGGGTACACACTGATAATACCAAATGAGACGGCGTTATGCACTGACAACAGCAAACAACACGTGCATTGCACATACATAAATCATACAAAGTAATACAGGTAGCAACAGCAATGAAAACGACACGTTCAACACAACATCGAACACCACGAAGAAAATAGCACACAATATTAAGTTAATAATTCTCTCTAGCATACACCATACAAAGTGTGCCTTTTGGTAGAACGTGTCTCTTGCTACCCACATGGATTGTTCCACAGGGGGCACGTGGCTGGCCGTCATTGTAGTGGCAGGCACATATGCAGTTAGGGTTCACGCAGCAGCACGATTTCGTGTCGTGCGCTTCCCAACCGCACGATTATCATGTGTCGCGCTCTGGTAAATCGTGCGGTCAGGAAGAGGCCAGAAATGGAAATGCTGATGTTTGGAGGCTTGATCTGGAGTTTCGGTGATCAACAATGCTATTTTTGCTCAAAATTCGCAAGTAAAGTTACCACAGCTTCGCAGTTTATGAGTGGCAGAGGAGAGAATATTAGATAAGATACAATTTCGTATTTACACGACTAGGAACAGGATTCAGACCTGTAATTTTAGTCTATTAGCAATAGAGAAGTTTTGTGTATGTACAAACTCAGCCGACCGGGTTCCACAGGATTGTACGTCGAGCCACCAATTCAGTTTTCAACCTCAATTTGTCAATTCTTCAGGCATTTTATTTTTCCTCTTGACACAACGAACAGAAGTACAAAATTAAAAGCATTGGATATACTAGCAGTGAAACATCTGTTTCCCAGCTTTTTATTCCAGTCTTGTTAACAATATCAGAATGAATAGCACATACAACTGTTTGAGCAATATTTTCTACAACTCCAGCCCACTTTAAGGAAACCTATACTTGTGTCCTTGAAGCAATAAATCCAGTGATTCCGTGACCACAATTTCTAAACTCAATGTTGGATTCACCATTTGACGATAATTAACTGTCAGATGTCACAAAAGGGGTTTTTTTTGGACGATGTCACAAAAGAAGTAGGCTTCATAATTGTGGTCATGCTTGAACTTTCTGTGTCTTCATAATGGTGGTCATGCTTGAACTTTCTGTGTTGTGGGGGATTCTTTTGAGGAGATAATATCTTCTAGGTCTTGTGGTGATAACAGCTTCGTAGAAGGCACAAATTCTTTGTCATCAGAGAGCGCTGTTTCTAACTCTGTGGGTTGGACTGTAAAGTGGTCTCTGAGGGCGGCGATGATCCCTTCAGCGAAAACTGATCGTGATGGCATATACTCCTTCATGTGGCACGAGAAATCTGTGTGGTTCCTCGCCTGAAAAATAAGAAAGGCATTTAATTTGGACATCAACATGAGTAAACCTCAAGAGTCCTAAGGATTAAAGAGCCTACAATAGCAAGATAATGAATGACACTATTTCTGACTTAGGCTCAGTACCGCCTTTTAAGATTTCTAAAATCAGAGCCTATTTTGATTAGAACAAGAAAGAACTCCCCAACTTCTGCAACATCATTACAAACAACAAATAATGCCATTATGATCTGTTAAAAAAGGGGAGATGTATTTTTGGGTGTGGAGGTTGTTGGGTTGCTTGGGAATCAGTTGGTGTTTCAGCAGAAATCAGCTGATTCCCAGACAAGTTGCTGGTTGCTGCCGCTGGACTTTGCACAGTGTTCTGTACAATGCCGCATCATTGCAGCCCATAACTGGAGGTAAACCAGTATGCTCTACTCAATGCTTTGCTCTCAACTATATCTATATTGCATTCAAGTATACCCAAAAAATGATTATATTGAAATCCCTTGAACTATTCACTCTTCAGGTTTCAATATCAGTAAATAGTAAATGGTAATGTTAGTACTGCTCAATTGGGCTGAAACTAGTGCAATGATTTACTCTTAAAACTTTTTGTCATTCCGCCTTTCTGTGAAACTATCACTAATGTTTCTATAACTGGAAGAAACTGATCAGTAGTGTAAACCGGCCAAACGACTGCACCAAGTTTTGACAATTCACACGAATATCTAGGCAGAAACTTGATTATTAGAACAGAATTCACTTGGCCGTTAGGGTACACATTATAAGACCACCTCATCGATAAACCACCAAGGACCACTAGTCAACTACCAGTTGTTCAGTGGTTTACATAGCCTGAACTGTTTAGAAAATAGCAATATAGTAGCAAAGATAGCCACTGGCCAGCTACTCATAACTCAACCTACTGCCCTATATTTGTGGAAATATATAAAGACTGCCAAAGTTTAAATTAGATAATCTAACAAACTACAGAAGCTGATATGAAAACATAATTAGCCAGACTTAAAGTTCCTAAATTCCATGTTCTCTTCAGAAAGGTTGAGATCTTAATCTGCTGATAGTAAGTTCGAGAAAAAAAAATTAATGAGGAGAACTGTACCAGCCGATATTCAGGAGCATGTTTCGGGATTTTGAGATAATCCATATTCTTCACATCATAATCCCATAAGAATGAAGTGTGATGGACCCAACAATCTTTTGTTATGGACTGAGCATTTCCACCAAACTTTCGGTGACTAGATGCATAGTCTGAAAAAATAGATGCATACACGAGTATAATTCTCAAAAAATAATGCAGCTCATGGACATTACAAATTGGCATCCCCGCGTATTCAAGCTACACACTGGCTCCACAATTCATCTTCTACCAATATAAATTCAAACTTTGAAAGAGAATCTTTTACTAATAGAAAAGCTGCACATTCAATCCTTTAGGGAATCCTTGCAAGACAATCTGTCAAAAATAAACCGAGTAAGCAACATTTACATATGATATTTAAACTTTCAAACTAAAAGTAATAAAGATTTCAATAAAAAATCAGAATTGTTGTTCACATGACATATGACTTCATGCCTTTCTGTTAATCAATGCCATGTAGATTATAGAGGTCAGTTAAGTAGATACATTTGCATTGAAACTGGTCAAGTTCCATACACGACAACTGGAGAAAGTAAACCTTAAGACAATTTATAGACCTAAATATTAGTTGATAAATAGTAAAATAGAAAAAAAGAGAGGAGAGTTTGAGTAAATTCAACACAGTAGTTTACTTTATTTCCTATTAGCTGCATTGGTGACAATAAAACGGTGTAGCATTGTCAAATTAAGGGTAAGAGATGAAATAATTCTGATTTGACATACCATTTTCACGCAGATGAAATGCGCCGAAGCCGTTAAACACTTTACCATACAACTGGCCTGTCCATGACATGATGTCGCGAGGAAACGGCTGCAGAAACAGATGAGAACTGTAGGCGCAGCGTCCAATTCCATGGGCAACTCAAGCAGAGCAGGTGAGGGTGGCGAGGTGGAAGATGGTCTCTGTGCTCAGGCCCCACATGGCAGGGAGAGGGAGAGGGAGAGAGAGGTGAGGTGAGGTGAGACATTTTGGGCACTTTAGCCACTCGTCAGATGCACTTGAAAAATTGGGGGAAAATCTTTGCGAATGGTGCGGACGATTGTGTCAATTTTCATAGTTCTATCTTTTCTTGATTTTTCTAGAAAAATCTGAGAAAATTTCTTGTTGAGTTTAATTATACCTATTTGATTCAGATTTGATTTTATTTATAGTTTATGCACTTTTGGTTTTTGAAAATCAAATTTTTTTGAAGAAACTCCAATAAAAGCGAAGGGAGAACAAATGCATGCAAAAATTTTAAATTACCCTTATTTTTATATTCCTTAGGATTTTCAGGAAGTTACATATAATGTCTTTAATAATGTAGTTAATTTCATATTTAAATCTTGAGGTTAGAAACTAAGGCTAGTTAAGGACACGAGATGTCACTTCTATAGAAACGGTCATATTGGATGCCTCATCACAAACGGTTTTACATAATCCGTTAGCATTAAGCTGCAGTGTAGTTATCTCAGATGGTTTTACTAGTGTAACTGTCTATGTTGCAACCGATGGTAAGAACCGTTAGTGATGATCTAATTATCATCACAAATAGTTTATATCACAGACAATTCGTAATAAAAACCATGATATATCACAGATAATTTATAATAAAAATCGTCTGTGATGTATGGACTTATCACATATGGTTTTTATGATGTATGGACCTATCATAGTCATTTCGTAATTAAAAGCCATCTCTGATAATATTCTTCTATATATACAGACACTTAACTAACTACTCTTGTTGCGCACATTTAGGTTTTTCTCAACACACTTGCGCCTTCTTAGCTTCCTTCGCCGCCAGATCCAGGTATGCTCAGCTTCCTCCACTGCCTCCCTTGTCGCCCACACTCGACACAGGGAAGGGCGATGCCGACGGCGACTGGATCTGAGTGACCACTGCCCCTTGTTCTTTTGATCCCAGTCTTCCTCCCCTCCCTCACATTAGGGTGAAGTTCTTGTGGGAACCGAAGGTATGAATCCTAAATCCCACTTCTTTACCTGAAATTGCATGGTAATATAGTTGATTCATGCTTGTTGTTGCTAGATCTGGCTGCCACATAATTTTTTTAGCAAAAAGATAGATCTAGGAAAAAATCCCCTTTGTTTTGTTACATAATTTTTGTTGTGCTTGTTACTGGTAGCCAATGTTCATGCACACTGTGACTGTGTAGATATGTAAACTGCTTGCTTGTTTTTCAGAGGGAATGACTAGTGTTTTCTGAGGCTAGCCAAAAAACAGAAAATTAGCTATACAAAGAACTATCACAGACACTTTCTAATACAAAACCGTATGTGATACGTATATCATCACAGATGATTTTTTGTATTAGCCGTCTGTAGTATGTCAGATATCACATACGGTTATTTTTAAAAACTGTCTATGTTGTGACTTATCGCAGATAGTTTGGGAGCAATCCATGATAACCATCTGTTATCATGATACAATAAATCAGACGGTTTAGAAACTATCTCTGATGAGGGTTACGAATCATATGTGATGACCCCATGTGTGGTACGTGTTTCACTTTATTTCTTTGGGGATCCTGATTCCTGATTAACATTTTCAAAGATCCTTGTGGAGGTTGTGTACTTTGTTACTGATTTTCTTATGAGCCCTCTGTTCACAATCAAATCCTTTATTTGCAGATGTAACTAGTGCGATTTCTTGTTTTCTGAATTCTAGTGCATGCTGGTAGTTTAGAATACATGAATGCAGAATTCATTCTTATTGCCAATTTCCGTACATATGTAATTAATCATTGAGATAGAAATTAAGTGCTATAGGTGAATCCCACAAGCAGGTAAGCACAAATTGATCACCATAGAGATCGTAAGATACTAGAATACACACGAAGTTAAAAACACATAACAAAAACACAAGAGTTTTTTGTGCCGCTGGAAAATTGGCAGCTTTTTTGTTGTATTAGACTGCTATTTAAAGAAAATCCTAGTCTAACTCGATGGTTAAGCCACCCTTATTATGTGCCACTATCTGCATGATCCCACGAACCCAGGCTATGTCGCACATGATATTAACAGACAACGAAAAACACGCTCTCGCATGGACTGAGCACGCGTCGAACAACTACTACAGTGATTCCACGAGCTCAACTGCTACGACTACTACAATGTTCTTTCGACCACAGCCACTACGACCACTACAGTAACTCTACGACCATGACGCTACAGTAACTATACGGCCATAATGCTACAGTAACTCTACGACCATGACGCTGCGGTAACTATACGACCATGACGCTACAGTAACTCTACGACTACGACCACGGCCACTACGACTAACTCTTCGACCACAATTACTACGATTGACTCTTCGACCTCGGTCACTACGACTAACTCTCCGACCATGGTGAGCGTACTGGATTATTCAACATTCACCCCCCTAATCTTTGTTGTGTTCACCTGTGATCTTGACGACGCCAATCCTTGCGCGCTGGTCCTGGAACTTGATGTGCCCGAGTAGCTATGTGAGAATGTCCGATGGCTGCTCCTCTGTGTGAGTATGCTCAAGGATGATTTTCCCTCCTTCAATACACTCCCGAATGAAGTGAAAGTGAGTGTCGATGTGCTTGTTCCGGTTGTGGAAGACATGATTCTTGGTTAAAGCAATGGCGGACTTGTTGTCCACCTTGAGCACTGGCGCGATGGGCTCTGGGAAAAGAAGTTCGCCATCAGCCGAGCTAGCCAGATGCCTTGACATGCTACAACCATTGCAGTGATGTACTCCACCTCGCAGAATGACAGCGCCACCACCCTCTTCTTTTGCGACTGCCAGGCGATAGGGTTGCTTCTGAGGAAGAAGAGCACTTGAGTGGTGCTTCTGTGATTGTCGACATTGCCAGCCATGTCGTTGTCATTGAATCCTAACAACATCGACCGACTATGTCTCTTCCATGCATAGCAGACGTCGTGGTTGCTCGTCCCAGCGATGTAGCGCAGGATGTGCTTGACCGCGACCAGATGGTATTCGTGCGGTTCCTCCATGAACCAGATTATGTAGCCCACAACATAGGCTATGTCTGACCGCTTGCTCACCAAATCCCAGAGGCTACCGATAATACTCCGGTACTGGATGGCGTTTACCAGCGGGCAAGAGCTCGATTTGCTTAGCTTCAAGCGAAATTAGCATTTACCACTAGCTGCATGATCTCACAAACCTAGGTCATACCACACACGATATTAACAGACAACGAAAAACACGCTCTCGCGTGGACTGAGCACACGTCGAACGACTACTACAGTGATTTTATGACCACAACTGCTATGACTACTACAGTGATCTTTCGACCATAGCCACTACGACCATTATAGTAACTCTACAACCATGACGCTACAGTAACTCTACGACTTCGACCACGGCCGCTACGACTACGACCATAGCCACTACGACTAACTCTTCGACCACGGTCACTTCAACCACGGTCACTACGACTAACTCTTCGACTACGGTCACTTCGACCACGGTCACTATGATTGACTCTTTGACCACGGTGAGTGTGCTGGATTATTCATCAGAAGTTGAGGGGGTTGAAGACGCTGCTGGGGTAGCTGCACTCATGGGGTGGTACTGTGGTAGGCTGTAGCTCTTGAAGATGGGGTCCTAGTTGACGCACCCCGGGTTCTTGATGTCCTGCCACCGCCAGATCTCGACGTAGTGGAACAAGATGAACACGATCACGAATAGCGTCGACGACAACGTGAAGTAGGTCGCCTTGCCGGTGTCGTACGACTGCGACGCGTTGATGATGCCGATCTTTGTCAGCACCTCCGGCAGCAGCATCCCGGCCACACCAAGCATCGCCCACCGCCCGTTCACCAGCTCCGCATGCACGTACCACCGCAGGTTCTCCGGGTCCTCCGCCAACCAGTGGTGGAACTAGGACTCGGGCTATCTGAGCTATAGCCCGAGACCTGACAACCAAAGTCCATATAAAATTCATGAAAATTATAAAAAAATAGAATCGACCCAAGAACAGCTGGCCTGGCTTGGGGTTTAGACTTATACTGGTTCACCCCTACCGCCAACCCCAACGGGTCCAACCCGTTGTCACCTGGTAGGCTGCGTATATCCAGGCGTGCGTAAGTACACTTTTGCTGATCAAAGTTCAGAATGTTACTTTTAAAATGTTTGACTATAGGATCCTTATGTATAGCGAAGGATGTACTGACCTGCCGTTGAGGTAGGCGGGGAGGGAGTCTGGGGAGCCACTCGCCCTTGGCCTCCACCCTGAGGCTGCGCCTCGTCGACGACGAAGGGCGGCCAAGGCCGCTAGAGTGCCCTAGGAAGCCGGACTTGAGCGACGCCGACGGGCGCAGGGCCGCGACCAGAGCACAGGCTGTGACGGACGCCATGATTCTCGTGCAGTGAACGACCTGGACAGGGAGAGTAGGGATGAAAACGGATAAGATACGATCTAATAGTCTTAAATACGAATACAAATCTATATTTTAAAATGAATATAAATATGAATTCAAATATTCTCAAATACGGATATGAATATTCTTGAATACGAATACGGATATTTTCGAATACGGATTTTATCAGATACGAATATCAGATAAAACGGATTCCTAGTGGATTTGCCGATTTTTCACGAGTTACCGATTTTAAACTGCCTAAATTCAAATTTTGAATCACAAAATTCGTGCGGGTTTTTCATGGGTTCTAGAAATGGATCGAATACGAATACGGATATGAATATTCTCGAATACGAATACGAATATTCTCGAATACGAATATGAACATTTTTAAATACGAATTTTGTTTACCATATTCATGTTTTTTCGGATACGAATATCAGATAAAATGAATTATCCATTACCGTTTTCCACTGCTAGGGGAGAGCACGTTCGTTTTGCTGGCAGCAGCAGCTTGGAAGATAAATACTCACTGCGATTTTGGCGGTACAAATGTTGGGCTTTTAATGTGTAGATTATTTAACACTGAAACTGGCCGGGCCGGCGGCCGGTGCGGGCAGGAGGCTCCGGCGGGGACGGACGGCGGGGATCGGCCAGGCGATTGGATCGGAGGGCTGAGATGCGTTGTCGAGCAGGTGTGGCCAATGAGAGCGGCCGGCTTCCAGCGTTATCGGGATGCTGGGATACGGGGGAATCAAAGCAAGGATTGCTATTGGATGGCAGCGTGAGCTCTGGCTAGTTCCTGCTGCCACGTCGGATAAGGAGGTGCATGAGTGATTGTTGGCTCAGATCGGTCCATGCCTTCGTTTTGGGCCTTTGATTTGCAGATTCTAAAATCGCATGAAAGAAAAAATATAAGAATACATATGCAAAATGGAGGATTTGAAACACAGAGATTTATAGGATCGAGCGTTTGGAACACATGAATCTCTCCGAGCCCACTTGTCAACCTACCAACCAACCTATCAAAAAAATGAGAGTGGAGTGAATGTTTGGATTCCTTTAAAATTCCTGCGATTTCATAGGAATGCTACGGTAAACCTAAGGAATTTGGTCGCCGGTTCATTTGAATCAAACGTAGCTACAGTACAAAATCATATAGGAATAGAATTCCTGCGTTGTCCCTTCGAAGTTTCTTTGAATCAAAGAGGTCCTTTATGTTGTACTATGGTCTAGCGCGAAGGGAAATCTTGGGGGTACCGATGGCAAAACATCTGGCTACTGCACGATGGAAAACGTTGGATGTGATATAGCCGTAGCCGACTTAGTGTAGTTTCGGAGGTTCCGGAACGCGAGGATTTGTCAACTTCGTAAGAATTGAAGCAGTTTACCGTGAAATTCCGAAGCAAAACCAACCAGGTATTCAAAAAAACAAGAATGCCACACATCCTACATGTAATACTAGTACTTAAAAACAACACAGTCGGAGTCTGCACCAAGAAATCATGAGGCACAAAAAGAAGTTAATGGCTTGCGCTTAACAATACCACGCGGGCTACTAGATGACCATTTCTAATTTTGCCGCACAGTTTACAGACACCAACTGACGCAAGAGGTATATTTGCGGCAGGGAACTCGCAAGCTACAAGAGCTAAAGAGAAGAGTTACAATGAGCTTCCAAAATTTGAAGAGAACATACGCAGACCACAGGGGTTGCACATAATATAGGCAATTGCTCTATGCTATATAAGATGGAAACACAGCTTATTTCGGGAAGTACATCGGTTGGCCAGCTGATGGTGCATGAGGTGGAGCAGCAGGGGGGATACCGTATTGTGGCATCTGCTGTGAAGATTGGTACGATACTGGCGGGGCACCGGAGCTGGATCCAATTGCTGGATAGTGCGGAATGGAGCTTGCCATCAATGGTTGCGTAGGGTACGGGGCTGATGCAGATGCGAACGCCCCTGGCTGCATGTTAGGATTCCAAGCTGGCACTTGTCCAACAGGCGTCGCTGCTGCTGTGCTTGCATAAAAGGAAGCAGCTGGTGCAATGTTTTGCCACGCAGCTTGCACTTGCGCACTAGGAACAATACCAGTAGTGCTTAGACCTGGAACTTGGCCTGTAGCTTGCACTTGCGCACCAGGATTTGAAATTGTGTAATCTCTGCTTCTCTCATCATGTGCCTGAATGCCAACAAATAGATCACCAATTAGGAGGATCAAGGTGGAAGCAGGCACCAAATAACAGAAAAAACGATGTCGAGATAGCATACTTTATCAAATTGAATGAGCGGAATAGCAATAGGATATTTTTTTCTAAATGGGCTACATTCGTTATTCATTAGTCAACAAAGATATGTACTTCATTCTTTTTAAATTTACACAGTCTGAAACTATTTTATACCTTTACATTGAGATCAGTATGATGAGAGTATGACAGATGAAGCTTACAATAACCACCATCATATATGCAGTGCCCCTCCAAAGCTTGTTTAGCAACTGCTGCTATTGTTATATCTGCAAATATAGCTTTTTGTCAGTTATATGAATATCTCCGGAAGAACTAGAAAATTATAGTAAACACTAAATATGCCTGAATAGATCATCTGCCAAAGCATAAATTAAACTTAAAGATTTCAAAGTCAAATGAGGGATGCATTTTTAGTGCTCTTGACCGAGGAGACATATTGATCAGGAGGAAGAACAGGGTATTTTGCTTCTTTTTGATTAATCAAAGTAATTCACTTCTAGGTTCCAACTACAGCAATGTAACAAACCGGTGGAAATATTCTTGAGCATCAGAGATTTGATAAAATCAAATACTGCAATATAACCTGCCATATGTGTTGTCACACTATCAAAGAAGTGTCAAGCTACAGAAATTGACCACACATCAGATGCTAAGATGCTCTTTTGGTCTGCAGATGTAAGACATGTTCTTAATAGAGGTGGTGACTGCTACTCTGATCCCAAAGTGCTAAGCTTGGAAACAATTAAGGCAGGTCGTGTGTAAGGCAGAAGGACTGGGTACAACGAGGAAAATAATCAACGCAATGATGAACTGGGTACCAGGAGGAAAATAATCGACGCAATGATGACAGGAAGACAGCACTGAGCAAACCTCTACGAAGAAAGAGAATATGCTTACAAGAAATGGTAAAAAATGATCAAGAAATTACTAAGGGCAAACTTTATAGCTGTGGATAGTTGCAGATGTCCATTTTAAGTCTTCACGAACTCCGACACCTCTCTGCTGAAGTTTCCAAATTTAGAAACTTATGATGCATAAACAAATATGTAACTCATTAATCAGCACGGCATCAGTAAGATGTCCACACAGATCAGTATAACCTATGAAGTTGTCTTATCAGGAATTAACTATAGGCCGAGTAAGCAAATTACGGACAAGGTGCAAGCAGGTCAGAATACAACCGATAAATAAAGGTATGACAAGGTCATGGCATATCCAATAGATCATGATACGGTGGGTTTACAATAGTTTGCACATACCTGGATATTGAACTAGAGCCTGCATTCCACCATTCTTCTCGAACATTGCAATCTTTTGGACAGTACCAAAAGCAGAAAAAACCTGAAATTAACCCATAATAAGGTAATCACAAGAATTTTCTTTCGAATTTTTTTCCTTATTTTGGATAAAAAACAATCTGGAGAAAAACAAGGCAGTAAAATATTCTTACGGTGTGTAGAACATCCACCGTTACAGCATACTGCATGTTCTCAATTGAAGCCAAAAGTACGTTGCTCTCAGGCTCCTTTATCCTCCCATCAGGGCCTAATGTGGGCTGCAAAATTTCCTTTGTGTAAGCAGCAGCAGCAGAGTGAAAGAACATGAGATATAGTGGTATAATACCTGTGCAATTCCCTCAATTGCTGTTGGATTAACAGGAAGATAAGGATTTGTGTAATCCCTGCTCAACCAAACAGATACTGTTACAAATTTGTGTAATCCCTCAACCAAATGTTACGCAAAACAAAGCTTAAAAGATCAAATTTAAAGCTGCCAAGTGTTAACTTTCTTATACCTGCTGCGATGTGATTGAAATTTAATATTCAAATCCTTGTGCGCAGAAAAAGTTATGCGCAAGTGACAAGTGCTTACATGTTCAGGAAGTAAATATCTGAAAGAGAGAATCACATCAGTAACTTTGTACCGAAGGTTTGCTAACACACAATAGTAAATATGTACTACCTCGGGATGCTTCTTCCATCCAACGAATTTTTTGCTTCTAGAGCAGTTGGAGCATCAGTGTATTGGATAAGTGCCTGCCAAAATCCTAACTGGTAAGTTGAATTTACTACTGACTATTATATATGAAGCTTTGACATAAGCACTATTTTACCTGGAAACCAGCAGCTTTCTCAAAAGTTGCTATCTTGTGAACATACCCAAATGCAGAAAATACCTAAAACGAGTTAGGTAAAAATCATTATAAGACAGAATGCGAAAGAAGTCCACTGTCAACCAATCAGCTAAACAGTACGTGCAAAATTAAGCAGAAAATAAAAAAATGGTGCATAGCAGTGAATCGTACTGGAGTAATGAACTCGTAAGCCACTATACATCAGCGAACATGCAATATGCTGAGTAGTAACATACTGCAGCATAACAAATTTAACAAGTAATAGAGTTGGTAGAAACAGGAGAAGATTTTTAACTGAATAACACAATTATGGTGTACATTTCAAGATCAAAATTCAGTGAGCTTGTCAACTGCCAAGAAGAGATGGGCAAGTACAATCATGCAGAAATAGTTTACATTAATCACATTTTATTTTGAAAAGGTACATTGTGATCAAAAGAAGATTTTCTAAGAAGATTGTAGTATCATAGCAACATGTCAAGATCAAAATTCAGTGAGCTTATCAACTGCCAAGAAGAGACGGCAAGTACAATCATGCAGAAATAGTTTATGTTAATCACATTTTGTTTTTAAAAGGTACATTGTGATCAAAAGAAGATTTCCTAAGAAGATTGTAGCACCATAGCAACAGAGGACAAAGGTTCAGTTTTATTTTTTGAAATATAATTAATGCATTGATTAATCGCAATCAAGTGATGCAGCAAGCTGCCCTGACAGCTAATTGAATGCATATCACATGTAAATATAGAATACTTACCAAATGAATGACATCTATGCTAATATCATTAGGCTGGACACCTTCAAAAGTGACAAGCAGGACATTGCCAGAAGAATCGCCGGTGCCTTTATTGTTGGTAATTTCTTGCCTATTTGAATACTGGATATATACAGTTTTACCACGGACTTGAGCAGGTTCTGAAGATGAAGCATAATATGAAACCATTGAAATTGCCTGGTTTTGATCCGCCTGAAAATAAACACATTTAAGATAAAAGTTAGGAAGCCATCAACTTAGCTAGAAGTTCCAATCATATACAGCTAATGGTAATCAAGCTCCAGCCTACATTCCATTCTTCACTTGAAACTTCCGCTGAATCAAATCTGGAAAATGACACATTTCTGCAACTAGAAAATTACTTCTGTAATGTTCTATTGCATATAGATTTTTTAAAAAAAGCAAGGGGAAAATGTTTATTCATGTTCTCTATTGCCTACAGTCAAGTTTATATTTGAGTGGATACTGTCACAGACTACAAACAAAATCCATGCGATACTAAGTCACGACTCAAGCCAGGAGAAAATATTGCAAATCAAACACACACCGCAGTCACTGACAAGAACAAGGCACTTCCGGCACATGTCATAAAGTTGTATGCAACTGGCTCAACAGAAGGACACCGCCATTAGTGATTGCTAGCACATAACAGGTTGCAACCAAAAATTGAACCCCAAGTTTTGATCAAAACACTATATCGTGTATACAAATGCAATTCCCACACGGAGCCAACCATCACTGGCCCAATCACCAGACGAGATCAGGATTTTTTTCCCCTCCTGTAGATCACGCTCCCACAAAATCTAGTAACCGTCGCCTGTTGATACCAAACCTACGCGAAGCAACAGTTCCACCCAATCACTAGATGAAATCACATAAACACTAAATCGAACCCACAAACGCGAATTCCTTCGAATCGTAACTAGTCCCCCCACAGCAGCGACTGGGCAGGACAAAATCGCAGCGGGGATCGAACACGGGACGGGACACTAAGGGCGGGGTGGGCGCAAGAGGAGGAGGGCGCCTTACGAACTCGACGAAGGCCTGGTTGCGGTTGGCGCCGACGTTGCACATGGTGTTGACGACCCTGCCGAAGGGCTTGCAGAGCTCGACGAGCTCCTCCTCGGTGCACTCCCACGGCATGTTCCGCAGGTGCAGCACCTTGGACGGCGTCTGCGTGTACCGGAACTGCGTCGCCGACCCCGACGGCATCCTCGCTCGCTCGCTCGCTTCGCCAGCGGCCGCGCGGGGTGCGATGGGGACGGGCTGCTAGGGTTAGGGTTAGAGAGGGAGAGAGCGGCTGGTGATGAGAGAGAAATTGGGATGAGATGGGGGATCCGGATCCTCTTACGTTTTAGCATCGTACCGTCACATCTGATTATCCGATTTGATCTGTCTATCGGACGGCTCATAATTATTCAAAGTCATAGCAATGCTCACTCTTGACTTCTCTTCTTGACGTAAAGAGTAGGGTGGAAACAGATCGGATACGGTCGAATAGTATCAAATACGAATACGAATCTATATTTTTAAAACGAATACGAATCTGAATTGAATATTCTCAAATCGATTACGAATATTCTCGAATACGAATACGGATATTTTTGAATCTGGTTTCCTCGGATCGAATATCGGATAAAGCGGTTTTCACCGGTTTTGACCGATTCTGGGTTTTAAACCACCTAAATTCAAATTTTGAATCACAAAACTTGTACGAATTTTTCATAGGTTCTAGAAACGGATCGAATACGAATCGAATAGTTTCGAATACGGATACGAATATTCTCGAATACGAATACTCACAAATACGGATACGAATATTCTCGAATCTGAATACGAATATTTTGAATCAATTTTGCTTACCATATTCGTGTTTTCTCGGATACGAATATCGGATAAAACGAACTATCCGTTACCGTTTTCCACCCCTAAGTAAAGAGTAGCTGAGTACCCGTCCGTTAAAACTTATACATATAGTTCTCAAACAATAATGTATATATATCATATAACTCAAGATATAAATATGACAATAAATATCTCACAATATAACAGTGAGATATTACTCAACAAACATTGTGAGATATTATTCAACAAACATTGAAACCCATAGACACATACAGTGTGATTTTTATCAAAAAAAATTTGTTCAATTATTAGATATCTTTATTCAACTGTAATCTCAAAGCTTATATAGTTAGCTCAGATTTCCTATCAAGTGAATTCCTTGGGTTGTGTAACAGAAGCTTATGCAATAGAAGATTACATAGTTAGCTTCAATATTACATGTCGACCTATAATTTATATCCTCACCATTTAGAACCCATTTGCAACAGAGCAATAAAAGATGAGAAACCAGCAATGTTCCTTTTGGTCCACTATGCATGCTCAAAGAGTATCAAGAAAGCAAGAAAGTTCAGAAGATTGTACAAACAACTGAACTACATTTACAACAAGCACAGCTTCAAAACTCTATATCAATCTACTAGCTTAGCAATTCAAATTCGTGCGAATTACACAGTATCAAACTAATATTACCTCGCGTGAATTAGATGTATCATGGCTATCTAAATGTTGTTACATAGTAACTAATCTTAATGATCACGAACAAATGACAACAAAAGGAAAATAGCCAAACTTATCCTACAATTGTATCATCAGCCATGCAATTCACAAATAATTCAAAGCACATCATGGATGTAGACAAATTAAAATCAGATACAGCAGTAATGGCACATAATGGATAATGGGCTTTTTTCTCACTAATGAGGACTGTTTTTCTTACTTAGAAGAAATCTATTCATGAATAACACATCGACTTAAATTACAGTTGAGTTACTCACTAATGTAGCTTCAGCCTGGATTGATAAACAAGATACTGAGCAAAAAGACAACGCCCATAGCAAAATAACTTGTAGGCCTAGTTCAAATCAGGTTCTGCACCATTTCTTCCAAGAAAAGTTGAGTTGGACAAGGGACACTATCTGTAGCCAGGCTTGATGTATAAAAGCTAACTCTCTGCTCCTTGAAAGGTGAGGGGCTAACTTGTCCCCTACTACTAGAATTTACAGATAAATTCAAAATTATTTCCAATAAATATGTGTTCGTGGTGGTTCACCACGAGTGGTTTATCTGCCTCTTCCTCCCTCAGCCATCCAATCAAAGATCGGCCATCCATATCTTGACGAACGCTCCCACCTCCCCACTTATGCGCACTTTACAAACGACATGCTTCTCTGCACGCCTCACCGCCGCCTACTCCCCAGGTAGCGACGAGTTATACCTGTAGTACTAAGTGGGGCACAAGGGCAAGTTCGGGCACGAGTTCCTCAAGTTCGAGTTCCGCCCCGATGGCAAGCTCCGCTACGCTAATAACTCCAACTACAAGAACGACACCATGATTTGCAAGGAGGTCTTCATCTCCCCTATGTCCTCCGTAAGGCCACCAAGATCATCTAAGACTCCAAGGACATCTTCTTCTACTACTCTCCCTCCTTCCCCTTCCACGACCAAACCTAGGGTTAGGGTTTAGTGCAATCTCTAAATCTAATTGATTATTATCGACTTCGCAGATTATGAAGGAGGACGACAACAACTGGCCTGAGCCCGACTGCATGGGCAGGGAGGAGCTTGAGATCGTAATGGGGAATGAGCACATCTCCTTCACCACCTCCAAGATCAGCTCCCTCATCGACGTCTAGACTAGCAAGGACCTAGAGGGCCTCCGCATCTTCTACTACCTCATCCAAGTTTGCCACCAAATTCGTCCCTCTCATTCATAGAATCAATTATTGTAGCTTGCTTCTTGTCGTGCCTTAGATGTTGCTACCTCCGCCCTAATTTATGCATCGCCATATCAGACAATCAATAAGTGTTATGGCTGATATATCTTTTAAACTTGGCAAATAAAAAAGGGGTGATAAATAGCATCTTTTGCTTCATGTCAGCAGTGTGGATTATATATTGTTAGGTTTGTTCACTTGGGAGAGGTTCTGCTGGGTGTTGGCTCATTATGTGCTTGCTATTATAACATACATAACTTAACGAAGCATTAGGTGAACCTTGGACCTCTTTGCTGGGTTGATGGAAAAGCATCCATATTTGACAATGTTCATTTTTATCTCATATGGTTGACATTCTTCCAATTATTATAGTATCATTTTTATCTCATCTGATTGAGGGGCTTCAGCGCGGTGGTGCTACGACAAATTACACATGCCATTGACTAGCCTACTATGTTTGTAATGTAAGGAATTGCATAGGATCAGATAGGCTCACAGAGAGATAGAGCGAAGGGGGAGATCAATGGCGGTGGCATCTATGCACTCGCTCTAGGTCAACAACAGTGTTCCAGTGGCTGAAGAGGATGACAAGGCAAACCAAAGGGTGCATTAGCATGGGAAGGTCAAGGCAGATACTACGGGCATGATGGTCACAGTCGAAATTCACCAAAGCAAAGGGGATGGGGTGTCTTGGTTGATGGCGGAGCTGTGCATGGCAGCGAGGTCACCACTTCAGCTTTCCTAAGGGCAAACGAGCACGGGGAGGTGAGCATGAGGTAGAAGGTAATATTATGATGGCGTCGGTGGAGACTCACTGGAGTGATTGAATTCACGGTGGAAGTCGGTGGCCGGGTTTGAGGTTGATGACTCGATTGCCTTCAACCAAAAGTGAAGAGAGGGGAGAGATCAGGGGAAGTAGAGAGCGATAGATGGCATACTTGGTGACATGGCTGGGCACGACTTAAATAGAGGGAAGGAGGGGGGAATAGAGGAGTGGTGCTTGGTCATTGCACAGCACCGTGCGACGGGGTTTGTAATGGCGCTGGTGTGCGGATGGGACTATCTTGCAAGGAAGTAAGGCTCGAGGATGGTGCTACTGCAAACCTTCAATGCCACTTCATGAGATCATCTTGGTGACTTCGGAGAGAGCGAGTGAGAGAGCTCTCGCGAGAGAAAGAGAGAGAGGCAGGGAAGAAGAACAATAGCTAGGGCTAACAGGTGGGACCGTGGGGCCTAGTCATCACCGATGGCATGAGAGAGAGCGAGTGGCTAGGCTGGTGAGCGAGCGCATGTGGGATTGGGCCGGTTTGGCTGGGCCGCGTTGGTGGAAAGGAAGAGAGGAGTGGGGTGGCACATCGCACGGGCTGGTGGGGAAGGAAAAGTGAAGACGGGCTGGGCCGACGAGCTGCAGAGGAAAGATCAAACAATTTAAAACCAGCCATAGCCAATTATTTTTTGCTTATAGCTTATGGTTTATGACTTATGGCTTATCCCAAATAAACAAACATGACAACTTCTCCGCCGTCATTTTGAAGTGACTTATTGAGATAGCTTTTTTGAAGCGGTTTATCGGTATTCAGTTTGCTCGCATAAGCGCTCGTAGTAGAGCCAAAAGCTATTAGCCATAGCCATAAGCTGTATTAGAAAAGAACTGGGCCATAGGGGTTAGCCCCTCCTCCGCCTTCTAGTTCTCAAATCTCAAATTCTTTCCCTTCCTAGTCTTGATGTCTCTATTCCCAGTCTCTATTTGCTTCAACTCACTTGTATCACTTGTATTTGGAAGTTGGTACATAACAATCTTTCAGAAAAAGAAGAAAACTTTTCAGAACAAATAGCATTGCCCCTGCCTTCCATTATCAGAGAGTTACAAACACACCGGCTCGATCGAGCAAACACTTGCATTTTGGTATTGGCAACAGGTCAGGTGTGTTTGTGCACTGCTAGCTGGAGGATATGATGCATATCATTATCATCAATTGTTCCTTCCAGTTGATGAAAGCTAGTTGTTGGAAAACTGATGCTCAAGGCCGACTGGCTGGAGGAAAAAAAGGCCTTGATTCTGCCGCTTTGTAATTGTACTCATCTACGAGATGTGCATATTGGTCAGGAGATGTTGTAAATATTACAGTATAAGCATGTATTTATATTTAATTTCAGCAAAATTGATAAAGACGCAAGCATGATAAATAAAGCATATAAATGACTTAATCAACATATAATCATGTGAACTTTTTAAGTCATTGAAACATATGCCCTATAAATATATCATGTAAGAGTCTAAAATCAGCACATACACATGTAAACAATTTAACACATTGCACTGGAATACTGATCTCAACAAAAGCATAACATGTATGACCAAATTCAGCAGGTTATTATTATATGTATTGCTCTCTGAATGCTAGTTGCATAAGATTTAATCTTGGCCGTCTTTATACTGATTTTCTTAAGAAATCAAATATATATGACAATATTAGATCAAATCTTGAGCTCAACAAAGACTTGCTATCTTGGATAGACACTAAATCATCAAGATCATCTTGCCATATATGTCAATAAAGCAGCATCATCATCAATCTATTAGCCGATAGAAAGAACTCATAGATTGAAGCTATATATCTGAATCAGTAATCAGATACAGAGACTGATGACTAATCATAGTTAACCGAAAGTAAATGCTACAGATGATAGCAAGTACCACAAAATGATTCAACTATTCAGAGAATGAAAATTGCATGTAATCTAACAATTCAAGATCAACCTAAACTCAAAGTCATATATATATATATATATATATATATATATATATATATATATATATATATATATATATATATATATATATATATATATATATATATATATATATATATTAATATCAATTCCTCATCGAGCATTTATCCCTCACATCCTTCTTTTGCAATTTTTCAGCTAGTGATGATCCGCAGATATGTGAAGTAGATCACGAAATTGCAAAGAACCAACGGCCAGTATACTCACAACAGTGGTGATACTCAAAATCACCGTGAAGAAACCGAACGAGGCAAGGCACACACGTAGTGCTGTCCTAGAAAACCAAGCACCCCGCTGCGCCGAGCAAGGAGATGATGGCACTCGGAGATACAATGTCACACTTCCACCTGACGAGAAGACGAGGGTCGGGTGGACGCCGCACAAGACCGACGAGAGCTTCGACCGAGAGCACTCGTGAACACCAAGAGCAAGTCACAAAATCTCCTTAAAACGCTCAACACAAGTCTAAGCCAAATCAACCTCTAGAGGTAAATCCCCAAACCTTTCCTCACGGCCAGATCCAAGGAAAAGGCACAAGGAAATCGCACGGGGAAAAACCCTAGAATGACGATTCGAGCTGCTCAACCGATGGTGACAGGAAAGAACCCAGCCGACGGCTCTCAAGACTCGAGATCGGAGAACTGCCGAGGGAGATCGGAGATCAGAGGGAAAGAGGTGAACTCACTACTTTTTCCGGGGTTCTAGAGAGGAGAAGGAGACTGCCTCTTATAGAGAAGCGGGGTGGAGGCCGGTGGGCTGCAGCCACGGCTAGCGCTGAAGCACCCGCGCTGGTGGCGCGTCCGTCGCCGCCGCCTGAATCGACCACCCCGGACGAAGCAGTCATAGTTGAAACCTCCCCAGCCGCCGCACGCAAGAGGTAAGGTGAAGCCTTATCTCCTCATTCGCCATCCCACCGACAGGTTGGACCACTCTCTTTTTTCTTTTATTAAATTGGAAAATTCTCAAAAAGCCCTCAGAGTTCAACAGGAACCTCATCTACATGTACATGTAAAAATTGTAATTCTTCTTGCAAAGAAGGAAAAGAAAAAAGAAAACGAGATGTGAACATCATATAGTCAGTTCCCAGGTTATATAGTTTTTTTTTGTCATGTTCTTTTGGGCTTTAGGTCTTTGGCTTCTTTGAAATTCGAAATAAATATGATGACTTTTTAAAACGGATATTATAAACGGCTTCTTGAGCCTAAAATTATGTGTGCTGTTCGTATCCATATCTGTACCGTCTATTATTATTTTAAAAATCTAGATAAAAACCACTAGTTACACACAAAAACTACCTGCCGTAGCCTGAAAGAAACTCAACAAATCGATCGATCTGTACATGGCCAGGAATCAATTCTAGGTGTCGCTTTCGACGCAATGAATTGACAAAGGGAGTGTGAACGGGTAGAGGAATCAAGCACGGTCGATCTCGCACCCACTCTTTTTCCACTGTTCCTGTTCACATTTGGTGGATCCCGTGATTAGCTTAGGGCCTTGACACGTCTCCGCCAAATACGCGTGCAAATTAATGGTGATGGGCTGATGGCAGCCATGAAGCTAACCGTGTCAAGCACAGCAGTTGAACGTACACATTGTTTCGTGAGTGTACGTTAGGTGCACATTGTTTGGTGAGTGTTTATCTAAGCTGCTACTATCTATAAGGCACTATAGTTATAACCATCGACTATACACTATAATTCTGATCATTTGTGGTTGTTCTATCATACTCGATCTATTATCATGGTCGATCTACCGTGATCGACCTGCCGTGGTCGTTCTGCCATACTCGACCTGCCGTGATCAATCTGCTGTGGTCGATCTACCGTGATTGTTACGTGCCATGGGTCACATGTATCCTTTCAAGTCTCTTTCGTCCTTATCTCCCAGATATTATTTCTATAAATCGGTGTTTAGATATAGAAGGAAGATGTCTATATATGTAACTGTTGATTCATTATTAATTCATTGCATGATTTCTCCAAAACACCATATGCTTTCATGGCATTAGCTATAGTGCCTGATCGATGGTCATAGCTTATCTAACAGTGAAGTCAACACCATTAATAGTGATTATCAAAAGAACATGAAATCAAAAGTCGGCTAAAAAACCGAAAATAATGAACCTTTCTCTTGCCTTAGAGCACCAGAATTAGAGTTGTGTACATTTGAACCGAACCGTACCAATTAAGACGGTTTAACTGTATTCGGTATTAGGTACGACATCTAGAATTCTTATTTTTTGGTTCGAATTTTCCAGTAAAAACAGGCTGAAAACAAAAAAAAAACAGAAAAAAAACGAATGCTGCACTGTCTACTACTAGACACTAGTACTAGCGCAGGCGGCCAGGCGCAGCCCATCCGGCCATCGGCCATTCCATTCCGCCCATCCTCCATAGTTCATAGAGACTTAACAAGTGATTGCCTGGGCGTTGCGCTGTGTCTGTGTCTGTGTGGAGACCATGAGTCCGTGATGACTGTCTATGTGTTTGTGGGCTGTGGCTGTCTGTGTCTCGCTGAGTATAATAAGTTTACTTGTTGGTTGTTGCATTGTTACTTTTTAGTTTTGCTTTTGTATCTGTCCTCAAATTTCTATATTTTATTAGAGTGCCTCTAAGTTCTAACTCTATTGCAAATATATTGTTGCATCACTGTATCATTCATAATTCACGTCAATTTTGATAAATACGGTATTTACCGATATTATACCGAAATAAATTATATTTTATCACTATCGAATCGTATTTTTAAAAATATCATATATTACTAAACTTATAATACTATATATACTATATATACTGAACCGATTCTACCAAAAAAATACCAAATGCACGGGCCTAACCAGAATGTCAGGAACAGCCCTACGATTTTCACACCGTGGGCGTGGTCAAAATCATCTATTTATTGTGAGAGGAACGATGACATGGTATCCATCTTACCATAACATCGCACCAGCGCGATGCAGCGTCTTATCTCGTAGTTTTGAGCACATCACGACGACCATCTAGCTAGCCATCAAGTACATCTCAAAAGCAGACGGTGACGCGTATTAATGAAGATCCACCCACTCCCAAATAGGTTCACACCTAGATTCACAAGAAACATGTCAACGGTAGTAGCTCCGATAAGTATTAAAAATCGTTTACGGAAAAATCCAGACTGGTCGGTATACGGTACCATCAGTAACCGGTTTTCCTAACAGACGATTTCAATTATCAAATTTATACTTATATTTTGAATTTAGCTGATTTTCAGTCAGTTATCGCCTGGTTTGACAGGTTCCACGACGATTACCATCCAAAATTACTATTTATCAATTTAAATTTAAATTAATAAACATTTCAGATAGTAATTTTTTAACGGTCCTAGCCGCTATGGCCAATAACCACCTGTATTTTTATCCTTATTCCAGCTACCACACAAAAACGGTATTGTTCACGCCACAAACACAATCGCAACCATGACTTTGTGATGGCAACAATGTCTTGTGCATACAGTCCGAACTATACTTATTTAGAAAGATTAGATACAACATCTCAAATAATTTATCTTTAAAATCATTCATCAAATTATTTTATATTATTTTTATCACAGCTTCTCTCTCACACTCCTCACCATTTATTTTTATCAACTTTGCATCAAATTATGGTATCATTCGTCTAATAAGAGAGATCATATTCTCTTTTTCTATATAGCACATTCGTTTTTATATAAAATTTTATTGATGTGATATAGCTAAGTACAACACCACTGAAAATGCCCTTATCTGGTACTCTAAAGCGTCCGAATATACCACATAAAAGTTTTGGTTCCCACGTGAAGACGATAGCTATATGTATTGTTGAGCCAACGGCATGCTTTCGGTGCTTCAATAAAAACGGTTTTGGATCCTTGGTTTGTTGGAGGTCATCGTCCATGGAGCCCAAGAAGAGGAGGCGCGGGGTGCTGGACCTGGAGGCGCAGTTCGCCTTCTTCCGGTCTCAGCACCGCCACCCGGTGAACGCCGCCGCGCACGCGCTGCTCGTCGGCCCCATCCTCTTCACCAACCTCCTCATCCTCCACTTCCTGCCCCTCCCCTCCCCCCTCCTTCCGCTCGACCCGGCCCTCGCCCTCTCCCTCGCCTACGCCGCAGCCTACCTCGCCGTCGACCGCCGCGCCGGCGCCCTCGCCGCGCTCCTCTTCCTCGCCGCCTGGGTCGCCAGCCGCTCCCTCGCGGCGCGCCTCGGGTTCGCGCTCTCCTGGAAGGTCGTGCTGGCCACGCAGCTCTTCTGTTGGACATGGCAGTTCCTCGGCCATGGCTTCTTCGAGGCAAGCTTCGATTAGTCCTCCCTATCTCCATCAACTTCTTGGTAACCTAGCTATGATTCCATTCCCGATTATTTGCTTAATCTGCTTGTTCTTGCAGAAGAGAGGGCCAAGGGTGAGTGACCTTCCTGAGGTGTTCTTGATGGAGCCATTCCTCATCTTCCTGCAGGTAAACATTAAACATAAACATTTATTAACCCTTGAATCATCTGCATATATGAAAGTAAAAAAATGTATGAATCTACTAGGAATTGAATTGACATGGAGTTGTGATCAGTAGTACTTGTTACCTCTTGTGTGCACAGATCCTGAACAAACTGTTTGGCTATGAGCCATACCCTGGATTCAGCAAGAATGTGGACAAGAAGGTGGAGGTTCATCTCAGGGAGAGTGGAGAGCTCAAGCAGAGGAACATCACCTGATTGAATCTGTTCTTGGTGACCACAGCGATGCACGAAATCATACCATACATATGTAGCATGTTGTTGTCTTGTCATCTGTGTTGTTTATGTAGTCATACAATTGTAGGGTACAGTGAACAACTGTTTGAGCATGACGATGCCTGTGCTGTTTGAAGCTTGTTTTGCCAATTGCCAAGAAGATGCAGAGAGATGCTTGAAATCCCATGATACGAGCATTCAGATTGCGGGCTCCAAATGTTCGTGCCGAATTTTCTGCTAGGCATTTCGTCGAACACCTCGTGAGCAAGCAAAGCTGCAAACCCACCATGACCGCTGTGTCTGCACTATTTCTGCTTTGACATGATGATACCGAATACTAATATACAATACTGCTAGGTGTTTCATACTGATGGTGTGTATCAAGGTGTGTTATGTATGAATATGGTGTGGAAATTAGCGGATGTGTAATTGTTATTTTGTATATCCACGAATAATGTGCAAACTTATACGCACACATGCGTCTGTGTCAAAGCAGAATCACCTTTTTTTAGAGATATCCGTCTTGCTTGTATTAGCTTCTGCCTTTAGAAGCTAATATAAATACCTAACTTTTCGGAGCGACTTCTCCACTTCTCTCGCTCCCGTCTAACTCCGAGGATAAATGAGAGGGTCACGGGCGCATTGCGTACCTCATTTCTCTCGCTCCTATCACGCGTACGTATTTCTCCCTCAATTTTTGCACCACTTGTCCCCTCCTTCTGAAAGGCACTTCTTTTCAGCCAAAACTATTTATTTTTAGCCAAAAGGTATCAACCGCAGCCAAAAGGCATAAGCATAAACCAGTAAGGTCCTATTTATTTAAGCTTTTTGGCTTATAGTTTAAAGCCAGGTTTTGGCTTAAGAATTTAAAAGCAGTCTGTTTTTAAGCAAGCCAGACTATTTGGTATTCTAGTTTTTTTGTCTTTTGAGTGATAGCTTATTGTTAAAATGTCTAAAAATACCTTTGTTTTAATGTCATAGGAATTTCATTACTATCCAATAATTCCGAGTTTCATCGCGTCCTTATGAGATTTGACCAATAACGGCACGAATCATTCATATAAAAATAAGTAAAATCACAACCCACAAATAAGAAGAAAAATGATTAAGACTATATAAGCAATGCTATTGGTGGGTAATTTTCATTAGCAAGCTTATTCATAACTCACAAAAATCAAAATAAGCATCTCTTTCTTGGCTTTTGGATTATAGTTGTAAAGTGATTTATGGCTTTTTAAAAACTTAATTAAAAAGCTATATATTTATTTATACTTTAACTTTTTTGCTTATAAGCCAAAGAAAAAGCCGAAAACAGGAGAACGCCCCCGGAGAGCAGAATCATCTGTTGACTTCTATTGGGGTTTGGACTTGCTCGTGGTCTCCAAAATACGGCCCAGTCCGTAGCTATGATGCTAACTAGGCCTACTTTATTTAACATATTCACATCCGTGATCACGGTAAGATTTTTTTTAAGCTGGCGCATAAGTCGGTTTCTGCCGGGCCAACCTTACATTGTAAAGTCCTGGTAGCAACGTAGAAAGCCCAGCGCCCAGTTTTGAAAAGAACAAGACTTGCTTCCTCCGTTCCTTTTTACTTACGGTTTTCGATCCCTTTCAATTCAATCTTTTTTTTAATTTTTTATTTTGGCTAAAATATTATTGTAGCGATCGTTAGCTTTTTTAGACATTCAATTAAACAAAATATAAAACTATTATATCTCTATAGACAATGCAAAAAAAAAGAGCAAAAAAAGGAAAATACTGTGTTACAAAGCTAACACGTTCCGAACAATTTTTAGATTCTGGAAGCTAGAAGTTAGAAGCCGAAAGCTGTTTGAAACATGACCGTTAATCTTTTGTATATTTATATTAAGATATATTGGTAAAATTATAATGTTATAAAAGTATTTTTAACAATAAATTTAATAATGTAATTTTTATGTAACCAATCTAGATAATTTTAAATATATTGGCGAACAAAATTTAAGAAAAATAGTGTAACATGCTACAAAATGCGTGGTGAACCAAACCTTAACTACTGAAAACCAAACATTTGTTTAGCTCAAGTGTTGCAAAGTTTGGCAGTGAATCAAACACGCTAAATTGTCCGACTCACCAAAGCTAAGGAAAATCAGGCGCAGCTCACCTCAGCCAGCTATTTTAGCTAAACCCATAACACTTTGGAACATGGTCTAAAACACACTAAATTATAAATGGTTTTTTTATTTTTCCTTTAATTAAATACATCAAAAAACTAACAACGGCTGTAATATTATTTCAGTCAAAACCTACGGCACTTCGGAACATGGTAAAAAACTATGCATATATTTTGTTGAGTGAAATATATGCAATTAATTGAAAGCTCTGTGTTATGCATGTACGCATGACTATTACACTACTACAGAAAGCCTAATACTAGACGCTAAATCACAGACGGTTTTGTGAAATCGTCTGTGATATATACTATTATAGACGGTTTTCATTTGGAGGCCGTCTGTGGTATTTGTGGCGGGAAAAAGAAGTATCATAGACGGTTCTTACCGGCTGAGCGGTGCAGTGATATCGGAATATCACGACGATTTTATAATATAAACCGTGCGTGATATTTCAGATATCACGACGGTTTTATTATAAAACCGTCGTGATACTAGAATATCGCGAGCGGTTTTATTATAAAACCGTGCGTGATATTTGAATATCACAAACGGTTTTTATTATAAAACCGTCTGTGATATTCTAGTATCACAGACGGTTTTATAATAAAAACCATCTGTGATATGTTTCCCGCCTTGCAATTTCTCAAAATTTCATATTTTCCCGCTTAAGTCTGAGTATGATTCAGTTTTGAGACACCTTGATAAAACAGAGCATAACTTTTGCATACGGTGTCCGTTTTCGACGTTCTTGTACTCGTTGGAAAGCTAACGACGAGCCCGATCCAAAATAACGACCCGCTTGCGCTAGTCGCCCTCCAAGACCTCCAAAATCGGCCATCTTTGGACCTAAACCTGCGTTGCAAGTTTTTGGTGTCTGGTTTTGCCTTTTTTCTTGGTCTTCCTTTAGTAATTTGGATTTTGCTTCAACTGAAAAGTTGTAGATCTCGTCTAAACCTTTCAAATGAGTATATATAAGCCATATAAAATTTTTCTATTTTATCTTTTCAGACTAGTTGTTTATATTGCATCGGTATATAAAATTTTGTGCTCTAATTCACGAGCGGTTCTATATATCGAACCGTCATGATATTCATTCATCACGAGCGGTTCTATATATAGAACCGTGCAGCGATATCTATGGGCCCGTCGATCCTACTCGACCCAATCATAGCCAATAGAAATCGACCAATCCTCACCCCACGGATCGTAGCTCCGCCTCTCCTCCCCTCCCTATAAATATAACCAAAACCCAGCCTCCTTCTGGTCTCCTCTTCCTTCTTGTCCTCCTCCATCTTGTTCTCCCCTCCTTGCTTGGTCTCCTCTTCCTTCTTGTCCTCCTCCTTGTTGTTCTCTTCCTCCTTGCTATTCTCCTCTTCCTTGCTATCCTCCTCCTTGCAGACGACGCATAAGTCTACGGAAGGCAAGACATCGCAGAAGCAACTAGCTCGTGCCAACCGTGCCGACTCATGCGTTGCATCGAGGCGAAGGCATAGATGATCTTTGCTTTTCTCTATTCTTGTTGTGTAACCTGCTCGTTGTTTTGAGATATTGTAATGGTAGGCTCTAATCTTAATAAAAATGGATGTTTTATGTTTGTAAAATGAATTGAGATGTGAATTGGATGTATACATGTACATGTTGATCTGCTTATTTCAGAAGGCATGGCTAGCATTTCCTGAGGCTAGCCAATAAACAGAAATATGTTTAGGAGTAGAAGAGAATATCACAAACGGTTCTTAATTAAAACCGTCAGTGATAGTTATAATCACGACGGTTTTAATTAAGAACCGTCTATATTATAAATATCACGAGCGGTTTTAGTTAAGAACCGTCTGTGATATGTAGACGGTTTTTAATTAAGAACCGTCTGTGATATTTGCACCACAGACGGTTCGAAAGCCGTCTGTGATGATATTGTATTATTACTGACCCATAAATTCAGACGGTTCACAAAACCGTCTGTGATGACGTTTTTGAACTGTCTATGATGACCTTTTCTGTAGTAGTGTTATCAGGTAGGTAGTACCGGTGTATACGTAACTCGAAACAAAAAACGGAAGTGACAAAAAATATTGGCACAAACAATACTGGCTAGTTCCTCGTGTTTTGCGTGCTAGCTACGTGTATTGGCGGCGTGAGCAGACTACCTGCCCGCGTGACGGCATACGACAGAGGCGCCCGTACAGTGTACGTATGCTACACACTTTTCCCACAACGAAAGCGCACGCCGGTCTAGAATACTCTATATATGTTAAGTCATCCAAACACGATGTACTTGATCAACAGGACTCTCCCAGCCGTTGATCCTTTCAGGCTCCAACTGCATGCAGGCAGCGCACGCATCTGACCTAACATCCTGCATGCATGCGTGGAGCGGCTGAGATGCACAAGATGTCCACGTCATCCGAACTACCTGAACACTTGGAGCTAGGCAGATCACAACCCGGCAAGTACACGCAAACCAGCAAGGCTCGCTGCCCTGGCCATGATAAAACGGGGGGCGTCTTGCTGCTGCTCCTCTACACAGCTGCCGACGATCACATCTCCTCTCTTCGCACATCGGCGATTCGATCCCTACATGTAACGTCTCCAACGTTTTCTCGTTGATCTCTTGTAATCTTTCTACAGAGCTCATACGTAGGCTAGCTTTGCATTGTAAAACCTTACCCTTATACAAACAGACATGTACAATACAGGATATTGTTGCTCCTTCTCATGGTATATATACACGCACTTTTAATTAGTGTATGTATTTTGTGATTGGCCTTGTCTACGTATGTGTACGTATTAGGATGGAAGGGGAGCGGCAGATGGAGCGCTTGCCGCCGGGGTTCCGGTTCTTCCCGACCGACGAGGAGCTCATCACCTACTACCTCGCCAGGAAGGCTATGGACGCCAGCTTCACCTCCGCGGCCATCCGCGACGTCGACCTCTACAAGTCCGAGCCATGGGAACTTCCATGTATGACCCCTTGCATCCATGCCTGCCTACCTAGCTACCTGTCCGGGGGTCTGATTGAAACACGGGAATTTCAGAGAAACTTCACGGATAAAAGTTTCATTCCTGCGTTCCAAACGAGGCCTGGCTATACAAGAACACAGAATTATTACTCTTCAGTTCTAACATGCGCACTGATGCATGCACGCGCTGCTCGATCGATCCCTGACGAACGTTTGCATGCACAGGCAAGGCGGCGGCGACGACCGGAGGAGGAGGTGGTGGAGGAGGAGGAGGAGGAGATCAGCAGTGCTACTTCTTCTGCATGAGGGGCAGCAGGTACCCGTCCGGGGCGCGGGCCCGCCGCGCGACGGCGGGCGGCTACTGGAAGTCGACGGGGAAGGACAAGGGAGTGTACTGCAGCAGGGGCGGCCGCCTCGTCGGGACGAAGAAGACGCTCGTCTTCTACGGCGGCAGGGCGCCCAGGGGGGAGAAGACCAGCTGGGTCATGCACGAGTACACCCTGGGGCAGAGAAGCCCCTGCTCCAGCTTCCTGAGAGGAGCTCAGGTACGTAGCTCTCTCCAGTCTCCATTAAGTTTTGCTTTGGGAGATCAAGCATGATGACAGTGGTTTGACTAGCTTTCTCATGTCCCCTTAATGCAGAGTGAGTGGGTGATCTGCAAGGTGTTCATGAAGAAGCCTGCAAGTGATCACAGTCACAGGAAGCTGGAAATGGAGCTGGAGCAGGAAGAGGCGGCAGTGCATGGGCACACATATCCAGCTGGCTATCTCCTTCCAATGGTGCCCGATGGTTGCGACGGCGGTGAGGAGGAGGAAGCGCCGCCGGTTCACTTTGACCCGTGGCGCACGAACTGCCACCCCGGTGAGGAGGAGCATACGGTTCCTCGCGAGGAGCTTCCGTTGATCATGAACCGTTCAAGATGCGTCTCTCCATCTTGGCTCCTCCATGACGATCACCAGCTGGGGGCGTACTGTTCTACATGGCGCACGATCATGCAGCTGCAGCACTCCAGTGCTCCAGATGATCTGCCAGAGATGTTGGAGTACGACGACGGCCACGACCTACCGAAGCGAAGCAGCGACATTTCACGGGACACCGGGCTCACCGGCGGCGAGGCGCAGCTCTCGCCCGCTTCTGTTGGCTCCCTTCACCTCGACGAGCCCTACTGGAACTTTGGTTTCTGAAAGTATGTGTATGAAACATGTGTGATATGCATATATCATTTGGGTACATGTATATACACGTAATTCTAATGCATGCAAATCTTTACTATTTAAAACAAGGGATTGGCTATTATAAAGGCGACTGAAATTTTTTTATCTCTCAGTCATTTGAAGTTGCACTCTCAATCAACTAAAATTGTAGTTGATTTTTTTGGAGGGGGGCTGCAACTTCAATTGATTGAGAGTAACTAAGTGTAATTTTAGTTGCACTCTGAATCACCTGAAGTTGCAGCTATTTTTTTTGAAGGGAGACTGCAATTTTAGTTGATTGAGAGTGCAACTTCAAGTGACTGAGAGATAAAAAAATTTCAGTCGCCTTTGCAATAGCAAAACCGTTAAAACAATAAGTTGTTGTTGGTGGTTTATCTGCCAACCTCTTCTCCTCCCTACCTCCTCCTTTTATTTTTCGCCGACACGTGGGCCCAACAAAAAACACGCGAGCCGAGCCTGAACCCAATCCTCGCGTCCTCAAGCCCTATTACCATGTGTTATGGACGTGCATACATCGTGGCAACTGTTAGGAAACCTGGGCTGTGCTTGAAGTCTTGGTCTATGGTGGACACCTCACCACTAGACTATAAATAGAGAGTGCAATTGATTATTTTGTACACACACGTGAAAGAAAAGCAAAAAGAAAGACCAGAAGTTCTTCCTCCTATCTATGTGTTTTCCAATCTACTATTTGTATTTTCTGTGATTGAGCATCTCTTTTACATAGCAGAGGAATCGATCGGACTGGGCTCGCTAGCGTCGGTTCCTCAACACGTTATCAGCACGAATTGCTCCGGTGAATTGAAAGGTAATCATCGAAGCATTAGTAGATTGAATGGTCTATATCTAGATCGCTTTAAATTCTGCAGATTTCGCTTTCTAGATTATTTTCAACGGTGCAAATCAGCTCTAATCTACCGCGAGCAGACTTGAAGTCGCCGGCATAATGTCGATCGATAGATTACAAGAAAGAGTAGATGTTGATTGTATTGTAGATTGAAACGAAAAAAAATCTTGCACAACCGGTCCCGTACGGCCGCCGCATGTGAGCGCCACGCTGGCCCGAAACCTCTACCGGCCGCTGGCCTCCCCACGCGCCACTGCCCCCGCACGGGTCGCCGCCGCGTGTGAGCGTCGTGCTGGCCCAAAACCGCCGCTGGCCTCCCCATGCTCAGCGCCGCCGCCCGGCGGCGGATGGAGCCGCCGAAGCCACGTTCGGCCGCCACCGAGGCCCCACACGGCATCCGTGTCATCGCCACGGCTCTCGCGCGCCGCTGCCGCCCCCCGCGACCGACCGCGTCATCGCGTCGTCTCCCACGCTGCGCTGCCGGCCCCACGTCGCCGGCCCACGAGAAGCCGCATCGCGCCGCGCGCGCCCGGCCGCCCATCGCCGGGCGCGCCACCCGCCGGAGTTGCTTGGCCGCCGAGGCGGTCGCCCACAGTCGCCGCTCGGGTGCCGCCGCCAGGAGAAGAACAGGGGTAGGGGAAACCCTACCTGATGCGGGGTATTACCCGATCTTCACGGCGTAGGATCGATGGAGATAATTTGGATCCATGCAACCTGATGAATCGATGGCGCCAACCACTGTTAGAACAACAACCTACAGCAAAAGAATTCGCCCAACACATGCTCTGATCTCGTCTATCCGGCCACCAAGTAGACGCGTCGTCACTCTGGCCAATCACAAGGAAACACAAGAACGACGAGAAGAATGCCCGATTCCCCTCTAGATTACAATCGTATGCCAAACTCTAGGAGGAACAAGCGTATAGCTCTATGAAAATAATAGATTGATTTTTGTGGTCTATCGTTACAAAAAGGGAACTATGCTATTTAACTGACGCACCCACAGATCAATGGCTCATAGGCCTAATGCTGACTTGCATCATATTCGTCCAAGATATCCAAAACACAATCATATATGGACTCAAAACTGTAACTAGCAATGCTAAAACAAAAACACATGGTCCAACTGAGAGACCATGTGAGAGGTTCTCCCATATTTGTGATGAGTAATTGACTCGTGTGCTGAAAATCTGGAAAATGGATCAGGTCTGCTGCTCCCAGGTTGAGCGGAACTACCGCAGGTTCAACTGCGGTACTACCGGCCGGCGGTACTACCGCAGTACTACCGCGTGTGCGTAGACAGAACAGTCAGAGCATAAAATTTGAGTTTGGTTTGGGTGGCTTGTGTAATTAGGGCATATGTTTATTCCATCATATCGAGCGGTGCTATGTGTTGTGTTTCTTGTCTGTGTGGCTGCAGGACATCGAGGCGGAGTCGTGGCGAGACACGGTGGACCGGACTAGGCGCAGGTGGCGTTGAGGTCAGAACGGTCGGATGTGTCGAAGACGGCGTGAACTCGAGGTGGTTGCGAGGCGTGCGAGACAAGGAGCGCGGAAGCTTCCCGGAAGGTGCAGGAGGGGCGAAACGGGAATTTCGCAAGGCTGCACAAGCGGGAGATGGCGCAGTTAGGGTTTAGCCGGCGTAACGGGTTGGAGACCCGTTAGCCAAGGGCTATAAATAGAGGTGAGGGGCTGCATGACCCCTTGGGCATTCTAGGGTTTGAGGAGAGAGTTAGGGTTAGCTAGAGTCAAAAGAGCCTTTGGAGAGGTTGTTTTGCTTTAGGCTTTAGTTGTTGCAGTGGTTGAGGCGGAGGTCTTTGCTCAAGCGTTCATCCTCTCCTCCCTGTGTGTGCCTCCCAAGAACTATGGAGAGTTCTTGGTGTTCTTGAGGATTGGAGAGAGGAAGAGAGTGGAGATGAGTTGAGAGTCTTGTAATCCTTTTTCTTGTTCAAATGTCCATGCATATCGGGACTCCTTTGTACTCATCTTTGGTTAAGAAATGAAAATCTGAAGTTTTCTCCCGTGCAGCTTTTTCCTTGATACTCTCTGTTCTTGATTTAAAGATTTTGATTTCTTGTTGTTTCTTGCCCATAAGGTGTGAAATGGGTTGCTCTATGATGGGATAGTGCCTCAATGTCTTTTGATCAAGTTTTCCCAAGAGCAAATCAAGTTTAATCTCGTGATTTCGGTTTGGGGTCTCTCTGTTCTTCATGACCCATTTCTAGGGTTTTGCCTTAAATCTTGTTTTCTTCTCTGTGATGGCTTGAATCTTAGCTTGTAGAAGTCCAGTAACTATTGCTAAGATATCTACAAAGCCTCTTGGCCAAAGGATAAGAGTTGGAATGGAATTTTGGATTTTTGGGCAACTCTCTGTACTTTTCGGGTTTTTGTCTCCCCTTTTGATTCTTTAGAGAAATCTTGAAATTGGTTCTTGGCTTATCCTTCTGGGAGTATCTTCTTGATATCCTCAAAGTTTCCCAAGCCAAGAATCCAAGAATCTTGCGGATTTCTCAGATTTCCCTTTTCTGCTTCTTTGTTCTTGGTGCGGTACTACCTCTCCTCGAGAGGAACTACCGCTCAAAGGTACTACCGCAGTTTACACAGCGGTACTTCCGCTCAGAGGTACTACCGCTCATATCTGCGGTACTACCGCTTGCCGGCAGAACAGCCCAGATTTTTCCTTACTCTCTGGATTTGATTTCTTTTCTCGATCTGTGACTTCCAGTGAGTTCTTTTCTGCTGTGTGAGTACTAGAGGGGAGGATTTTAATTTCTTAAAAGGCACCATTCACCCCCCCTCTGTTGCCATTTTGGTCCTACACCAGCCATAGCCTAATCAAGGTGCTTAATCTCATAGCTTCGGCCAGACTTGATGCATGGTTGTGGGATTTTAGGCCACGTGAGTTGGGCTTTTGATCTTGTTGTGCTCACCAACCGAAGAGACCACCAACTCCTTACAGACCGCCTTGAGTTCCTTGCATGCGCGTGCTGATTTCTCTTGGCTTCGGCATCCCAACGTCTCCTCATGCACAAACCTAAGACTAATTAAGATACTAGCATTAGGTAGCAGCCAGTTCTCATGTAAATTAAAACCAAATTTAATCAGGAGCTAGTTCACCTGCTAATTAATCTTTTTAGCTCGAGCTCGTGTAATCGGACCAATCCAGATGTCCTCATCATCCTACCCCTGTTGAGAAGGAGTTATCCTCAACTCTGATTCTTTCAGCCCAAAGAACGGTGACAAATCACTAACATTGAATGTTGAACTCACATCATAATCATCACCTGAAAGCTCTATCTTATATGCACTATCATTGATCTTCTCAAGTACTTTGAATGGGCCATCTCGCTGAGGCATTAACTTGGATTTGCGCTTATTCGGAAAGCGTTCTTTGTGTAGATGCACACAAACCAAATCACCTGGTTCAAATAACATATTCTTTCTTGATTTGTTCGCCTTCTCAGCATAATAACGTGCCTTTTTTTCAATTTCTTCTTTAGTCTTGACATGAAGTTTTTTCACATATTCAGCACATTTGGATGCCTCCATATTAACTTGTTAATGTAGTGGAAGTGGCAGTAAATCAAGTGGTGTGATTGGTTTAAAACCATACACCACCTCGAACGGACATAATTGAGTAGTAGAATGTACCGCCCTATTGTATGCAAACTCCACATGCGGCAAACAATCTTCCCACTCTTTGAGATTCTTCTTGATCATCATTCGTAGCAGCATTGAAAGTGTTCGACTCACCACCTCCGTTTATCCATTCGTCTGTGGGTGATAAGTTGTTGAGAATAACAACTTTTGTCCCGATCTTGTCCCACAAAGTCTTCCAAAAATAGCTCATGAGTTTGACATCGCGATCTGAAATAATTGTCCTTGGCATGCCATGCAATCTTACAATTTCTCTGAAAAACAAGTCAGCTATATGCGACGCATCGTCACTTTTGTGACAGGGAATAAAATGTGTCATTTTAGAGAATCTATCTACAACAACAAAAACTGAATCCCTCCCCCTCTTAGTCCTAGACAATTCTAAAACAAACTCCATACTAAAATCCTCCCAAGGTGCACTAGGAACAGGAAGTAGAGTATATAAACCATATGGATTAAGTTTAGATTTCGCTTTGTGGCATATCACACATCGTTGTACAAACCTTTCGACATCACGCCTCATCTTAGGCCAATAAAAGTGATCACTTAACATCATGAAGGTCTTTTCTCCAACATGAGATTCCTGCAATAAAAGCAAACACACGGACAAATCTGGAACGCATAATTTGTTAGCATGAAATAAGAACCCATCATGAACATGGAACTTGTCCCATCCTTTCCCATCTTTGCATTTAGAATATGGTTCTGAAAATTCATGGTCGAAAGCATATAAATCTTTTAAGCACTCTAATCCAGGTACCTTTACTTCCAATTGATTTAAAAACACATTCTTGCTAAATAAAGCATCAACTACCACATTCTCTTTTCCTTTCTTGTACTTAACAACATATGAAAAAGTTTAAATGAATTCTACCCCCTTAGCATGTCTACGATTTAGTTTAGATTGGCTTTTCAAATATTTCAAAGCTTCATGATCAGAGTGAATAACAAATTCTTTAGGCCAAAGATAATGTTGCCAAGTTTCAAGCACAAGCACCAAAGCATACAATTCTTTATCATACACATGATAGTTCAATTGAGCACTTCCTAGTTTCTCACTAAAGTATGCTACCGGTTCCCTTCTTGCATTAAAACACCACCAATATCTATTCCACTAGCATCACATTCAATTTCAAAAGTCTTAGTGAAATCAGGCAAAGCGAGTAATGGTGCTTCAATTAATCGTTTCTTTAGTTTTTGAAAAGCGTTTTCCTGTGATGCACCCAATTCAAACACAACACCCTTTTTAGTTAACTCATTTAATGGAGGAAGCAATGGTGCTGAAATCTTTAACAAAACGATGATTCATCTACCTCAATGCCTTGTCCAGAAATAACATAGCCTAAGAACACAACTTTATCGGTACAAAAAATGCATTTGTCCAAATTAGCATATAATTTCTCACTTCTAAGCATTTCTAGCACTTGTCTAATATGATCAATGTGTTCATCCATCGTTTTGCTATAGATCAATATATCATCAAAGTATACCACAATAAATTTGCCAATGAATGCTCTTAAAACATGATTCATCAATTGCATGAATGTACTAGGTGTATTAGTTAAACCAAAAGGTATTACTAATCACTCATACAATCCAAATTTTGTTTTAAAAGCAGTCTTCCATTCATCACCAAGTTTATCCTAAGTTGATGGTATCCACTTCTCAAATCAATTTTAGTGAATATAACAGCACCACTAAGTTCATCTAGCATATCATCTAACCTAAGAATAGGATGACGATATCTAACAGTGATGTTGTGAATGGCACGATAATTGACACACATTCTCTATTTACCATCTTTTTTAGGAATAAGAATTACAGGGACAGCACAAGAACTAAGACTTTCGCGTACGTACCCTTTCTCAAGTAGCTCTTGCACTTGGCGCTGAATTTCTTTGGTTTCCTCCGGATTGGTGTGGTATGATGGACGGTTCGGAAGTGACGCGCCGGGAACTAGATCAATTTGATGCTCTATTCCGCGCAATGGCGGAATTCTCGCTGGAATCTCCTCTGAAAACACGTCTTCAAAGGCCTGCAAAAGAGAGGAAACACCACTAGGAAGAGAGGTTAAGTCATTAGTGGAAAGCAAAACAGTTAAATCTTTGTACACAAGCACAAAATGCATCTTTGATGGGTCATTGCTCACATCTCTCAAATCTGATTTTGTGGCTAACATAACCAGCCCTCTCTCACTCTTACTTTTCCTTTCATATTTAGCTTATGGCTCTCACTCACCGATGTGTGGAAGTCTCGCTTTTCTTTCGTTTTACCCTCATTTTCAGCAAGCTTTCTTTGCTGAAATTCAGCATGTATGACTAGGAGTCATTGGACTAAGCACTTTTGTAACATCCCAAAATTTCCTTTTTGCTTTTATTTAATTTTCTGGGATTTATTTGTTTCTTCTGGTATTTAGCCTAAAGCCTAAAGCAAGAAAAAGTAATTTTAAATATTTTGCTAATTATAAAAAGAGTTTATTTTTATTTTCTAAGCTTCCCAAAATTTTATAGAATTTTTGGGAATTTTCTGGAATTAAAAACCAATTTTTGAAGCCAAAATATATTTTTATAAAATGTTAAAAGGCCGAAAAGAAATTAAAAATATTTTTCCTATGTATAAAACAGCTCTAGGAATTTTCTATAATTTTTTTGGAATTTTAAACATTATTTGGTATTTTCTAAAATATTTACAAATTCTCGAGTATTTTCTAGAAAATTAAATCCGAATTTAAATCCGGATTATGCTCGTGCTGACAAGTGTTGCACCGGGATTTAATCCCTCTTTTCCTAATATAATCCAAGCCACCCATCTTCATTAAAATCGGATGGACAGGGAGGTGGCACGTGTCGCAAATCCGGCCGCCCCTCCTTCCTCTCTCCTTTCTCTCTCTTACACGCGGGGCCCACTTGTCATCTCTTTCTTCTTCCTCCTTTTTTTCCTCTCTCTCTCCTTCTTCTTTTGGCCGCACGCCATGGCCGCCGCCTCCCTTTACTTTTCCGACCACCCCGCCGAACGCCGCCTCGGCCACCCCTCGCCGCCGCCTCACCGGACCGCCGTGGGCCGCCGTCTTTAATGCCGCCGAGCTCCGCGCGTCGTTCTTCCTTCCCGAAAAGCATTGCCTCGGCTTCCTTCCTCGCCACCGCATTCACTCGGCCATTAATGGCGCCAAAACCGAACGCGTTCTCACGGCAGCGGTTCATCCCGTGAACTCCGGCGATCCCGCGCCACCCTCCTCCCTATATAAACCCCGCCCCAAACCATACCTCGACCGCACCACACCGCCTCCCTCTCCCCACCTCGGCTCCTCTCCCGCCGCCCGAGCGCCGCCACCCACGGAGCACCGCCGCCTCCTTCTCTCCTCCGCCGCCGCCTTGCCACCTCCGGACCGCCCACCGATGCAGTTGGAACCGCCACCCTCCCTCTACCGCCGCCGCCACTCACCGCCGCCGAGCGGGCGCTCTCCCATGAGCGCCACCCTGTGCCTCCTCTCGCATGGCCACGTCGGCATTGTGGCTGCGTGGCGGCCCGATGGCGACCACGTGGCGGCCACCTCAGCCCTAGAGGCCACGTCACCATTCCCTTTTATTTTATTATTTGATGGCGTCATAAATCCGTTTTTCAATGCGAAAATAAATCAGAAAATTTGGTCTTTTTTTTTTTCTGTTTTTCAAATTTCCAATGTCTATAATTTGCTCATTTTAGCTCCAAATTGAACCATTCAAATTTCTAAATTTTTCTAAAAATCTAAACTATCCATTTCTAAGCCTTTTTCAAATTTTGAATTTTATTTGAATTCTTTTTGGTTCTTTACGTGTAGATTACGAGTATTCGGAAGAAAACGAATTCGGCGGAGAGTTCGACAACGAGCAGCAAGGCAAGTTACACCCTTGACCATATTGAACCCAGTACTTTAACTTTATTTATGTTGAATTTTAAATTATTATGCATGCTTACTTTTATAGAAATTTAGTTTCAAATTCAGTTTAATTCATAGTTAAACCCAAGATTCCTTGTAAAACCAAATTTGACGTTGAACTTTCATGCCTTGTCAACCTTAGATAAAAACCTAGTTGGTTTAATAATACTAACTAGAAATTTTAAACAATTGCTTAGCCATGCTTAATTATTTTAAGATTGGGAACTTTTTTTCACATAAAATGATAGACTTCAAAACTGGATTCTTGACTTTGGAAAGTCAGAATTGTTTATGAAATATTTCCAAATAAAATATAAAACTGGTTTAGACTTAGGCAATGGTAAGTTGGTGGGTGCTTGCTGGCATGCGTCGTGGTTGGAAGACTCGATGTGGATTGCCAGGCACACGGGTTTGAGGTATGGCCTAAGTCAAGTTAAGGACCGGTCTGTGAGCTACTTTTACAAAGTCACACCGTACTACCACAAGTCTGGTATGGGACGGACCTAGCCAACTAACTTGCGAAGTTGCAACTAGTTATCGCTAAAGGTTGAATGTGAGCGTGGTGATGCCACGGGAAGTCTCACATGGCACAAGAGGGGGCTCCAACATGTGGATTCATGTTGTAGCGAAACCTTAGTGGCGGCGTTATCTAGTTGATAGCTAAGCATTGTAAAGGCTTTGTCATGAACTCTCAGCCGCACACCTAAGGCAGTGTGTTAATCGCGTGGCAAAACGAGAGAACATGTCTTGTGGGTAGAGCTGTACACCTCTGCAGAGTAATAAACTATCCTGGATAGTCGTGTCCGCGGTCATGGACATGCTGAGTAGGGTTTTTCACAGATTAGACTTTGGTTCTATTTAAAATCCTGTTTATGGAAAATCTGGTTATCTTTTGTAAAATTGGTCCGGGTAGGATACCCGAGAATAGGTTAGTGTTGGTTGGAGCCTCACTAACGTTATTAATTTGATAAATTCTATTTCTATTTCAACTTTGGCTTTTGTCATAATTATGATGTTTACTTTGAACATTGCTTTTCATGCAAATCAACCATATTAGACCTTTCTTTGACATTCACCCTATGCATGCATTACTCTGTTAAATTCCTGGTGTAACTTGTGGAGTACGTTTGTACTCATGTGGCTATATCTAACTCTTTCCAGAGGAAACTTTCGACGATTGCGGTGAGGATTACGACTAGGCCACGTCTTACAGTCAATTCGCCTTATGGGAAAGGCTGGATGGGCCGCTACTACTTTATGTTTCCGCTGTCTATTTTTGTGTGTTATGCTCTATTGTAAACTTTGGCTTTAAAGCTCAAACCTTTGCTATAATAATTTATGGTTGTGTGTGAGATATACATCGCTGTGAACCTGTGTGCACTAGATATTTCCTGGGATAGTGCGATTAACACAGAGGGTTCTGGAGTCGTTGCTCCAGGTCCCGACAACTTTTGTCTTTCCCTTCCACTTAAAAGCATATCTATTGGAACGACCATTATGTTGCACACTTCTATCATATTGCCATGGCCTTTCCAATAGCAAATGACACACTGTCATAGGCACCACATCACACTCAATAGTGTCCTCATAATCACCAATCTTGGAAGTAACATGCACCACAAACTGAACCTTCACATCCCCACATTCGCTAAACCATTGCACATGATATGGACGTGGATGTTTTAGCATCTTTAAACCAAGCTTCTCACATAATTCAACACTAGCCAAATTATGAAAACTACCACCATCAATAATAAGTTTGATTACCTTGGCTTGTGTTTGAAATAAGTTGAATCACTACGGATGTGCATCTCCCTCTTGTGCAAGCATGCTCAAATTTTTGGTGACAACTAATGCCTCTCCCGTTTCATAATTCAACACATCAACCTCTTCATTGTCATCCGATGCATCCTCATATCTCTCATTTTCATGACTAAGCTCAACCTCATCTTCACTTGCGGACTCATAATCTCTATCTTCCGTCACAAGAATAACTCGGTTACTAGGACACTCTCTAGAAATATGTCCACGCCCCAAACACTTGAAGCATTGAATTTCTCTACTCTTTATTGTAGCCTCAATTGAGGATGTAGGAGATTGCATAGCCTTTTTCTCGCTTGGTGTAGGTGCTGTTTTTTTGCAATTGAGGATAATGAGCATTAGTATTTGAATTAGTACTAGCTAAAAATTTACCTCGTCCCAAACTGAATCGTGCTTTGGTGGCATTAGATGATGATGATGATGGAGCTTTCAAATTGAAGGATGCCATCCTTGGTGCTGGTTTTACATCTTCTAATAACTACTTCTCCGCCTTGGTCGCTTGATGCACCAAATCAACAACAGTATTGTAGGACTGATATTGCACAATGCGTTTAATGTTTTTGTTTAGACCAAATAGAAAATATGCAAGTGTTTACTCTTCATCTTCGTGCACATATGCTCTAATCATAGTTTGCTCCATATCCTTGTAGTATTCCTCCACCGAGCGGCCTCCTTGTCTCAAATTCTGCAGTTTATCAAAAATATCACATTTATAAGTGTTAAGAACAAAGCGTGCTCTCAACTCTTGCTTCATTTCATCCCACGATGCAATTGGAGGTTCCTCATTATCTTCTCTTTGGTTCAATACTTGCTCCCACCAAATCAACGCATACCCATTAAACTCAAGTGATGTCATGTGTAGCTTCTTCTCCACCGAATAATTGTGCATCCGGAAGATTTTATCTACCTTGAGCTCCCATGTGAGATAGGCATCTGGATTGGAAGCACCTTCAAATTTAGGAGTAGTGAATTTGAGTTTCCCAAATTTCTCCTCCACGCGCGGGTCATCATGACGACGGCCATGGCGTTGGTAGTTGTCATTGCGGTGTAGCCAAAAGTCATCATTGAAGTCCTCATTATGGGTGGCACCATCGCGCCCACGGCCACGGCCTCACCATTGGCCATGGTCAGCACCCAAAACACCTCCCCCTCGCCCATGAAAGGGTGGTCGAACCGCATTGGCAGCGGCTCGATCTGCTTAAGCTTCTCTAGAGAACTGTGCAGCCATCTCCTCATCGGTCTCGTCAAGCTCAACACCTCCTTTATGGATGCCAACTGGGCCCCGTTCTTTGCGAAGCTCCTCTAGTATCTCCCTCCTCAAGACGCTCATGTTGTCATTCAACTGAGTGTTGAAATCATTCGTGAGGTTCTCAAGGTCCGCCTGGGTCACATATGCTTGTTCTCCTTCTTTCCTTACCATGGTTAGCGCAAATAACAAGATAAGCTATGTATGTGGATGTGGAAAGTTTATTTGTGGAATTCACTCAACCTCACCTTCTCTTACCAACCGAAATTCTTATGCATCCTTGATGGAATTGAAGAGCTGCACGTACTTTGGTGACGGTAGATAACACAAGGTGGTCGATTAAGCGAATTCAATTGCACAAGCACTGTTGTAACAATGGCTTATATGTGGAGCTTGGAGGGAAAATATCAACCTATGCAATCTAAAATTCTTGATGTTGTTAAGTTAGGTAATAGTCCAAACTAGAATATTTTACCTAAGTGCTGATCCAAAAAGTTTAAGTGAAGTGTAGGAATGCACACACAAAGACCAATGTGACTCAATGCAAACAAAAGAATGAGTTAAATAGAGGCAATAAGAAATTGAGGAATAAATAGCTTGTTTTGCACTAAGTACTAGGAAAGACGCTAGCCAATTGCAATAATAAGAATAGAGGGCACAAGATTGCTCAAGAATTTTAGTTACTCAAATTGAATTTATGGACTAGAACCGCTCACTCAAGTCAGCCTTCTCACACTTTTTTTCTCTTTTTTTTTTGCTCACCTCTTTTTTTGCTAACCGGCCACTGACTAAAATATCTTTAAATCACTTTTCTGAGTCTATTGAGATATATGGGTCACAAACTTTTTCTGGAAGGTAGGGGCCTGGGCTTGGGCCTTGGCCCATGGTGGGCACCTCACCACTAAGCTATAAATAGAAAGTGCTATTGGCTATTTTGTACACACACGTGAAAGAAAAGCAATAAAGAAAGACCAGGAGTTCTCCCTTATCTCTGTGTTTTCCAATCTACTATTTGTATCTTTTGTGATTGATCATCTCTTTTCCATAGCAGAGAAAATGATCGGACTGGGCTCGCCAGCGATGGTTCCTTAACAGTAACTAGTCAGCAATAGCCCATGATCTCCGGTTGTTCTTATCTCTTGTAACTAAATTCAATGGCATGCTCCAATTTTGCTGAGTCTGTTCAATGCTTGCAGCATGCTCCTACACACACATTACATATACATATACATATACATATACATATACATATACATATACATATACATATACATATACATATATATGTATATGTATATGCATACAAGCTGAATGCCTGTGCGTTGCTACGGATTTAAAAAAAATTAGAGTATATTTGTATGCATGTTCTAAAAATTTTTACCACCTGTTAGTTTCAGAACATGTAGTATGATAAATTTTTAAAATCCGTAGCAACGCACGGATATTTAGCTAGTAAATTCAAAGTTTTGGAATAACAAAATATGCCCTCATTTAGGTGACCACAACATAGTATAAAAAAATTACTGCTCTTAGGTGATCATATAGTCTAGTAATATACATTCTCCCTCCAACTGCACCTCTCTCTGTGGTAGGATCATAACTAAAGGCATCTTTACACCAATGACCTGAAGAATGGAAAATTAGCACTTCAAATGCAATGTATGTGTTTTAACAAAGGCATGATACTGTATGAAGAAGCATGGGGAAGCACCGACATTTTTACACCAATGACCTGAAGAATGGAAAATTAGCACTTCAAGTGTAATGTATGTGCTTTAACAAAGACATGATACTGATTTGATGATAACTTGTTTTTTCTTTACACAAAAATGGCAGAACCATCCATCAACAAATAACAGTAAAAACATGGCACGCATATGCACAACTATTTTTCACATAAAAGAATCTATTTTCATGACTACTACAGTTACCAGCCACCTGCCCATGCCGCTCAGCTGCCTGCCCACATCGCATACTATGCTGACGACTGCTACAGTGACCAGCCGCACATGACCGCGACCACATACTTCGAATCCACGCACAGGCACCATGACCACGACCACAGGCTTCGAGTCCTCCAACTGTAGCTTCGACCACGCTTTTGACCATGGTATCTCCGACCACACCTCACGACCACGACTACTCGACCACAGCTTCTCAGCCACGTCTTGTTGATTACTTCACCGACTACGGTTTATTGACCATAGTTCTTCGACTGCATATCTGACCACACAGGTCTTCGAGCACTGACCATCTTACTATAGCTGCGACCGTGGCTTCGACCTCGACATCGACCATGCCTTCAACCATGGCTTCGACCATGGCTTGTCGACCACGCCTTCAACCACAGCTTTGACCACTGTAGAATCAACCACTATGGCTACGACCACTGGCTTCAACCATAGCTTTGACCATTGTAGAAACAACCACTGTGGCTACGACCACTAGCTTCAACCACTGGCTATGACCACTAGCTTCAACCACTAGCTATGACCACTGGCTTCGTCCACTGGATTCAACCACTAGCTATGACCACTGGCTTCGTCCACTGGATTCAACCACTAGCTTTGACCATTGGCTACGACCACTGGCTACGACCATCATCTTCAACTACGCCTTGTTGACCACTTAACCGACCAAGGCTTGTCGACCACAACACCTTAACTGCATCTCTGACCAGACAGCTCTTCCAGCACCAACTATCCACTGTAGCTACGACCATCAACCATCGACCATGTACCTACAACCATCGACCATCGACCACTGTAGCTACGACCTACGACCATCGACCACTGTAGCTACGACCTACGACCATCGACCACTATAGCTACGACCATCAACCATCGACCACTATAGCAACAACCATCGACCATAGCATAGTTTGGCTAACAACTATGATAGTACTCATCTGAGTAACGATTGAGTCACTATGGCTTCGACCACTACTTTGGCACCCAATTATAAATAGAGGAGGGAAGTGAAGGCTATGGCACCCTCAGGTGGAGTTGGGGCACCAGCTTTGAAGGCGAGAATGGTGACCAGATGCAGCTAAGCCTGACCAGATCCAATCGTTGGCGGGTCGGATTTGGCAGGGGTAGATGGTGATGAACTCAGAGGTGGTCATAGTTGAGGAAGGGAAGGTCTAGGGGCGGCACGGTGCTAGGTGGAGGCGGCGGGGCTAGCCGGGGTCGACCGGAGGTCGAGGGAGACTAGGGGAGCTAGGGAGGCCACCGGCGGCGAGGGCGGCGGGGTTAGCCGGGGCCAATTAGAGGTCAAGGGAGACCAAGGGGAGACAGGGAGGCCTCTGGCGGTGAGGGGGCTGTCGATGCGGTAGATTGGGGCGGCGGTGTCTCCTTCCTGCTCGAGAAGGACTCGGCGCTCGGGTGAAGGGGAGCGGGAGCGAGGGAAATGGGAGTGTGGGAGGAGAGAGCGAGGGTAGCGACGACGATGGGTAGGGTAAAAGTAGAAGGGAGAAGGGCATCACGTGAGAGCGAGAGGGAGAAGGGGATTCGCCTGAGAGGGGGAGTTGAGACATGCCTGAGAGAGGGGGAGGTTTTTTTGGTCATCGGGAGCAGTTGTGGAGGAGACTGCGCGAGTGGGAGGGGGATCGTGAGATCGGACGACTACGAAGAGTCAAAGGAGAATGGGCGATTGAGGGCCTATTCTTTACCTCACAAGCCAGCGGCTTTTAGCTTTTGCTACAGTACCTAACTTTCAAACGGAGTATTTTGTTAAGACGGGGTCTACAAGTTAAACGATCTACACGTTAAAAGCCCAACATTTGTACCAATCAAAATCGCAAGTGAGTATCTATCTCTCCGTAATCTGTACCGTAAACAACCAAAATTCAAAAATTTCAGCCAAAAGCCGCAGCCGAAAAGAACAGGCCCTGAGAGACGAAGGAGAATGGACGACCCACTACCAACTCCTCTTTATATAATAGTAGAGAATAATTTTACCACCTGTTAGTTTCAGAACATGTAGTATGATAAAATTTTAAAATCCGTAGCAACGTACGGGCATTGAGCTAGTAAATCCAATGTTTTGGAACAACAAAACATGCCCTCATTTAGGTGACCATAACATAGTATAAAAAACTTACCTCTCTCTCTATGGCAGGATCCTATCTAAAAAAAGTATGGGGAAACACCGACATCTTTACACCAATGACCTGAAGAATAGAAAATTAGCACTTCAAGTGTAATGTATATGTTTTAACAAAGGCATGATACTGATATGAAAAAAGCATGGGGAAACACTAACATATTTACACCAATGACGTGAAGAATGGAAAATTAGCACTTCAAATGTAATGTATGTGATTTAACAAAGGTATGTCACCGATTTGATGACAACTTGTTTTCTCTTTACACAAAAATGGTTGAACCATCCATTAGCAAATAACAGCAAAAACATGGCATGCATATGCACAACTTTTTTCACATGAAAGAATCTATTTTTCACTATTTCTACAGTTTCCAACCACCTACCCATGTTGCTTAGCCGTCTGCCTACACCGCGCAGTATGTTGATGACTGCTACAGTGAGTAGCCGCACACGACTGCTACAGTACTCCTCGCAACTACGACTGCGACCATGTACTTCGACTCCATGCACAGGCACGATGACCACGACCACAGGCTTCGAGTCCTCCAACAGCAGCTTCGACCATAGCTATGACCACGCCTTCGACCATGGTGTCTTCGACCACACCTCATGACCATGGTTGATCAATCACGGCTGCTGACCATGTCTTGTCGATCACTTCACTAAATATAGCTTGTGAACCATAGTTATTCGACTGCATCTCTGATCACGCAGGTCTTCAAGTACCGACTGTCTTACTGTAGCTGCGACCATACCTTCGACCTCGGAGTAGACCATGCCTTCAACCATGGCTTTGACCACGGCTTGTCGACCATGCCTTCGATCACAGCTTCGGCTATTGTAGCTACGTCCACTGTGGCTACGACCACTGTGGCTACGACCACTTTGGCTATGACCACTAGTTACGATGACTGTGGCTACGACCACTAGCTATGACCACTAGCTACGACCACTAACTTCGACCACTGGCTTCGACTACTGGCTACGACCGTAGTCTTCGACCACTTGCTATGACCACCGTCTTTGACTGCGCCTTGTCAACCACTTCACTGACCAAGGCTTGTTAACCACAACGCCTCAACTGCATCTCCGACCACACAGGTCTTCCAACACTGACTATCCACTGTAGCTACGACCATCGAACATCAACCATTGTAGCTATGACCATCGACAATCGACCACTGTAGCTATGACTATTGACCATCGACCACAACACAGTTTGACTAACGACTGTGACAGTACTCCTCCAAATACCGACTGAGTCACTGTGGCTTCGACCACTCCTTCGACACCGAATTATAAACAGAGGAGGGAAGTGAAGGCTATGGTGCCCTCAGGTGGAGCTGGGGCGCTAGTGGAGAAGGTGAGGATGGTAACCAGATCCAGCCGTCGGCGGGTCGGATTTGGTAGGGGCAGATGGTGATGAACTCAGAGGTAGCGATAGTGGAGGAAGGGAAGGTTTAGGGGTAGCGCGGCGCTAGGTGGAGGCGGCGGGGCTAGCCGGGGTCGACTGGAGGTTTAGGGAGACCAGGGGGAGCTAGGGAGGCCGACGGCGGTGAGGACGGCGGGGTTACCCGGGGCCGACTGGAGGTCGAGGGAGACCAAGGGGAGCCAAGGAGTTCGCCGATGGTGAGGGGGCTGCTGGTGCGGTAGATCGGGGTGGCGGTGTCTCCTTCCTGCTCGAGGAGGACTCGGTGCTCGGGTGAAGGGGAGCGGGAGCGAGAGAAATGGGAGCGAGGGGAGCGACGTCGATGGGTAGGGTAAAAGCGAAAGAGAGAAGGGCATCGCGTGAGAGCGAGAGGGAAAAGGGGATTCGCCTGAGAGGGGGAGTTGAGACGTGCCTGAGAGAGGGGGAGGTTTTCTGGTCATCGGGAGCGGTTGTAGAGGAGACTGCGCGAGTGGGAGGGGGATCGTGAGATCGGATAATTACGAAGAGTTGAAGGAGAATGGACGACTGAGAGACGAAGGAGAACAAATGATCCATCACCGGTTCCTCTTTATATAATAGTAGAGATGTATATCCTTCAAATCAATGGTTTGCGGCATCATCTCAACTTACAGTTCCGGCCCCATCCTCTTCTCCTGCCCATGCTGGCATGTCCCCCCAACATGGCGATCGCCCTCTCCCCACGATGTGTGATGACTGATTGACAAGGCGGATGGTCGCGATAATCTATGGCGATGGGTGATAAGCCGAGGATGCTCTCGTGTGGCCACGACGGCGTACGTATGAGCACGCAAGTCGCAATCGGTGAGGGCAGTGTTGTCACAAGTGTGACTGTGTGATGGAGCGTGGATCGGAGTATGTGCGCGGTGATGGACTAGCAGCTGGGGTAATTTTAGCTAATTTGTCTTCGTTTGAAGTTCGTTCAAATTTTATCCCAATTTAGTTTAATTTTGTCAAAATTCAAATGAAGTTTGAAATTTTCGTCTGAACTTGTGAACGAAATTCCGAAATTTTGTTTCATTTGGTTATTTCGCTGGCTGACGAATTTTTTCAAAGCGAAAGATTTTTCCCTGGTCCAGAGTGATGGTGCGAGGGATGAAGGACTGAAGGTAAACACATCTATACTTTTAAAACAGAAAACAGATAAAAGAACCTAACTAAACTATGCCCTACAGCTATTCTGGATTGCTTTCGTCTCATATGAAATGCAATACTGATATAATAATAGATTGTTATGTTGTGTAATGATCTTGAACATGTCAAGTTAGAACACTGAAAAATAAAATTGAAAGATCATATGTCAACTCATTCAGTTGTATATAAAGTGAAATCCTATAGAAAATGACAATAGTCGCTCACACCTTAATGATTTGGAAGAAGATAAATTCATGAAGTATAGCGCATAAGTTCTAAAAAATGATTAAGCATGCTTAATTCGCAACAGTCACTTGTAAATTGTAATTTGTGTGAATATGACTACTAGAACACGTGCAGATTGATGCCTGTAAATGACACTAGCGTTGGCACAATTGGTCGACGGTAGGTTGCAGTAGGAAGTAATGTACCAATGAGCTTCAACTTCATTCATGCTACTGCTATGTACATATATACTAGTCATTGTCCCTGTACATGGACTAATTAATTACTGGTCATTGTGCAACGTCAACGTCATCATACCACTAAACCAGCGTCTGATCCCGAGCCCGCTAAACCAGTGGCCTAGCCCCAGGTAGTTGGGCATCTTTACCCATAAGTCCAACCGGCGAAACAACAACCTTAGGGGTCTTGGACTATCTCCCCTAAAAAATTAGCTTGATAGGTGGGTACTACTTCACCTTACAAATCATGCTCTGTATCCTCTCACAAACGATGTGGATGTGGGACTATTCCAACAAATCTCTCCCTTACACATCGGGTGTGCTCTCCGACAAGCATGAGGCCTAAGATGTATTAGGGAAACCTAGACTCTGATACCAATTGTTGAGCAGTGTCAACGCCGTCGGATCGCTAAACCAACGTTTGACATTGGGCCCGCTAAACTAACTGCCTAGCCCCAGGTAGTTAGGCCGCTATACCTGCAAGCTCAACCAGCAGAACAACAACCTTAGGGGTCTTGGGCCATCTCCCCAAAAGACTAGCGTAATAGGTGAGTACCCCCTCACCCTTATAAATTGTGTTTTGATACCAATAAGAGAAACTTATTGGCAGAAATTAAAAGTTATGAATTGGGTTTCTGTTAGTTTTGTGTTCTTGAAAACAGTCTAAAGCTAGCTTCTCAAGTGGCAAGCATGAAACATAATGTATTCTTGATTATATACACTCTAATGTGTGAGGGCCTAATAGAAAATTGTCGGTGCTCATTTTTTTGTTCCTTTTATTGATGATTTTTCCCACAAGGTTTAGGTGTATTTCATGAAATAAAAAATCAAAAGTGTTGATAATATGGTGCGGAAAGCAGAGGTGGAAAATCAAAACAAGTAGGAAGGTAAAGTATCTGAGATCTTGATAATGGTATTGAATGTACCGATTCACAATTTTCAGAAATATTATGAGGAGTAGGTGATTCAGTAGCATTACACAGCCCTACAAGGGAAGGAAAAGCAGTTTGTATGGGATTACGAAATATTGTGGGCTGAGGGTTGCGGGAGTGAACCCCCCATGGTACGAACTAGGTGTCTGAGTCGACATATGTAACAGTGGTATAAATATATACCACCGATCTCTTGTAACCCTAATCATGAAAAAGAAACTCCTCATATGGACAGAGTCACCATGATTCGGCTCCAGGGGATGTAGACAGTATCGAACCTCGTTAACAACTCTTCGTGTCTCTTGTGTGCTTTTGCACTTGTTGTGATTGTTCTCTTATGCTAGGGCTGTCGTTGGTTTCAACACTTGCTGACAATATTGTTCAAAAAAATCAAGTTATTATTGCAAAAGAAAGGTCGATCAGTGTTATATTTTACTATCCCATGATGTTCATTGATCCATTTCTATAATCTTCTGTGTGCATATAAGAAGGATTAGTATTTTCCAAGCTAGATCCTGAAATGTAATTATTTATGTATCTAGCACTGTTGCAACATTTTTCTTTAATTTTGGCCCCTTAGCACCCTGTTGATGTTTTAATATCGATCTTACGTATAATTTGTTTGGATTCGAGAGAACTCTTAGAAGACCAAGTGTATGCGCGTGCGGAGTAGAGACACAGGAAACTTTATCCTGGTTCGGGTCTTCTCCTAAGAGAATAACAACCCTATGTCCAATGTGATTGCTAATTACTAGAAAGTGGATTACAACAAAGAATTCCACAAATGGCTAGTGCTATCTTGTGTGAATGATCCACCAATTGTCCTCCTCTCCCTTTGACATTAACCTTTATATAGCCAGTGAAGCGACGACAGTTGTTCCACGCCGGAAGACGTCTTGACGCTTCAGATGATAACCGCCAGATGGATGTTACTGTCATAGACATAAGAGGTCGTTCATCGTGTAGTAGTTGTTGTCAGAGAGAGATCATGTGCGGTTAGTGGACTAACACACGTTCTAACCACCTTGTCAGACGAACCGACAATGTAGTTCATTGTCATAGACAAGTCGGTTGGAGATAGACTTGTCGTAGGAATTCTCATGATCACAGAGTGGTCGTAGTAAGACTTACGACAAGATGGTCGTAGAAGAACTTACGACCATGGGATAGTCGCAGTAAGACTTACGAGTACATGGTTGTAGAAGGACTTACGGCCATAGGGTAGTCGCAGTAAAACTTACGACTATGTGGTCATAGAAGGACTTACGGCCATGGGATAGTCGCAGTAAAACTTACGACTATGTGGTCATAGAATGACTTACCATTAAGGGGGTAGTCACAGTAATACTTACGATTATGTTGTCCTAGAAGAACTTACGACTAGATGGTCATAGAAGTGCTTACGACCATTCTGCCATATTTACCTCTTATCGATAAGGGGTATATTCAAGGAATATAATGATGTAATAATTTGAGGATTATTCTATCCTCGTCATCCAGCCCCCCAACTTCAAGTGAAAATAACTTATTCGACTAAGCATGGTCGTAGATAAAGAGTGGTCAAGAGCAAAGACCTTCTTGACCCTTATCGACTAGGAATTGGCTTGGTCGACTTGGTAATTTTGCTTGAGTTATGAAGACAGAAAGACATCGGACAGAGAAAATGCAGTCGATTTCCCTCAAGTTGTCCGTCAAATCGGTTCCCAAAGCAAGTGTTCGGTTCCCGAGAGAAGTAACTGACGCATTGGTTATAAAGACTCACTGGGGCTGACTTTTGGTTTTTCACTTCCCCCCTTTGCTTCAACTCGTTCGAGCTCTCTGCCTCCAATCAATCTCCAATCTCACACGAATCCCTTCCAATCCCCCGCAAGAATGACAAAATCTTCATCAATCTGGGCTGAATCAGAGATGGATCATGCCATAATGAAGACATTAGAGAATGTAGAGAAGATCTTGCCACGGCGATTCGTCAGATGGATCAAAGCCGCTGGGCAACGCTGGCCAACTGGACAAATCGAAGAGATTTCGGTGTTCGAAGCGTATTATGAGTGTGGCCTTCGTCTCCCTGCTCATCCCTTCTTGACGGTCGTTCTCGAGTATTTTGGAGGCATGTTGGTGAACTTGGTTCCCAATTCGATCACGATGCTCAGCGTCTTCATATATCTTTGCGAGGTGTATTTGGGTATTCCAACAGACCTCGAGCTCTTCCGGTTCTACTATGCGATGAGCCGTTAAGCGGGGATTGCTGGGAGTTGTGGATTAAAGCTCCATGATAGGAAGACGGAGCTTTACATCGCCATGTTTACCCAATCTTCATTGCAGGGGTGGAAGAAGATGTGGTTCTACTGGGAGACGACCAATGAGGACATCCTCTCCTTCGTCAAGAAGGCCGTAGAGAAGAACAATCTTTAGAACTCAGCCCCCAAAGATATCACAAGAATAGCCCCCTACATCTCAGTTATCAAAAAGCTGAGGGACAAGGGGCTTACAGGCTGGCATATGGTGAAAGACTTCATCACACACTGCATTAGTCCCTTGAAGCGCTGAGCACATCCTATGTGGATTCGACCTAAGACTACGAGAATGGTAAGTGATACTAGTACTCGTATTCGTAATTAGGTTACATTTTTTAGTATTCTTTATCGACTACCATGTTTATTTGTTCAGACCTTGATTTGGAGGAAATCAATTCTCGAGTCAAAGCCATTTGTGAGAAGACTCCATTGCTCGAGGTGGAGGCTCCTCGTATTTTGGTATATGTTTCTGCTGAAGGGAGGAAGGAACGCTTAAAGGTAATCAAAAAATTAACTTCATCTTTAAGACTTCTTAGTCGTAGGACATTACCAAGTGGTATCTTCCTTTTCTGTAGAGCATTGGTATGGATTCCCGTCAAGATGACCAAGGGGTCGAATTGATGGTGGTCGGAGAGGTAGAAAGAGTGAAAACTCCTCTGGCCAAAAGACGTCGACTGGTTAAGTCAGTCAATAAGAAAATGGGGAGTACACTCGCTGCTGTCCCCCTTAAATTTCTTCCTCCGGCTGCCTCGAGCACTCCTATTTAGCAATTTATTGCGGATTTAGGTGCGGCAAGTGAAATTGGGGCCGCCGTATTGGAGCAATCATCTCCTCGATCAAGGGAATCTTCTATTATAACATCAAAACTAACTCAGTTGGCCTTTCCAAAAGCTTTATCGATCATCTTGAAAAGTTAATCTGGAAGAGTTTTGTGTCTTTTATGAAGGAAACTGCCGTGGCGGCAGAACCTATGATCGAGAAGGAGATTGTCCTGATGATCGAAGCTGGTTCTGATGGACCATCAGGAGGGACAAGAGAAGGAAACAACAACATCCCTTGTAGACCTTCAACCAGACGTGGTCGAAGGGGTTCAAGATTCTCGACCGGAGGTGGTCGAGAAGGTCCTCATTCTCCCACAACCAGATGTGGTTGTGAAAAAGAAGTTGAAGAAACCACTCCTCTAGGAGGGTTTCTTCCAGCTTTGCACTAAAAGTAATGACTCAAAGGTATGAAAATGCATGTATGTATACTGTATTTTACCTTTATCTTTTCAACTTTGATTCACTTCTTGCGATTGTAGTTTGGCCTCTCCATCGCCTAAGCTTCTTGCGGCTCTGCTTGCCATCAAAAAGACGGTGGAGAAGGTGGTCAAAGAAACGACCACTGCGGCAACAAAAGTTGCAATCGAAACTGCAAAGACTACGACCACTGGAGTGGTCGTAGCGAAAGATGGTGTTGAAGGAGAAGAACATCCTAACTTCTTACCTTCGTTTTTTAATCCACCCTTTGTGGTAGAATCTTCTTCTGTTCATGATCAGAACCTAGTCCCACACCCTAACGATCTTCCCAATAAGGAGTACATCTTCGACGACGAACATCTTGACAAGGTGTGGCGGACTAGGGTTGAAGAGCTTGACCAACTGAGAGATTCCGGGCGGGTGCTCGGAAACTTTGCTCGTAGGAGTATGAATGTGAGTATTGATAACTCGAATATTCATACTTTGCCTCTTCTTGTTTCTCACTGCCTTTCTTTATCCAGAGAGCATTAGAAGACATGGCAACTGTGGCTGAATACCACAGGCAGCTAATACTCCTACAACAAGCAAATGTCGAACTCTCCAAGAAAGCAGCGGCATCGTAAGTCTCCTAACTTATGTAGTCGAATTCTGTCTTGACCACACAACCAAAATTTCAGGTCTACCTTTAACCTTTGCAGGTCCTGGCTAGATGTGGAGGTCTTGGCTTCTGCACTCGAGAATGAGAAAGATGATGCACGGAGGCTGAAGGAACCTTGGAAGAGAAAATAAATGGTAAGCCCTGAAGCTTGAATCTATTTACTTATGCATCTTTCTGGCCTTTCTTTTACCTTTCTCTTTTTAACAAAAATAAAGAATAAATCGAGTTAGCTGGTCACTGAAATCGAGGAAAAAACAAAAGTGATTGGAGAGCTTACTCGTATCAGCAAAGAGAAAGGCGATAGAATAAAGCTGCTTGAAACATAGCTATCAGGTAAGAAAACTTCACCTTCAACTAGTTTTTGAAACTAGTCTAGTAGGATTTACGACTACGTGGTCGTAGAAGGACTTACGACCAAAGGGTAGTCGCAGTAAGACTTATGACTACGTGGTCGTAGAAGAGCTTACGATCATATAGTCGTAGAAAAGCTTACGACTATAACGAGTATTGCCTTGACCAACTTTAACTCTTTCGCAGAGTCCATGGTTGAAAAGAAGCACCTTTCTGAAGTGATGACTCATACTGAGGAAGAAATGAAGTCGATGAAGGCAAACCTTCAAGACTGCGGCCTTCTTCTGAATAATCTACTCGATGAGTTTGGTGAAAAAAAGATGATTCCCATTGAGGAGACCACATCCGCTCATACGAGTACGATCTTACTACAAGCTAAGACTTTGGAAAAGCATCTGGTTAGTCTGAAGGCTAATCAGACGAAGTCGATCAGGGATGCAATCCAGGGCGCTGTAATCTATGCATTGGCAAAACTCAAGGCATGCGACCAGAACCTGAATCTACATCCCAATGAGCACGACTTCGCCTGTTCTTTGGAGGAGGTGTCTCGCCTGATTGAAGAAGTAGAGCCATTTGGACGACAAGTGTCTGAAGAAACGGAACTTGTCTCTTCCTCTCCTCCAAAGTAGAATAGTTTATAGATAGAAGTAATTTTGTAAAAACATACCTTTGAATGATGAATGAACTTCTTTCTTTCCCTGCATCTTGTCTTGTTGAGCAATTAGTACTCATAAGAAAAAAATGAAAGAGAAATGAAATTACGACTACGAAATAAGTTATTTTGATACCTCTATCATAGTCCCCGACTATTTACTTTGTTTACGTGAAGAAACAAAGCAAATAGTATAGAGTGAAGTATGCAGAGAGCAGAGTAATATATCCAACCATTGTTGTCGAATTCGATTTGTCATGTACTGGCAGCAAAAGTGTGGAATATGTCGATGCTAGGGATTTCCTTCTAGTGGGTAGGACCACATACAGAGAGGAGTGACTCTAACTAGGTGATGTTTCCTCCTTTCGACTAGGTTGAAACAAATCGAAGACATGAGCGATGAAAGGATAAGCACTCAGATTGTCTTCCATTATATTCATTCAATGTGTTCATAGGCAACACAATTTGTTGTATCCTGCTAGCAAGAGTTAGGAATAGACTGACACTAGGAATGCTCCTTCTAGTGGGCAGGACCACATGCCGAGAGGAGAGACTTCGGCTAGTGGTACTCCCATATCTGACTAGCAAAACAATTTGGATGCGCTAGAAGTGGTGGAACTAATATGAAAGATGCTCTACAAGACATACGATAATAAAAATTCGTATAAACTGAATTTATTATTGATAAAAAGGGTTGAAATATTCACACATAGAGCTTGAGAATTTGGCCGCCTTCCATAGCAAGTCATACAGAGATAGGGAGTGTGACTTCGACCATGGTGTAAGAACCTTACCACTTGGGGGAAAGCTTGCTTTGATTAGACTGGGATTGGATTTTTCTCAATAGCAAGTCGCCTACAACAAGGCTACGAGGCCGGACCTTAGATCATAGTACTTACGCATGACTTGTTGATAGACCACTGATTGGATTAAGACTTGATTCCTCTTTTCTTTGAGCAGGTTGATATCATCTGCTCGAAGCTGTTCTTTGTTAGAGTCATTGAAGTTCTCGACTCGTGCCGACTGGATCTTTAGTTCTGGAGGAAGCGTGTCTTTAGCCACAAAAACTAGGAAAGATGGAGTCTTACCTGTTGCCTGACTCGGAGTTGTGCGAATCACCCACAATATTGAAGGTAATTCCCGAACCCAAGCCCCTGAGTGCTTTATGAACTGGTCGAAGACTCAAGTTTTGATTCCTTGCATTATTTGGCCATTCGCATGCTCGACTGCCCCATTACTCTAGGGATGGACAACTGAAGCAAAACATACCTTGCTACCTAATTCATTGCAAAATTCCTAGAATTTTGTGCTAAAAAATGACTTACCATTACTTGTAATTATCCGACTTGGGACTCCAAATTGAGTAATTACACTTTTCATCAAAACCCTTTTTGTGGCTTCCATTGTTATCCCAACTACTGGTTCGGCTTCAATCCACTTCGTGAATGTATCAATAGATACGAAGAGGAACTTGAAGCCCCCTGGCGCTCTTGAAAATGGCCCTAGGATATCAAGACCCCATGTTGCAAAAGGTCAAGATAAAGGAATGGTTTGAAGAGCTTGAGCTGGTTGGTGTATTTGCCGGCTATGACACTAGCATTGTACACATTTGTTAACCAAATCTTTGGCGTCACTGAGGGCTGTTGGCCAATAGAAACCTTGTCGAAAGGCCTTACTAACTAGGGTTCTATAGGAAGCATGTGCTCCACAGATGCCCCCATGTATATCCTGAAGGAGTTTTAATCCTTCTTTTTGCGATATACATCGCATGAGGATTCCCTGAGTACTCTGTTTATAGAGTACCCCATCAACCAAGATATACATCTTGGCCTTACGGGCAGAGACGATCTGCTTCGGGATCGTCATCGGGTATTGAACCCTTCTGAAGGTACTCGTAGATGGGAGCTATCCACGTCTCTTCATACTCTAGAGAGATTGTCTCTGGTATTTTGACCAGAGACGACTTCTGGAACTATTCCAAGAAGCCCCTCGGCGGTACTTGTGATCGGGAAGAAGCTATCCGAGCCAACTGGTCTTCGAGGAAGTTATCCTTCTAGGGGATATACTGTAACTCAAAACCGAAAAAATACTTTTCAATCTTCTGTACTTCCGACAAGTACTGAGACATGGTCGTACTCGAGCATTGATACTCTTTTCCGACCTGATTCACGACTAGTTGAGTCTCCTTTCACGAGTAGTCATCAAATCCCGAGCGCTTTAGCGGCTTGTATGCCAGCCAATAAAACTTCATACTCAGTGACATTGTTAGTCGCTGAAAAGAGCGATTGAATGACATACTTTATGGTCTCTCCCATGAGAGATTCCAGAACCACCCAGCCCTAAGCCACTTAACGTAAGCGACCCATCGAAGTACATCGTCCATAAGTCGTGGGAATCGTACTGTTGGGGATCCTGAACATGTTTAGGGTTTGTCCATTCGGTGACCAAGTCTGCCAAGATCTGGGATTTAATGGCCATTCGGACACGAAATGGAGGTTGAATGCCCTAAGTTTGACCGACCATTTGGCCATGCGCTCCGCTGTTTCCTTATTTTGGAGGATCTCTCCTAAAGGAAACTCAGACGACACAATTATCTTGTGCGTCTGAAAATAATACCTCAACTTCCTCAAAGCCATGAGGAAGGCATAGAGAAGTTTTTGGACCTAAGGGTAGCGCTTTTAGAGCCGTGTAAAACTTCACTTACATAGTATACTAATCTTTAAATGTCCTTGAGCTCAGCAACCAGTACAACACTTACTGCCTGTGGCGTGGTGGATAGATACACTAAAAGTGTCTTGCCTGTTTTCAAAGAAACCAGGACAGGAGCACTCATAAGGTACCTTTTGACATCTTCGAAAGCATCATTGGCCTCTTTCGACCAATCAAAATCCCCATGTTTCCTCAAAAGCTTAAAGAAAGGAATGTCTTTTTCTCCTAGTCGTGTGATAAAATGACTTAAAGCCACCATGCACCCAGTGAGTTTCTAGATCTCTTTCTTCGTTGTCGGAGGGCACATCTGCTCGATGGCCTTGATCTTCTCAGGATTTGCTTCAATACCTCTTGCCAAAAGAAGGAATCTGGGCAGTTTTCCTGAGCAGACTCCGAACACACACTTTTCAGGATTGAATTTCAAGCAATGCTTTCTCAAATTGTCGAAAGTCTCCTACAGGTATGAAACGTGATTAAGCCATTTGATACTTTTTACGACCACATTATCGACATAAGCTTCCAAGTTTTTGCCCATTTGATGTATGAAGGTTAATTGCATCAAACGCTGAAAAGTTAGACCATCATTTTTCAAACTGAATGGTATTTTAACATAGCAAAATACTCCAAACGGAGTGATAAACACGGTTTTCTCTTCATCTTCTGAAGACATACTGATCTGGTCATAACCAGAGTATGCATCTAGAAAGCTTAATATTTCACAACCAGTAGTAGAATCTACCAATTGATCAATACGAGGAAGCGGAAAGTCATCTTTAGGACAAGCTTTATTTAAATCGGTATAGTCTATACACATACACCACTTACCGTTAGACTTTTTTACCATTACAGGATTTGCTAACCACTCTGAGTGGTCGACTTCTCTTATGAAGCCTGCTTTTAGTAGCTTGTCTAATTCTAACTTGATAGCTTCTCGTTGATCTAGTGCAAATCTCCATAATTTTTGTTTTATGGGCTTCTAATCATGTCGTAGAGCTAGCCTGTGCTCGACACTTCTTTGGGGACCTCAGGCATGTCGAATGACTGCCACATGAACACATTTGTGTTTGCCCAGAGGAAAGCAACGAGGGCGCCTTCCTATGCTGGGTCGGACGTAATCCCGATGCAAACTATCTTAGAAAGTTCCTCTGGGTCTAGAGGGACTTCTTTGACTTCTTCGTTCGGCTTTGACACAGCTTTAGGGTTAGAGTGCTTGCTCGAAGGTCGTACCTTGGTGGTTTCTCGAGTTGGTAGCTGTCCGACCATCTTGAGGGACTTGCAATCGCACGTTAGTGCCATATTCTTATCACAATAGACTGTGATGACTCCCTTGGGACCTGGCAACTTAAGACATTGATAGGCATAATGAACAACTATCAGAAATCGTGCCAGAGTTGCTCGTCTGAGTATATCATTATATGCCAAATCAATATCGACCACAAAAAACGAGAGTTTCTTTGTCCTGAGGTTGCTCGGAGAACCGAACGTAACAGGTAGAGAAACTTGGCCAATGGGCATGGCCGAAGAGCCTGGTACGATTCCATGAAATGAATATCATACAAGCTTTATTTTGGTACGAGGAATTTGCATCTCGTCCAGGGTACTAACAAATAAAATATTTAAAGAACAACCACCATCAATCAACACGTGATTTACTCGATAGTTGTTGATGGTGAGCTCGACCATAATAACAAACCGACCAGGTCGGGTCAAAGGGATCGGACAATCAACCTTCTTGAAAGAGATGGTGACTTCCGACCACTTAGACAAATTATTGACAAGGAAGGGGTTGATAGAGTTTACCTCACGCTCAACAGCCTTATACTATCGCTTGGACTCGTACACAAACAAACCTCCATATATATGCTCGATGGTATGCTTTAGGTCCTAGAATGGCATGTCCTCGTCCTCATCAGAGTGCTTTCGACCGCTTGACTGTCCCAACTCCTCGATTGTCGTAAGCGGGCCCTTGCCGGAGTAGTAATCCCTGAGTTTCCGTTGGAAAACTCAGTAGTTGCGAAGATTGTGCCTCTCTTTCTTGTGAAGAGGGCACCATGTAGGCTTGTTTGCCTTCCTTTTGGGTGCCTTGCCTTTGCCCCAGTTGAAGTATTGTTTGGAGTCACGTGGCTCCTTGTTGCCTATAGCCAAGACCCCCTTCGATCCTACGGTGGGAGGCCTGTGGCTCTCGGCCTTGTCTCCAGATTTCTTGTCCTTCCCCTTCCTATTGCCGCCGTCACCTTGCTCCTTGGAATGGCGGCCAGCCTGGTCGATGGTCCTGGTCCATTCGACCGCTTCGGCAGCAGTTACATACCGATCGGCCATCTCAAAGAGCTCAGCGATGGTGGTTAGTGGGTTCAGTGTGATGCCCTCTATGAATCTCCAATTACGGACGCCCTGTCTGAATGCTTTAATAATAGAAGTGTTAGAGACCTCTAGAATAGAGTTTTGAACCTGACTGAAATGCCGGATGAATTACCATAAGGTCTCATTGCTGCCTTGGCGCATTCGATGCAGGTCGTCCTCCTTCACAGGGCGATTGTATGTGCCCTAGAAGTTGGCTATCAGAAGGTCGCAGAGGTGCTTCCATGAGTAAATTGACTCGAAAGGCTGGTTGAGCAACCAGGATTGAGCGAATCCTTCGAGCACTGTCGGAAGGTAATTGGCCATGACACGCTCCCCCCTTATGCTGCTCGAACTGCAGTCATGTAAATTTAAAGGAACTCGATGGGATTCTAAGGCCCGTTGAATTTCTCCATGCTCACTAGTCGGAATCGCGGTGGCTAGCGCACTGCTCGGAGCTCGGGCACGGATGCTCGGCATCCGACAACAATCTCCTGTCGTCTCCTTTGTGAAAATGGGTAGTTAGTATTGCCAGGAGAACGTACTCGGTGATGCTCGACGGTAGGCGGACCGGACCTGTAGTAGGTCTTGTCCACTCATAGTTGACACTCGTAGTCTATCTGATGCTGCAGTTTCCTTGCTCGAAGTGGTGATCGAGTATCGACTTGCCAATCCGAAACAGTACAGAGCATCCTTAGGCCTTCCTCCGAGAGGGTGATAAGAATTTGAGGGCAAGGAAAAACCTTATGTCTAGAATCTCCACTTCTGAGGGATGCCCCCTGATCTGAAGAATCATCAAGCGAGACTGTCTGGCGGCTTGGAGCAAACCCCACCAGGTAGGGGAAGTCTGGGTTATAACTGTCCCCAGCCTAATTTGCTCCCTACGAGAATGTGGATGAACACGAAGTGTGCCCACCCATGGCCTTCGCCGGGTCATCCGGAGAGTCACCACTAGGAATTGGCGACGAGCCCCCCAATATCCAAAACTGCACGGGGCAATGCCGTGGGACTCGAACGCTTGGGAGCGGACCCATCGTCGCGTTGTGAGACCTCATCATGGTCAGATTGACCCTTGCTACTTGGGAGAGATGAGTCCACCATTGGGCGTACTGCTGTGGGGGACTTTGATCCCTCATCAACCTTTCCGGCGGCATTGTCTCTGGGATCACCAAAGGAATCTCCAGGGAGACATTCACCATCGGAAGCAAGCAAGGTCTACTCATAGTCATAGCAGGCCTCCATGTCGATACTCGTGTAGTCGGCCAAGTTGAACCAATTCTCCTCGTACCATTCATCTACCATGAGAGGAGGAAAAGAGGAACTTGCTGACAAGGAGCTGTCGATGTTTCAATATCGATCTTACGTATGATTTGTTTGGATTTGGAGGAACTCTTAGAAGACCCGATGTATGCGCATGAGGAGTAGACACACGGGAAATTTTATCCTGGTTTAGGCCTTCTCCTAAGAGAATAACAACCCTACATCTAGTGTGATTGCTAATTGCTAGAAAGTGGATTACAATAGAGAATTCCATGAATGGCTAGTGCTATCTTGCATGAATTGTCCACTAATTGTCCTCCTTCTCTCCCTTTGACGTTAACCTTTATATAGCTAGTAAAGTGATGGCAGTTGTTCCACATCGAAAGACATCTGGATGCTTCAGATGATAACCGCCTAACGGAAGTTGCTGCCAGAGACACAAGAGTCCATTCACCGTGTAGCGGTTGTTGTCAGACAGAGATTGTGTGCGGTTAGTGGGCTAACGCAGGTTCTAACCACCTTGTCAGATGAACTGATAGTGTAGTTCATTGTCTTAGATAAGTCGGTTGGAGATAGACATGTTGTAGGAATTCCCAGACCACAAAGTGGTCGCGGTAAGACTTACGACTACATGATTGCAGAATGACTTACGACCATGAGATAGTCGCGTAAGACTTACGAGTATATGGTCGTAGAAGGACTTACGACCATAGTATAGTCGCAGTAAAACTTACAACTATGTGGTCGTAGAAGGACAAACGACCAAGGGGGTAGTCGCAGTAAGACTTACAACTATGAGGTCGTAGAAGAACTTACGACTCTATGGTCATAGAAATGCTTACGACCATCCTGTCATATTTACCTCTTATCGATAAGGGGTATATTCAAAGAATATAATGACGTAATAATTTGAGGATTATTCTATCCTCGTCACACCCTTTTTTTAGCACCCTCCTCGAGCTTGTAAGGCTGTGTGGCGTGCGGTAGGACATTGGCTCATGAGAGGATGAGCGGCAGGCGCGGCAACAAGCGCTACCGAGGTAGCACTACTTGGTAGTAGCCTACTGAGTTGCCCCATGCTTGGTAGGCTGTTGTCGAGCGCCGATGGCTCGACAGGAGGCTAGGCAATGTGCGTTCTGGGGTCGGGGCCAGTAAAAAAAGTGTGTTTTTGTGAATAGGTGAATTCCCATGGAAGCTAGTAAAAACACATACTTAGATTTAAGATTGCTAAAAAATGCATGCTATTTGTATTAATAAATAACATTTAAGACTGCTACAATGGGTACAAAGCATTAATGAGTACATAATTAAGTTCGACCCGCTAGGACTGAAGAGTTGGCACCGAACACAGTAGCAGGTCAGGGGTTTCCCACTGTCCTCTTCCTCTAGTGACGTAGCTGGTCCCGAGGGAAGGTTAGCTTATCGGGTAAGCGTCGTATATTGCACAAGTCGTATTGCGATGGTGGCCGAGTGGGAACGGGTGCATTGGACAATTGACTGGGCCCAATCTCTTGCACGCTGAACATTTACTGCACCCAGACCTTTGCGTAATTGCAGGCATCCTATGGAGGAAAGCGTGTTTCATTAGACCGATGTAAGGTAGAACTACAATGAAACCCGTAATTGTAAGCACTAGTGCGTGTGTTGTGAGGACAATGAATCTCCCAAGTAGTTCAGTCCACAGTGGCCAGTTGCAGTGAAGCCCGATGCCACGAAGTCAGAGCTGTACTGGTGGACAGTGTAGCTATCGTATGTTTGATTGTACCACTCATCACACTACCAGAGATGCAGGTAGTCCACGGGTGCATACGTACCATACTACACCTCGCAGTCTCGGATAGGAGAGTCGATGTCAGTATCTACGGTGTCCTATGTGTTAGGCTGTCTCCATGACAAGGACGAAATTAGAGTGCTCCCTCATCCCCATCTCCTCAACGAGGATGATCTGGGGTCGGGCTACCTTTGAGACGAAGATGGGAGTAGAGTAGTATCGGCGTGAACGTCCAAACAAAAATAAGGTATATTGCTGATTGCACAAGAATATAAAATCATCAAACCTAAGTAATGCGCTACATAGACTAAAATGACCGAGGCTAGAGGGGTGCACCGATGAGCTAAGACGTGCAAATGAAGCTATCGCCGGATGATGAGTGTCTCGTTGCCCCGGAATAAACATGTCGTTAGCACAGCTGTAGCTGATAGCCCCCAGTATGTGTTTGGCATTTCGTACATATTACAGATGGACTCCAGCAGTCGTTCGATCATGCTCGAATGTCCGCGGCATAGTATGACTCCACTCTCGGACATGATGCAGCGACGAACAAAACATGTTAGACAAGTATGCTCAAATATTAGGATACAAATTTGAGTTTTAAGTCTTTTACCACTTCGTCCTATCATGCCACACGGTGTCGGTCCAGGACGAGTGCCGGCATGTCAGTGTGCATGGCATACGTGGGGGCTACATAGGGAGATGCATAATTTTGCAATGGGTTCACGGAACATACTGCTCTAAGTACAAGCGGTACATGTCTAGGTTGAATGGTCGTCGCTCCTGTTCGACCTCCATCCTCGCTGACTACTCCCAGGCGTGAGTCCATGGGTCCTATGTCTGTCTCCACTCACCGCTCTTTCGTCCCTTCCTCGATTGCCTATGGGAAAAATGGGGGTACACAACTATTACTTTAGTGGGAAATAAAGCAGTCACAAATGGTACGCAACATGATAACAAATAAACTTACTTACAAGTAAATGTGGCTGGGTAGTGGTGACACGGTGCTAGTGGCACCTACTGGTAAAGCCTGAACTGTCTTATGACTCGTTGGAGGAGGGACCTATGGCTTCACCATATGGGAGAAGGCGAGGTGGTAGGCCGTGAGCTAGTGCTTCCTGTCCTGCTCACGCTGCTCTGACAGTCTGAAAGGAGCTATCTCCGAAATGAACTCTATGGTCCATACCATCCACATGACGTTACCCTCGTCAAAGTTCTCGAAAGCGTTATGGAAATCTAGGTACGCTCATCGTGGCCTCTCCCTGGACCGTCCTAGCTCGCTAGCAATCTAGCAAGTACCCATGGTGGATCTGTCCACCGAGTCATTGCCATCACCAGCACCGTAGAAGTGCACCTACAACTGGTACTAGTGTACCCACACACGAAAGTATGATCGGCCAATAGAGAAGTGCTCCCATGATCATAGCTACAATAAGATATAACAACCAGTGAGGTTTGTCACATCAGTCGCAATTTGTCGCACAAAGCTCTATAGGTCGTGCACAAAACAGTCGAGCCCCAGATGTACATCAGAACCTCCTGAGGCTCAACATCGACTGGGGACTCAGCGATGTGGATGTAGTTGGGGTACGCTGAGTCTCCCTGAGTCATAGCAAACATACCCCACTTGAACATGAAGAGCAAGTAAGCCACTAGGTGGGACCTCACGACATGTGCAGGCGCATCTGTTGGGCATTGCTTGTACCTCCATAGCCTCCCATGTGGCACTCCAGAGAATTTATTCGAAATGGGAAGACCAAACTGGTGCAGCATACATGCCTTCCAGTTAGGGATGCAAACGAATCAAATACGGACGGATAATGCCTCTACCATATTTGTTTTCATATTTTTTTTCCGGATGCGGATACGAATACAGATATCTCGGATACGAATAGAAATACGAATAATATCAAATACAGATATGGAGCGAATATGAATCAAAACGAATACGGTCATGAATATTTATCGGAACATGAAAACCCCTTAAACTATACATCCAAAATCAATAAAAATACATAAATAGTTTATCTTGTCAAAAAATTAATGAAATGTAAACGAGCATAAATATTTTTATCCACAATAGTCATACCATTGTATAGATTTTAAATCTTCAAATGGCAATAAATTTTTCCTAAAGTCCTAAATAATTCTTAATAGATTTCTACCATTTACATGTGACAAGTAAATTAATTAAGAATTTAAATTTGCATCAAAATGATTTAAATGGCAGTACATCAATTTAATCGGTACAAATTTTAATCTACCGACAATACTAAATTTATTTTTAATAAACATAAATATTTGCTAGTGGTGTTTGTAATTTAATATGACTAGGGAACCTAATGCCTAATGGTAATGGAGGCTTATAGCTTGGTTGGACTGGTGGTAGGGGAGATGAGAGAGGTTGGCTTGGGCTGGGCAATGTTAGGCTAAAATCCCATATATCCGATTCCGTATTATCCGGATAATCCGTATTCGTATTCGCCGAATATCAGGCGTATTGTATTCGTATTTGTTTCCGACAAAAAAATCTGTATTTGTTTCCGATCCGAGAATTATCCTAAGAAAATTCGATCTAACACAATCTGTATTCGTTTTCATTCGGATCAGTCGGAAACTATCCAATCCGTTTTCACCCCTACTTCCAGTCAGGTAATCAAGTGGGTGGAACCACGGGACAACCCCGTATTGGCAGACTGGTGAGATACACAATATCCTGTAGGGTGATGGTCATCTCCCCTACCAAAAGTGAAACGTGTGGGTCTCCAGCCACTACTGGTCAACGAGTGATGACAGAAGCGATGAGTCCAGCGTGAACGACCACCCAATGTCCATCATCCTCGCCATGGGCAGCAACTTGCCCTATCACAGAACTGGAACGTACCAATCGTTGAGAGGTTAGTCCTTCGGAGGTCCCTGGAGAACAAAGGGGCCGGTTCTTCACCGCTCGACCACTCCCGACAATGATGCTGGCCATCTTAGGATGGGTCCAGAAATGTGTCACCCCTAAGACTGCCACCAACAACCATTCCTTATGGTGCATAAAATAAGATGTCGGTGTCAAACAATGCTAGATACAATTGACCACAACCAAGAACAATCACACTGCACACATACGTACATTGTTGTAGGGTGGCCTAAACCCCCGTGACTGGGCCTTACAACTGGCCCAATATGTAATAGGCCCAATAGTATAGAGGAATGTACCAATGTATCCATACCTTTTGTAATTATTAAGGGGTAGGATGAAAAATTCTCATCCTACCCCATTCATGTATATAAACCCCCAAGAAGGGCATGAGGGAGGGGTATCCACCCATTTTATCACCAGCTCTCTCTCTCTCCGTAGTTCTCTTCGCTATTTCTCCTATAGAGAAGGGTACCTTATACCCACTGTTGTAGCCATGCTACAGCACATGTGCAGGCGCATCTGCTGGGCATTGCCTGTACTGCTGTAGTCTCCCATGTGGCACTCCAGAGAACTTATTCGAAATAGGATGACCAAACTGGTGCAGCATACATGCCTTCCAATCAGGTAATCAAGTGGGTGGAATCACGGGACAACCCCGTATTGGCAGACTAGTGAGATACGCAACATCCTGCAGGGTGATGGTCATCTCCCCTACCAAAAGTGAAACGTGCAGGTCTCCAGCCACTACCGGTCAACGAGTACCGACAGAAGCAATGAGTCCAGCGTAAATGACCACCCAATGTCCATCATCCTCGCCATGGGCAACAACTTGTCCCATCACAAAACTAGAATGTATCAATCGTTTAGAGTTTAGCCCTTCGGAGGTCCCTGGAGAACAAAGGGGCCGGTCCTTCACCGCTCGACCACGCCCGACAACGATGCTGGCCATCTTAGGATGAGTCCAACAATGTGTCACCCCTGAGACTGCCACTAGCAACCATTCCCTATGGTGCATAAAATAAGATGTCGGTGTCAAACAATGCTAGATACAATTGACCACAACCAAGAATAATCACACTGCACACATATGCACATATTTCCTAAATTACATTTTTCTTCTTGTGCTAGCTTGCTGCTGTGATAAAATGCACATTGATACTAATTAATTGTGATCAATACTAATTAAATATGATCGGTGCTAATTAAATACAATTAGCACTAATTACAACGCTAATTAGGCATGCACAAGCCCATAATTTTCTACATATTTCAGTAATTGTACGAGACCAATAAACATATATGTGCGGACATATATTAAATTATTTTAGCTATTTTTTTGGACTGTTTTTCTGCAGATATTTACAATAAGTAAATATGGCTACTTACAGAAACACATCTGTCAACTATACATGGCTACCTAGCATATTCTATATTACAAAACCACAGTTACGCTAACGAAATACTAACGATATATTAAGCGTATTGCTCGCACATGGATGAAGCATACCTTTTTCGAAAGTATTCACCAGCTCCACAATACTTCTAACTGCGAAGGATTACAGCTACGCTCTCACTCGGTAGTAAATACCTCTTTTCTTTCCATTCCCTCCATCGTTGCGCTCTCGTTCAACAGCAAATCAGCCACAGATCACGTTTAATATGTGCACAAGAACACAATGCAATTAATGCATGAATAAAACGAGAATCTAACGTCGTGTCGCCGCTTCATGTGATTATCCACGGGATTCCCTCGCGTCAAAAGCCAAACTGCGCGTGGACGCTGCCCCCGTATTCCCCAGCCCCACTGCTCCTTTGCTGCCCACACGCAACTGCCCACCCACCCGCAATTTGCGGCCGACTGACGAGCTAGCACTCCTCGGCAACAGCCCGCCGAGCAGTGCTAGCTCGGTAGCGGCAGGGCCCACCCATCGTGGAGCCAGCCGTTCATCCTCCCACACGCCAGTGCCCTACCACATGCCACACGGCCTTCCGAGCAAGGGTGGCGCGGCAGGTGACACGTATCATCTGCCGCGTCTTTCGAGCTCGGAGAGGGATCATTTTTTGTAAAAACAGGTGCTACATGGCCAAATTGAAAAAACATTACAACAGTGCTAGATACGTGAACAATTCCCTAAAATGAGCATATAAGTACACACACACATATATATACTAGTTATGTACCTGTGCGTTGCAACAAAACTCATTAAATATATAGATAATCATGCTATAGAAGAGAGTTGTTTTAATCGGTTGAAAAATAGATAATAGTGAGAAGTTGAATGAATAGAGTGGTTGGAGGAGAATGAACCTACAACCACAAACTCATTCTTTTATAATAGTAATAGATATATAGTATAAATAACAGGGGCACCATAGTGGCCAGGCTCCATGATTGAGACTTTTCATCCATGATTAAGACTTTCTATCCATAATTGATTCAGCATGCTAAATCAATGACTTCCTTCCCAAATCGATGCCTTTTCGATTTAATCAATGTTAACAGCTTTGCCTGATATATTATACATCATTTCACTTGCACCACTACTACAGAAATACTATTAGTAGACGCCAAATCACAGACGGCTTGACAAAACCGTTTGTGACGTACACTATCACAGACGGTTTTAATTTGAAGACCGTCTGTGTTGTTGGTGTAAAAAAACGAGTATCATAGACAGTTTTTACCGATGAACCGTCTGTGATACTAGAATATCACAGACGATTTTTATTAAAAACCGTCTGTGATAATCTGTGAATTATCACAGATGATTTTTTTTAAAATCGTTTGTGATAAGCTAATTATCACAGACGGTTCTAGTTTAGAACCGTCTATGATAATTATAGATGGTTCTAAACTAGAACCGTATGTAGTAAGCCTTCCTATATATACCCTCAAGCTAGGGTTTTACGCGTACACTGCAGTTATAGCTATACCAACCAGAGCACAGAGACATAACGTCACTGCTCTCCCAATCGAGCCTGCCCTCAGCCCGCCTCGCCGCCCCCTCGAGCCCGCCGCCGCCGCCTTCCTCGAGCCGCCGCGGCCGCCATCCTCAACCCGTTGTCGGCCGCCTACTTCCCGCCCCCGCCGACCGCCTTCCCGAGCCCATCGCCGCCGCTTACTTCCCCAAGCCCATCGCCGCCGCCTTCCCTGAGCCCATCGCCGCCGCCATCCCCAAGCCCATCGCCGGTCGCCTACTTCTCCGAGCCCATCGTCGGCCGCCTTCTCTGAGCCCGTCGCCGACCGCCATCCCCGAGCCCGTCGCCGGCCGCCTACTTCCCTGAGCCCGTCGCCGCCGCCTTCCCCAAGCCCGTCGTGCAACTCTTCTACACCCGCCTCGCAAGGTGATGCCTCTGACTGGATTGCTCATGTGACATGGTTCCAAGTGCCGAGTGTTCCATGTCGTCAGTAGATTTACAATGCCGAGTGCTAGGGCTTTTGTTGATATCATGTCCTATTTTGGGGTTCAATGGGCAGTGGCCGCTGCAACTTGTATTTGGGTGACTCAACTAATACAATGTTATTGATATGTAACTTGATATGTAACTAATACAATATTTGTATTTGGCCGCTGCAACTATTGATATGTAACTTGTAACTTATAGCATATAGGAATGTTATTGATATGTGATTTATGAATTGTGACTTGTAACTTGAATGTTATTGTTATGTAACTTGTAACTTACAACATATAGGAATGTTTATGCATAACTGTGATTTATATAGGAATGTTATTGATATGTAACTTGTAACTTACAATATATAGGAATTGTGATTCACATGTTGTACTCTTTATGAATTGTGATTGATATGTAAGTTGTATTTGGGTGACACATAGGAATGTAGCTATCAGTAATGTTATATGTAGCATTTAAATCTTACTTTTATGAATATATAGTTGTTTCATGAATATATATATATATATATATATATATATATATATATATATATATATATATATATATATATATACGAATATATGTTAAATCTTACCTACAATCAGGGGTTCCATTGGATTTTAATTGTAATTATACCAAAATAGAACAAGACAATATATCTTGATTGCCTAAGTAAGAACAAAACCGACTACATAGTTATCGGGCAATTACTCGATAGGTAAGTACATTTTCTCCATATATAACTATATTGTACTCCTTCTTTCCTTCCGAATGACTAAGCTAACTTTTTCGAATCACGAAGGTCGTTCGCCACGTATGTTGTAGAGACACGTGGCTCGACGGAAGGGGCCAAGCCCTTGAAACATGTTCAAAATTTTCGGGCATTCGCTAGTACATATTAATTAATCCTATACAACACTTGGTAGTAATGTTTCTTAAATTAACACATTCTATTTTTTTGCAGTGCCACCAGCAGCAGCCAGGCAACACGTGTGGATTCTACGTTTGCCACCATATGGAACTACTACTCGATTCCTCGAAGATCACCAATCATAAGGTTTGTCAATTGTTCCTTAATTATTTCATACTTATCAGGTTATATGTTTGTGAAATGGAGGTTTTATGTTTGTGAAATGAATTGAGATGTGAATTGGATGTATACATGTACATATTGATCTGCTTGTTTCAGAGGGCATGCCTAGCATTTCCTGAGACTAGCCAATAAACAGAAATAGATTTAGGGATAGAAAAGAATAGCACAGACGGTTTTTAACTAAAAACCGTCTGTGCTAGTTGATAACACAGTGTGCTAGTTGATAATCACAGACGGTTTTTAGTTAAAAACCGTATGTGATATCGTGATATTTAGATATCACAGACGGGTTTTAACTAAAACCATCTGTGATTATCAACTATCACAGACGGTTTATAATTAAAAACCGTCTGTGATATTTACACCACAGACGGTTCGAAAGCCATCTGTGATGACTTCGTACCATTACTGACCTATAAATTCAGACGACTTACAAAACCGTCTATGATGACGTTTCTGAACCGCCTGTAATACGGATTTCTGTAGTAGTGCACGCATCTAAAAGCAATATATAAGCAGGGAGGTTTGGTGCCTAGACACTATGGTACCCCATATATATATATATATATATATATATATATATATATATATATATATATATATATATATATATATATATATATATATATATATATATATATATATATATATATGATACGATCCGTGATAGCTTGGTTAGTTTATTCCATGTTTGTCAATGATTAGCTCTTGCCACTTGCTTCCGAGCTTTGCTCACTCTTCTCTTCTAGCCCCAGCCTTGGATCACTTCATGGAAGCAAAAATCAAGTTAATTAAGGAATGAAGAGTGGATTAGTTATTGATAATTTCGTCAGCAATCATGAACCATGAGGTCCTCGAGAAGAGATCGATCCACGTCACGTGCCGGTACTTCAGGACCTGTTCCAATCTCGTTATCCTACAAGCCGTGTGGATCTCAACGAGCTTGAGTTGGCATCTCACATGATTGATGCCCAGTTGCCACTAAAACTAAAGCTAAAAGTACAGCATTTTTGTTGTTAAGAAATATTGGACGTATTAATGATTGGACATGTCAATATTTACTTATGACCGAGGGCAAATGAGGTCAAGTTGGACATGACACGACCTGGCTAATCAGACGTACCATGCATGTGTCAGTAACAACAAAACCACGACATCTTTTATCTCGACAAAAATGAAGGTGCCAAGACAGCCGAAATGGTCACTTCATGATCACCTTATTTGATTCGAGCATCCAAGAAAATGTTAACGTTTTGAAGGTACTGTACTGTATTACTCTTACGAAGGTACTGTACTGTTTATGTTAGAAATTTAATTTACCATTACTATTACGAAGGATATATAGCTAATTCGTCAGATAAAATCCATCGATCTCATCATGACAAACCTCATCAAAAACATCATAAGACCAATATATACTACATACCTCCTCCATATATGCTCGGCAGCTAATTGATTATCCCTCTTCCATCCTCCTATGGATCTGCAGAATGACGAGTTGGCATGACTTTTGCCAAAATGGTTGATTGCACCAACAAACGGGAAAAAAAACCTGCCAGAGGCTTGCACGAAAGAACCACCTCCAGGCCTCCACCTAACATTTGTCTGTCACGTGGAAAAAAGCCCAGCAAGTAATAACCATATCCATATATATATGGTACTTACACATGCTTATACTAATGATGGTCCTTAAATCTTCTGCTGCTGGCAGTGTTTCGGAATAATTTAGGCAAATGATTGGACTAATCTTCATGTCGACGTTGCTTGAAGAGTTTTAAACCTCATGGTTATTGGACCTAATATAGTGTCAACATCCGATATTCCAATTAGGTCAGACTGATCGCACCTGACGATAGTACAGCAGTTAAATTGACACCACTGCATCTGTTCTTTTTTGCTGCGGTTTGTGGCTTTTGGCTGCGGCTTATAGCTTTTGGGCTGTTCGTGCGAAAGATTACAGAGTAACAGAAACTCGTGTATGGTTTTTGCCGATATAAATGAATTCGGTACAGTATGTACTATAATTAACTAGTAGACCCTATCTTAAAAAGATACTCCGTTTAAAAGCTAGTTACTGTAGAAAAGCCGAAAAACAGCTTTTAGAAGCCGAAAAGAATAGGTCCTAAATTTTGAGCGAACTTTGCTGTTCTGAATTCCTACAGCAATATTTCCTAACAGCAGAGCTTAGGTCATTGCATGCATGGCACAAGGAAAGAATTTACTCTGATAATTTAAAAGACAAGTCTAAGATGCTGAAAGGAGTTTCCAGTGCACAATAAGGACTTGCAAGATGCAGGCGTGCATGTTTTTGCCTGTCAGGTAGCGAAGAAGTCAAAATGGCTTCCCTAGTGTTTTACTGAACCGATCGATCATCCGGACCAGAAAATGGTTTGGCCTGTCGCCGTGCACAGCAGCACAGACTATACGCCTTCATGCATCTAATAACCATGGACGACAGATCAAACAACTTTGCTGCATTCTTCACACAATGAGCATGGTTGAAGCAGTATGAGAGCTTTCTATGCATCAGTGGGGCGCTGAACAGCTTTTGCAGTTTGGACCTCTTTTAATACAAGCCTTGAGTTACATGCGTGCCTTAAAAGGTTTTTTTTTCTCTTTATTAATATTACAAAAATAAATACCTTTCAAAATTTACAAAAATAATACTCTATCGTCAAATGAATTAGCGACAGAAGTTCTGTCATCGAATGAATTGGCAACGAGAGTTCTGTCATCAAATTAAATGGCGACAAGAGCTCTGTCGTCGAATTAAATGGCGATAGACTGGCTAGGCACCTTCTGTCACCAAATTAGTTGTCCATAGAAGCCTGTCGGCCAAACTAACCTCTCAGCAAAATCAATCAGCGACAAAAGTTCATCGGCTAAATTACACTATCGCCGAATGGTTTGACGATAAGGCTTCCGTTGTCAAATGAATTGGCAACATGCTGATAGAGAAGCTCCTGTCGCATTCAATTAGAGATAGATCCTATTGCCAAATCAATTGATGACAGGAATTGCCACGTCAGCCTGTCGCTAATTTATTTTATGGTAGAAGTCTATTATCGAATGAATTAATGACAGAGTATTATTCTTGTAATTTTTAAAGGGCATTCATTTTTATCATATTAATAAAATAATAGGTTATTTTTAAAAATCCCTTAAAAGTGCTGTCCCTGTGGAAAACTGAGCTGCACAAGACGTACCTCAAGGAAAGGTCATCGGAGGAGACCATATGTTTGGTGCCATTAAGAGGCCGTGCATCTTCACAGTAAGCCGCTGAGGATTATATCTATCGACCATTACTTTTAGAAGGCGTTCGGTTCATGATACCAAGATGGATAGAATGATCTCGTTTTATGATAATAAGATGGATAGAATGATCTTATTTGAAACAATGTGGTTCGCTCGATTTGGTGACACAATGCAGCAGCGGAATATTCCCCACCAAACTAATTAGGTGAAATATCTTATCCGGGATAGAATGATTTTATTGTCCGGAATAGAATAGTTCCATCCATCGAATCAAATAGCCCCTAACTGCCAGTCTATAGATCTCTGGCACTTGTTTCTAATGGCGTTCTTTTGGTCTACACTTATAGTTTTTTGTTGTGATTTATTAATATAATAAATAATAATTATTGAAAGATATTGAAGTCAAAAACTACTTAAAAAACCGAAAAGAATAACCACAATTTCCTGCTGCAGTTCAGTGATATCAGAAGCTCTTGTGCTTTCTGCTGTACGATCGAAGAAAGAGAAAACAAGCTAACTAGCTCTGATGACATGAGATTGGTTGCAACTCAGCTTGCAACTTCAGGCCTCAGGGAGAAATAAGAGAATTTTTTTGTACGAATAATTTATTTTTATTTGAAATAACAAAAATATACTTACAGCAAATTTTTTATAGAAATAGGCTCCAATCACTCCTTCATTGGCCGACTAGAACTAGTCGCCCGACCATTGGGCGATTGGAACTCTTCGCCTAGCCACAGGGCAACTGCATGTAGAGTCTCCCAATGGTCGGACGACTGCAAACTGCCACCCCGTGAATTTCGTAGATTTTATAAAATTTGTAGATTATAACTAAAAGATAATCTACTAGATTTGTAATAAAAGTTTATGGTCTTTATATGTTGTAGGAACATAAAAAATTTGTGAAACTTTTTAAAGAATGATTGATCTTAGAATGATCGGTAAGTACGTTAGTAAGTGATATTGTGATGTTACTAGGAATTCGTATACGGAGGAAAACTAGTATGTTAATATTATTGGATGACTTGCTATGTGAATTATTGAATATGAAAAGACGAGGAAATAAGTTTGTCTAAGTTTAAATAGACTTCATAATACAGTTGGGAGTAATATGCCGCGTAGTTTTTTATTACATGCATAACATATAGCATTATGTGCGACTAACACATCCAACTGCTTGTACGACCTACTGTGTGGAACGGGCTCATTTTCCCTTCCTTGTCAGCTTGGTGTTGAACTCCTCGGCGGCCTCTTGCCTTGGTTGTCATTTCTCTCTTTTTCTCGCGCTCCCTCTCACGTACCTCCCGCTCCCTATGCATGCACGCCTCGAGATGAGTCTTCATCTCGCGTTGTATACACAGGGTTTGCTCATTCTTGCGGCGCTCCTCCTCTTGGATCTCGAAGGACCTTGTGACATTCCACTCCTTAAAGTCGAGGGCCCACTGGTCCTCTGGGTGGATCTCAAATTCGATCCATTTGCGGTAGCCACATCGAGTGCTAGCAAGCATTCCGGTTGTGCCGCCCTGGGCTTGACCGGCCTCCTTGCTCCTCTCGCCGACGTGCTCCCTGCTGTGCTCATCCAACAACGTCCACAAAGCATCAAATTTTCTCTGCTGGTTCTGCATAGCCAACCTCTTGAATAGCTTCATCAACGGTTGTTTTGGGAACTGCTTGAAAATTTTCGCCCCTAAGTGACGAATGCCCCACATGTTCCTCATATCCGGCTAAGAAAAGGGATCCTCGGGGTCTTCATCAAGTTTTATTATGGCATTTACAATCCCGGCGTGGCAATCATGGATTACACACATACCAGGACGAGCGCCGACAACTCCAACCCTGACATGCCTGAGGAACCACAACCAGCTTTCATAATTCTCACTTTCCACGAATACGATGGCCAGCGGTAATATTTGGTTGTTGCCATCAACGCCTATGGCCGTCAAGATCTGCCACTTGTATTTGCCGGTCAAAAGGTCCTGTCAACTGAGATCACCAGCAGCATGTGCCTAAATGTCTCGATGCAAGCACCAAATGCTAAGAAGGCCCTCTACAACACCACAAATCCTTGCGGCCTTGTGGAAGACTTGTCCTGCATAGCGATATACATGCCCGGATTCCTGTCCTGCAATACCTTAAGAATATGAGGAAGATTACCTTCGCATAGCTAATCTTGTACTTGAATTTCTTTTTGATAGCTACCACGATGTGCATGGCCTCCATGTCTTTCTTCTCCATTATCTCTCCATACATCAAATTGGTTATAAAGGCGGACGTTAGGTTACGATGGCTCGCCAAAACACTACTGAGAATGCAAGAATGCGGCTCCACCTTCGACACAATCCAGTGAGTCTCATACTTGGGTCTACATGTGTGCACCCTCCAAGGACAATTGGCCTGCTCGCACTTCACGGTGTACTGCTCCTAGCTAGATTTCCGACCCGAAAAGTCCGCTACATTGAAAGGGCCCACAGCTTGATGGCATCTTGCAGCGATGCCTTGTCAGCAAGCATTGAATGGCAACCGAACCTCTATCTCATGATACTCCCACGCTAATTCATGCTCATCATGTGTGAAAACATTCTCAGCATTAAACCGGTTCCATTCCTGCGGGACGGAACTTCATCCTCATCCGAACTATCCTCGTCGTCCTCTTGTATAGCTTTCTCTTCAGCCCATGCCTTTGGTCATCGCACTCCATCTGCTGCACTATGTAATCAATATGCCCCCTTCATTGGCTTGCCCTATTCCTCTCCATGACTTGACCATTCTACCTCTCCTCCATGTACTGCATCGTCTTCGTCACGAGCATCTTCCTTCTCTTCACTAGTATGCGGGCCGCCCGAGCTGCTAGCTCCTCCCGGAGTAAGGCCGTACGTACGACCTTGCACAACTTCTAATGGGCATGGTTGCACAATCAACACACACTCGTATCCACGACGCCGGCACCCTTGCACAAATCCCTGCCACGTAACAGTGCACAACAATGTTCTCAACTCCCATCTGATGTACGTGGGACACCGGCTCCAAAACTCTTGTATGACGATGCTGCACACCTCAGGGTCCAACAAAACTTCAAGTCAGCCAATGCATCACATTTGAGATTCAAGCATTCTCATCGTCCGAATGTACTAGAGTGGCTTGCAGAAAACAACTCAAACCACACCATTCGGACATTCATGAACAGTTCAACACCGTAATGCACTCTCAATGTAGTAGATATCGGCATTGCTAATGTCTGCCTGCATATATGTTTTAATTTTGCAACATGTCAAATCGCATCGCATAATACCAAAGTACTGACGTACTGCAATTCATATTTCACCCATCGTTCACATGTCGTAACTCACTACAATAACCTTGTACTATAAACTTCCCATCGGTTTTTTCGACGTTTTTCCAACGTACTAACAACATTATATTCATTCGTATTTAACCATAAACATTACATATTATTGTTTTTTACATACCAAATTATGCAATTCTAACATAAATATTTACTAAATTTTCTAATACATACAAATTTCTACGGACGATTAATTTGTACGTTACGGTGACTCAATTTTCTACAACGACAATTTTGTATGTATATCAATTTGCTAACGATGCTAATTTCGTAAAACTATGCTCCCTAATTTATACACAACTCCACGCTTCTACGGCTGCTAATTTCTTAAAACTACATTAACTAAATTTTATATACCAAAAATTTAACTATTTCTATCTACATCTATAATTTTCTACTAACACTAACAGTAATATATAACATTGCAAATACAAAAAACATACCTACAGTTGCTTCTTCCTCTCATCTCCGCTTCTACTCCTGCTAATTTTCTATAACTACGTTAACTAAATTTTCTATACCAAAAATTAAACTATTTTATCTATATCTATAATTTTCTACTAACACTAATAGTAAATAAAAAATATACTACATATAGAATATTGCAAATAAAAAAATTACCTGGATTTGGTTCTTCCTCTTCTCTACTCCCCCTCCTCCTTCCTCTCCTCTCCTCCCCCTCCTCCTTCCTCTCATCTTCTCCTTCTCCTCTCCCTCTCCTTTTCTCTTCTCCCTCTCCTCTTCTCTTCTCCCTCCCTCTTCTTTTCTCTTCTCTCTTTTCTTCCTCTTCTCGACCGAACGATTCTTCTCTATTGAGTGAGGCAGCAGCGCTCGATTTTAACACCCCCAGTCGCCCTCCCGTTGGGCGACTGGACCTCCAGTCGCTCAACGCTCGGGTGACAACAATTATTTGCCCAACGCCGGCTGATTGCCTATGTGTTGCCTAGCCGTTGGCGATTGGCTCCAGTCGCCCAACGGGGGCGACTAGAACCTATTTCTGTAAAAAAATTTACCGCAGGTATATTTCTGTTATTTTGAATAAAAATAGAATATTCGTAAAAAAATTCAAAATAAGAGGCATGGAGAGTTCAGGTGACAGAAATTCTCTCGATAATTGAGAAGATTAACCAGAAAATAGAAACGGATTAGCTACTCAAGATTAACCAGAAAATAGAAACAGATTAGCTACTCCTTTCTTTCCTATCATTGGTGATTTTTCTGTTAATTTTTATCCAACAGTTGTTTTTCAATTTTTAATTTTTATCCAATACCTGTATTTTTCAATTTTATCTCTTGCATTTTACCGGTCATCCCGCATTTGTTTGAAACTGTTGGAAATATGCACAATATTTTAATTTCAGATTTTACTAGAAGTCAAATATAACAAATAACTAGTGCTGCATAAATCAATACTAATTTCAGATAACACATTGTATTTCAAAATATATATAGAAACAACATTCAAACATAGTCAATAGTTCATATGAACAACTTATAGTTAGGCTTGGTGAAGGATAGTAAGCAATGCAGGCTTGATGTGGTGCAAAACATAGATAAAGCAGCTAAGCGAGCAGTTGTGCATGGCCTAGAAACCTTATTGTTGTCCCTATGCAGATCTTCACGGCAGCAACGGCTCGAAGATACCACTCCCCTCCTTCACGGTGCACACCGAAAATAAGAGTCGACGAGGTTCGCACAATGCACAGCACAACAACACAGGTTTGCAAGAGGAAGAAAATGAAATAGAAGAGGTAGTGATTTGAGACTCTCTACTTTGGACGTTTCCAGGAACACATATACACATATACATACAGATTGTTAACTAACATCATTAACCAGTCATGTACCAATTGGTAACTGATGTAATTAACTAGTCATTTACCCACTATTAACTCTCTGTCATCACTACCTAATAAAGTCTCAAATTCAAATGTCTGAATCTCATTCAAACAGATAGATGCACGGTTCAACAAAAATAAGTAGTCTTAGTCTGCCAAGTGGTACGCCACTTTATAACTATAAGTTAAAAGCGAGGAAAGATGTGCTTATTTTGGCTTTTACGGGTTGGGAATAGGCATTACCACTTAACTACATGAAAATTACCCACCAATGCCATTATTTATATTGTCTCAAACCTTCTCATTTTCTCCTCATTTTTTCCCTTCTACCAAACCAAACTGCATGACTCACCTCTAGGGCTTGGTCCGCACTGGTGCCAATGGTACCATCCTCCCTGAGCCCAACGTCGATGGCCCCATCCTCCCTGCTCCTTCGACACTTCTCCATGGTCCCGTCAGGATCTTTACCATGACCCCCATTCAGAACTCCGCCGTCGCCACCAGATCCCCTCCATGACCTCCGCCTCCATCTGACTAGCCACTCCTCTTCTTTGCACCTGATCAACGTCGCACTCGCCACCGCTGGCCTCCTCTGACCTCCATCTATCGACCTCGTCCACTGCCCTAGGTGGATATGCTTCCTCTATTCAGATTTGGAGGAGGAGAGGTTGGGTGGTGGCGGATGATCATCTCTAGACCCCAAAGGTGAGAGCGATGGTGTCCAGACGGAAGTGACAACTCGCCGATGAGGCCAATGGTGGCTTGGTGGCAGTGGAGACACCACGTTGGGGACCAACAAAGACGTGGATTGTTTTATATATTTTTCTTTGTTTTCTAAATTGAACTATGATTACCAAGTGTATGGTCATGAATTGAATTACCCGTAATTGTTGTGTGTTCTATCGATTATTCTTGTGATTTGACTTATTTTTCTTTGAATGATTCATGTCGTTGTTGGTCAAATCTCATGAGGCCATGATGAACTTCAAAATTATTGGATTGTAATGAAATTCATCTCTGACATTAAAACAAGAGTATTTTACATATTTCAACAATATGCCATCGTTCAAAAGCCAAAAAAGCTAGAATACCAAATAGCCTGGTTTGTCTTAAAAATTGAATGCTTTTAAGCTCCTTAAGCCAAAAACTAGCTTTAATCTATAAGCCGAAAAGCCTAAACCTAAATAAACCAAATCATTCTAGTTTGATGATATATATGAATTCTATTGGTGAATAAGCTTCTCAATTTTTTTTGACAAACTAGTTGGTTTTATAGTACAAAAATTGTAATGAACTATGATAAAACAAAAAAGAAACATAAAAGGCATGTTTGTTAAAAATGAGATTTTTAGTTATTTAATTATTTTCATAATATTTTTAACTGAACATTATTATTCTTTGGAATATTTGATGATTGACAATTTGACATGGTGCTAAAATAGAATTTTTTATGAATAATCTATTTTTTATTCGAAATAACATAAATATACATGTGCCAACATTTTTTTACATAAATAGCCTCCAATCGCCTAACTTCAGGCGACTGAGCCAATCGCCCAACGGCCAGGCGACACTCAAGCAATCCGCTGGCTGTTGGGTGAATTATTGCAGTCGTCCGACCATTGGTTGACTGCAACTGCTATCGCCCAACGGTTGGGCGATTGGAGGTCCAGTCGCCCAATGTCCGGGCGACTATAAGGGGAGATAAAATGCGAGACCGCTCGGCCACCGCCCTCAACAGAACAGAAAGCAACAGAGAAGACGGCAAGGAGAGGAGAGGAGAGAAAGAGAGAGAGAGAAAAGGAGAGGGAGGGGAGGAGAGGAGAGGAGAGAAAAGGAGAGGGAGAGGAGGAGAAGGAGGAGAGGAGGAGAAGGAGGAGAGGAGAGGAAGGAGGAGGGGTAGGAGAGGTGAGGAACAAGCAACTCTAGGTAATTTTTTTGTATTTGCATTGTTGTATATGCAGTACATATATTATTTACTGTTAGTATTAGTACAAAATTATAGATGCAGATAGAAATAGTTGAATTTTTGGTATATAAAATTTAGTTAATGTAGTTTTAGAAAATTAACAGCCATAGAAGTGGAGAGAAGAGCAAGAATAAACTCTAGGTTTTTATTTGCAATGTTGTATATGCAATACATATATTATTTACTATTAGTGTTTATAGAAAATGTAGGTGTTGATAGAAATACTTCAATTTTTGGTATAGAAAATTTAGTTATTGTAGTTTTAGGAAATTAGTAGTCGTAGTAGCGTGTAGTTGTGTATAATTTAGCAAACATAGTTTTACAAAATTAGCATCGTTAGAAAATTGGCATGCGTATAAAATTGTAGTTGTAGAAAATTCAGTCACCGTTACGTACAAATTAATCGTCCGTAGAAATTTGTAGGTATTATAAAATTCAATAAATATTTATGTTAGAATTTCATAATTTGGTATGAAAAAAACAATAATACGAAATATTTATGATTAAATACAAATGAATGTAATGTCATTAGTATGTTGGAAAAATGTGTGTACCATTATAATTGATATGCCATGTAAATTGTCGAAACTATTAGGAATTGTTTCATGTAGGGGACAACTTGAGTAGCGAGAAAAGTGCGGCGTCGGTGCGCGGGGTGTCGATAGGAAGCTCATACTATGAGATTAGTGTAGTTGGTTACGACAGGCAAACGATCGGTGAAATATGAATTGCAATACGTCAGTACTTTCGTAGTATACGATGCAATTTGACATGCTACAAAATTAAAACATATATGCAAGCAGACATCAGCATAGCCGATACCCTCTACATTAAGAGTGCATTACGGTGCTAGAACCATTTGTGAAGGTCCAAATGGTGTGGATTTGAGTGGTTTTTTGCAAGCCACACTATGTGATGCATTGGCTTACCCGGAGTTTTTTGTTGAACCCTGAGGTGTGCAGCGTCGTCGTACAAGAGTTTTGGAGCCGGTCTCCCACGGAAATCAGATGGGAGTTGAGAACATTATTGCACACCATTACGTGGAAGGGGTTTGTGCAAGGGTGCCCGTGCCGTGTATATGAGTGTGTGTTGCTTGTGCAACCATACCCATTAGAAGTTGTGCAAGGTTGTGTGTATGGCCTTGCTCCGGAAGGTGTGAGCAGCTCGGGCGGCCCACATGTTGGCGAAGAGAAGGAAGATGCTCGTGACAAGGCCAATGCGATACATGGAGGAGAGGTAGAATGGTCACGCCATGGCGAGGGAACAGGACAAGCCGATGAAGGAGAGCATATCGAGTACATAGTGCAACAGATGGAGTGCGATGACTAGACGACATGGGCTAAAGAGGAAGCTATACAGGAGGACGATGAGGACAGTTCGGATGAGTATGAAGCTCATGTCCCACAGGAATAGAACCAGTTTGATGCTGAGGGTGTTTCTGCACATGACGAGTACGAATCACTGTGGTAGTATCATGAGTCAGAGGTTCGATTGCATTCAATGTTTGCTGACAAGGCATCGCTGCAGGATGCTATCAAACTGTGGACCCTTTCAATGCAGCGGACTTTTCGGGTCATGAAATCTAGCCAAGAGCAGTACACCGTGAAGTGCGAGTAGGTCGGTTATCCTTGGAGGGTGTGCGCATGTAGACCAAGTATGAGACTCAATGGATTGTGTCAAAGGTGGAGCTGCACTCTTGCATTCTTAGTAGTGTTTTGACGAGCCATCGTAACCTAACGTCCGCCTTTATAGCCAATTTGATGTATGGAGAGATAGTGGAGAAGAAAGACATGGAGACCACACACATCATGGTAGCTATCGAGAAGAAATTCAAGTACAAGATTAGCTACGCGAATGCGTGGCGTGCAAGCATAAAGCGTTGGAAAAACGTTTTGGCTCTTTCTAGGTGGCGTACGACAATCTTCCTCGTATGCTTAATGTGTTGCAAGATAGGAACCCGGGCACGTATATCGCTATGCAGGACAAGCCTTCCACAAGGCCGTCAGGATTTGTGGTGTTGCAAAGAGTCTTCTTAGCATTTGGTGCTTGCATCGAGGCATTCAGGCACATGCTACCTGTGATCTCAGTTGACGACACCTTTCTGACCGGCAAATACAAGGGGTAGATCCTGACGGCCATAGGCGTTGATAGCAACAACCAAATATTTTCGCTGGCCATCGCATTCGTGGAAAGTGAGAATTATGAAAGCTGGTTGTGGTTGCTCATACATGCTAGGGGTGGAGTTGTCGGTGCTCGCCCTGGTGTGTGCGTAATCCATGATCGCCACGCCGGGATTGTAAAGGCCATAAGAAAACTTTAGGAAGACCTCGAGGAGCCCTTTTCTTAGCTGGATATGAGGAACAAATGGTACATTCGTCACTTAGGGGTGAGCTTTTTCAAGCAATTCCAAAAACAACCATTGATGAAGCTATTCAAGAGGCTTGCTATGCAGAACCAGTTCAAAATTTTGATGCTTTGTGGGTGTTGTTGGATGAGCACAACAGGAAGCACATCAATGAGAGGAGCAAGCGACGGTCATGCCTGGGCGGACAACAAGAATGCCTGGTAGCACTCGATGAGCCTAACCCAGCTGGTCTGAGGAGGAGGAGCTCACGGAACATCAAGTGCTTCTCGAAGTGGATCGAGGGAGACCCATTGGAAAAGTGGTCTATGTTGCACGACGGACATCGCAAGGTATGACATAATGACGACTAACCTTGCAGAGGTGTACAATTGGGTTATCAGAGGCCTTCGTTCTTAGTCCCTCGTCACTGTTGTGGAAGGTGTTCTGCACAACACAATCGGCTACTTTAGGGAGAGACACACGAATGTCACACTTCATGCGTTCAACCCCGAGCATTATACTCGTCAAAATTATAGCATACATGGAGACAAAGGCACGAAGGGCCAATTGCACATAGTGCACATCATGGGCAACAGGGAGCATCGTTTCGACGTGGTACTCCGTGATAGAACCGGATTTGGGACGGTTCGTTCGCTTGTTACCCAAGAGGTATGCCTTGGAGATCATGCAAATGAACCTAGCTGCACGTGCAACAAGTTGAAGTTGTTACACAAACCATTCTCTCATGTCCTCATAGCATGTGGGACCGTGGGCATGGATCCTTCGAACTTCATGTCAAGTACTTCTTCAAGGAGAGGTTAGTGCATGCGTGGTGTGTGGAGCTCAGGGGGTTCAGAGTTGTAGGGAACTTCGCCACGTTGGATATTGTAGGGAGGACTTGGATTCCAGATGTTGACATGCTAAAGGGTGGGAAGGGTCAGCGACAGAGCCGGTGTATTAAAAATGATATGAACGAAACGCAAGCTAGAGCATCTGGTGCACGTTGCGGGCGATGCGGTCAGGAGGGGCACACAGCTATACGATGCAACGCATGTGCTAATAAGTAGGCAGAGCGGTATGATTTCTACTACTAGTTATTGGAGACTACAAATAAATTTCTATTGTAAACGATGCTTTGTTAGTTGGCACTTTTGACGTGTGGAATGTCATATCGTACATTTCATGTACCATTTGTATAATTGCTATGTTACATCCCCTTTTCAGTAATGTAGTTGGTGTTGTGCTGGTAGCCTAGTATTGTTCTGTTTGTTTACTTACAAGTTCTATTTATTGTAACTTACATGCGATATTTTTCGGTTCTATATAAATGCTAACTTGAATTCATTTTTGCAGGTATAGCTCGTGATCTTCGTGGATCGAACTGGCCTTACGGCCTGTTGGATGAGCACGTTAACCGGCTGCATCGCGCTTCCTGTCGTGTCCCGCCTATAGGGAGCGCGGAGGAGCCAGCTGAGTTTGGAGTGGTCCGTACACGCACACCTCGAGTCGCCTGGAGACTAGACCCCGCTGGACAGTCAGGTGTGCACTCCGCCAGCGTTGCACTATTGCCGTAAGTACATTCTGTGCTGACCTTTACTTCCTTTGTAGGTTGTGGAATGCCGAGCTACTCCCTCTCGTCCGGATAGTGCAGACCACCGATGAGGACAGACCGACATTGCCTGTCTGTTCCTCAAAACCAGCCAAGGGAAGGGCTCCTTGTGGTCTTCCTGAAGTTTTCTTATGACCTTCACTATCCTGGCATGGCGATCATGGATTACGCACACACCAAGACAAGTGCCAACAACTCCAACCCTCACATGTCTAAGGAACCACAACCAGCTATCGTAATTTTCACTTTCCATGAATGCAATGGCCAGAGACATATTTTGATTATTGCTGTCAATGCCAATGGCCGTAAGGATCTAGCCCTTGTATTTGCCTGCCCAAAAGGTCATGTCAACTAAGATCACGGGAAGCATATGCCTGAACGCCTCGATGCACGCACCGAAAGCTAAGAAGACCCTCTACAACACCGCAAATCCTAGCGGCCTTGTAGATTGCTTGTCCTTCACAGTAATATATGTGCTCGGTTCTTGTCCTATAACACTTGGAGTATACAAGGAAAGTTATCGTACGTCGCCTTGAAAGACCCAAACATTTTTTCAAAGCCTTTTGCTTGGTACGCCATGCCTTCGGGTAGCTTATCTTGTACTTGAATTTCTTCTCGATAGCCACCATGATGTGTGTGGCCTCCATGTCCTTCTTCTCCACTATCTCTCCATATATATTGGTTATAAAGGCAAACATTAGGTTATGATGCCTCGGCAAAACACTACTGAGATTGCAGGAGTGCAGCTTCACATTCAACACAATCCAGCGAGTCTTATACTTTGGTCTACGTGTGTGCACCCTCCAAGAACAACTGACCTGCTCGCACTTCACGTTGTACTGCTCTTGGCAAGATTTCACGACCCGAAAAGTCCACTGCATGGACAGGGCCCATAACTTGATGGAATCCTGCAACGATGCCTTGTCAGCAAACATTAAATACAATCGAACCTCTATGCAATGATACTCCCACGGTGATTCATGCTCGTCATGTGTGGCAACACCCTCAGCATCAAACTGGTTCCATTACTACAAGATGGGAGCTTCTTCCTTATCTGAACTGTCCTCGTAGTCCTCCTGTACAACTTCCTCTTCACCCAAGTCATCTGGTCATCGCTCTCGATTTGATGCACTATGTACTCCATATGCTCCCCTTCATTAGCTTGCCATGTAGCCTCACCATGCCGTGATCGTTCTTCCTCTCCTCTATATACCGCATTGGCCTCGTTACGAGCAACTTCCTTCTCTTGACCAACATACTGGGCGCTCGAGCTGCTCGCACCTCCCGAATGATGGTCGTTGACATGATTTTGTACAACTTCTATTGGTATCGTGTACAAGCATCACACACTCGTATCCACGGTGCCCCACCCTTGCACAAACCCCTTCTACGCAATAGTGCACATCAATGTTCTCAAATCCCATCTAATATCCGTGGAAGACCAACTCCAAAGCCCTTGTATGACGATGCTGCACACCTCAAGATCCAAGGAGAAATTGTGGGTGAGCTAGTACATCACATCTACAATTCGAGCATTCTCACTGTCTAGGTGTACCAGAGTGGCTTGCACAAAACTGCTCAAGCCAACACCATTCGGACCTTCACGAACGGTGCCGACACCGTAATGCACTTTCAATGTAGTGGGTATCGACATTACTGATGTCTGCCTGCACATATTTTCAATGTTGCAACTAGTCAAATCGCATCGCACATTGTGGAAATACCGATGTACTGTAATTTACATTTCAACGACCATTCACCTATCATAACCAACAACACTACCCTCATAGCATTAACTCCCTATCTGTAGACCACGCACCGATGCCGCTCTTGTCTTACTACTCGAGCTCTCTCCTACTATAATTAATTTCTAATGGGTTTCGACAATTTACATGACATATTGATTTAAATGTCAATATACCACTTATAATGGTATACATGATTTTTTAATGTACTAATGACATTACATTCATTCGTAATTAATCATAAATATTACGTATTATTGTTTTGTACAAAGCAAACTATTTAATTCATACAAAAGTATTGACTGAATTTTGAATAACTATAAATTTCTATGGATGCTTAATTCGTACATAACACTAACTAAATTTTCTACACCACAACTTTGTACGGATGCTAATTTGCTATGGATGTTAATTTTCTACAACTATAGGTTTCTACAGCTGCAATTTTCTATAACTACATTAGCTAAATTTTCTATACCAAAGTTGCACTATTCTTTTCTACAGATACAATTTTCTACGGATACTAATTATACACTAAATAAACTACTTACTTCATACAAAAAATATTGACTACAACATACAAAAAATTTTACCTAACAAAAGTCGCGGAACCTCTCCTTCCTCTCCCATCGTCCTCCCTTCGCTACAGACAGCCCTATCACGAGCGGTTCGGAACCGTCATCACGCAGCAGTTCTGAACCGTCGGTGTTTAGGTGTCGATGATAGTTGGTGGTTATCACGAGCGGTTCTGAGCCGTGCGTGATAACTCACATTACGAGCGGTCTTGACTACTAACCGCCCGTGATAGTGCGGTATCACGAGGCGGTTGTTTATCTGAGACTATCACGAGCGGTTTTGTTTAAACAACCGTCGTGATACTCGCCTATCGCGCACGGTTAATAATCAAGACCGTCGCGTGATATACACAATATCACGAGCGGTTTGTATTACTAACCGCGTGCGTGATATTAGGTATATCACGACGGCCGATTGTAAAGGCCGTCGTGATATCATTCACACCACGCACGGCACTCTTTGAAACCGTCTGTGATATTGTACCACAGACGGTTTGTAACAACGAACCGTCTGTGATACCATGTGCATCATCCATTTTATTTGCTGCTTTTTGGCTAGCCTCAGGATATGCTAGCCATGCCCTCTGGCGCAAAGCGGCGGATCTGATAAATGATGGATATAAGTTAATTGCAACTCATAGTAAATTACAACAAAATTCGATACACAGATGAATGTAACAAACGGCCAGCAGATCACATACATATATATATAGAGTGAAAATCGTTACACAACATCTGATAAATGAATTCAATTGAAGGAGAATTGTTTGATTGTACAGTTGAATCCAATGTTTCAACATCTAATTATCACCATTGCCAGCGTGGAACTCTCTATTCTTATTTATGACCTCTGCTAGCAAGAATTGGGAGATGATTCCACGAATATCGACGAGATTGTCAAGATCATATGCACTTTCGTCGAAGTTCACCGCTGTCGCTAGGAGCAATGTTAAGTCATTAATTAGCATGTGTGTGTAATATAAATACATATATATAATCGAAAATAATAATTATTGGAAGGACGACAAACCTACGGATCATTGATCTTAGTACCCATGATTTCCTTCATATGGCGGCAAGCGTAGAATCCACATACGTTGCCATGTAGTCTTGGTGGCATCGCAAAAATAGAATTACATACATCGGTATTGTCAATTCTAGAGGCATTATAACAAAGTATGATATAGGATTGTTGTGTTGTGGCGGTACCGAAATCGCGTGTTGTGTCGTGGCGTGTCCTTTGGATTTTTGTCGTGTGTTCCTCCTTGGGCAACATAATCGGCAAACGCCTACATGATTCAAAAACTTAGCCTCGGCCGTGGCAAACAAAAGAAATATTACAATAGAGTTATGTATGGAGGAAATGAGTTTACACATAAGTACTTCTTGCACACAATCAAGTCGTGGTAGCTCCTAAGGAGGGAATCAAGGTATATTACCTTGCTCCACTTTGGTACAATCACAATCAAAATCGGTGATGCCTAGTTATGTGTGTCGCCACGTGATTAATCCTAAGTTCATCTTGCATGTAAAGTACAAATGAAACATATGTGTGGCAACTAGTGAAGCACTTACCCTTGGTTGAAGGGTACCATGATGTACTCCTTGTCGGTGTGAGCAATCAATCCCTCGTTATGTAACCTTGCACGAAGGATGCATCCGTGTTGATAGATTGCTCGGAGACCGAGGGTCGAGGAAACCCACCGGTCGTCGCGATTGCGGACTTGTTGGATCATGTATCTATACATAAAGAAAGAGTAATGACATTTATCGTATAACGTGAATGTAGAACTTCATTATGCAAGACACTTACGATTGTCGACATCGTAGAAGTGAGGCGTCGAGTTCGTCGAGATTGAATAGTAAGAATAAATCTTGAATGTCACGACGATGTGGCCCGGGTCGTGGAGGAAATGTGTCTCGTTATATTTGAGTGAATGCACTCTGCGGTTTAGCTTCATGTTGGACTTCTCCATGTACCGGGCATGCAATCTATTGCAAATCATACCAAGTCGGCGTGGTTGTGAGTCGGGCACCAACGACACTCCTAGAGTAAACGTCCATGGCACGGGACGGCTTAATTTTCTTCGCATGAGCCTTGGAGGCCTTGGAGCCTCGCTTGTGATATGTTCTCGGTGGCGTCTCGGCGGGAGCCGATACAGCAGAACTTCTTGAATTTGGAGGTGGAGGTGGAGCCACCGGAGCCGATGTGCCGTGTCGAGGCGGCGTCCCTCTTGGGCCACTGGATGTGAAGATTGTGGCACGGACATGTCGAGAACGATGTCCCTCTTGGGCCTTTGAATGAATGTGTGGACGGCATCCCTAATGTCTTAATCTCTTTGTTTGGGGCTTCTCAAGAGGGACGGAATTAAAAATATCATTAATCATGTCCACCTGGACCTTTATGAAACCGGTGTCTACTTGTACACCGTGCACCAGCGTCCCTGGCAGCAATGGATACACCATGCCTCGCCCAGCGTCAACGGGAATAGAGCCAACAAGCCTGACTTTGAGGCTGCAAGGCATGGGCTCCTACATAACGATACAAGAGATGAGTTAAGGCGTCCACGGAGAGATCTATGTACCATTCTAAAGAGGTACATTACAGAATGTCATCAATACGTGGCGGTCGTCGCTATGTTCGAAATTGGTGTGGGCCAGCTCTCGCGACGTTGAGTGGGACTGGTACCGCAGATACTAGGAGCGGGTTGCGATTGGTTGCGGACTTGTCTCGATTCTTCCCACAATGAATCTATCTCTCCTCGAAATGAGGCGATGCTCTTGAAGTGAGGCGATAGTTGTTCCTCAAGTTGAGCATGAAGCTCTGTTTTATTTGTTCGCCGCAGATGCGCCTTGGATCTCTTCCTACTCCTATATGTCTCGGAGTAACTGAAATCCGTGTTTTTGATTGGAGGTCCTTGTGCGCCGCACTTTGTTGTTCAAATTCGGTCGTCGTCTTCATACGCACAAAGGCCTCCCATGTTTCGGCGACACGAAAGGATACTTGTGAAGGCGTGACATCCTCGACCACGCATTGTCACAAGAGTGCTCTTAAAATTCTTCTATGCTTTTCCCATCGCGAGGCGCTCTGGTTGCACTAGTCCTCGTGCTTCTGGGAACTCGAGCAATTTGTAAGTTCCTCCCATAGCTGATTTTGTGATCCTTTGTCAAATCTTTCCACTTGCTATGGTGATGGGGACCCGTTGCCTTCAATTATCCATGGTAGTCCGAAATGATGACGCCGCTTTCGGCGGTTCGGAGGGACCCCATCCCGAGAGACCACCGTGATGGTCATTCGGCCTGTGGCCATTCGATACTCCTCGGCCATGTTTAGATTTCGCGGTCTTGGGGCGTGAGACCCGGATAGCGATGACGAAGACGTGTGGACGCCATCTCTTCTAAGAAAAACTAATCAAGTGAGCTATGGACCCGACTTGTCAAAGTTCTATGAATCAAGTGACACAAACCGATTGCATCAAGTTCATTGAACAAGATACCTTTGAGTGTGTCACTTGCTTTATGCCCTTTGACAAAGTTCTAACGATTAGCTAATTGCGGTGAGCTATGGGCCTTCAAATAGACCTTGCGACTAACAAATGCAAGCATATATTATATGCTACATAAAATACATGTGAAGCATATATCATAAAGCTAACATGTGAAGCATATAACATAAAATACATATGAAGCATATAACATGTGAAGCATATAACATAAAATACATGTGAAGCATATATATATCATAAAGCTAACATGTGAAGCATATAACATGTGAAGCATATATATATCATAAAGCTAACATGTGAAGCACGAGGAGGGACGGCGTCGGGAGGCGGCGTCGGGAGGTAGCGGCGTCGGGAGGGACCGGCGGCGTCGGGAGGACCGGCGTCGGGGGACGGCGGCGTCGGGAGGGACCGGCGTCGGGAGGAGAGGTGGCGTCGGGAGGTACCGGCGTCGGGGACCGCCGGCCGGGAGGAGGCGGCGTCGGGAGGGAGTGGCGGCGTCGGGCGGCGGCGTCGGGAGGAGGGACCGGCGTCGGGGACCGCCGGCCGGAGGGCGGCGTCGGGAGGGACCGGCGGCGTCGGGAGGACCGGCGGTGGGAGGAGCAAAACCTAGCTAGCGAGGCTGCAGAGTGGAGACAAGAGGCTGCGGCGAAGCGGACTACGCAGACCTAGCTGCGGTATTTAAAGATGATCTATCACGAGCGGTTCTATATATAACCGCAGCGATATCCATATTATCACGAGCGGTTCTATAGATATAACCGCTCGTGATATCCATATTATCACGACGGTTATATCGATAGAACCGTATGTGATGTGTTATCACGACGGTTTCTTTTATAAACCGCTTGTGATAGTTCACTATAAATACCCGCACTAGCTAGGTTCCTATGTCATTTCACAATTACAATATGGAACATAGATACATTTATGAAAAATAAGCATAACCATAAATATAACTATTTCATAGTTCCTTAGTCATTTTACAATTACAATGCATGGGTTTCTTAGTCATTTTACAATTACAATGGAACATACATACATTTATGAAAACACAAGCATAACCTATATCATTTATTACACTTTGGCTATATCATTTTAAATAAAGCCCTTCACGATGATCGACACGCATATAGCTTGCTTCATCGCCTTGTTCTTCATCGAGCTCGATGTCGTCTCGAATGGAGGCAAATCATCAAATTGATTGTACTCTTCCTCATCACAACATTCTCAACCCCGACAATCCTTCTTTTCCCGAAGAACTACATGGCGCTTCTTATTTGCCGGGTTGGTTACATAAAATACTTGAACAACTTGCCTCATGATACAGAATGGTCCGTCTTTGTATCCTACATTCGAGGTCCACGGTAGTGTGCCGTGCTTGTCAACCTTTACACCCGTGGGAGTTGGACCCAACGGCACCGAAATAGAGGAATTTTGAAAATTACGTAGTCAAGCTCCCAAATCTCCTCTACAAGCCCGTAGTACGAGCTTGGGCGGTGATCTTGCCGTGCGAATCATAGGCATCTATCACGGACACCGAGTTCTGACCGTGCTCTTTCTATCTTGATCATTGTATAAAATGTGTAGCCATTAATGTCGTATCCTTGCCATGTCACAATTGTAAATTTTGGCCCTTTGCCAACCATTGTAGTGTTTCATTTGACGACCTCCTAGTCAATTGCGCCTTCAACCATTCGTTGAGCGGCGGTTGTGTTGTCTCGTGATCCAAACTTACGACCGGCCTCGCATTCTCTGACGTAGCATGTCCTTGTGCTCTTCAATATATGGGGTCACTTGGGTCATGTGTTGTAAAACCATGAAATAGGCTTGAGCATACGTATTTTGATCCGGAGTTATTGCTTTCCTCGAGAGTCCCTATACCTCTAACCTCCCTCGTGACGAGATAGAGGTACACCTATCGGCTCTACACGAGCCATGTAGCCGATGCGAAATTCAATGACCTCTTACATTGTATAACCTTCGATGATGCTACCCTCAGGTCGAGATCGATTGCGTACATAGGACTTGAATTCCATGTACCTCTCGAAGGGTACATATGACGTAGAAATACGGGGCCACATATTTTATCTCTTTCACAAGGTGGACAATGAGATGGACCATGATATCAAAAAATGATGGAGGAAATACATCTCTAGATGACATAGAGTTGTCACCACCTCGGTTTGCGAGCATCTAGTACATCCGGATCAATGACCTTCTGAGCAATTGCGTTGAAGAAATAACATAGCCTTATGATTGTCACTCGAACCTTGTTCGGCAAAATACTTCTAATTGCACAGGTAGCATTTGAGTCATTAGCACATGACGGTCGTGAGACTTCATGCCAATTAATTTCAAATGTTCCATGGAAACAAGTTTCTTCATGCTTGTGGGTGACGGATGGAACTTTCACACCATTTAAGGACCTGGCACAATTCAGTTCTCTCGGACTTAGGCAGTGTAACATCTTTGGGGAAGGTACGTCCGGCCTTTATCGGTCTCTATCGGTGCTAACTCGGTCACGATGTTCATAGCGACCAAGTCACGCCTTGCGTTAACATCATCCTTTGTTTTATCGAGAATGTTCATGAGAGACCAATCAAGCTGTCACATACATTCTTCTCTGCATGACATCGATGCAATTGCGAACTTCTAAGTGCTCCCAATAAGGCAAGTCCCAAAATATTGACCTCTTTTTCCACATGTTCTTCCTCAATTTACGTCCCTTGCCAAACACAACATTTATATCCTTGACCATATCAAACACCTCTTTCCGCTAAAGGTCTTGGTCTTGAGTCATCCTCTTTTTACATCAAATTGTTTCTTCCTCTTGCGGTATGGGTGATACTTTGGAAGGAACCTACGGTGGCGATATGTACCGAGTTTTTCGCGAGTTGTTCAACCACACACTCTCGGTATAATCTAGCGATGCGGACACGCTTTGGCTCCTTTTATACTCAACCCCGACAGTTACCAAGGCGGAAAATCATTAATGGTGCGAACAACATGGCGTGTAGAGTGAAGTTCTCTCGTTTGTCCGCATCCCATACATGTACCCTTCATTCCACAATGTTGCAAGATCTTCCACCAATGGGGCTAGGAACACATCAATATCGTTGCCGAGTTGCTTGACCCTTGGATAAGTAGTGACATCAAAATATATTTCCGCTTCATACACGACCAAGGAGGAAGGTTGTACATGCACGAGTCACGGGCCAGGTGCTATGTCGGCTGCTCATGTTACCAAAAGGATTCATTCCATCTGTACTCAACCCAAACCTTATATTTCTCGGTTCCACACGAAATCTACAAACATCCTATCGATGTTCCTCCACCGCGTAATCGACAACATGTCTTATCATTCCGTCTTTCTTACGCCGTCGCGGTGTTAACGCATCAATCTTGCATCCTTGCGGTTTGCAAATAACGCTTCAAGCGGGGATTACGGGAAGATACCACATCACCTTAGCGGAGGTCCTTGCTTCACCTCGATGCCCTTCCCATCATCGAGTCATTTTACGCTTGTATCGGGATGCTTTGCACACCGGACAAATATATAAGCTAGCATACTCTTTATGGTACATGATACAATCATTCCGACATGCATGTATTCTTTCTACTTCCATTCCTAATGGACAAAGAATCTTCTTGGCTTGGTAGGTGGTTCTCGGCAACACATTTCCGTTGGAAGCATGTCCACTAGGAGACCTAATAATGCCGTGAAACTCTTGTCGGACCAACCATTGCTTGCCTTCAATTTTAGCAGTTCTAGAACGATGACAACCTCGTGTATTGCGGCTTGCGGCCGGGAACAAAGGTTTCTCAGAGTCCTCCATCAAGCCCTCGAATTTACCAAACTCTCTCTCACTATAGTTCCTTACGCATCACGTAACATCGATTGTAACAACCCAGTGTTTATTTCAAATTTTGGAGGAAAAAAAATTTTTAAATTATTAAATTAAATTAAATTAGTTTAAAATAAAAATAAGAGTTTTGTTTGTGTGAAATTTGAATTTTGTTTGCCACGATTCTCTGTTTTAGAAAGCTAGATTTGAAAAGTAATTTAAAGTAAAATTTAAAAATGTTATTAAATAAAATGATATTTTGATTTTCTGCAAAATCCTATGTCAAATTAATTATTTGAATTTATTTGGCCTTTATTTGGTGTTCGAGTTTTTACGGGTTTTAAAATCTATTTTGAAAATAAAAAGTATTTTAAGTATGAATTTTAAAATACCAACAGTAGTTGGAGATATTTTTATTAAGTCCAAAATGTCTCCAGGAAGTTCTTTGAATTTTTCTGGAACTTTTGGAATTAATTTCATATTTTTCTGAGCTTTATTGAATGTTTTGGTGTTTTCTGAAAATCTAAATCAAATTTAATCCTCCGCCGCCCGAGCTAATCTCGTGCGTCCATCTTCACTTAAACCCTTCGCTCTCCATCTGATGATCCCGATTTTCTCCTTGCACCACATCGCTCATTCGATCGTCCGCTCTTTCCTCTCTCTCTTCTCTCTCGTTGATAAACTGGTCCCACCTGTCAGTGAATAAAATTATTTTTCTTTACAAAAATAATTTGGCCAGAAAATCAAATTCTTACTGACGTCATAAATTTATTTTCCACAGAAAAATAATTCATTTGAAAATCATTTCCCATGATGACGTCATAATTTGATTTTTCAGTTCAAAAATAATTCCAGAAAATCGGTTTATTTTTTTCAAACTTCCGAGAGCCCGTTCTTTTTTGTTTTAACTCCGATTGAGCCCATTTAAATTTATAAATTCATATAAAATTCTAATCTATCCATTTCTATCCTATTTAAAATTTTTTAGAATTTTTGAATTTATTTGGTTTAAACTAAAGCTTAATTAGTATTTTTATTTAATAAGATTAAATTAAAGATTAATATTTGCTAAAACTATTTTATTTGAGTTCTTTGAGTCTCAAGGAAGTTTCGAAATTTATTTTAAAATTTTTGGAGTTTGTTTGAGCTCAATTTCAAAATCTCAAATAAAAATACAAAACAAAAAAAGAAGAGAGAGGATGAGCAGTCTTGAGGTCGCATGGCAAGCACGCACGCCATGGAAATTTAAAACTTTGATTTCTCATTATTTTCTCCACCGTTTTTTGTGAAATCAAGTGCATTCAAATCCTCACATCAAGAGCTATCAATTCCCACCGTTTCCCTCCCATTTATGAGTATTTACGAAATTTAAACAGTGCTCTAAATGGCATGCACCGTTGATCTCCTCTCGGTCCACCTCCACCCCTATAAAAGGAGCACCGTGTGCCTCTCCTCATACTCATTCACCACCGAAAATCTCAAGTCCCTCTCCTCTCTTCTCTCCACAATCTCCGTTTTCTTTTGTGAGCAGAGAGGTGTTCATCGGCCTTTGCGCCTCCAACGTGGAGTCCGGTCACTTTTGACCACACCGTTGGCTTCGTCTCCTCGCGTTCTACGCGGTGCTCCCCTCGCATTCGCCGGAGCATCGCCGGACCACTGTGGCCAAACCGCGCCGTCGTTTTTCTCGTCGCTGCGAGCCGACCGTGCGTGTTCTGTCAAAACCGAGGTGAGCATTGTGTTCTCATCGTTCTCCTCTTTGTTTCGCCACCAACCTCACCCGCTAACTCCTCTCCGTTTGCCCGGAACGCCGATGCCAACCCGCCGGTCGCCTAATGACTTCTCCGCCGTGTTTCGTCACCATCCGATGTCCGTTGGCCGAACCGTCTGTACCGTTGAGTTCGCCTCGGCGCGTTCTACGCCATGCTCCCATCGCCATCACTCGAAGACTCCCTGAGTCCTCGTCGACTGGTCGAGCAGACGAAACCGCACCTTCGCGTACACCACTTTTTCTGTAAGCGCTTTGATTTATTCACGTCATATCATGTCCTAGCCTCCAAGCAATTTATCTACCATTTTATTTAATTTTTCGTGGAGCCAATTGTCAGAAATTAAACTTTCCGCGAAAATGGCGTTTTGACTCGACGCCGATTAAATCGTCTCTGTTGAGTTTTAGCTTTGTCTGTAATTTTCTTAGACTTGCCTCACCGCGTTCTCGCCGTGCTTCCTTCCGTTTCCCCAAAAAGCCTCCACAAATTTTTGCCTCCGACACCTCGCCATGGCCGCCAATGGCATCTCGTGTCCTCATCTATCCGGAGGTGTTTTCCCCAATCCGTTCGCGTCACATCGTGCCAAACCACCCTAGGTAGCTACCTTTTAAATGGTTTTGGATTCGCCTCACCGAGCATCAAGATATCAAGTTTTCCTTTTCCTTTCCGACATCGTTCAAACGTCGATTGCGCCGTCTCCGATGGGTTTCCGGCTGAGATGACAATTTTCCTAGCTTTGCCAAGCCGCGTTTTAGCCCGTGCTCACCCTACATCTCCACGTTCCATACCCGGTACTATCTCCCTCCAATCTGCCGTTGTCGCAACATCGCCATCACTGCCGTTACCCCTCACCGCCAGTGATTGCCGTCGTTCCTCGACGCCGTAACCATGTCACTACCTTTGCCTCGTCTCCATTATTCTATTTTGTCCGTTCGCCACCACTTCGCAACCATTCGACCCCGTTCTGTTTAAAAGGAATTCTCCGATTTTGTTATCATTTCATGTGATATCTAAAACTTCGGATATCCGTTCTCCTCATTCGAACTCCGAATCCATGATTCAAATTTCTAAATTCATATAAAATCATAAATTTCCTTCCAGTATATATTTTATATTTTTGTGATTTTATTTATATTTATTTATTCTTTTGTATTCGTCGTTTCGCGCGTAGAACCCGACGTCGCCGAAGAATTTTCCGATCCGCACCAAGAAGGTCCAGACAGCGTGCAAGAAGGCAAGTCTCCTTTGAACATCTTGAACCTATGTTTGAGAAAAGTTTTAATTATTTTAAATTAATGCATTGCTATGTTACATAAAATGATAATTTATGTTTTAGAGATAATAGTTAAACCGACAATTGTTATGCCCTCATTTGACATTGACAACCTTGTACTTTGACACCCTAAGTTTCCTTTGTCTCAATAATGAGATTATTATAAAACTTTGGTAAATGTTGTATCGGTAGTAAAATGCTTAGTCATGCTATATACCCCTTTGGTACCTTTTGAAATGGGAAATTATATTTTGTGGGCTGGATTTTGTTCGAATTTAGTGGTGATTGGGTTGCCACTGTTCTTTAAAACTAAAATAAAATGTGAGAGTTGGTTTAGATCGGGGGCGGATGGTAAGATTGGTTTGGTGCGGTTAGCACGAGAACTTGTAAAGTGTATGTTCCGCCTAGTCAATTAAGGACCGACGCTTGTGTTTGTCGGTGAGCACTACCGTACAACCACAAGTCTATATGGGTGCGACCTAGTGACTAACTTACGATAGTTTAGTCTAGGTACCACCGATGGAAAGTGGGTGCCGGGTGTCTTGGTTATCCACAGTGAGGGCGAGGTTTATCCGTACTCATACGGCGCAGAGGGGCTTCGGTGGGTGGTTTAACCCTTCAGCGGTGAAACCTCAGCGGGTGGTGTCTGGCTAGACTAGAGTAAGGTAAAAGCTTTGTGATATTTTATCTGGGTCTCACGCCAAAGGAAGCGTGTTGACTATTAAGATGATTTATCTCTTGTGGGTAAAGTTGTACAACCTCTGCAGAGTGTTAAAACTATTCGAATAGCCGTGCCCACGGTCAAGGGCGGGCAAGGAATGCATTCACATGGTAGATCTTTGGTTTTGGTTTTAAAATAAATGTTTTGGAAACCGGGAGTGGTTGAAACTTCCGGAGTTGTCCTGGCGGTGTAGCCAGTGTGGGTGGTGTAACCCGTTTTTCTTAAACCCTGGCGGTGTAGCCAGTGTGGGTGGTGTAACCCGTTTTTCTTAAACCCTGGCGGTGTAGCCAGTGTGGGTGGTGTAACCCGTTTTTCTTAAAACCTTGGCGGTTGGAGCCAGTGATCTAGTGATGGTGGTTGTAACCTTCACTATATTATTATTGATAGTTTTTGTTAAAACAATTACTTTATTAAATTAATGCCTTCAAAAATATTTAATGGTATTTGAAATAAAATATGGCTTTGTGCAAAAGAACCATATAACCCTCCTTTGTTAAGCCTTGCATCTATTGCATTTTTCCAAGACTTGTGGAGTACTTTATATACTCACATACTACACTTAAAATAATAACCAGAGGAATATAAAACTCAAGAAGGAAACTTCGACTACGGCGCGTATGGATTCGACGAAGGCTTTCCGGAGTACTAGGTTGCGCTCCCGGTCAATTGCCCGTGGCGTATTGATGGGTCTTCATCCATTGGATTTATTTTGCTTCCACCGTGTTTGTTTTTGTTTTGTGTGTGTGAGGTCTTGAAACCTCGGTTGTAATAAAGAGGCCTTTTAGTGCATACTCTCTATTATTGTAATAAAGCGTTGTTGGTTAGGTATTCATCTGTTTGACTGTGCACTAGCTTTGATCCGGGACTAGTCTTTGTAATACAGAGGGGTCCGGATTCGAAATCCGGTCCCGGCAGAGATGGTATCGAGCCAATTTGACTGTAGGACGTAACTTAGTTTAGAATGGTCGTTAGTAGAAGAGTTTCAAAATTTATTTTATAAAATACAAATTTAATAATGTGCTATCCTCATCTTTTCTCTTCTTTCTATCCTTACCTTCGTCATGGTATTCTTCCTTCTCTATCTGCTTATCTCCTTTTTGAATGGTAATTGTATTTCCTTCCCTCTGTATTTTCTATAGTTGGCTCAATGAAGTTGCGTCTGAGAAGCACCTGAAGAAGCGCGTCATCATGAAGGAACGAGGAATAGTTCTTTAGTGGTAGTGCCCAAGTAAAGTGCTACGATTTTAGAACGATTATATATTATTTGTTTGTGTGCTAGATGCACTGTACCAGTCTTTGTATACTTGTAGTACAGTCATCCTTAAAAACTATTTTTAATTTCAAACTAAGTTTTGTCCAAGCTGGTGTTTGGTCGTTCCCCTGATCTCTTATCTATGCTACTTCCCTCTTACCTTGTGCTAACCCGATTCGCAATGATGCAAGCCCCAATTCTTTCAATTTGAAATCCAAGTTTGGAGAATTTTAGAGACCAGTATAGGAAGACAACAAACTTATGGAAAGTACTCTTGTCGGGAAAGCTACCTTAATCAGTAGATGTCAAGTTAGGTAATTTGGAGAATTTTTGCTAGCGTGATATATTTGGTTGTAGAATTGGCAAGATTGAATAATATTCGAGAGGATTGAGATGAAAAGGTATATTTGTGGATACCAATTGGTTACAACTAAATCTAAAGAGTGTCATCTTGGTGAATTGACTAGAGAATAAATATAAAGTTGAATTTGGAGGAGCTAATTAGATCACGGGAATTAAACCTTGCCTTGGATTTGTTATCTAGGATTGAAAGGAGTAATTGGATGTAAAATAAGATTTTTGTTGAAGGAATTATTTGTGATCGTTGGAGAATTAGTGTTAAGAGATTGATCTAGTAAAGGGAGAGATTAAAAGATTAAGAAGTTGAATTATCATAAACAATTCATGATATCTATTTTGGGTGATTTGGTTGAATCCTGAAGAGTGGATGAATTTTGTGGAGTTAATTGATTATCAGAGTTTGGTGGATCTATTGATGATAAGTGGATACTAGTGGAATTCTAGAAGATAATACACCTAGATATCTTGGTGGATTAATTTTATCATTGCAAAGTGGACTTTGATATGTCAATTTGAATTTGGTGGATTTAATAGATCATTGCTAGATAATTGTATTTGAACAAATGGGATTAATTAGATCATTTAAGGATGTTCAAAGGAATAATTTGGAGGATTTAAATTAATTATGGGAGATAGATTGAGAGATTGTCCGATAAGAATTAATTGAGGTATTTGAATTCATTCAAATTTGGTGGAGCCAAAATGAGGATTTTCAAGAGATTGATGTTGGTGGATTATTGAATATTAAATTATTGCTTAGATGATCTTAAAATTGATTGGTGATTACTAGAAGGTTGGATTAGTTGATCAGAGTTATGGATCTGTTGGATTAGATAATGATCATAAAACAATTGGTGGAAATGATAAATTACAATGTTATTGGATTCTTGATAGAAAAATTCTATGGTTTGTCGTCGATTCAAATTAGAGCAAAGAATAAAAGTTTGTGGGATTATTTGTTGAAATCAATGTGAAATCAATAAGGTGCATTTGTGGTATATGATATTGAAATCAAGCATTTTTGAAAAGTTGAGATAATTTTGTCTTTCTCGGAAGAACCCTTGCGGAAGTTAAGCCCTTTTGGTGGAATTCTGAATTAATCAATATGATAAGAGCAATTGAAGTTAACATAGAGCGTGCAGCCGACTAAAGATGTACCACTCCGATTTGTTGTTGTCTTCCGTATTTCTCAGTTGAAGGAATACTTCATTGTACCGGAGAACAAGTTAGAATCATGAAGCAAGCTGAACGTGATACATGAAGCAAGACTATCAAATTCTCTAAAGGTGCAAAGGAGCACCCAAACAGAATCAGAAGCGGCTTGAGAGCACAATGAGGAACCAAGAGCAGAGTTTCCCTCTCCTTTCTTTTTCCTAGTCCGTCCGAATCTCGGGGACGAGATTCTTTCCAAGGGGGGTAGTTTGTAACAACCCAGCTGTTTATTTCAAATTTTTGGAGGAAAATTTTTTTAAATTATTAAATTAAATTAAATTAGTTTAAAATAAAAATAAGAGTTTTGTTTGTGTGAAATTTGAATTTTGTTTGCCCTGATTCTCTGTTTTTAGAAAGCTAGATTTGAAAAGTAATTTAAAGTAAAATTTAAAAATGTTATTAAATAAAATGATATTTTGATTTTCTGCAAAAATCCTATGTCAAATTAATTATTTGAATTTATTTGGCCTTTATTTGGTGTTCTGAGTTTTTCTGGAGTTTTAAAAATCTATTTTGAAAATAAAAAGTATTTTAAGTATGAAATTTAAAATACCAACAGTAGTTGGAGATATTTTTATTAAGTCCAAAATGTCTCCAGGAAGTTCTTTGAATTTTTCTGGAACTTTTAGAATTAATTTCATATTTTTCTGAGCTTTATTGAATGTTTTGGTGTTTTCTGAAAATCTAAATCAAATTTAATCCTCCGCCGCCCGAGCTAATCTCGTGCGTCCATCTTCACTTAAACCCTTCGCTCTCCATCGCTCTCCATGTTTTGGTGCCCTCACGGCACTATTCATCTTCCCGACGGGGACGCCAGGGTCGCCCTGTTGGACTTAATCTTGGTTGTGTGCCATTTGAGTCTTGTTGCATTGCGCGTCGGTTGTTGAGTTAGTTGTCGGGAAGCATGCGAGTGTGCCGCAGAAGCGGACGAGAGAATGCGTGAGTCAATAACGCGGTTGCACAAAGTCGAGATTCCGTTTAATGTGGATCTGTGATCCGATTTAGTTGCTAGAGAAAAACGGTACTCTGTTGTAGTCTTTGAGTTATTCACAATATATTCCATTGTATTCGTGAGACAAATTGAATAATACAATTTGAGAATTCTGCTCTCTGAAGAATCCACATTTTCTTTGCTTTGCCGTAAGAAGATGCAGTCTTTGTTCGGTTTCTTCAAACGCTCGAACACTCTGTTCTATCTTCGCTTTGGGCATACTTCACGGGTTCTCTGTTTACACTTGGAGCGCCTTACGCCATGGAAATTTAAAACTTTGATTTCTCATTATTTTCTCCACCGTTTTTTGTGAAATCAAGTGCATTCAAATCCTCACATCAAGAGCTATCAATTCCCCACCGTTTCCCCTCCCATTTATGAGTATTTACACGAAATTTAAACCGTGCTCTAAATGGCATGCACCGTTGATCTCCCTCTCCGGTCCACCTCCACCCCTATAAAAGGAGCACCGGTGCCTCTCCTCATACTCATTCACCACCGAAAATCTCAAGTCCCTCTCCTCTCTTCTCTCCACAATCTCCGTTTTCTTTTGTGAACCGAGAGGTGTTCATCGGCCTTTGCGCCTCCAGCGGTGGAGTCCGGTCACTTTTGACCACACCGTTGGCTTCGTCTCCTCGCGTTTCACGCGGTGCTCCCCGCCGGAGCATCACCGAGCATCGCCGGACCACCGTGGCCAAACCGCGCGTCGTTTTTCTCGTCGCTGCGAGCCGACCGTGCGTGTTCTGTCAAAACCGAGATGAGCATTGTGTTCTCATCGTTCTCCTCTTCGTTTCGCCACCAACCTCACCCGCTAACTACTCTCCGTTTGCCCGAACGCCGATGCCAACCCGCCGGTCGCCTAATGACTTCTCCGCCGTGTTTCGTCACCATCCGATGTCCGTTGGCGAACCGTCTGTGCGCTGAGTTCGCCTTGACGCGTTTCTCGCCATGCTCCCATCGCCATCACCGAAGACTCCACGAGTCCTCGTCGACTGGTCGAGCAGAGCATCAAACTGCACCTTCGCGTACACCACTTTTTCGGTAAGCTCTTTGATTTCTCACGTCATATCATGTCCTAGCCTCCAAGCAATTTATCTACCATTTTATTTAATTTTTCGTGGAGCCAATTGTCGAAATTAAACTTTCGCGAAAATGGCGTTTTGACTCCGGCCGATTCGTCGTCTCTGTTGAGTTTTAGCTTCAGTCGTAATTTTTCTTAGACTTGCCTCACCGCTGTTCTACGCCGTGCTTCCTTCCGTTTCCCCAAAAGCCTCCACAAATTTTGCCTCCGACACCGCCATGGCCGCCAATGGCATCTCGTGTCCTCATCTATCCGGAGGTGTTTTCCCCAATCCGTTCGCGTCACATCGTGCCAAACCACCCCAGGTAGCTACCTTTTAAATGGTTTTGGATTCGCCTCACCGAGCATCAAGATATCAAGTTTTTCTTTTTCCCTTCCCGACATCGTTCAAACGTCGATTGCGCCGTCTCCGATGGGTTTCCGGCTGAGATGACAATTTTCCTAGCTTTGCCAAGCCGCGTTTTAGCCCGTGCTCACCCTACATCTCCACGTTCCATACCCGGTACTATCTCCCTCCAATCTGTCGTTGTCGCAACATCGCCATCACTGCCGTTACCCCTCACCGCCAGTGATTGCCGTCGTTCCTCGACGCCGTAACCATGTCACTACCTTTGCCTCGTCTCCATTATTCTATTTTGTCCGTTCGCCACCACTTCGCAACCATTCGACCCCGTTCTGTTTAAAAAGGAATTCTCCGATTTTGTTATCATTTCATGTGATATCTAAAACTTCCAGATATCCGTTCTCCCTCATTCGAACTCCGAATCCAGTGATTCAAATTTCTAAATTCATATAAAATCATAAATTTCCTTCCAGTATATATTTTATATTTTTGTGATTTTATTTATATTTATTTATTCTTTTGTATTCGCTGGTTTCGCGTAGAACCCGACGTCGCCGAAGAATTTTCCGATCCGCACCAAGAAGGTCCAGACAGCGTGCAAGAAGGCAAGTCTCCTTTGAACATCTTGAACCTATGTTTGAGAAAAGTTTTAATTATTTTAAATTAATGCATTGCTATGTTACATAAAATGATAATTTATGTTTTAGAGATAATAGTTAAACCGACAATTGTTATGCCCTCATTTGACATTGACAACCTTGTACTTTGACACCCTAGGATTTCCTTTGTCTCAATAATGAGATTATTATAAAACTTTGGTAAATGTTGTATCGGTAGTAAAATGCTTAGTCATGCTATATACCCCTTTGGTACCTTTTGAAATGGGAAATTATATTTTGTGGAACTGGATTTTGTTCAGAATTTAGTGGTGATTGGAGTTGCCACTGTTCTTTAAAAACTAAAATAAAATGTGAGAGTTGGTTTAGACTGGGGCGGATGGTAAGATTGGTTTGGTGCGGTTAGCACGAGAACTTGTAAAGTGTATGTTCCGCCCTAGTCAATTAAGGACCGACGCTTGTGTTTGTCCAGACTGAGCACTACCGTACAACCACAAGTCTATATGGGTACGACCTAGCTGACTAACTTACGATAGTTTAGTCTAGGTACCACCGATGGAAAGTGGGTGCCGGGTGTCTTGGTTATCCACATGAGGGCGAGGGTTTACTTGTACTCATACAGGCGCAGAGGGGCTTCGACTGGGTGGTTTAACCCTTGACGGTGAAACCTCGGCGGTGGTGTCAGCTAGACTAGAGTAAGGTAAAAGCTTTGTGATATTTTATCTGGGTCTCACGCCAAAGGAAGCGTGTTGACTATTAAGATGATTTATCTCTTGTGGGTAAAGTTGTACAACCTCTGCAGTGTTAAAACTATTCGAATAGCCGTGCCCACGGTCAAGGGCGAACAAGGAATGCATTCACATGGTAGATCTTTGGTTTTGGTTTTAAAATAAATGTTTTGGAAACCGGAGTGGTTGAAACTTCGGAGTTGTCTGGCGGTGTAGCCGATGTGGGTGGTGTAACCCATTTTTCTTAAACCCTGGCGGTGTAGCCAGTGTGGGTGGTGTAACCTGTTTTCTTAAACCACAGCGGTGTAGCCGGTGTGGGTGGTGTAACCTGTTTTCTTAAAACCTTGGCGGTTGGAGCCAATGATCTAGTGATGGTGGTTGTAAACTTCACTATATTATTATTGATAGTTTTTGTTAAAACAATTACTTTATTAAATTAATACCTTCAAAAATATTTAATGGTATTTGAAATAAAATATGGCTTTGTGCAAAAGAACCATATAACCCTCCTTTGTTAAGCCTTGCATCTATTGCATTTTTCCAAGACTTGCGGAGTACTTTATATACTCACATACTACACTTAAAATAATAACCAGAGGAATATGAAACTCAAGAAGGAAACTTGACTACGGCGCGTATGGATTCGGCGAAGGCTTTCCTGAGTACTAGGTTGCGCTCCCACCAATTGCACGTGGCGTATTGATGGGTCTTCATCCATTGGATTTATTTTGCTTCCACTGTGTTTGTTTTTGTTTTGTGTGTGTGTGAGGTCTTGAAACCTCAGTTGTAATAAAGAGGCCTTTTGGTCTGTACTCTCTATTATTGTAATAAAGCGTTGTTGGTTATGTATTCATCTGTTTGACTGTGTGCACTAGCTTTGATCTGGGACTAGTGCTGTAATACACAGAGGGGTCCGGATTCGGAAATCCGGGTCCCGACACTGATCCAGATTGTCATCCTGCGACCTATCCTCATGATCCAGATTGTCATCCTGCGACCTATCCTTATGATCCAGATTGTCATCCTGCGACCTTTCCTCATGATCGAAAGAACACCCACAACCGGCATATCGTTGTCTCCTCGACTATGTCATAACTACCTTCTTGTGTACTCTTCTCTTCACCGTGACTGGTCCAACATTTGTACCCTTTTCTGAAACCCCTTCGAATCAAGTGAGCTTCAATCTGCGCTGAGTTGCTAAACATCTTGAGATTATCACAATCAATACATGGGCAATACATATATTTCATCCCTTCTTCAACATATCCATTTCGGTAGCCCTTCTAAAAGCGACACACCAAGAATGTACTCTTCACTCACACGGTTCTCAATATACATCCGACCGGTCCATCTACGCTACACAAGTGACAAATGGGTGTCAAAATGATTATTACCCTACTACTAACCTCGATCGATCACTAAGAATGTTAAGTAATTGAGTACTAATCTCGATCGGATCACTAAGAATGTTAAGTAATTAAGTATACTAACCTCTGATCAGATCACTAAGAAGACGGTGATATTTTTTCGCCCCCAACTCCCTAAAGCCGGCCGCCTTGCTCCACCGATGCAGCAAGAATGAAGATGAGATCGGTGTCGACATCCTTCAAGCAAGCACGACAAGCAATTAATACTATGCGAGAATATCACGACGGTTCCAACCACAAATGGTGCATGAAAATGATATATCACAGACGGTTCGTATTAATAACCGTCGCGAATTATCACCGACGGTTATTAATATGAACCATTTGTGATACAAGCAATATCACGAGCGGTTCAACTTAATAACCGTCGGTGATTGTTGCTATCATAGACGAGTTCACATAAATAACCGTGCGTGATAGTCTACATTATCACGCAGCGGTTCTTAACACGAACCGCTGCGTGATGCATACTATCACGCAGACGGTTCGTGTTAATAACCGCTCGTGATTGTTTATCATAGACGGTTCGTTAATACAACCGTCGGATGCCCAGATTCTTCGACGGCCGACATTGCCGACTTCTTGACGGCGACTATCCATCTGCTTCTTCCCACTTCTTTTCTTCATCCGGGCCTGCTGCGTGTCTTGAGGAATGCCACATCGAAGACCGGTTCTTGACCGACTCTAGGCGACGTGATCCGAGACCGAGATGAAGAAAAGAAGTGGGAAGAAACAGATGGAAAGTCGCCACCAAGAAGTCGGTATGTCTCGCTCATCAAGAATCTGAAATGTCTTTTGAACTTTGTAATAAAATTGCTTTGAATTTTGCGGAAAAAGAAGGATTGTCGGAGTGGACATCACATCTCGACGATGAGTCGGCATCGTCGAGGAACATGCAAATACTGAGGCAAGCACAAAACTCAACAACACATTCGGATCGATCTATTACAGGATAACAAGCTAACAAACCCTTCGTGGCACGACGGTCACACTAAACAAGACACACTTACGACACTTACGGCAAGAGTGTGTTCTTTAGTATGAACCGTTCGTGCGCGATGGAGGTGCTAGCTCACGGCGGAGGAGATGCATACAGAAGCTAGCTAGTGGATGAACTCACGCGTGACTAGTACCGGTGGAAAGGTTGATGGGAGTTATTAATAAGGGCCCGCCATGGGAGGAACTGTGCCGGCCATTCGATGTGGAGAGAATAAGCGGGTGAGATCGAAATCACGTATACGCCAATTATTGGTGACATGTGATTATTACACACCAATTATCAGTGACATGGGATTATTACGACGGTTCTTAACAGAACCGTCTCGTTATTCAACTTTTCACGAGCGGTTTGTGTTAATAACCGTCAGGAACTCCTGACGGTTCTTAACAGACCCGTCGTGTTATCTCGATGGTATAGACGGTTCGTATTAAGAACCGTCAGGAAAGTTCACGACGGTTATTAACAAAAATCGCCTCGTGATGTCTCAATTATCACGCAGCGGTTCATGTTAATAACCGTTTATGAAAATATCACGACGGTTGCCGAGAAACCGTCTCGTGATGTACCCGTCGGATAGCCTCTTACGTAGCGAAGGTCCCTCTCCCTCTCCTCTCCTCTCTTCTCTTTTTCTACCCTCTCATCTTCTCTTCTTTCTTTCCCTTCTACCTTCTCTTCACCACGCAGCTTGGGCGGAAGAAATGTCGGGGGCTCGGCCGCGCAGCCGATTTATATACGCCTCCAGTCGCCGAAGGGTTGGGCTACTGGATCTGCAGTCGTCCAACCGCTAGATGACTAGAAACAATCGCCTGACGATTCGGCGACTGCAACTATGTCACCCAACGGCTCACGGATTGTTTGCGCATCACGTGTCCATTCGGCGATAGGGTCCAATTGCCCAACGGTTGGGTGACTGGAGACCATTTCTGTAAAAAATATTTGCACAGGTATATTTATATTATTTTGAATAAAATATGGATTGTTAAAAAAATTCTAAGACTATGTGGGACAATTTTTTAGGACATTTCACGTGTTCCAACTAATTGGGAGTCGGTGACGGTGAACCCTGAGAGTAAAAAAATTAAAAAATCCATGTCCTCGGATTGTCGAATGGGAAAAAGGTGTGAACAACAAAAGTTGAGCATGCTAACTTATGTCATAGTATTTTATGATTTAGAAAGATGTATTATAATGAGTTCTCTTTGAATATTAATATGATTAGTATTTCTACTTTTCTTAGTAGGATTTTTACTCCACTTTAGAGAAATGCTAGGGAGGCTGTATAAAGCCTTGAGGGGTGGTTACAGAGAACTCAAACAACCAAGAAACAAAGCAAAGAAGCCACTTATCCAAAAATAGAGGTGCATAAGAGAATAAGATGATATGTTATTTTTAAACACTAGATTCTTGTATAGAGCAAAAATCAGGGTTTTATAAGATTCGAGAGGGTTGTGAGAAAGCAACAACCCCTTGTACTCTTTTAAGGTTGCGCTTAAGTATACGGCCGGGTTCGCCAAATCTATTCTCCTTCATCATGGTTGCTTCAATGCCATTATTTTGATTCTCTCTATGAGATTTATCTTCTTCGTTCTTGATATTGTGCATGCTCGTATTGTATCTTACAAACTCTGATCGAATCTAGGGGCTTCTGTGCATCAGAAAGGCTATCAAAGTGTAACAAATGGTATTAGAACCAAAGCCAGATTAATTTGATTTGTGAGATGGTCGGTAAGCGTTAGGAGACACAAAATCAAGATTGATATCGATAATCTGGAATTAAGTAGAGAAATTTAACGATGGAAAAAATTTCAGTGTGTGGCAATTTGTGGATATCCTTATCCAGCATGAGCTAATTGATGCTCTTGAAGGGGACAAACTGGAAAAGACACCCGATGAAGACTGGAAGGTGATGGAGTGAAAGGCTGTCAGTACAATCAGTCTATGTCTCTTCGACAAGATAAAGTATTTGGTGATCAAGGAGAATTTGTTGAAGAAATTATCAAAGGACTTATAACAATTACATATGATAAAGTCGTTGATAAATCGGTGGTTGTTGAAGCGACACTTGTATAGGTTGCACATGGATGAAGGTATACGGTTCGTTGACAATCTCAATACCTTCAACAAGCTTATCACACGGCTGACTAATATGGATAAGAAAATTAAAAACAACAACGTCATCATACTAGTATCATCTCTACCACCATCATGGGAGCAATTGGTGATGAATATTCTCATCGTAAAACCACCCTCAACTTCAATGAGATAATTGCATATCTATTGGAGGAAGATTTTGTGAAAAAAACCATCGAAATCTTCATCTTCGAGTGATCAAGCATTAGCTGTAGTAGGTGTTACGGAAAAAACCAAAAGTCACAGGAAGAAGAAGGGCAATAGCAAGGGCACACTTGTATGTTATTTATGTTATCAGAAAGGTCACATGATAAAAGTTTGTCTGATGTTGAAGCAAACGAAGGGTGAATGCTCAGTTGCAATAGCAAATGATGATTCGAACGTACTAGTTGTCCATCAATCTGGTACATCTCTTGGATAGATATTAGATTTAGGTTGTTTTTCCATGGATGTTCGGCGAGGGAATGTTAGACAGAGGATTTCTATGTGTGGCGCATGGAATTGTGCACTTGGCAGATTGCAAGGCGTATACAATTATTGAAGTAGGAACGATTACATTGGAGATGTATGTTGGAGCACATCGCACATTGGTGGGAGTTTATTATGTTCCCAGCTTAAAGAAAAATCTAATATCTATGAGGCCGCTTGAACTCAAAGGTTATAATGTATCACTTCGAGGTGGAGTCATGCGAGCTTGTAAAGGATAAGTGATTATGAAAAGTATTTGGAGCAATAGAAGATACCGAATGATGGGTACACCTAAAGGAATGGCAGCTAATGGAAGATCTAATAAAAATCTTGGCCAAGAAAAGGAAATTGTATTATCAAGAGTAGATACTCAAATCTCATCTGCAGTTATATGCGAAACTGAAAAGACGGTTGCAAAATCTAGCAGACACAAAAGCGAATGTGCGAGCTGTTGAAAGAAGGAAGACGTGGTGGGACTAAGCACGCAGTACCAGTAAGCAAGTGGAGCTTAGAGGCGGTACAAATCTATGACATGGAATGCTATAGAAACAAGTGATGTGGTTAATCAAACTACATAACAAAGTAGCTCTCAAGTGGAGGGTCCAGGTAGGCTAGTCTAGACATTGACACGCATGTTGCGTGATGTGTATGAGACACACATTGCGGTGATGTGTATGAGCCCCTGTGGTGGGGGCGCTCCTAAAGGTGGGAGAAAAAACAAAAAAATAAAATAATGTGGAGTCGATTTAAAGCAAGTTTTTGAATAAGCACAGTAATGTCAATGGATAAGAGTCAAGATGGAGATTGTTTAGTGTGATAACTCATATTCTACCAGTAAAGAGTCCTAAATGAATCCTAATGGAGTTATGATTCATATTTTTTAGAGTAGAATTCCTACTCTACTTTGGAGGAGGGTTACGTGGGATTATATAAAGCTATGGGTGGTCATGGAGAACCCAAGTAACCAAGCAACAAAGCAAAAAAACTACTCATCCAAAGTTAGAGGTGCATGTGAAGATTAGAGACTAGATTATTTTTTAACACTATACTCCTGTATGTAGCAAGGATCTGAGAGTTCTAAAATATTCGAGAAGATTGTGAGAGAGTGACAGTCACTTGTTCTCTTTTAAGGTTGTGTTTAAGAAATTTACGATCGGCTTCACAAAATCTTTTTTCTCTCATCATGGTTGCTTAAACGATATTATTTTGGTCCTCTCTATAAGATTCATTTTCTTTGTTCTTGATACCATGCACACTCGTACCGTATCTCACAAACTCTGATTTGATTCTAGAGGCTGCTACGTATAAAAAGATGGTATAAAAAGAGGTATCAAGTGTAACAACAATAGTGTGATATTTCAATGCTTTGGTGGTTTGATTTATATAACTCGTATATTTCTTTACAACATCTGTTATGGTTGTACGCTACGCACTGCATCATACATTTTATACTGCTCAGCTGAGAACTATCTGCAAACAGTACACTAACACTGTTCGTCGTAAATGGCTGCAATCATATTCATTTATCTTCCTTTCTTTGAAAATCAACGCTGCGATGATCTGACACCTCCTACATCTCAGAGAAGCAATGAATTTGGTACCCTAGAAGACATTCACAGTTCTTAAGTTGTTCCTCACTTTAGGTTCAAGTATTTAGTCCTTTCAGTTGAGACAAAAACCAAAATGGCAACTATATTGACATTACTAACATAAACAACTTACACTCCAAGAAAGCTGCACAGTGCTAATGGCGTTTGCTAAACACTTCCACTTCATCTATAACTGCTTACCAAAACAATTCAGTCCCAGAGACTGTCATAATGAAATCCTTAATTCCAAGCATTTCTAGACATTACATATTTGTGAGACAACATAGAGGTCATCTCATGTGTGTGATGAGTATTTGATTTTGTGTGCAAGTTTTATTCGTGTTTAGTTTGATTTTTGGAGAGCTTGCAATTTTTAGAGTTTTGTCTCTAGCGATCTGATCGGCATGAATTGAGCAGTCAGACCAGTGGGCCTGGTGTGACCAAATTTTGGAAGCAGTCAAACTGGTGGGTCTGGTGTGATTGAACTTTGGGAGCGGTCAGACCGTCGGAGCGGTATGACTTATTTTTAGTTGACGGTTGCTTTTTGTGAGAGAGCGTGTTTTGGTGTTCGGCATGTGTGGTCCGGTGGGGCAAGGTGGTGGTGGGACAGGACAATTCTAGAAATAAAGAGACACTTTATCACCATTGGTAGATCCACCCCCACAGACTATAAATTTTAGATCCGCCTTTGATTATCATCATGTTAGCAAATATCATGGTAAAACCTTTTAGAAAGACTGATAGTAAAACTTTATAAGGCGGAAATTACCATCAGTAGCTAGCCAGGTCCCATCTGGTTTCCAGTACAGTTCAGACCTAAGCATACCATTAGTACTGCCGACTAGAAGAAATTATTTGGCCAAACACCATTGCTTCTCTAATGCACTTTGACAGGGGGTGCTTATTTCTACACTGTATATTGTTGACAACAGATATAGTGAATAACAACATTAGAAAATCAAGAGCAGTATTACAAAGCACGGAAGCAGGATCCCCATATATATATAAAAAAACACTGAAGCAGGATTAATCAAGATGCTAAGTTAATTTAACTTCAAAATTTTGCCATGATGAACATTCTCAGAAGAGCCATGGTGAAGCTCCAAATTTGCATTCCCTGAAACATACACAAGACGTCCTCACCTTACATGAGAGCAGCATCACACTTCTCGAACTTCTGAAGACCCTGACCCTCTGACAACGGGTAATACATATTAGAAATAGGTCCATATAAGTGAGACATATTTCCTTTAATTTTAAAGCATGTATGATTTAGTACTATATTACTAACATAAAGCAGAGGTGACTAATTTATAAGGTAGAGTCTTTGCCACTCATTGAATCATGTGACACATGGATGGGGGTGGTATGAGGAAGGCTAAACACACATGCACGCACGTGTGCGCGTATAAGCGTATTCGCGTGAAAATATGCGTGACTTGCGACTTGCGGCGTGGTATCATTATTTGCTTTGAATATTATCACTTACCATTGAATAATTATGCAGCTATTAGTGAATTATTTCAGTTCAATAAGGGCTCTTACTAGAGAGTAATTTGCACATCTATAAGACCTAGAGACGTCCAGGCTTGGATGACTGAACTCTTTCATTTCCTTCTCACATGGTCTTCTTCCTCTCTGGTGATATTATGTTGTTGTACTGTGCAACCGAACCTCACCGGTATTTCTTCTTGGCGTGCACATGGAAGGAGGGAGATCAGCTATTTTCAAACCATTGTCGCAGAGAGTACCTGCACGGGGCGGTAATAAGATTTCTGGGTAGCGCATTTTGCACGACCGCTCCTATATTGCGTCATCTATATTCTACACTATATAAAGTCTGCACTGCTACATGTTTTTCATCAAGCCCAACAGTAAGTCATTCACGCGTTCGATCGACTTTGATACCTTATTTTCTTTGCGTATTTTCTAAAGTACAATGGGTAATCTATTATTAGTTATGTGTTTTGCACCACTAGTTATTTAAGATATTTATCTCCCACTAAAATTTGAAATTGAAATATTGCCCGTCGGCGTGCAGCACCACCTTGGGAGTTGTCGCGCAGTGTGCCTCCCATCCTTGGGACTCATCCCAGACTCTAAGCAGTGTGCCGGTGTGGTGGTCCCCCTCAATGCGCACCCAGTGGCAACCGTCCTGGTTGATGGCCAGACCGGGCAGCGCGGGGGCGTCTGCGGCAGGGAACGGGGAGTCGAGGCATTCGTCGGTGGAGCCGGTGTAGCAGAGCCACTAGACGATGGATGACGGGAAGCGGAGGGAGAAGGCGTCGGAGGCGGAGATGAGAAGGATGTAGGAGGGGCAGACGGCAACACCAGTCCGTGGAGGGCACTAGGGGGTCAGGTACGATGGGAGAGCTCCAGCGCGGGCCATCGGGGAGTTGGCTACGGTGACCCGCCCGTCCGAGTGGTACCAGAGGAGCCAGCCGCCGCCGGGCAGGCGCTTGATGACGGGGGAGCCGACGCCTCGGAGGACGAGGCCGCGGGTGGTGGCGGTGTGTCAGGTCTGAAGAAACTAACCGAATTTTTCTATTTTAGTATTTTTTTTGAAAAATATTCACATTTAGACCCCTGCTAGTTTTAATTCCGTTTTTGGACCCATGGGGTCGGCGCCGTGATACACGGCGCCGAGGTAACACATCTCGGCGCCGTGGTCCACGACGCCGAGTTGCTGACCCCGCACCAACGTGGTGGCCTGCGTGGCGCCGACGTGGCAGCACCTCGGCGCCGTGGTCGTGGCGCCGAGCTCGGCGCCGTGGATCTTGGCGCCGAGTGGAAAATTCGTAGTGGTGGTGCTCACTCGGCGCTTTCAAAATAATCCGTAGCTTTTGGAAAGATTCGAAAATTGATGAACCGTGAAACACAATTTTGTTTCCTACTACATTTTGTGATGATGTCGTGTTCAATCGAAAATTTTGGGTGCTAGTAAGGTAATAATGTTTGTAACTTTTTTCGATGGTCAAACACTAATTGTTAGAGAAGGGGATATTGGTGTTGTTTATTCATGGAATTCAAAAGAGCTAAAATGGGGCAAGGTAAGAACCTATGTGCCTTAGATTTTTCCATTATATTGCCCATAAGTAATTATGTTGTCACCTCAAATCACATGGTATAATCTGCGAAGTTGAGGATATAGTTTAATGTCTTGTTGTTCTTTTGCAGACATTTGTGTGCTTGAAAATGTGGATTTTGCATGTAATGATTTACAATTTTGAACTAAGTAGGCATGATTTCCCTGTTCTTTTCTATATGCAAACTAATCAATTATGCAGACATTCTTTGGAGCAAGCATGGGTGGGCAACATTATGCACTCTATTAAATTGTAGTTTAGTGAAGCACCGATACGTAATACCGTCATACCGGTAGTCTCAAGTGCAGTCGATACAGCTAGGCAAACACAATACAGTGCATAATAATAGGATTGCATAGACCGTAGATAGCGTGGGTCTATTACATTTTGTCTACTTGGTGTAGCGTCGTTGTTTCCCCTTTCTATTGGGCCCTGAGGATGGCTCCGCTACATCATTCTTCTTATCACTCTTGGTCTTGAGAGCTGCCTCACGAGCTTGCAGCGCATCCTTCTTGCCTTTCAGACGGATTTGTGCCACCCTCACACGGCGCTCTTGCTCAAGCCGCATCTGTCGTGCCACCTCGCGAGCCTGAGTCATCTTGACAAAGTATTGTCCTTTGTTTTCCACCTCCACTGACCGGTTATTTGGCCATGCCGGCGACACCCGATCAACCCATTCGATGAACGTGCAAGCCTATGTGTGGCGTGGTAGATGCCATGGATCAAGTTGAAAAACGATAACGAGAAACAAATGATTTAGTTGTCGTCGTTACCACGAAGTCGTCATCCAGGTCTGGACACTTGAAGAACCTACGACCGTATTTGGCTCGTTGTACTCGATCCGTCCAGACTCCCAACATCGTCCTAAAGCCGCAATGGCACTTCGGGCGCTCATGCCACTCCGGCACTCCAAATGGGTCGGACCTCCAGGAAGACATTGTTGTGTAGTAGTATTGTGATGGCTTGAGGATGAGATGTGGTATGGAAGACATAGGAGGCCTTTATGTAGGCATGTTAGCTGGTGCAGTGGGCATAGTCCATGGAGAAATCTGACCCTCGTTCGGGGCAGATAGAGCATCGGGCACCTCAGGCACTTCTTCCACATCCACCGCAAGGTCCGGTAACGGAGGGTCAAAGGGTGCATGATCACCTAGTTCTGGTGAATAACCATGAGGGGTGGGATCAATGGACACCTTCCGCACAACAAGGTCCAAACATTGGAACTCATTCTTCATAACCAATTTGACATATTTGTCCCACTGATCCTCACAACCAATTAAGATCAACCGCCTTAGAATTGTATCTTCGAACCAAGTGAAGTAACCCTCAACTGTGATGCTCTCCTCGTTTGCATGACAATGTAGCTCCTCCGGCCCTAGCAACCAACTCACTAAACGACAGCCGATCACTGAATATCAGAGGCACCCTTTGCATTTCAACAAATCGAACATTCCATAATCATCACTTGTCACACTGCCTCCATGATATAGGGTGACTAGGTTGTCCATCTAGTTCATACAGATAAATACCTTGAAAATTAACGAGAAGGCGGCGGGGCGGGGCGGGAGGCGGGGGCGGGGCGGGCGGGGGCCGGGGGCGGGAGGCGGGGCCGGGAGGCGGGGCAGGCGGGGGGAGGCCCGAGGCGCACGGGGAGGCGGGGCCGGGAGTCAGGCGGACGCAGAGAAATGAACGAGCTCGGGGCTCGGCGTGGTAAAGTGCCGAGAGCTCGGCGCCAAGATCCACGGCGCCGAGCTCGGCCCACGACCCACGACGCCGATGTGCTTCCACGCCGGCGCCACGCAGCCACCACCTGGTGCGGGCTCGGCAACTCGGCGCCGTGGACCACGGCGCCGAGATAGTTACTCGGCGCCGTGTGTCACGGCACCACCACCGGGTCCAAAACGGAATTAAAACTACCAGGGACTAAATGTGAATATTTTTCAAAAAAAGGGTTAAAATAGAAAAAATTCGGAAGAAACTAAGCCCTGGACTCTTATCTCAGCTTTTCTCTGAAGGAGGTGTCGATTGAAGCATTAAGTTACAAGGGATGGTCTGGCAACTTTCCCATGATCTACATACCTGTTACTTGTGCCTGCTCAACATTTCTTACGTTTCGATTTGACATTGCAGACAACAGCGAGTGGGAGTACAGGAAGTATGGTGACTACGGTCACTAGACAGTCATGGATTGGGGGCGAAGTTGCTTCATGTTTCTCGTACCTTAATGCTAGTACTAGAGATAACTGATGGATAAGAATAGGCAAGGGACTGTTAATGTTTCTGAAGCTTGTATTTTGCTCTAAACCGTATGTATCCTTTTGGCAACCCTCCTCCGGCCGCGTTCCCTCCTCCTAACTCCCACGAAAATGGAGGAGGCCGAGGAGGGGGAGGCGGGGATAGCGCGAGAAAGGCGAGGAGATTGGACGACGGGAGGGGAGGGGAGGATGCCGATTCCGACAGGATCTTGCCCTCCCGTGGGGAAGAGGAGGAGTACGCCGCTCGTCTCGCCTCGCCGCGACGTCCGAATATTCGCACCTCTCTCTCTCCGAAAGCCCGTGGAGGCCTGTGATGCCGATGGGCTTCTCTCCCATAGATATTCGGCCGGAGCCTATTAGCCTTTGGTGACTAGTAGAGCCCACCAAGAATTTACGGCCTAGCTGCCCGGATCATCACCGGGGTACTACGGTGCCCCAACTGCCTCAGCTCTAGTCGCTTGGCTGGCATTTGCCGTCGTAGCGTATTATTGTACCGTCTTCGTAACTTGAACTCTTTGCGTGTATTTGCGATTTACAGCTTGAGTTACTTCTGGATTTTACTAGAGGCGTGGTGAAAAACACTGGAGCGTGGTTTGATCGGAGGATTTGCAAATAGAACTTTGGAAAACCACCAAGAGACGTCCATTCATCTTTTAACCAAGGTCTTGTCCTCTGGGACTGTCACTGACGGTTTTTCCTCTAAGATGGCAGCGAATGGTTTTTTTAAACAGCAGTATATACGATTTTAGAGTAAAAAGACGTTCAGAGATTCATCTCAAAAATTATTCTATTTATTTTGACTTTTAAAGAAAACAAGAGATAAAAAAACATGACTAAATGCTGGTGTGCTTCTCGAGTGTGGAGGAATGTCTCTGGTCAAGACGTAATGAGTTGAATCCGCCCAATTGGGCACACTCAGAAGAATTTCTACATTGGTGGCAATCTAGGAATGCACGTGCGTGGTTGGGCATAAATTCGCTGATCATACATTTATGCTTGTCCAGTGTGGTACCTGCTGTGGCGCGTAGCTCAAGCTGTGGGGGTTTTTTTTCTATAGTTTACAGGTTCTATCTTTTGAATTCTGATAATTTAAGAGAGAAAATATGAAGAGAGAGACAGTTGTATGTGATTTTGATCGATATAATTAAAGTGAGTATAATATATAAGTATAATCAATTTATAGATTTATATTAAAAAGACGTATCATTTAAAACCTAGTTACTGTGTAAAATGAAAAACAAAAGTGATGCGCCGTATCGAACGAAAATAAAAAACAGAAGGGAGATTGGAGCATTTGTCCTATACATAAATATGAAATTTGATGATTTACCCCATTTGTCTTGGACCCACATGTCAATGAGACATCATGGGACAAATCATTAAATACAATAAAAGATATGGCAAAAGATCAATTACCTCAAAACAAAAGTGATCCGTATTGAACAAAAATGAAATCGAAGCCAACTGGTTCACTTGTTTCTCTCTCTCTCTCTCTCTCTCTCGTTCGCTTTGTTTTGCTTCCGAGGCATCTTGGCCCTTTCTTCAATGAATAAACATGCCCTTGCTTATTCTGGGGCCTAGCGTACAATTCCTACAACGGATCTGCTGGTAATGGTTGGTATCAAACATTTATGCTGTTAATCACCACTTCGATATTTTAGGCTAGGACGTCGTACCAGTGGAGAACCTACGTAAACATCCTACCTCGTTCAATGTTTTTCTCTAAGTACGGCTTGCAAGGATATCGGCATGTTGTTGAGGTTGGTCTAGCTCTTTTAGCTCATGCTTCTATGCTCATAACATTTTGGAATGAGGCCTTCCTAGCAGCCACATACTTGATAAATCGTCTCCCTACTCGAGTCATTGATAATAAAACTCCTTTTGAAAGATTGTTTGGTGTAAAACAAAATTATTCCATACTTAAAGTTTTTGGCAGTGCTTGTTGGTCGCATTTACGTCCTTACAATATCCACAAACTATCCTTCCGATCCAAAGAATGTGTCTTCTTGGGTTATAGCTCCCGTCATAAAGGATACAAGTGTCTTGATCTCTCCTCTGGCCAAGTCTACATATCCCGCGATGTTGTCTTCGATGAAGATACTACCTTTTTCACAGCATTCACCTCGGCCTTCCACCACTGAACCATTCATCTCCACATATCTTCCCATGCCTAAGCCCATACCCTTGCCATCCCCTAATGGCAGTAATATTTATAGCACTAATGAGCAATGTGACACTAATATGCATCGGTATGGCACTCGGCTTTATCACAATATTCGCTGTCCCAAGAAGAGCACTGAGAGCACTATGGCTTATATGGCTGCACACAAATACGTTCCTAATGTTGAGCCGGCAACACATGTTGATGCCATGAACCTCCCACAATAGAAAGCAGCTATGGAGCTTGAATTCGATGCACTACAGAAGAATCAGATCTGGCATCTTGTTCCATGGCGACAGGGCCTCAACATAATTGATTGTAAATAGGTTTTCAAGTTGAAAAAAAGGTCGATGGCACCATTGACAGATACAAAGCACGTCTTGTGCGAAAGGTTTCAAACAATAATATGGTGTGGACTATGAGGATATTTTTAGCCCTGTAGTCAAACCGGCCACTATACGGGTGTTACTATCTCTTGCAGTTTCCAGAGGATGGTTCTTGCGGCAAATAGACATCCAAAATGCATTTCTCCATGGTGTTCTACATGAAGATGTGTATATGCTACAGCCTCCAGGATTTGAAGATTCCCGGTATCCCACTCATCTTTACAAACTTGATAAATCATTGTATGGATTAAAGCAAGCTCACAGGGCCTGGTTTGCCAGATTAAGTACAAAGTTATTGGACTTGGGTTTTCATCCCTCTAGAGCAGACATCTCCCTGTTCATTTTCACCCAGAAGAATGTTCAGATGTATATGCTTATTTATGTCGACGACTTCATCATCATTAGTTCATCAGCCCAGGCTACTGAGCTCCTTCTTCATCAGCTTAGGAAAGTTTTGGCAATGAAAGATCTTGGTGCTCTTAGTTACTTTCTTGGTATACAAGTGCAGCAGCATTGTGATGGTCTTCTTCTCTCTCAACGACGCTAAAATCAAGATTTATTGCACAAAACGAGCATGATTCAGTCCAAAGGTGTTTCTACTCCTGCAAGTGTAGCTGACAAGCTATCCCAAACTATTAGGAAGCCATTATCAATAGCCGACTCCACAAAATACAGGAGCATTGTTGGTACTCTTCAATACCTTTCTTTAACTCGGCCTGATATTTCTTATAGCGTCAACAAGGTGTGTCAGTACCTCCGAGCTCCGACAGATGCTCACTGGGCTGCTATAAAACGTATCCTGCGATACCTGAAGGACATAGCTCACCTCGGTCTACTTCTTCGCTGATGAGGAACTGATCTTCTCAGCGCCTTTTCCGATACAGACTAGGCTGGGTGCCCAGATGACCAAAAAGCACCGGTGGTTATGTAATTTTCATTGGACCCAATCTTGTGTCTTGGAGCTCTCGCAAATAACCGATTGTTTCTCATTCCAGCACGGAAATAGAATACAAGTCTCTTGCTAATGCAACCGCTGAGGTTATCTAGCTTAGAGCTCTGCTCTCTGAACTTGGTGTGTCCATTTCACAGACGCCAATCCTATGGTGTGATAACCTTGGAGCTAAGTATTTAACGGCCAACCCAGTGTTTCATGCCAAGACCAAGCACATTGAAATTGATTATCATTTTATGCATGAACAAGTTGCTCGAAAGGATCTTGATGTGCGGTTCATCTCTTCTAGTGATCAGCTTGCTGACGTTCTCACTAAACCGTTGTCGACACAACACTTCATTCAATTCAGAGACAACTTGAACGTCCTTCCATCCTGTTCAGATTGAGGAGGAGTGTGCTTCATCACATCGATTTGCAATTTCTGAAGTTTCTCCAATGTTCAGTGTTCTATGCTTCATTTAATTTAGAGACAATCTGAACGTTTCTTCTTTCATCCCGTTTAGATTGAGGAGGGGTGTTAAGAGATATAGATATGGTTGTGCACAGATGTGTGCGGTAGTTTAGAGTATTTAAATTATAGATAAGTGCAGATAGTTTCAGGTCGTATTGTAGTTTGAGTTCTATGATCCGATTGTATCGGAATCTGTTGTAACAAACATGTGTACTGTAGATCATCCGAGATGGCAATATATTCTCAGAGCGCCTGCTGTATTCATGTGCACCAAAGCCAAACCTCTCTGTTTTTTCACAAACCACAGCGGGCGATGACAAGCACGAACAGAGTCCCTAGCTCGTTGGCAACCGCATTAGAGGAGCTAGGATGACCGGATTCGGTGGATCCCATCGATGAGGAAGATGAACGGATCCTGCGTATCACGTCGCCTATGCCTTCCTCCGCCTACCAAACATCCTCCGCTATGCCAGTTGCTGCCCTCCTTTGTTTACGCACCGTCTGTATCCTGCTAGATGCTTCTTCTGTGAAGTGTAGACTAGAGAGAGAGAGGTGAGAGTGGAGAGATGGGTGAGAGACGGGAGGGAGAAGCTCGGTAGGCACGAATAAAAATGAGACGTTGGATTCGATTTTATTGGTTCGGACGACTTTACCCTGTACCGTCGGAACGGTATAGGATTCCGTAGCTTTTCTCTTCCAACTCGCAGCGGCACGCGAGCTGAGCATCCTGTTCGCCTTCCTCCACCGCCCGTCTCGAATCCGACGGTCCGCGCGGTTGCGGCGCGTGCCTCGGTGCCTCACCCTTCCTCCTCTTTTATTACTGCCTCCCACCTGCGCCCACGCCCACCTCGCCTCCTTCCTCTCACGCACGGCCGCCGCCCCCGAGATCGGAATCGGCGCCTCCCCGCCCCCCACCGCCCGCCTCCGCCATGGCGCCGTCTCTGCTCGGGGTCAGTTCGCTCTCTTTCTCTCTGGCTCGCAGGCTGCGGGTGTTGTTGTGCACTGGGGATGACTTGTTTCTTTTCTGGTTCTTGGTTGTGGCTCCTGTGCAGGGTTTTACCAAGTCGCTGGCCATGACGGTGCTCTCCGAGATCGGGGACAAGACCTTCTTCGCTGCCGCGGTACGCCTCCGCCTCGCCTCGCCTCGCCTCTCCTCCTGACCGGCGCCTTCTTTTGCAGTTTTACTTTCTACTCTTCCTGCTCTTGCCTTCGCCTGCCCGGAGGCCGGGACGTGCGTAGATGGGGCCAGGTCCCCTCCCGCGCGAGCGAGGTGTTCGACGATATGCCGCCGTCGGCCCGGTGGTTGGTTTGCTGTGTTTTGATTGGGACATAGGTTGGGTCCGGGGAGATGAAAGTCGTGCGGTAGCTGTAGATTGCGGCGAAGCATTGAGCAGGTGAGCGTTGTTTGGTGAATTCCCGGATCAGTAGTTAGCTAAGAATGGGATCTTCTATTAAGTAGTGGACACGCTAGCAAAGATTGGGAGCTCGGTTAAGTTTCTGCTCCTCCCAATGGGGGGAATCGGCTTGGAATTAGGTGTGTTCTTCAGTGGAATTTGTCCGCGGTTGGAAACTCACCTGCTCAGCTCAGTGCGCATGGGTACCACGCATGTAGGCAGGCAGGCAAACAGGGAAAGAGGGGCCTTTGGTTTGGTGGATCTGTTGCGCTTGCTGAATTTGCTAACCTGCCATACGATCTGGGTACTCCTTTTCTGTAGGACCGTTACTAGTTGTGCTGAGATGCTTGTCCTATTCCTCCAGAATTGTTTCATCGCCAGGGTAGTAAGTAATAAACCTTAGAAACAACGTGCCTGGAGTTTTACCTCTTCAGGGGATAATGGATTTGACAGGGTCTGGCGTAGCAAGACAAACATATTCCTTTCTAGTGATACACTCCTCAAATATTCTCCACTTTGAAAGTTCTTTTGCTCTGCTTTTCTTTTTTTTTTTTTTTTTGGACGGCTATTGTTTGAGCACTGTATTTACTCATCTTTTGGCATTTTCCTTTACAAGATTCTGGCCATGCGCCATCCCCGGAGGCTTGTCCTGGCAGGCTGTATGACCGCATTAGCAGTGAGTATTTTCAGAATTTTACGTGCTACAATATATTGTCTATTTTTTCTTAGTTAACTGATGGAGTTAATTATTTTAGGTGATGACAGCTCTATCGGCTTCTCTAGGCTGGCTTGCACCTAATCTGGTAAGTCATTGTAAGGATTGCTGGAAGCTCACCTATAGTGCACAGCTTTTTAATATGTCAAGAAGAAAAAAAAGGTTTTTTGTTTGTTTGTTTTAATGTGTCAAACCTCTGCAAATATAAGTACATTTTGTGAGTGCTGCTTGGACAAACACAATCATATGACACCAGCATGATTGTTAGTTTCTGCATGGCAAATAAAAAAACAATTTATAGGGATTTATTGAAATTAAGCTGTGCGTCTTGAAATTCCATGAATTAGTACAGGCGCCTCTTTTTTATTGGATGATAAAGAGGTGTACAACTATAATCTGTATCCTGCTTGTACCTTTGATTTGTCCTAATTGTACTGTCACTTAAATGTTGCAACAACAATCCTGACAAGTGTTTAGCATGGAGCATGGGCAGCTGGATGCATGTCCTGTGTTATACATGGGGGTGGATCTTCGAACCAATCCTGTTCCTGTCATCTGTTTTCGTGTGATGATATGCCAAATTCTTGTTGAAGTATGCCTCCTTGCAAAACTCTACAGATGACAGTATTGTGTTGAACAGATATCACGTAAATGGACTCATTATGTGACTACTCTGCTCTTCTTTGTGTTTGGCATTTGGTCATTGTGGGAAGGCTTCAACGAAGACAGGTACTGATATGCATGTTTGCCTTTCGGCTTTCAGTTAACTTTTACTTGTTTTATGTGTTTGATGTTTTACTGAGTGACTTCAGTAACTGACTAACTTCCATTACAGGGATTCGGAAGAATTAGCAGAAGTGGAAGCAGAGCTGGTTGGCAAATTTTATCTATGCCTTATGTTCTATTGGATTGCAGTTCAAGTGACTTGTTCCTAAGTTTTGCCCAATTTCAGGATGCTGACTTCAAGAGTAACAAAGGTGAATCCAAAAATAAATCTAAGGTTAGTACACAAGTGACATACATTGTCAATTATCTTTTTTTCTCATAACGTTTAATTTTGCCCTTTATAATAGTCGTGTAATTTCCCATTTGGATTCTGTGAAATAATGGGAAATAAGAAAAATGTGAATGCCTAATTTCCATTTCTTTTCCCATTCTCAGCATTTGTCATCATCTCCAGATATTCTCATCTATCTAGGAAGACTTTTAGGGCTTGTTTGGTTGTTGTTCAATGCTACCATTCCAATGTGTACCAAAGCTTAGTAGTGTTACCAAAATTTGGTCATGTATTGGCCAACGAATTGGCCAAAATTTGGCAAGAAAATGAACCATTCCAAAAGTTTGGCATCAAACCATATAGATGCCAAATTCTGTCAGCACTACCAAATTTTGGCAATTCTAGGCGAATTTGTTTCTTATGCATGCAATGTGTCACATAAGTTCTACCAATATATATGATTTTGATGTGTATCTTGCTAGCCCACAGTATTATCTCTCCCTCCACTTTATCGTTTATGTAGTCTGTCATACATTATCTGTTTCATCTGATAGTGGCAAAGAAAAAAAAGAAACATTTAGGTTTGCTCATCTGCGCATATATTTTTTTTCTTTTCATTGTTTGTGTGGAGAACAATTGTGTTTTAGTTGACAGGCTGTTAAGAAAAGCTTGCTTGTTGAGGGCAATCTCGCCATGCGTACCATTTTTCAGTTATTCACCTTTGTTTTGCCATCATATATTAATTTGAATTTGTATGCTTGTCTGGATGTCCAACTCAACCTTTGTCAATATTAGGCAAATGATGATAGGAAGAAACAGCAAAGACCATTTCTCATGCAGTTCTTCTCACCAATTTTTGTAAAGGTACTCACTACTGATTATATGAGAGAAATGATTAACAAAAGTACAACGCTTGGGTTTTCACTGGAATATTGACATGCCCATTGATTTGTGTGCTGTAGTCATTTTCCATTACATTCTTTGGTGAGTGGGGTGACAAGAGCCAGGTAAGTTGTATGAAAAGATTGTTCTAACCTGTACTTTTGCAAAGCACCTTTTGATGTTATAAATAGATATTTTTTGCTATATTGTTGAATCTGTTCTTAGATTGCTACTATTGGTTTGGCTGCCGATGAAAACCCATTTGGTGTTGTCCTGGGGGGAATCATGTACGAGCTGCTTCTTTTGTTGCCCTATACTCTGTTTTCTGGTGTGTTCCTGATAAAACCTCTTACTGTGCTTAGAGCGCAAGCACTCTGCACCACCGCTGCTGTCATTGGAGGGAAGAGCTTGGCTTCTCAGATATCTGAGAAGATGGTAGGAACCATTGTTTGAACTCCTCGTGCTCCCTGCGAAGTGCTGAAATGTCCGGCATCTGATGTGATGTTATCTCGTTGTAGGTTGAATTGTCGAGTGGGGTGCTATTCCTGTTGTTCGGTATCATGTCGTTCCTGTCAGGACCAGAAGGAGAGTTGTAATGCCTCCAGGAAATCTTGCTCAGCATGGGTGGTTAATAGGCCTGCTTTCAGTAGATTTATCATATTTGAGTAGATGGATGATGGCAACGAAGGCCAGCGATCCTTGACGAACAGGATGGCGATTCCTTAGTTTAGTCAACACAATGCAAACGTTTCACTCTTCATTCATAAATACCATGTTACTAAAATCTGTACCGATTGCTCCGTGCTGGACCCAGCACCAAGAAATCTTCAGTAAAAAGTGCAGATAAGTTTGTGTACGTTGTCGTAGGCCCATTCTATCCGGCTTTTGGGACCAGCTTCGGCTTCGAGCTAGAGAAGCTGGAAGTTGGATTGAACGGCGCGGCTTCGGAAGTGACTTATACAAGCCGCTTATTACCTCTACCCCTGTTTCCCAATCCTCCTGGTGGATTCCCCTCTTCATATCCTTGCTATGGTTCTGTGGGCACTCACCTTCACACGCTGTCGATGTAGGCTGGCCATTGCCTTCGTCAGGCCCTCAGCCTAATTGCCCCACTACTCTGTCGGCCCCTACCTGGTCGCAACTCCGCTGTCACCTACCACGCTCCCTGACCCTCTTTGCGGCCCACTACCTTCGCCAAGATTTACATCGAGCACCCTTCCTCATAGCGATGGCATCAATGTTCGAGGTGCCCTCGTTGCACGACACGTCCTTGACCTCCGCATCCTCCTCGAACACCTCATCTGTCCCTACATCAAAGTCGGCATCCAAAGTGTTGTCGTCGTCGGATGTCCCAAGCCTCGTTGTGGTGCGCCCTCTTGTGCAACCGACCTCGCAGGGGGACCTCACGCAAGGACGATGGTCTCGTCACCGCTCTCACTCCCGATGCCATACAGTCGGAGCTGCCGGTCACCTCTGCTCCCTTCGACGATGTACCCCACACCGCCCGAGGTAACACTTGCTTCTGTTGTGTGTAGCCTTTCTTTTCTGTTCTTGCTTAGTACATTGTCGTAATGTTGCTCGTGTGGTTCCTTCGTTGCTGTCTCATGGCCGTCGATCTTTGCTCTCTGATCTTCCTGGTTACGAACAAATAGACAAGTCACATTCTGTCGCTGCTGTTTAGGACGATGTCGCCCACATCGCCATGTTGAAATCTGTTGCGAGGAAGTGGAGGCCAACAACCATCCCATGGGTTGTTTGAATAGGCGCGACTACTGCAACCTAATTAGGAAATTTAAAGAGCACACCGATAGAGAAAACATGAAGAAACAATTCAAACACCTCTAGGATGCACTAAAACATGATTACACTCGGTGGAAAATACTAAAACTCAATGCATCTGGGTTGGGAATTGACCCCGTACTGGGTCGACGACAATGACTAGTGGGAGTAGCAAAACTTGGTATGGAACCGTTTGAATTGTTAGTTTGTGTTTGTTTTATATTTCACCTTGGATTGATTTGATGGAATACCTTTTGTATTGTAGGCAACGAGGAGTTATATCAAGTTCAAAAGTTCGTCTTTGCTGCACAAGGACTTGATGGAGATGATAATCTGTGATGTACTTTGCACGAACGAGCATGCAACAGTTCCTAAAACGAGTAGTCTCAACGTGGAATCTAGCTTTGACAATGACTTAGGCCCTTAGCAATTTGTTTCGCCAAGCTCGTCACAGAAGCGAGGCAGCGGCGACGAGGAGGGGGGCCGCCACCACTACCTTCGACCCTGAGTCAAAGATGTCCCGTGGCAACATAGTCGACAAATGCATGGAGAGCATATATGACATGTACGAGAGATTGATAACGGATTGTGCTGCCACTGCCACTGTTCATTGCCAAGCAGGAAGCGGTGCGCAAGAAGGTAGGTCAGTTGCTTGATTTGGTCATTGTCGATGGCTGCCCTGAGGGCATGGACGAGCACTTCTATGCATGTGCGTTGCTCATGGAGAGAAAATATAGGGATGTGTTTGTGATGCTGCGAACACTCGAGGGGCATGTAGGTTGGCTCCATCAGATATGGCCGATCTACCAGGCTCGCGGTGCAGTAAGGGACCTTTGATCGTAGTGAAGGTTAGTCAGTTGCTTGAACCTTCTATGCATGTGTCGACAACCACCAAGAGTAACAAGTTACAGTGATTGCTTGAAGGTTTTCACGTGCAATAAGGATCAACAAATGATGTAATGCACTTGAATGCTCTTAACCATCTCAATATGTGAAAATAGAGTAAACGAATAGAAGAGAGTGTAACAAGGGTTCAAGGGTATTCAATGAGATCCAAGAAGAGCCCTTTGCTGCTGATGGGGAGGTATTTATAGCCTCCACCTACTAGTAAGACCGTTGGGGTCAAAATCCCCAAAATTCAAGAAATATGGTACTACCGCTATGTAGTGGCTGGTACTACCACATCCACTATTTAACAATTATTTGAGGATCATTAAATGCATAAAAACTAGTCATTACTTCAAATATCAGTAGTATCACACTCACAAGGGCTGGTAGTACCGATCATACGGTAGTACTGCACCTCAACTATGGTAGTATCGATTCCCAGATAAGAGAAAACGCTCTAAAACATACTTATTTGGAAATTACCTACCGCCAACTAAATTTTGGTCACATCGCAGTGCGATAGTACCAATTTCAACGTGCGGTCATACCGCTCTACGGTATTACTGTTATACACAAGCGGTAGTACCAATTCAAGGAAAGTTCAATGAGCACCTCTTTGAAAATTAGCTACCAGCATGTAACAATCGATAGTACTGATGCAGCGGTACTACCATCAATATACCTGCGGTCATATCGGTTTTTCAAAGGAGATTCAGAGAGGATTCCAAATGAAGTTCCAATTGCATGCATGAACTATAATTGATCAAAGTGGCACAAGGTAAGCTTCAAGCTACTAGCCATAACTCCTCTTTATAGTATGTCATCTATTATATAAATCCGGTCTTTTCAACCGAACATCAAGACTAGTAAAAACTATAAAGAGGTTCTTAGACTACAATATACCTTTGTCTTGAGCCATGTCTTAATCCATATCGATCAACATTTGCATGCCTTTTCCATGACGTCATCAAAACCCAAAAATAAACCTTTCAATTATCTCAATAAATAAGTTAGTCCATTTAATCGTTTCCATCATTAATTACCAAAATCATTTTTAGGGGCCTAAACGCTTTCAATAACTGACTTTGTGTGCACATTGAGTTTGTAACGGTTTGTTAACATTTCGTTGATGTCATATTAGTTGAGTCCTTCGATGTGTGTGTTTACACATTTCTTCTCATGCAGTCTTTGTTCTTGGACAGTCCATCTTCCATATATTGCACTGTTATTTTCGAGGTGGTTATCGCAGTTGAGCTTGTTTATATGTATTGATGCTATGCTTGCTATTACTGTAATTTACTAGTACCATTGCTTTGTTGTAACTATCATGTTGACTAGTTAACGTGTTGCTTGTAGAGTCACCATGTCGGGGCACGAAGGGGACGGTAGTAACGACGACAACATCCTACCCTAGTGCTTGAAATGGCTATTATTAGGAGTTTTTCCGAGATAGGCCCATCGTCATCCAGGCGGCCTCGCAGAGAGACAATGCATACTGAACTCGAGTGGGTTGACGAACAGCTTGGCTCGCCTCAGTTGTGCCATGACATGTTCAAGATGGGGAAGAGATGTTTTCAGAAAATGCACAATACGGTAGTTAGTCACTATGGGTTGCAGTCGTCGACAGGTATAACCTCCATGAGAGCGTTGGTGATATTCTTATGGATGGTAGGTGCACTACAATCCAACACTCAGGTTCACAACAGGTTTGACACTCAGGGTCAACCGTCATCCTGAAGTTTCATCATGTCCTCGATTGTTTGTACACCATGTCTGCAAACAACATGAACCGCCAGATCCAACTTTTAGTATTGTGCATGAAAGATTATGGGATCCGAGGTTTCACCCACACTTCTCCGAAGCCATAGGAGCCATCGACGGGACGTACATTCCTATGATAGTGCCTGCCAACATGCGAGTAATGCACACAAAATGGCATAGTTATACAAGTCAGAATGTAATGGTTGCATACGATTTTGACATGATGTTCACAGTCGTAGTCACTGGATGGCCTGGGTCAATGCACGACACGTATATCCTCCTGACTCGCTAGTCGGTTATGCCCATGCGTTTCCGCATCCTCCTTAAGGTAGCAATCTAAGTTGGCCACTTAATTCGTTTAGTTATTTTTTTGTCTGTCCTTCCTATGCACGATTCCTGTATTGATAACGCAGGGAAGTACTACTTGGTCGACTTAGGATATCATAACAGGATAGTGTATTTAGCGCCATTTGGGAACTAGCAGTACCATGTAGCTGAGTTAGCGAATAGCCGCCGGCCATGTGGTCGCGCGAATATGTTCAACTACCCACATTCTTCCCTACGAAACGTCATTGAATGTGCGTTTGGTGTGTGAAAGATGAAATGGCGCATCCTTCAACACATCTCAGCCTTTGTCACAGCGACCCAAAAAAAGATAATTGCTGCAACAATGGTCTTGCACAATTTCATAATAGATAGTAGGTTGGGTGACTAGGATTTTGAAAATCCCCACTTGGACCAAGAGTCTGTAAAAGCTGAACTGGACGTCACGCTTGATACGGATGTACTTCCACCGAGGAAAGTACCCATGGATTAGGTGTGTGATGCCATTGCGAATACTCTTGACGCATGACATGATTTCGCATGCCCTGCGCAGCTCCTGCATGTAACGAAGACTTCTAGGACCGTATGTAGTATGTACGACCACATGTATGCATGCATGTTTATATTTGTGTGCGTATGTCTATAATGAACGTTTGTACTTGTGAAAGGTTTGTTGGCACAGCCCAAGAAATAAACGCACATGAGTGGAGAACGAAGAAACACAGGAGAGACTTCTTTTGTGGAAACGCACGTCTTTTCTTCTTTCTCTGTTATTCACTCGCTTCTCCAATTCGCTTAACAAGAAGTACACGGCTTAAATATGCCTCACGCATATACGGTCACACGATCTGTACTCCACGCACCCACTAACTCCACTAGCCAACAACTATGACATATTCTTATGCCACTATCTAGGATCCACGATTCGCACGACTCGGCCAACTTATGACTCAAGTTACAGCCGTTACTCGGACACCCAGCCACAACTTACGACCACGACTGCTACTCGACTTACGAGTACGTTTTGACTTTCGACTACTGAATGTTGCTTCAACCACTACTTCAAGTACTCGAACACGCGAGTACTCGACACACGACTACACAGTACTCAAACACACGAGTACTCGAATACATGAGTACTCGAACATATGAGTACTCGACACCGACCACTATTAACAACAAGATTAGTTCCACAAGGTCGTGTGTATATTTGTGCGTTGTACATGATCCACTCGTGCTTTGCAATTCGTTCGTAATTGTGCATGTTTATTTTTATGCTCTCGAGGTAGTCAGCTATCACAAATTAGCTAAATTAGCAAAAAGCTAAAAGTCATTAGCCCAAAAGTACACTTCGGATTTTTAATTGGTCATTACTATTTATCAGCTATAGCCAAAAGCCAATGGCTAAGGGCATGTTCTTTTTCGCTTATGGCTTATGACTTCCCTAGACGTGGCCGTTTTGAAGCGACTTATCGAGATGATATTTTAGAAACGACTTATCAGCTTTTAGTTTGTTCGCACGAATATTCGTACTAGGACCGAATGTTATAAACCATAGTCAAAAAAACACCAGCAAAAGCCAAAAGAGCAGGCCATACTTTTGTTTTGTCGCAATTTTGCGTGTGGTTGTGTGAAGTGCAAGGCTTGGGTACTAAATCACGAAAGGTGACAAGTGACGTCGAGTTGGCTGGGGGGTATTTGTCTTGAAGAAGTCACCTTTCCAATAATAGCCTTCGGTAAATTTTCTTTGGGATTCTGTATCGTAGAGAGACAACAGTTGCAGTACACTGAAGCTGGTACTTTGCTTGCCTAGCTTTTGTGAATCGTTCAGTAAATGAGTTATCTGGTGCAGTGAAATTGCCCGATGAAGCCATGAGGAATCTGTAGTGAAATTGCCTTAAACCGAGCCAGTTGATTCATGAATCATGGTAGCATCCTGTTGATTCTGCAATCATCTGTTTGCATAACTTGCCAATTGCCGCCGCAGACCAGGAATTCTAAACTGGGCCAGTTTCTTTATTTCTCTAGGAAGATCTGTTGGTTTCTAGCGAGCACAACTTTGTGTAGAGTTGATGGTGAGCTCCGGTCAAAATAAAGCAAAGTTCTGTAGACTTCAAGTGAAAAAAAAGCCCTGTTAATATATAAGCACTCGTGAAAGACCTTCTTTATAAAGTTACCTTCTTCATGCATAAAAAGGCATATGCTATCTATCTAATAAGAGTTTCACAATCATGGAATGAAATTAAGATGACCACTAAATTATGATGACAAAATAACAAACCTGAGTTAGGATTCCGGCGACGGCAAGCAATGGTGGTGGCCGGAGTTAGGGTTAAGGTTCACCCAATTAGGATGGGGTTTACCAAGCCCCTCTGACCATACTGACCATATATCCTGGTGGTAGGTAGGACTGGTGGCAAGTGACGGTAGCCGGGCGACTAGGGTGTTGCCGGCTGTGGGTTTGCCGACGGGTGATAGGCGGAGTTGGGGGGTAGTGGCGATGAGCCTAACAATTAGTTAGGATGGGCGGGGTAGGGTAGCGGGGACGGTAAAGAGGTGGCGGTGTGGTGAGGGCGCCGCCAGCCGCGGATGGTGCCTAGCGGGGGCGGGGCGGTCGTGGAGGCATGCAGAGCCCACCAGAGAGGAAGAAGATGGTGGAGGCAGAGCAAGGGGCGTTGGAGAGGAAGAAGAAGTGGGCAGTGTGGTGGAGTAGCTCGCCGGAGAGGAAGCCGTTGGTAAGGAAGAAAGTGGGGGCGATTGAAAAATCTAGATCCACCTTTACGAGTTAATGGTATATTTTAGTAATTAATGACAATCATATTGTAGGACCAATATTTTTTATGAGTTAGATGAATAGATAATATCCCATGATGATGAAGACCTTTGATGACATCATGAGTTGATCGTCATCAAGTCAAGGTTCGGGATGAAGGATGGCATCATGTGTTGATGAGCATCAAGTCTAGATCATCAAGCCAAGTGAAAACCATCATGTGTTGATGGAGAGTAAGTGAAGGATACATCATGAGTTAATGCATACAAGACAAGGACTCAGACTTGAAGTGAAGATGTGCGTCATCAAGATTCAAGAGGATGCGCAAGGCAAATATATAACTAGCATATATTAAAGATATGTTCTTAGTCTTTTATTGATCTTAGTATTTGGTTGAAAGATCAGATTGCTCGTATAAGTTACCGTACTATTAAGAGGGGTCATATATAGTAGTTTGAGTTTCTTCATGCTCAATCACTTACTCTAGCTCTCCGTGGTAGATGCTTAGATTTACGAATGTGTTTTGCAAATAGTTGTAGCGCATGCATAATCCTTGTGATATGTGATTTAGATTTGCAAATAGTTGAAGTCTATGTTCCCTACTTCTTGTGGCATGATGCTTAGATTTGCGAATGTGTTTTGTAAATGGTTGAAGCTCATGCACAATCCTTGTAACATGTGACTTAGGTTTGCAAATATGTTTTGAAAATGTGTTGAGTCCATGTACCCAATCCTTATGGCATAATTCTGAAATGTACAAATGTATTTTACAACTTGTTATGAATTACGCTTTGACTTTTGTTTGCACGGTACTACGATTTGCAAATATGTTGAAGTACATGCAATATGTCTTTGCTAGAAAATGATATACAGTATGACCACACTTTGTATGGCTTTATGACCGTAAAGGTCAGACTGGCTCAGTGTGAGCGATCGGACTGGCCTGTGGTATGATCGCTCTGAGTGTGGCGGTATGACCGGCCATTAGTTGGTAGTTAGACCAACTCATGGCGAGTGGTCATACCGGGTGCGATATGACCGGCCTTACGGTACGATTGGGTATTTGTTGCTAATAGTACTTTTTCAGAGAGCACTATTCTCTGGTTCGTACCAACAGCGGCTGTAATGGCTAATTTTCTAGTTGTTGCGAGAAGAGTGATAGTACTGGCTGTTTGCCTGTGGTAGTATCATATGTTTTGGTTTTTACTCCCAACGGTTAGTTTCTTTGTGTAGATATAAGTACCCCCTTGTGTCCGATTAGGGACATGTTGATGCTCTATTCTGGATTCTTGAGCTAGTGTGAGACTCTCTACCTAATTAGGAGAGAGATCTCTAGTTACACGTGTTACGTCTAAAGGTAGATTTTATATCCACTTTAGTTTGTGCATTTGTTGCACGTGGTGAGAGTCAAGTAAGGGGTTTGACTTGTTACTCTTGGCGGTTGCTAACTCCTAGATGACCTTGAAGGCGTCATGCTCGGTGATCTTCTAAAAAAACCTTGTGAGAAGGCCCGTGTGTTATAAAGATTTGAGTTCATCTATCCGGAGGGGGAAAGAGCTACTACTAGTGAAAAATTGATGTGATTGGTTTAGGTCATGAGCTGGTCTAATTCGTTTAGATTTACCTCAACGTGGATTAGGGAGAACCGGCAAGTTTCTAAACATCATGATAAAACATCATGCATCTATTATAGTTTACTTTCTTGTGCTCAATTTACTTACATGCAATTTATATTCATAGAAATTGAATTGATTGCTTATCACCCTACGATTGCAAACCTTGACTAGAGTTAGGGTGTTGGTGCACTTAGATGAACATAGATGATTTATGTCTTATTTGTGTAAAATTGATTTGATTTATGCTTCCACATATAAACTCGGTTTTAGCCAAAGTGTGATTTTAAAAATGCCTATTCGCCCCCTCCATTCAGCATCCTCAACCTTATTGCGGTCGAACGATCGTCGACAAGGGCTCTCGGTGAGCAACAAAAAGGATGGGAAAAGATAAGGTTGAAGAGTGGTACGGGAATGGATAAGGCTGGTATGGTTGTGTTCGATATTTTATTATGCTTTGAACATTCAATCGGTAAGCGCATCCTATAAAAAAACTTAAGGGGCTGCTCCAAACAGCTTTTAGGCCGCGGCTTCTAGCTGTGGTTGTTGTTTTTTGGTTAAAAATGCACCGTAGTGGCTGTTAACCTTTTCTAAGTTATTCAATTAAAAAATTAGAAAAGAGAAAAATAAAAAATATTCATCATCACAGATAATGTAAAGAAACAAGACAAAGAAAAAGCCAAAAAATCGAAATTAAGAAGCTGACATGTTCTAAGTTACTTCTGAAAGTTAGAAGCTAAAGCCGTTTGGAGTAGGCCTTTCATGTCTTTTTTTGAAACGGGGAAAAGTCTGACATGATGAATCAGACAAGAGTGTTTCTGTGTTTCACGAAATAAAAGTTGCACAAATTAACAAAAGCACTCTTGTGTTGTGCTGAAACATCTCGCATAATCAATTAGAACGGCATCAATGACTGGTGCGTTTGCCAATCTTTCAGCTTAGTTGCAAGGGATAGCCCCACACCAATTTGCACAACCATCACCGCAAAGCAGAAAAGATTGAGCATGCATGCAGAACACAGTCAATACACGATGCTGTATAACCTAGCTACTAATGAACAACCAATAAACTGGTAAAGAACAGGGTTATAGGGCATGTTTGGTAACGACTGTGATTTATCGTTTTTGGCTGAAATTTTTGAATTTTGCCTGTTTACGGTACAGATTACGGAGAGACAGATACTCATTTGCGATTTTGGCTTGGCTTTTAATATGTAGATCATTTAACTTGTAGATTCTGTCTTAAAAAAATATTCTATTTAAAAGTTAGGTACTATAGCAAAAGCTAAAAATCACCAACTTCGGAGGAAAAGAACATATCCTATAACTTATGATGTACCTTACCGGTAGAACATATACTTTTTAGCCCTACTTTTAAAGCATGGAATGGAAACCAAACCATGCATACACACATGCTACTATACTTAAAGAACCGATGCACGCTGCTGCTGCTTTTCTCGTATGCAGGAACAAAAATAGCACGAACGCTACTTCCCATAAGCGAGTAAGCGTACTGAGAGGGTGCCCTGTTCTTTCTTGAGCTGCTGTGTTCTTTAAGGCAAATGCTCTGTTCTTTTGAGCGGCCCGTTCATTTGTTTTTTTTTTACTTTTAGTTTCTCGAGAAGTCGATTTTTTTACTTTTAGTTTCTTTAGAAGTCAAAATAAATGAAATGTTTTTTAAGTGGATTCTTCAAACAATTTTTCAAATTTAACATCGTGTACGCCGTTCATGTTAGCGTCTCCGCTATCTTGAAAAATATCATGTTAGCGGCCTCTAAAATGGAATTTACATCTATGCTATCTTAAAAATATATACAAAAATCAACATGCCCACGAATGTCAAAAATTTGCATAAACTACCACCGTCGTCCACTTAAAAGTATATAATCAAAAAAGGCCTCTAAAATGGAATTTACATCTATGGTCCGGCCAGCGCTCCCAAGAGGTAGGGCCAGCCTATATATATTGTTACTATGTATATGTGTATAATATATTTTATATTTTTGTCCGGCAACGTTAGGAGCTAAGATAGCTATAAAGGTCCGAGGCAAACAATGCGGTGCTCCAAGAGGCTTCGACTGAAAGCCGGAGGTTTCACCTTTCCACTTCTGGTTGAAATTGTACCGTAGCAGCTGTTAGTTTTTTAAAAAAATTAAAAAATAAAAAAATTGAGAAAAAATAAAAAATATTATATCATTACGGACAATACAAGAAAATACGGGAAAAAAGTGAAAAAGCCCAAAAAAACTCAAATAAACCGAAATTAAAAGTCGACGTATTTCAAGTAGATTCTGACTTAAATAAGTTGAAAACTAAAAAAAATCAAAGGCTGAAATAGATTAGAGTGGGACACAGTGTCCTAGGAAAAAGCCCAAGAAGCCAGCCATCGCTCCGTCATAACGCCAAACAGGCTCGCTCGCCTGCAGCTTGCGATTCATGACTTCACCTTCTCCTAGTTCTCCAAAATGAATGCCGCCACTGTTAGATGCACATTGTTTCGTGATCTCGACACCCTTAATGGAGGAGCATTGCAATTTCATAGATTCCCATCTAACTCCCTTCTAATTTCTTCAATTTTCGATGGTTTCCGGAGCTAATTAATGGTGTTGTGTCATGATTAGCTCTTTGGGCTATAGCCCTAAACCTCTTCATATCAGCTAGGGACAACTATTAACTCAGGATTGCACCATCTCCTCCATGTGGACGGCAAATAGAGATGTATTGTTGGATATGTTCTTTTGGGCATTTAAAATCAGTTTTGACTTCTGCTACAGTACCTCAACTTTCAAACGGTGTATTTTCTTAAGATAGGGTCTACAAGTTAAACGATCTACACGTTAAAATATCAACATCTGTATCAATCAAAATCGCAAGTGAGTATATGTCTCTCCGTAATCTGTACCGTAAATAACCAAAATTCAAAATTTTCAACCAAAAATCATAAACCGTAACAAAAAAGAACATGCCCTATAGCCATGATAAGAGTCCCACAAAAACCTGTCAATGGGAGATGGCTGTTCTCCAATACGCAAAATCATCGTCCCTTCAGCTCTGTGTTGCGTGAAAGGGTAGTCTTGTCCTCCGTATCATCCTGCATAGCAGGAGCAAGAGACAGCCTACGTGGCACTGATGTATGGATCAAGCAAAGCATTTACCGTTACAACAGCCTATACATATAATCTCCCTTTTCTTCTCTCTTCTTAATGCACTTTCAGAGTGAAGATCAAGGCGACAGTGAAGGAAAGGAGGCTTTCCGGCTGAGGAAAAAAAATTCTCTTTTTCCTTCCGGAGGAGTGAAGCAAGGGGCAAATTAGAAAAAAAATATTATAAAAGATCCTTCTTCAGATACTGTCACGTGACTCTGAAAAAGTACGTAGCAGCATCTGAGGAAGACCTCACCAGGAATTTTGCTTCCCAAGTTGGGAGCCCGCTCGGTTTGGCTAAATCTCGGTGGCTTATGACTGAATTTTTACTATAGCGAACTGAAATTACACTATAGCTGATGGTAACTTATTTGGTATAATTAAATTTTTTAAAAATAGAAAACACAAGTTAGTCCATTACGTATAATGTAAACGAACATAAGAAAAAGAATCGATAAAAAAGCTCAAGAAAACAGAAAAATCAGAAAAAAGATCAAATTTAAATATAATAAAAATATGTTAGAAATCGGAAATCCAAACCCAAATAGGTGGGACCTGAGTGTGCAGCTAGGCACTACCCACGTCATAATGGCGTGTATCAAAGGGCATGGCGGGCCCCACCACCGTCCCATTTCCGTCCTGGGTGCGTATATAATGGCTGCCGGTGGTGCCATCGCCGTCGTCATCATATCCGATTCCCATCCATCCATCTCACACATGGCTCTTCTTCCCTCCATTAGTGCACTGCACCGTGTTATTAGTAGTACTAATTAACCTGCATATGCTGCATTAAACTAATCCATTGCCTTGGAGATCGTGCCATGATCGAGCGCAGCCAGTAGGCGGCGTCGCATCGTCCCAGACATGGCGAAAAAGTTGGTCTCGCACGGGAACAATCGTTTTGTCGACGACACTTGCTGCTCAAGATTATGTAGATCAACACCCACATAATACTCTTGGACAGCCAATTGAACTTTTATTTGATTGTCAAATCCAAAAGCGAACCATAGATGTTAATGGAAACAAAATCGGGTGGACTCTGAGCATATACATGTAATATCTCAAAAATTCTAATTATGAGTTAATTTAACTAATTAAATACTTGATGCTATTAGGTCTAATTGAATATTAGTAGGCTAATTATTTATAGTCTTAAACCCTACTTAGTATATAATGTTCTAAAGTTGTGACAAATATGACTAAAAGAAAATAATAATAATAATAATAATAATGGTAATAATAGTAGTAAATTTGATTCTAATAATTAATTTAGGGTATGAGAACCGAATGGACCAACCCATCTAAGTCTTGTCCTATAAGAATGAGTTGTATTCGAAGTTTTCTATGGTTGTCCCTCTCCCTAAAGGACAGCCATCACCTTCCTCAAGGGGCGCACCTCTTTAGGGCTTATTCTTTTTTTTCCTAGGGCTTTGCTATGGCTGCTCCAGGAGGTAAACGGGAAAGAAAGGAAGAGATTGAGAAGAAGGATAAGAATTATCGTGTTTTCTTCATTAGATCTTCTTCGATACGTGGGTAATCATTTAATACTTTCATCATATCCTGTAGATCAAATTTTATATAAATTAACTTGGTAATTAAGTTGTGATTAGCCTTGTGTTAATTCTCGTTTAGGATTGCTAGATTTTTCTGGTTTCGCGCAATTTAGATCTAAATAATTTTTTAGGGCCTCGGAGGCCAAATTTGGAGAGTTAGTGTACTAAAGAGTTGTAGGTAAATTTGTAATTTTTCTAACAAGATCAAGATCACTAAATTCTATTGGGTAGATTGTCTTCTCGGCTTTGGTTATCGACCACAAGTTGGCGATCGACCACGGCTAAGACCTCACGACCGATTCTATTTTCGGTTCTCTGTTGTCAAGTGACTCGGTCCCGGTCGGTATCGATCACGGAAAAGACTTAGTGTGAAGTCTTTGGTCTTCTCGGGTTTCATCGGTCGGCCGGCTTTCCTTTGGAGATTTGACCACGACTTGCGATCACGAAGTCTTGGCCTTCGCTCTTCTCCGATTTTCGACCGGCCAAGACATAGATCATCGCTTTCTTTTTGCGGTTTCGAGTGCTTGATGGTCGAGATCTCGTAGTCGTGTGCCCCACGGTCTCATGAGGTGTCTGCGACCGCATCGGTTATAGGTGCAAGTCGGTCTTCGACCATGTTGATCGTCACGAACATGCCATTGGCTTACGATCACGACGGTTCCGACCGGACTCATCTTTCGATCTTGTCGGTCTTGTTTTGGTGGCTATCGACTTCATTGAATTCGTTTGATCATCGATTGCCTACCAAGATGCTCTTGATCGAGTGGTCAAAGTTACGACCAGCATGCGGGCTATCAACCAAGTTGTCGGTTTCGACCATGGTGTCGGTCTAGACCACGTTGTCTTCCCAACAAGCGTCGCTTTGTGCCGACATTTGTCTGCTGAGTGGATGTATTCGACTACGTTTGAGCTTCCGCCAAGTGGTCGTAATCTAACCACACGATTACTCGATTTGGTCATTAGATAGTCCAATTCCTCTGCCTTCTACTAGACCTCATATCTTGGATCTTCATAGCTTTGTAGCTATTGGAGAATAAGGAATATGTGAATATTTAGAGGAAAAATTTATGGGCACCATTCACCCCCTCTGTTGCCTCATCCGTCCTACAATTGGTATCGAGCAAGGTTGGCTCGTATTTGATCTTAACCGATCCGGAGCTTGGCAACTAGTAGGGAATCTTGTAATTCGCTGTATCTTATTAGGGTGTTTTTGTAATTGCTATGTCATTTGCGACAAAATGTGGTTTTGTAATTCGCTATTCTTGCACCATTGCTCATTTTGTGAGAAGGATGGACATCATCAGCATCGTGGACTTGTTTCTTTTGTTGATCTTTGTCTACGTGCTGTCCTGAGGAAGGATTTCCGCCGTTTCTCAAATGGTGGACCTCGTTCACCTAAACGAGGTGTGCACGTACGGCGAGGAGAAGTTATGAGTTACTTTGATGCTTTGGTTGGTTCCTTTCTTGGTGCTTTCAAGAAAGGTATTCACCGCTTTTCAGTTGTGGGACTCGTTTCACTTGTCGAGTTGTAATTGCTGGCGTGCCTCGTGGATTGATCTTCTTGCTTGAACCATCCATTGCATCTTGTTTTCTTGCATACTTCTTTTGTGAGTGTGTCAAGTCTTGGGTTCCCAAGCACTTGTCATTTGTAGGTATCCAGACGCCGGTTGGAGAACATGTGAATGATTGGGTTCTAGTCTTTTCTTTGATCATGTAATTAGAACGTTTGCTGGTTCTCCACTACATGGCCTCCATGAGGCATACTCTTTCACATTTGCGTCTCCACCTACTTTGTGAGCTATTCTATACCCTCATGCTTTTAATTCTGCTATCATAATTAGCATGTTGTGCTTGTTCATGTGCTCACTTGTAACTGCTATGTTTTCTCTCAATACTTTCATGTCATGCCTTTATGTGTATGTCGCTAAGTATCCATGTACCTTGTTGTATTTGTTACATGCTTAAGCTTTGACTTGACTTCATGAGCTAAGTATAATGTGTGCATTAGAAGTCAAGTATCATCATGACCTTGTGCTCCTCATGTTCATTCATCACTATTTATACATATTAGCATACTTTTCATGATTTTGATTTGTCATGTTGTATGTCTACATGATGTATGCATATGTATGGACAGTATGAGTGTAATTCGCTATGTCATGGATCCGGACTCAACCGCCACGACTCGGACTCAACTACAATCGATCCTCGACGCCGAGTTCGACCACACGAACACGACTCCGACCATTCTCGACTCGTCTCGACCACGGTCTAGACCCGGATCAATCGCGACCCTGAATCATCTCGACTATGGTGCGGACTCAATTTGGATTCATCTGCGACCATGGTGAACTCGGACTCGACAACGTCCAATTACATGACTTCGATCGCTTGATGAGGTGCGTAATTCCAACCAAAGCATACCATTTTGTTCGTGGTCGGAAGTCGTTCGGTGGTTTACGACCACGTTACGGCTTCCTCGGAAACTTGAGCGTAATCGGTCATTCCGGTTGTATACGACCACGTTTTGGCATTCTCGGCAAATTTGACCGTGGTCGGAGGTCATTCGAAATCGTCCACGTTGGCGAAATCAAGAACCAACCGGGTAGCGTACCACGTTGTGGAGTCTCGGCTACGTTGGCCATGGTCGAGGCCTCCGGGTCATTTACGACCACGTTGTGAAGTTTCGACCCGTTGGTCGTGGTCGGTGGTCGGCGCTCGGTAAGTCGACCACGTTGTGTCGCTCAAGCTCGACCACGATTGTGACATTCGGCATCGACCACGTTGGCGCGGTTCGGGTACTCGGTGGTTCGACCACGTTGTGAGTACGACCACGTTGTGGGATCGGAGCCTCGACCACGTCGGGCGGTCGACCACGTTATGCGGTTGAAGTATCAACCACGTTGGGCGCTAGGGTCTTGACCACGTTGTGTGATCTATTTGGCGATTGGGTATGCTACGACCACGTTGTGGCGATCGGATTCGACCACGTTGTCGGCAGATTGACCGTGGTCGATTGAGTTCATTCAAACCGGTCGTATGGGCTCGTGTGATACCCGATTACGGCGGGGTTTGGTCGTATGGGTTCTGCGGTTGTCATGGACCTTGTGGACTTATTGGTTCATCATTTTGACAGTCTTGTTGCAATCTATTTTCTGTTGGGGCAGTCATTACAATCGAGAGATACTACGTTTTTTATAGTTTAAGCTTTTAAGGAAATTGAATTAGGTCTAGTCAATAACTATAGAGTTGTAAATAATTTCATTATCTTTCCATAGAGTCTAAAAATATGATTTTTAGATAATTAGAATATAAGTTATGAATTACGGGAGACTGCTGTCCAGAACCAGGTTCCTACTAGACGCAGTCGTGGGAAATCATTAATTTGACTAATTTAATGGCAGAATTGAATTTTACGCATAACTAAAAAGTGATAGGTAATTCCTATAGTTTATGAAAATTTCATAGTTTACAAGGTTTACATGTGTAGATTAAAAGATATGAAATTATTAACTTTACTGTCTAGAAGATGACAAATCTGACTTCTGGGTTAAAAACTAGGGTTTAGATGAATTAATCTCAACATTTAATCAACTAGGAAGTTGTAGGAAATTTTGTATACATTTCAGAACTGGTATGTTTTGCTATATTTCAATACGAGAATTGAAAGTTATAATAATTTTAGTATGAGGACAGCAAGGTTGATTGTTCGGTAAGGTGAGAAAGTTGTTAGTTTGGGAGCGTGTAGGAGTATTGTTATTTATTTGTTGCCTTGTATTGCCAAAGCCTGTTTTGAGAATAAGTAATTGCTGTAGGATTGGAATAGCGTCGGGTGTGTTGTCATCTCCTAATCAAACCGTCCATTGCAACTAAAAAGGCAAGTGCATGATAGAATAGTATTTGGGTATTTAAAACTTGTTAATATAATTAAATAAATATTCACCATGATGGTTCACATAATTCACTTGTTTTTATAATGCTCACTTGTTTTATGGTAGAATGATGATGCTTATGGTAGAATTATGATGATGATGTTATGGTTAAAATGATGTTGTTACCAATTATTTAATTCACTAATTAATTAATAAAAGATAAATATTGCATTGCATGTGAGCATCATAGTTGTAAAGACCTATTTTGGTAGGCACTCTACGAGAGTAGAGGTGAGACCCTGTATGAAAAAGGATGGGGCGAGAGTCTGAGTTGTGACCCTGTATGAAAAAGAATAGGGCAAGGGTGTGTCATCAACGGGTAAACACTCAGCTATACCAGTATATGCAGAAGAAGAGTTGAGATATGTGCATGAGTATTGCATAACATTCATGAAAAGTGAAAAGTGGTCTGAGCTAATGAGACATGTGAATGGAAACTGATGAGAATGAATATGAGGAATTGAGTTATGATAAATGGTTATGAATTGCTAATAAGATGATGCCTCGCTTATTATTCTGCTTTGTACTTACTGAGTCATGGATTCACCTTTACTTATTTGTTATTTTTAGATGAACGTTGAAGATATCATGCATGGGTAAATGTAGAACATGGATTATTGCACACTTGTAGCTCTTCACTTTACCTAACTATTTATCACTTATGGACATGAATAATTTAGTAGTTTTCATAACATTGATCATACAATTTCTGGTTCCCCTTAGTCTTCATAATTTCTAGTATTGCTACTTGATGTTTTATTTAATTTAGACTTATTTATAATTCATGTTGGTTATTGTTGGTTCATCTTAATTTAAGTTCGCTTTAAGGTTTACAGTGTTGCTGAAATTTATATTTACTATCTTGTTAAATGTTTATTACTGAAGTCTAGATGTTGGTACTACTTAATTACTGATTAAAATTGATGGCGATAGTAGTTGTAGGTGATATCTTGAGTTTTTGCTAAGCCGAGGTGTTACAATATAATATGGGTTTTTTAGTCGGTACCAAGGCCTTCTCTCTTTTCTTAGTCCTAGTACCCCATGTCGGTGCAAAAGTTGGCATCGGATCTAAGCTTGATACCGATGCGAAGGAACAAATTGCATAGACCCACTAGTCAGCATGCCTGGTCGTCGCTGCCCATATTGTTGCACTTGTGCCAGAAGGGTGAGGCCTCGTTGTGGCTGTGGTCATGGCCATGGCCGCCATCGCCTGCATTGTCATGCCTGATGCAATCTCCAGATCTAGCGGCCTACGCTGCCATGACCACCAGATTCGATGTCGAGGACTACGAAGCCACGTTGCCGTCTATCGCCATACTAAGGTTGAGGAAGAAGCACTTCGTTGTCGAACTCCAGATATGATGGTCGACGGTGCTAGCACGATTGCCATTGATGGAGGAAGCTGAATTCATCATCACTTCAGATCTTTGAGGGTGAGGTGGGGCGGTGGGCGCTTGAGCGGAGTATGCAGGGGCGGATCTACAGTACTTCATAGGTGTTCAACTGAACACCCAAATTTTTTGACAAAAAACCTAGTATATATGAGGTATAATACATATACATATATTTAATTGGGCCAAATTAACTGTTTCTAGCCACAATCAGCCGGCCGGCCCGAGCGAAAACGCAAGAATACAGCAATGCCAGCGTGAAGCTGTGGCTCCAACCCATTTTGCATGTGCGCAAGAACAGAAGAAACGACCGGCCGATCCCGGCTCCCGGTCCCCGATCCCCATCCCGCATTTACCGCTCGAGCTCGACGCGGCGACGCCAATCCCTAACCCTAGTCGGCGTCGACTGGACATCGGCTTCACGCCGCATCGCGTGACCGCCAGACGGCTCTCGCTCCGACCCTTCGCTCCGCTGGGCACTAGCACCGTGAGGTCCGCAACACCGCCAGATCCCAGATCTGGCCCTCCGCTCCGCCGGCACCGTGACCGGCGACCGCGCCTCCGCCCCTAGCTTGATATGGGCTCCGGGCCTCCGCCCTCCGCGCCCTAGCTAGATATGGGCTCTGGCCCTCCGCTCTGCCAGCGCACCGCACAACCGGCGACCGCGCCTCCCCTCCGGCCCTCGCTCCGCCACCACCGCACGACCACATCACCTGGGGGCTCTCCGCTCTGGCCCTCCGCTCCGCCGGCAACTCGGAACCGCGCCGCACGACCGGTCGACCAGACCGCGCGCGGCCACGCCTCCGCTCTTTCTCTGCGATGCTGGCGGCACGCCATCCAAAGAGCAACGACCTAGTGGTAAGTACTTCTGTGTTGTATGTGTAAATGACTTGGTAGTTGGTAGTATGGTGATATGGTCCCAATTTGTAAATGACTTGGTAGTTGGTAGTTTCTCAAATTGGTGCTCATTCTTTCCGTAGCAACTGCTAGTGTGGAGAGAGTGTTTTCTTCAATGAATTATGTGAAGAACAAGCTACGAAATAGAATGAGAGAATAATACCTGAATGACTGCTTGGTTACATGTTTTGAGCGAGAATTTTTTCTACAAGTTAAGGATGACGACATTATATCACACTTCCAAGGCATGAAGCATCGCCAAGTTAATTTGTGAACTTTTGCAATTGCTTTGTAATATCTTTATAATATTTGAGATATTATCCCTAGTACGAATAATTGTATGTTAACTATTGCTATTGTAGATCTTTATGTTTTATACTGAAATTTTTTTACAATTCGAACATCCATTCTGAAATTCCTGCACCCACCATTGGGAGTAGGGAGGCAGGGGTGGTGGGTGCAAAAGCAGCGAGGGCAGCGAGAAAATATGTGGCCGGCGGCAATGAACCTAGAGGGGGGGGAGAAGGGAGTATAGGAGAGGTGGGTTTTAATTTTTTTAATTCGTGGTAGGATCTATCCAGGAGAAAGAGCGAGGTACTGGGCTTGTTTTTTTGGCTTCGGTTTATGGCTTTTGGGCTATTTGTGAAAGAGAGTACGGAGTAATAGAAACTCGTGTGTGGTTTTAGCCGATATAAATAAAGTTGATATAGTGTGTACTATAATTAATTTGTGAACCCTATTTTAAAAAGACACTCCGTTTAAAAGTTATTTACTGTAGAAAAGTCGAAAAATAATTTTTAGATGCTGAAAAGAAGAGGCCAACTAAATATTGGAGAGAAAAAATGGAAAGGTAGCGCGTGTATGACGTTGCAATTCTTAGCGCTGGTGCATGCACCTCGCATTATGGATGCCCTAAAACTTCTTCCACAAACCTACTTTAAGCCAGCAGCTAGGGCAGGCGCCGCCCGAAGAGATCCAACCCTGCATGCATGTGGAGGAAGGAATGCGATCGAGCCGCTCGCGAGCGCCAACATTTTCATGGCATCCTTCACACATTCTTTCGGACAACGCGAAGAAAAGATGCTCCGAAAGAGCGAGGGCGGAAGAAAAGCTAGCTCCTCGCTCAGCCTCAGGATGCGCGACGACGACGCGTCAACGGACACGCGACATGGAGAGTGCGCGCGGCTGCGGGACACACTCATTTGGTCGTTCTTGCAGAGAGAGGGGGTGAGGCGCGTGGGCCTGACAACATTGAGCGCCCCCAGCTACGAGCGCGAGTCCTCTCTCTCTCTCTCTCTCTCTCTCTCTCTCTCTCTCTCTCTCTCGCGCGACTGAAACGAATGATCGAGCGACGAAGAGATCGAAGGGTAGGGGAGACAAAACGTGGTTCTTGAACAGGTGCAACTTTCCCCTTGCCTCCTCCATCTGTTGCTTCTTAATTTCTATCTAGGCCTAGGTCTCTCTCTCTCTCTCAACCCTCTGTCTCTCTCTCTCTCTATCTCGAGAGTAGAAACGACCTAATAAGCACACCGAAAAGCCCTTTTCCTTCATCTATTGACCCCTTGGGCAGCGTTGGTCGGCTCTATGCTCGGCTCGGTGGGGCTAGCTTAATTACCCTGCCCTGGGTCGGCCATGACCGTCAACCAGAGGGTAACATGGATTTTTCCAAGGTGCGCAGCTGTGAATTCGAATGATTCGAGTCCCCAAGATAGACTTGGATTTGCATTTGAACATTGTAGATCGATGCTCCAAAGGAATATGCGATCGAGGCGGCACAGTGTGCAAAGTTCATATGTTAGCATTTGCCTACCAGATGTACACCCACCCCTAGCTAGCTTCTGACTCGACCACTATTTATTTGTGGCCCTGTTCTTTTCAGCTTCTAAAAGTTGCTTTTCGGCTTTTCTACAGTAACTAGCTTTTAAACGGAGTATTTTTTCAAGATAAGGTCTACTAATTAATTGTAGTACGTATTTTACTGATTTCATTTATATGACAAAAATCGCACGTAAGTTTCTGTTATTCTATAATCTCTTATACAAATAGCCCAAAAGTCACAAGCCGCAGCCAAAAGCCACAAGCCACGACCAAAAGGACAGACCTCAGATCTGCGGTACTCACCACAAGCAGCACATCAAACCATGGACTTGCACATCTTCTCCTCTCCCAAAAAAAAAAGATAGTTGAAATGCTAGAATTTTACATGAATTTTACAGAAATTTCATAAAAAATGGTCCAATTTATGTAGAAATCAGAAAAACTTTCTGTATTTCAAATGGGCCTATGATGATTCTCTGAACTACCACCTTAGCCATGATCACCTGACCCATTCACTATGGGGGGATTTGCCTAGGGCCTAGACGAGCGATGAACTTCAAGCTTCGAGATCACGCACGCGAACACGAGTAAACACAAATTGATTTCTTTTCTTTTATGATGTGATGCTCTCCCTTTGTGTTCTTTTTGTTTTCTTATATAGAGAAGCAACATATAAGACTTCGGAACCAACACGGCATACCATGCTGAGAGTCCGACATGGACACATCTGGACTTTCCTTTTTTTACGACTACAATGAATCCTGACCTCTTACGACTTTAGTACTTAACGACAACTGTTACAATACTTTTATGACTATGACTGCTATAGTACTTTTATGACTATGACTGCTACAATACTTCTACGACTTGTTGTGGTCGTGGCTTGCCGTGGTCGTAGACATACTCTGATCATGGACTCGATCAGACTTGAAGACAACTAGATTAACTATAACAATCTCCTCCCTAAACTTGTTGTCTTCCGTCGATGTTCCGCACATTGATCTTTTCCCTCATCTTCATGAAATTCATTCTTTCGAGTGACTTGGTCAGGATGTCAGCGAGCTGGTCTTTCATGCAAACATACTGCACCTCTATCACCCCTAATTCCACACACTCTCTTATGTAATAGAAACGAGTGTCGATGTACTTGTTTCTCTCATGGTAGACTGGGTTCTTGCACAACGCAATTGCAGATTGATTGCCGATTTTTAAGATTACCTTCTCAACCTTTGTCTTTAACATGTCAGCCAACAATCGTCCTAGCCATACCCCTTGACATGCTGCCGCACAAACTACAATGTACTCTGCTTCACACGAGGATAAAGCGATCACCTTCTGCTTTTGCGAACATCAACTGATTGGGGTCGACCCAAGGAAAAATGCCATGCTCGAAGTACTCTTTCGATCATCCGTACCACCGGCTAGATCACTGTCCAAGTAACTGATCAACCCCAAACCTTCTTTCTTCTTCTCGTAGACACACCCGTAACTCAAAGTTCGTTTCATGTACCTCAGTATATGCTTTATGGTACCCATATGATCTGTCATCGGCTTCTCCATGTACCTGCTCACCATGCCAACCGAGAATGCTAAGTTCGGTCGTACTATACTTCGGTATAAAGTCTTGTCTATGGGAGGGTTTGTGCTATCTTTGCTCAACTTCAGGCGGGGTTCCATCGACACTTATGTTGGATTGCAATCCTTCATGCCTAGCTGAGAGTAATCTTCCCAAAGCTTTGACGTACTTCAATGCCCAAGTAGTAGCTGAGTAACCCGTGGTCTCTTATGCTAAATAATTTCTTCATATCCACGCCCTTTCAGTGCTTCTTATCAGAAGACACTCCAGGAGAGCCGGATTGATGTGTAACACATACATCCTGTTTCTTGATATGTTCACTTTGTCCAACAACCTCCGAGTTCTGTCTAAGATCGACATTACTCCTCCTTCGGCCACAATCTTATAGCCGTTCTCGTCCAGTTGACCAAGACTGATTATATTACTTCTCAGTTTCGGGATGTAGTAAACATTCATGAGGATATGCTGTTCACCCGTAGAACACTCCAACAGTACCGAGTCCCTTCATTGTATCTCCACAGCTGAATCATCTCCAAATTTGACTGAGCCTTTCACCTTCGTGTCAATCTCACCAAACTTCTCCATGCATCTGGTCGTATGGCTACTTACGCCAGTATCTAGATACTAAGCCTTATTTTGAGTGCCGCTAAGCTTTGGCGTCACCTTATCTTCACGTAGGATGACCTCCTCTTCTGGCGTCAGGACTTATGGATGAGTTCACATGCTTCGACTATCAACAATTTAGGATCGCCGTCATTCTGCTTCACTACAAGATTAGCCCTTGCTCTTTAGTTTGGTTTGGATGCTCTGTCCGTACTCGTTGCAGTTGAAGCACTTGACTTTGGCCTTGTCGGAGTCTGGTGGCATTCGTTTATCGACAACTCGATCGCCATTGCCTCGACCACCACTTTCACTATGGCCGTGTCCCCGACCTCTTTCGTTACGACCTCCTCTTTGAGCGCTGCTCGAGCCCTCATTCTCCTTAGTCATTGTGCTCCTCTCTTCCCACTTTGGGGTAAAGAGTAGCTTGTCTCCTCCATCTTTCGAGTGCCATCAACCCTTGAGTCCTTCCTCAAAAGTTTTGAGGAGACCAATCGCCTCTATGAGTGGCATCGCTGCGACATCGCCGGACAGTTCGATCATTTAAATTATCTGGAGGAATCTATGAGGAATCAAACTGAACAACTTTTCGACGATGTCGCTCTCTTCCAGCTTTGTGCCCAACGAAAGGATCTCACCCACCAACGTGGTGTGTTTCGTGGAGTACTCAGTGATCGTTTTTGAGTCTCTCATTTGCAACTTGCTCAGTTGTCGTTTCAGCACTTGCGCGCGTGTCTTCTTGACGCGATCCTCACCTACTCGCGTCTCCCTGAGTGTGATCCAGGCTTTTTTTGCCATCTCCTTTCGGCGATTGACATCATCACGTTGTCTGGCACCGCTTGTGAAATAACCACCATTGCGCCGTGATCGTTGTCGCCGTCTCCATCTTCGACTGCCGACCAAACCCCTAGCAAATTGTAACATCCTAAATTTCAAGTATTAAAAAATATGGAAATTTTAAAACATTTCTTGCATTTTGCTGGCATTCAAACTTCTTCTGAATATTTATTTGAAATCTTTTGAATTTTGTGACATGCAAATAAATGTATTAAAAAATAATATGCAAGTAAAAACAATAATGGTGTTAATAAAAGAAATGGAGAATACGAAGATCTACACACAAATTAAAATTCAAATATTAGATAAAGGAAACAAAAATTTGAAATTAAATTTAATTAGGTACAAAAAAGCAATGGCTAAAGGAATATTAAAAACTCACATCTAAATAATTAAACTGAGAATTCAAATTTTAAAAATCATGCAAACCTCAAAATCAATAAAACCTAATGTAAATTAAAATTTTGAATTAAAAATTCAAATTTTGAAATTTTGCCTAAGCCTTACTTTTTCTCTTTTTCTTCCCTTTCCCTTTCTCTCTCTTACATGTGGGCCCAGCCTCTTTTTCTCTCTCTCCCTCCCTCTTGCTATCGCTGGCCCCCTCCCGATTCTTTCTCTGTGCGCGGGCGACCTCCTCCTTCTCTTCCCTTTCTCCTCCCTTTTCTTTCTTCTCCCGTCCGCACGTGTCACCCCGACCGGCTGGTCCCGCCTCCCCTGTTCATCCATCACCGCGCGCCTGCTCCCGTCGACATCACGTCCCCTCTGCCATGCCCCGCTGCACCACTACACGCATGCACGCCATCCAACGCACATCGCCACATGCGCACGCCCTATGCTTCGATCGACCCCAACAACACCAGCACAACTCCTCTCCTCTGTGCTATAAAGGATCACCGCATCACCCTTGTTCCCGACCGCCGGCCAATGGCACCTTTACCATAACCATTGCTTCTCCGACGCCTCACAGTTCAATTGCTCGTTGTGAGAGCACCTCCTTGATGCCCTGAGGCTTTCGCAAGCATCGGTCGCAGTTTCCCTCCAACCCAGCTCGCTGGCACTGTGAAGCTCCCTGCGCCGCCCCTGGTCTCCGCCATCGGCCCACCTCGGCACACCTCCGGCTGCGCCAACTGTTGAGGTAAGTTATGTTAGCTTATTGCCGGCTTGATGAACATGCCTGACTTCAATGGACCGAGCTCGTTGCCCGTGACCTTGACGGGCACTCCTGATTTCGACGGATCATTAGGGTAACCGGCCATCGCTTCGTCCCCTTAGGCTCTGATACCAATTGTTGGGGGTTTGCCCAGGGCCTAGATGAGCGAGGAACTTCAAATTTGGAGATCACACATGTGAACATAAGTAAACACGGATTGATTTCTTTTCTTTTGCGACGCGATGCTCTTCATCTGCGTCCTTTTCGTTTTCTTATATAGAGAAGCAACATACAAGACTTTAAAACTAATATGGCATACCATACTGAGAGTTCGACACAGACACATCCTAACTTTCTTTTTTTTGTGGCTACTCTAAATCCTAACCTCTTACGAGTTCAGTACTTAATGTTAAGTGCTACAGTACTTTGACGACTACGACCATTATAGTACTTCTACGACTTGTCATGGTTGTATCTTATCGTGGTCATAGACATATTCTGATCGTGGACTCGATCAGACTTAAAAACAAATAGATTAACTCTAACCTTCACCACCCAACTGAAAAAAAAGATACTCGCCTACCCTCCACTATCTCAATATCTGTTCTAATTCCTGTAGGTAAACCTATCTATATTCTTCTGCACAGCCAACAGTGTATCAACATTCAGTCTAAAAGAACAGTGTATCAGCTTTGGTCGGCTCTACGATCTGCTCTCCCGGTTCGATGTCGGGCCCACCGATCGACGAGACTACGTGGTTTCCAAGCTACTGAACCGTCAAATCAGATGTTACATGTCCTGATAATCCTACACACCGCCTGGACAAATGTTGCCATGCAAGATAGCAAATAAGCATTAATTAATTCTAAGAAACGCATTTGCTAGAGAGTTCAAATCAAACCAGAAAAATCATGTAATTGATCATTATTTGTTGCCCTAGAGTTCACATGTTCAGTGACATTCGAAAAGGTGTTATTTTTTTCATCAGAGATTTAATTAATAAATTTTCAAGATGGCCTTTTCTCAGTTCTATAGTTGACATGATCTTTCATTTTTTTTACCAATTTGCCACTAATATAATTAATAACGTTGACATCCTCTGTTCGTAGCTAGTCAATACAAATTACAGCTGTTCGATTTAGACTGGCATGCATAAATAGCTATATATACTAATCGGCAACACGTGCATTCACACGGGCAAGCATTTTAGACAGTCACTTGGGTCCGTTAATTTGGATTGTATTTAACATGGACATTTTTTTGTTAATTTAAGCCTCTATAACTTGGGTCAGCCAGATGGATACTAGATTTTTTCTTTTTTATTAATGTTTGTCATAGTTTATAATTAGTATAGATATAGATATTATCATAGATTTTAATATTTTTAAATTAAGTTTTTAATTCACACACAAATTAAATATCTAATCATTCTTTAAATTTTATTCCGAATCTTCATATTTTCGTTCGTATTTGGGGTGGCCTTTTCTCCACCTTTTGGTTGGAACTCGTATAAAAATCCGTTTACTATTTTCATTTATTAGAAATCTGAATTTTATTTTTAGGGTTTACTTTGAAATTCATATGAAAATCAAATTACTTATTTTATTTTATTTTTTATTCCTAATTTTAGTTAATTTGCTTGTACTTGACATATACACTTTCTTTTAATTTACTAATTTTTATTTAATTATTATTCTAAATTTTAGTTATTTATGGATGTGACTTTGGAAGTAGTATGGAAATTAAATTGCTAATTTTTTATTTTGAATTTCAATTTATTTAGATTGTACTTGACATAGACTCTTTCTTTTAATTTGAGTCATTATAACTCGAGTCCGCCAATGGTGACTAGATCTTTCTGGTTAACGTGAGAGCTTCCTCAGTGTGCCCTAATTAGTATAGGTATAGATAGATAGATAGATAGATAGATAGATCTCATGACCTCACCAGGAGCGGTCCGATCGGCAAGAGAAGATGTTTAGAGCGGTCTGATCGGTAAGATGCTCGGAGCGGTTTGATCAGCAAGGGAAGACGTTCGGAGTGGTCGAAAGTTATATAGTCGTTGGGGCGGTCGGAGGTTATAATGTGGTCAGAGGGGTCGAAGGGGTCGAAGGCTACATAGAGTGGTCGTTGGTCAGAACCCTATAGAGTGGTCGGTGGTTGGAAGAAAAAGTGTTTTGTGTGTGGATAGAAGGATCAGAAATTATACGTGGTCGAAACACTGAGAGTGATCGGGAGGCCAAGAGTGATCGAATAGCCGTAGTCAGATGGTTCCGCGGTCGTGAACTGCGGTCGTAAGCGAGTACGGTCGTGAGCGACGCAGTCGTAAGCAATTGCAGACGAGAGAAGTTGTGGTCTATGGTCACCACGATCGAAAGACCAGAGGCTAAGGGTTGTTGAAGAAGACTGTAGAAGTCGAAAGATACATAGAGAGATTGGGTACCTTGGTGCAGACTTCGAGATGCCAAAAATCGGTGGGTGTGACGAAGAAGCGGCGGCAGAACACGGTGTCGGCAGCGAAGGGCTTCTGACGGACGCCTGTGCGGGTCAGTGAAGACAGAGATGGTGGCGGCGAAGCGCGAAGAGTCTCGGGCTCTCTGGAAATACCTGCCAAAGCTCGACTTAAGGCTGATGGAGGAGAAACTTGGTGTAGAAAGTCTCATGCGCTCGAAAGCAAGAGTTGAGGGGCGGAAGTGTGTGAACAAGAGATGCTCAGTGAGGTATTTATATGGCTCAGGAAAGAGGAATGGCCGAAAGGCGGCTCACCGGATTTATGGCTGGTGTAGTGGCGCACGATCGTGATTGATGACGAGGTTTAAAGCGGGGGAAACTGTCAGAGGAAGTGGGAAATAAAGAGGGGTCTTCAACGGCATCATTTTTTCAGCCCAAGGGAATAATAGCTGAAATTAAAGCTCGAGAGAGGAGCATCAATGGTAGACACCGGAGAAAGAAGAAAAGCAAGGAAAGTGATGATGGTGGCTCTAGAATTTTAATATTTTCTTCTAGTACTACAAATAATCCAAATAAAAACCCAAAAGTTTTAAATAACTAATTTGAAATTAAATTTTTAATGGAAGCGAATTTTGGGATGTTACAGTATGAAAATCAAGTTGCTAATTTTTCTTATTTTTTATTCTGAATTTTAGTTAATTTAGATTGCACCTAACATGGACTTTTTCCTTTAATTTGAACTGTTATACCTCGAGCACGTTAGATGGATGGTCAGATCTTTTTGGTTAAGGTGAGTGCTCTCGAAGTGCCTAATTAGTATAGATATAGATAGATAGATAGATAGATAGATAATCCCATTTCTTTTGCTAATTTTTATTTAATTATTATTCTAAATTTTAGTTATTTATGGATGTGACTTTGGAGGTCATGTGAAAATCAAGTTGCTAGCTTTTCTTATTTTTATTCCAAATTTTATTTAATATAAATTATACTTGATATGCACTCTTTCTTTTAATATGTGCTATTATAACTAGCTCAGAACAGCCAGATAGATGGCCAGATCCTTCTAGTTAACATGGAAGCTTCTTCGGAGTGCTTAATTAGTATAGGTATAGATATATAATAAGTAAATTGGCCTAGCTATGAATAATAATCCTTCCCTCAACGAATATTGGGATCCATGCAATCAAACTTTCAAAATTTTGATCATTAATATATGTTAAAGTTGCATTAGAGACCATAAAATGTTTACAACTTACATTTTGTGAACATAACATTGCTACAAAAGAGGCTATATTGGACGGGTACATCACAAACGGTTCATAGGGAATCGTCTGTGCTTAAACTATCACAAACGGTTTATAATAGCAACCGTCTATGATATTTTGACAGACGGTTCTTAACATGAACCGTCTATGATAAATGAGTCAACACACATGGTTCGTGTTAATAACCGTCTGTGGTAATCGATCGATCACCTCTATCGTATGAACTAAAGAAGCTATACTGAGACGAAACAAACTGTCTGTGTACATTTTCATTAATCCATGAACAGAATCTAGGTATGTAGACAACACGATAATTTTTATGAAAGCGCTTCATTTGCTTCTCTTCTATGGAAGTTTCAAATTCAAGGCAAATTTATTACAAAAGTCCAAAAAAAGAGATTCCCATATTTTAATCTTCTAGGCTTCATATGCTTCTTCTTCGACTTCGAGTTGAAGAATCAACCGCTAAGTTCTCGAATGCTGTGAAGATTGTCCTTGCCCTCTCTACTTCCTCCTCTTGCCTGGTCAAATCATTAGCATGACCCATAATCTCAAAGAGGATGCCATGATAAGCTTCCTCAGAATCGACCGATTCTGCTTGATCAGCAAGGTTATCCCTGTGTCTCTCCAATGCCTCAAGAGCTTCTTTCGCTTTGTGCACATTGTAGAGAAAATGAGGCTGAGGGCGGTTTCCCTTTCCTGAGCGGCAATGAGACACCTCCGTCGACGGCGGAGGATGAGGACCAGCTGATGGATGGAAGCGAGTCGAGGAAGGAGAGTAGGGCGTCAGCGGAGGAGCTGCTCTAGACGTAAATTGTTGGTTGCCTGTGTAAGGTTGCGGCCGAACAACTCATGATGGATAGATGAGAGGAAGGTGATCAAAAAAATTTTAAATGCCATTATTCAGAAATATGGTGAAGAAGATGAGGAAGAAGACAATTTAGAAGAGATTGATCAGTTGTGGTATCAAGGAATTGTAAACCGCGTTGCATATAAAACCAGAATGGTGTGAAAGTTTAAGGGCCACTTGCATCAGAATATTAACAAGCGGGAGTAGGGCGCGAACATTTAAGTGTAATCACAGACGGTTCGTATTCCAAACCGTCTCTGCTATTAATATCACAGCGCTCTCTGCTATTAATATCATAGATGGTTCTTATTATGAACCGTCTCTGACATGTGACTTATCACAGACGGTTCTAAACTAGAACCGTTTGTAATAAGCATTCCTATATATACCGTCAAGCTAGGGTTTTGTACGTACACTGCAGTTATAGATCTACACATCGTCTCGCCACTCGCCCATCTAGCCCGTCGCCGTCTCCTTCTTGGATCTCCTCCTTCGCCCACGCCGCGCGCCGCCTCCTCGGACCTCCTTCCCGCCGCCGTCGACCCCCATCCACGCCGTCGCCGCCGCCTCCTCGGACCTCCGTCCCCAGTCGTCGTCGACCCCTGTCCAAGCCGTCGCCGTAGCCTCCTCGGACCTCCATCCCCAGTCACCGTCGAGCCCCGTCCACACCGTCGCCGCCGCCTCCTCAGACCTCCATCCCCAGTCGTTGTCGGTATCGTGAGTATTTTGGTTCTTTGTTTGCAAACATTGTGGGCTGCACTTGTTTTATAATCTCTAGTAAATGTTCAAGTACTGAGAGACATTGTTTGCTTGTATTCTGAATTCAGAACTAAATAGAATCATTTTTCAACTTTGAAGTATTGAGTATCTGTGATTATGTTGTCTATTAACTGATCATCTTAAGCTATTGTCAGATTGCTACCTTATAGTCTTTGATTTAGATCTTCTGTCTTACTGAAATTTTAGAAGTTGCTATCATTTGTATATACAAACTTTACTGATAGAGAATACATTGATTAGACATGCTGATTTTAGTTTTTTATGTCTGGCTACTTTTGATGGCAATATGTTACCTCAACGATTTATGTCTCAAATCTGAATATATGCTGGTTTTAGACTATTGTATGATATGTTGTTTAGATGTTACTCGATAGGTAAGTACATTTTATCTATACATAACTATATTGTACTCTTTCGAGGAGAGTGCGCATACTTTTTGTTGTCTAAAATCATAAGATCAGATGGAGAGTTCCACAACGCACAATGGATGTTTTATGTTTGTAAAATGAAGTGCGATGTGAATTGGATGTTTTATGTTTGTGAAATGAATTGAGATATGAATTGGATGTTTTATGTTTGTGAAATGAATTGAGATGTGAATTGTATGTATACATGTACATGTTGATCTGCTTGTTTCAGAGGGCATGGCTGGCATTTCCTGAGGCTAACCAATAAACAGAAATATATTTAGGGGTAGAAAAGAATATCACAGATGGTTTGTAACTAAAAACCATCTGCGATTATCACCTATCACAGATGGTTTGTAACTAAAACCGTCTGCGATTATCACCTATCACAGACGGTTTTTACTTACAAACCGTTTGTGATATTTACACTACAGACGGTTCGAAAACCGTCTGTGATAACCTTCGATTATCACTGACCCGTAAATTAAGATGGTTCAGAATATCGTATGTCATGATGTTTTTGAACCGTCTGTATACGATTTTTCTTTAGTAGTGTAAGAAGACTTCACCAAATACAACTAAACAGTTGTGGAGTGTCTAATAATTTGAGACTCGTGGTCATGAGTAACAAAGTTACCATACTACTACGCTTTGTTTGGAACACTAGAATTTCTGAGGATCAGGGGCAGGTTGATTCCCTAGGGTTGCAGGAGGCTAGAACATCAACTCTAGCTAGGGGTGGAAACGGATCAGATACGATCGAATAGTTTCAAATACGAATACGAATCCATATTTTTAAAATGAATACGAATATAAATTTGAATATTCTCAAATACGGATATGAATATTCTCAAATACGAATACGGATTTTCTCGGATACGAATATCGGATAAAACGGATTCCTAGTGGTTTTGCCGATTTTTCACCGATTTTTGATCGGTTACCGATTTTAAACCGACTAAATTCAAATTTTGAATCACAAAATTCATATGGATTTTTTATGGGTTCTAGAAATGGATCAAATACGAATCGAATAGTCTCGAATACGAATACAGATACGAATATTCTCTAATACGAATGCGAATATGAATATTCTCAAATACGGATACAAATATTTTTAAATACGAATTCGAATATTTTTGAATATGGATTTTACTTATTATATTCGTGTTTTCTCGAATTATTTGTTACAATTTTCCACCCCTAAATCTAGCCCATGCACTCCTAGCATCCCAGTACCGACATCGGAGGCTTAAGCTAGCACCGGCTAAATTTTCTCCCCGAGTATATCACTACTCACGATCATGATCATGTGGGATTGCTGGTAGTTTTGGAAAACAAACCTTGAGAGGAGCAAGAGAAAGAATTGATCGATGGAATTGTTATTTGGTAATTTTGATGAAGCAATAAAATTTACGATTTATTTGTAATTTGCAATAATGAAAAACGAACTTTGCGTGACTACTTCAAATAGTACTCTTCCAACTGATCAGAGCACGACCTAGAGACTATATGGGCCTATTTATATTGGCTTCTGATGATGGCTGTTAGATGTGGCTGATGGATAGTAGTAGCTGATGAATAGCAGTGCATTATGTAAGAAAGATGGTGCAACAAAAGGCACTATAACATTTGAATCGACATGTGACTTATGGAATTATGATATAATAAAATACAAAGTACGTTACAATAATAAATAGTAGTGCCTGATAGAAGCGGTTTATAGAAGTTGAGGCGTTCGCATTGACTTTGGTTTCTAAAAATAAAATTCAATATAAATAGGTCCATATATTTACTATGTTTGTCTTAATTTAGCTTAGTCAGTTGAGTCTACCTCTTATTTTTCATCTTAGCTTCACCTCTGACGAACATATATATGGAGAGAGAGCAACCCGATCAATTGTATGCAAAGCATAACCAATATAAAAAAGAAAAATTCCGAGAAATAGAGGTCGAGAGGAGGAGGAAAAAGCTAGGGAAGCAGAGGAGGCGGCCCCTCTAATGCCGTACACGAGCCCTAGCCGTCTCGACCACTACCCGACCACTCCACCTCCGGTGCGAAAAGGCCACACGATAGATAGAAAAAGCCATGGAAATAGTAGATTGGCCTAAAGCCATACATGTTGCGCAGTGGGCAGGTCGACACAAGAGTTTAAAAGGCCACGTCCCACGCATTCCCATTGACGGGTAAAAAGAAGAACACAAGAGGAGAAGCCGGAGCCAAGAATCAATAGCCAACTTTCCAAGAACCACTCGTGCTCCTCCCCCTCCTCCTCCAAGGAGAAGAACAAGAAGCTGATCGATTCATCGATCGATCGGGATCTATGTGGGAAGGAGGCGTCCATGGCAGCCACGAGGCGCTCCTGCTCCAGGCCACCGGAGGGGTAGGTGCCCACGGCGGTGACCACGGCCACGCCTCGGCCCTCCTGCCGTGGCTCGGCCCGGCCGCCGCCGCGCCGCCCTATATGATCCCCCAAGTGCCGCTGGCGCCCTTCGGCGCCGAGATGCCGGGGGCGGCCGGGGGGCCGTTCGGCGTCGGCCCGTACTGCGAGGGCAGCAGCGGCCTGGGGAGTCAGTACGGGCTATTCGGCCTGGAGCCACCGCAGATGGGGCAGCATGCGGTGGCCGGCGGCGGCGAGGCAGCGTCCCTGCAGATGGGGCAGCACGGGTCGAGGGTGGTATCCGGGCTGCTGGGGAGCCTGCAGGCAGAGCTGGGGCGCATGACGACCAAGGAGATCATGGACGACAAGGCGCTGGCGGCCTCGCGCAGCCACAGCGAGGCCGAGCGCCGCCGCCGGCAGCGCATCAACGGCCACCTCGCCAGGCTCCGCAGCCTCCTCCCTAACACCACCAAGGTGATCGATGATAATCCATATATATATATTCATATGATACGATAATCACACACACATATAAATCTCATGCTAACTAATTAACCCTCTCACTCTGGATGATCATCATCACTTCATGTACTTCATGTGCAAACCCTAATTAAGCTAATGGTTTTGATGCGCAATCGCAAGATCGGATCTAAATAAGAAGATCGATCGGTGAATTATACTCCAGCATCACTGAATAGATCGATGGACTAACTAAGCTCACAGCTTAAGAAGTAGCAAGAAGACTGATCTAGCTAGCTAGCTGCCTAGCTTGCTAGTTTCTTGCGACAACTGCTAGTGACATCGGCCAGTTCTACATGTACTTAGGCCCTGCAACAAACCAACACAGCATAATTACGTGGTCGAAATTAATTTGCCACGCACATCTCCCTGTCCTTAATTTGCTCCATCTTATGTTCCAATTTCTCCCCAACTAGTGCCATCTACCACATGTGAAAACCTACATCAAGCGGATTTTTAGAACTGCTCAGGATTTTCACAGGAAATAGTACAGTTTATATAGGAATTCTATAAATTAGAGGGAGTAGTAATTTGGGAGGAGACAGAGGCAAGGTGGGGGTGAAAAGCTACCTCTCGTATTGTACGACTAGACTTAGAGTATAGAGTACACTTGCTGACAAGCTAGGCGAGAAAAGATGGCGCAGAAGCCTTTGGATTCGTGGAGACCGCCGCATGCATATATGTATGCTTCGGCCGCGGGGAGATGGAGCAAAAAAACGCTGTGTATGCGCGGCCCCGTGCAAGACAAGCGCGCACGCTCGTGTCAGAGCGCTCAGGAGCCTCAGCTCACACCCCCAAAAGCGTTCGAGGACGGGCGCATGCAAAGGCTGCGCCACGCCCGCGATTTTTGTAGCTTTTGCTCCATGCTCGCATGCACTCGCCCCACTCGATCGCCACCCTCTCCTACCGCCACTACAGCTACCGGTACACTGATACCATCCGTCCACTAGGTACTTAGCTCGCTGGGATGGGTGCTATACCATGCATGCGTCCAAAGCTTCAGGCGCATAATGATGGCTGGCTCTGGTCTGATGACCTGTTTGTTGGTGTGTTGTGCAGACGGACAAGGCGTCGCTGCTGGCCGAGGTGATCGAGCACGTCAAGGAGCTGAAGCGGCAGACGTCGCCGATGATGGCGGCGGCGGCCGGGGAGGCGCAAGCGCCGGAGCAGCAGCAGCAGCAGCAGCTGATGCCGACGGAGGCCGACGAGCTGGCGGTCGACGCCTCGGCTGACGAGGAGGGGAGGTTCGTGGTGCGGGCCTCGCTGTGCTGCGAGGACCGCCCGGACCTCATCCTGGACATCGCAAGGGCGCTCGCACAGCTCCGGCTGCGCGCGCGCCGCGCCGAGATCGCCACGCTCGGCGGCCGCGTCCGCAACGTGCTCCTCATCACAGCGGTGGAGGAAGAGGACGAGGAAGGCGACGACGGCCGTGACGGTGGGAACGACGACGGCGCCGACGACGACGGGTGCGCCGCCTCTCACCGGAGGCACGAGCTCGTCGCGTCGATCCAGGAGGCGCTGCGCGGCGTCATGGACAGCAAGGCGGCGAGCAGCGACACGTCCTCGTCCGGGGGCGGCGGGAGCATCAAGAGGCAGCGCATGAACGGCGTGCAGGAGCAAGGTTCGCTCTAGTGTCCCGTAACACTAGCTCCATGCATGCATGGCTAGCTGCAGCCTCAAAGCTAGCATGAAATATGCATGCGTGCTTATGCAACTCAACTTAGTATAGTTATAAGTTATAGCTCACTTCACTTAGAGAGTTTGGATCTTCTTTTTGGTCCTATGGTGTGTGAATGAGGGAAAGAAAATGCAAGGGAGAAAAAAAAATCTTGGATCGATGTCCAAGGTATGTAGAGGGAGAGTTTTATATATGTTTGTGTGTGTATGTTACTCTGCACGAGAGTTTTTACCATCCTTAGGTGATACCAAAACCTTTCTTCTAAATTATCCTTCAACTCTTGGTACCTCCACCGTTTAAACTCTTGCTATCTCTTAGTTCTAGCTTAAGGCATGGCTTGGTACCTTCCAAGGATGGTAAAAAATCTCAGTTGGGGAGAGGGTGATTTGAGAGGTTTACTGCTAAACCGTTCAAAAAATGGGGGTGATATGGGTGTACACATGTACAATCTCCGGGGTATAATGGAAGATGGAATTGGTGGGGTGGTTTAATTGTTCATGCATATGGCATGGTGAGTGCCTCTTTATTTTCATTTGTTATCTGCGTCTTCGGATATTTTATATGCATGATGCTGAGAATGTTAGTTGTCCATTTTGTTGTGGTTTTGCTCGCCTTATTTGTTCTGATGTTCATGGGTATTTCCGAATGTTAAGAACCTACATACGATGGATTTTGAGAGACATCATATCATGCTGTTAAAAGTCTTCAGATATAGATCAACCTTTTGAAGTACAGTGTTACTTTCATAGGTAGGTAGCTCCCAGATGTAATTAACTTAGGAATATGTGTAGCTAGTGCAACTGGTGATGGTGCCTTTTATCTTTAAAAAGAAGCTTTTATGCTAACTGTATAATGAAGTATTAGTCTTATACGGGGTAAAAAAGCACTGAATTTACATTCTGGCATATGTTAGTACATTTATGAGTTGAGCACTACAAAGCTACAGCAAAAAATATACATGTACGTAACTTTTATGCATTTCTTAACTTTATTGTTCATTACCAACGTCTCCTACAAAAAAAAATATTTCTGTTTTGTTTCACAGCACGTACTGTAACAATATTTTGACAGAAAAGGGATAGGACTACGAAAGAAAAATAACAATATTGTGATAAAGTAAATTATACATACATGTGAATATTATTTAGAAGATAACGCAATGCCTAGAATCTAGTTAGAGCTTATGTATATATCGATCGACATTCTGCTCAATGCGATGAATGAAATGACTTCTTCATTTGAAGTTGATCCTCATTTGAAGTTCCTGAGTTAGTACTATATAGATACGGAATCTTGTGCTCCTAATATATGTTAGATATTCTGATCAATGGACATATACAACTACAAGCAGCAGTAGTCTACGTTTTGTTATCTATATATGGCCCTGTTTGAGTGCAGCTGCGGCTTATGATTTTTGACTGAAATTTTTATATTTTGGCTGTTTACGGTATAGATTACGGAGAGACAGATATTCACTTGCAATTTTGGCTGATACAGATGTTGGGTTTTTAATGTGTAGATCGTTTAAATTGTAGACCCCGTCTTGAAAAAATAATCCGTTTAAAAGTTAAATACTGTAAAAAAAAGCCAAAAGCCGCTAAGTTTAGAGAAAAAGAACATGCCCATATATCTGTTGGTGCAGGATAGCTAGCTAGGCTTAAACCTGCGAAATGCGAATAACCTTTTGTCGTCCTATGTAATTCTGTTAGAATGAGGGAGTCCCCGTCTCTCCAGAGAGAAAAAGAGAACATATACAAGCATGTGGACTAGGTCGGCCACTATGTTTTGTTTGCTAGATCCTTGATGCTCTGATGTGCTCCTGGTCAGATACACATATACTTGTTGCATCAATTGAGTTCTGGCTTCTTCTTCTTCTTCTTCTTCTTGGACTTCCCTTGACCGAGTACGTACGTACGTATACACATCTGTATGCAATGAGAACATGGGACAAAACTAGAAGCCATCCCAAAAAGAGAGAATAAAAGTTGGCGCCCGCTGTCTGCAACGCTGGATGTTGCGGTAGAGTAGGGCAAAAGCCCCAACAATATGCAGCACGGGGCCGGGCGCATGCAGCTAGGTGGGCCATGCGTGCCACCACTTATATAATCCTATGATTACCATGCATCTTTCTCCATGAGCTGTTAGGGTGAGGCTTTGTCTGATCCCACATGCGAACAATGTTAATCGGTAGCGGAGCCAGATACCACATGGGGAAACAATCCACGAAGAAATTGATCCCTAGTTGCGTTTGGAAAAGCAAAGCGGAAATCTTCGAAAGTTTAAAAAAAGGAGAAGAAACAGGGAAACAATTCATGGTGGTGGCCACATTCGTCGACACCTCGCCGGCGTGAGTGCCCTCAACATCCAGCCATTGTCGTCCTAGCCGTGCAGCATCAACGCCGGTGACGCCGAGGGTCATGCAGATGGCGAGGTGATGGCCGATAGTGCCGCATTGACTAGATCCGGCTACAGTGACGAATTCATCGTGGGTGCTTGTAGGGGCTCGAGCACCCCTCCTCCCACCGTGGAAGAAGACCCGGCCCGGTCGGCGGTTGCTCGGATTGGCTGAGGATGCACAGCAACGCAGGAAAGGCAAAGCTCTTCGAGTGCATCGGTTGAAGCTTGAAGAAAGTAGAAGGCCCAACACCCTAGCATGCTCAAATCAGTGGCGAATCCTGGCCCACAACCCCAACGACAACACACAGCAGAACAGTGAACAATCAACACCTCAACAATACAATGCCTCAACAGTAATCAGGTCACGGAGAGGCCGAGCCGTCGCCGAATCGAAGAGAGAGTAGAGATTCACCGTCGCCTGTAGCCCAGCGGCCGACGCGGCGGAGGGGGAGCCGGGGAGGGGAAGGCGGTCGACAACTTGGCGCGGAACCACGGAGGGGTAGGCCGGAGGCGGTCGGCGCCTCGGCGGCCCGGCATAGAGGGCGGCTCGACGCGGTGGAGCGGAGGGGGCTGACCGCCGAGGGGCTAGGGGAGGCGGTCAGCTACTCGGTGGCGGCCGGTCGGGCGCGGGCGAGGTCGAGCGACGGAGCGGGGCTAGCGGCATCGGCGCATCAGAGACGGAGAGGACGAGGCGAGCAGGTGAGATTTGAGGCGGATGGTGATTTACTCAGTTGCATGAATTGCGTCGTGGGTGGGCTCGTGGCGATAACGCCGATAAGGAGATTTATTAGTGATTGTGGTGCTTGTGCAGTGTGCCACAGTGCCAGTGTCGGCAGAGTGCAGACAGGAGACGACAGTGACTATATTTGGCTGTGAAGGTGTGACCGACCGGCGACGGTGATTCATTGATCTGTGAATGTGAGTGAATATGATATGGGAATCCCATTTTATTATTATTTTACTGATTAGCTAAGTTGTTTAATCAGTTATTAACTAGTTGTTGTTTAATTATTCTTAGATTTGCAAAAATGGAGAAACGAACTTTGCACAAATATTTCTCAAACAATGCAACTAGTAGTAACCCTCTAATCATAGAAAGCAAAACTGAAGCAAAAAGGTTCAGCATGAATTTAATCCAGATGATATTATTGCCGATCTAGCATGTCGCAAACCAATTGAAGATTATCCTAATGAGATTAGAGATCAAATTTGGAGAACATATTTGTTGAAGGGTCCAACTCAATCAATTGGTCATGATTTTCCAAATATTCATTCTCAATGTTAGAAGAATGGGTGAATTTTGTGAATGTCGTGATCTTGCAAAGGTTGCTCAAAAGATGGTTGATTCGGAAAAAATATAACTTTTGCATTGGTGTATCGCCTCATCGAGCTCACATTGATACTTCTAGTGGCAACAATATCAGTTGAAAGAATTTTCTCAGCAATGAAGATTATTAAAACATATTTACGCAATAAGGTATCAGATGAATAACTCAATGAATTGATGGTATGCTACACTGAGCGAGAGATATTTGAAGCCTTGATAACAAAATAATCATTCGACGCTTTCAAGACATGAAAACTCGTAGAGTAAAATTGTGTCGTAATCAGATTTAGTGACTTAGTGGTATGTTTTCATTTCATTTTTAATGTTTATGGACATTCACAATTTAATATTGTATCACTACATTTGATATTTGTCATCTACATATCGGTACTTACATATTTATGAACATTTGGGGTACATTATTTATTAGCAAGGTACTAAATTTATTATATCGTATATTTTCAATTTGTTCTCTTCCTATTTATGTATGAATTTTATATTTCAATGATAAAAACTAGTAGATATAGTTTTAATACATTTATATTATACTATAGTCTCAACACTAGATTAGCTGCCCCTCTATTTTTATTTTGGATTCGCCACTGTCTGGCTACGAGAGGCGGTGACAGGAGCCCGACGAGGTGTCTCGCTGTTCCCTCCCTGCTCCTCGGTCGTCATTGGCTTCCCCCTAGCGCTCGCTCATGACTTCACCAGTGAAAAATATATCGGTTAGAAAATTTTATGGATGATAGTGATAGAAGCGGTAACCACTGATTGTAGGATTCTTTGGATTTTTCGGACAAAAAATTTGAATTTTGAAAATTTTGATTTTTTTTAATTTTTAGATGAAAATTAGGTGAATCTGAAAAATTTTTTAGCGGCAAAAAATTTACCATAGCCCGCCGATCGATAACCATCGGTTACCCATAAAATTTTGGCGATAGTTTTTTACCTAGTTGTCGCCCCCTGCCTCCTTGATTCCCACTGAGATCAACGGTGTAGCGTTGGTCGAGAGCAATGGAGACGCGGATGCGTAGTGCGGGTACCAGCGAAGGCGGGGGCATGGAGCGTGGCCGGCCGAGAATTTTAGTTAAATCTTAGTATTGGTGGTCGCACGCGAATACCAAATCTAACCATTGAAGCATCGTAATTTTATTTCTAACCTCCTCTCGACTACGGAACTATCGGAGCTCGACACGTGTTTATCATGCGATCGGAGACCGCACGACAGCAAGATCGTGCGATCCGCGATCGCACGACTTGCCTGGCACACTAGTCGTGCGGTCGGGGACCGCACGACTTGCATGCGTATAGTAGTCGTGCGGGACTTGCAAGTGTACAATGCACTTTTTTTTCGTCGGCTTTGTGTGTTTGTTGGTGTAATAGTCTCTTGTGATAAATAAAATTTTCTATATTTTTGTAGAAATATATTCAAAATATAATAATCCGTAGATATAGGAAATGAGGCTTAAAATTATGATTTTTGTGCGGAGTCTTGTTTGTTTAGTTGTGCATTTTTGTAACTATAAACATTAAGAATTTTTGTGTGTAATTTATTTATGTGTAGAGTTTGCACCAATTTTATAATATAGAAGAGTCTACACCAATTTTGTAATATAGAAAACAAGGTGCAAAATACTTTGAAAACTCCTTACACAGTGTAGATAATACATGTAGGAAATATTTTTTTAGATTATTATTTTTTCGAAATGAAAGGGCAAATAATGTAGGTAGGCTGGTCCGTTTGCGATTTTCATAGATTCGCAACGGTATGATCGTCGTGTGTTGTTGTAGTACGGGAAATGTTCGGAAGAATTTTGTGGGGACGATTGAGGCCTCAATGACTCGTATGTACATAGGTAATTTATAGTGCGGTGTAATGATTGATTCGTTTGTGATTTTTGTACACTATAAATAGTAAAAAATATGTTTGATTCACAATAATATTTTTCCATCATCGTATGTTGTTATAGTGCAAAAACTTTCATGAAAATTTTTATGAGGACGACTGGGATAGGAATGATTGCTAAGTAGGAAGGAAAGTGATATTGAGCACGCGAAGAATTGAATATGAAAAGACGACGAGATTTGATATTACTAATTAAAATAAATTTCATAATAAACATTAGAATAACATGACGCACAGGATTTGGTTACATGCATAAAAATCTGCATCATGCACAATGCGTCTTCTTGGCATGGAAATAAATTCGACATTCAGGGGACTAGTGCGAAATGGCCCGACCTACTACGTAGACCTGAGACATTTTCCTTTTCTTACGATCTCGGCGTTGAAACCCTCGGATGCCTCTTTAGCCTTGGCGCCATTTCTTTTTTTTCTCGCGCTCTGCGCGTGCACGCCTCGAGATGTGCTTTTGTCTCCTGACGTATACGCTCGGTTTGCTCGTCGTGGCGGTGCTCCTCCTCGCGGATCTTGCATGCCCTTTTGTCGTTCCACTCCTCATGTCGAGAGTTTACTGATCATGTGGGTGGATTTCTAGATCGATCCACTTACGGTAACCACATAGCGGTTCTAAGGACTGTGGGTAGACGAGAGAGGTTGTTATTGCATTTTTTGAATAAGAAATAGTAGGGGAACACATTGTAAGTGATCCTTAACGGCTACCGATAGCTGATCATGTCAAAACAGCGGTCAGGATAGTCACAGGAGTAGTTCGCACAACTCTATTAATGCATGCCCAGGCTGAGCCGCTGCTTAGACTTGAAGAATTTTCATGGGTCTCTGCATCGACAGAGGGCGACATCTCGCCCTCGGGCGGTGTTGTGGCGAACATTCGGTTGGAACGTTAAATATGGATATGCTCCAACGGGGGGTGTGACCTCCCTCCTGGCACGCTCGGCTTATTCGGCCTGGGCCGCATCGACCCTTTCTTGTTCATCGCGGGCCACAACAGACCTTGCTAGGTCGCGGGTCTCCTTCCATTGCTTCATCATCTTGTCCCATTGTTTCTTCTACCTCTTGTCCATCTCGACATGGTGAAGGAAGATACGGTATAGTGTTTGGTTGTGTAGTGTTCTCTCGCGGATCTATTCCATCTCATTTTATAATCCAAAGGGTTGGCATGATGTGAGTTATTTCATGTCATTATGAAAAGCTGCCACATTGGTCTTGTCACTACGCAAAGTTGCCCCCTTTGGTCTTGTCACCACGTAAAGGTGCCCATTTGGTCTTATCATCGTGTAAAACTGCCAATTTGGTCTTATCACTATGCAAAGCTACCCCCTTTGGTCTTGTCACTTCACAAAACTCCCTTTGGTCTTGTCACTTCATAAAACTACCCTTTGGTCTTGTCACTGTGTAAAGTTGCCCCCTTTAGTCTTGTCACTGCGCAAAGCTACGACATCTTGTGTTTCTGAAAAGTACCTGATGAGATAGAGTGTTTTCATTGCGCAAAGGTACCTCCTGTGGTATTCTTACTGCGGAAACCTACCCCCGTCTGGTCTTGTCACTACGTAAAGATGGCCCTTTGGTTTTGTCACTGCAGAAAGCTGCCCCCGTTTGGTCTTATCATGACGTGAAGCTGTCCCTTTTGTCTTGTCACTGCGCAAATTTGATGCAGTATTCTTGGGACCAGGTCGTACGCCTCCTCGTATGTCCTGAACATACGCCGGAGCACCTTCTGTTTCGTTCGCCACACCTTCTTGTAGTTGACATCGAACCCCACCATATTTGCTACATCCGCCAACAGAAGCTTTAGTGAAATAGACACATCTGCCACCACGAGGTGGCTTATCAACTCTGCAACATACGACGACGTCATGTTATGGTGTCTATATAGTGGCACCGCAAACTCGCAACTGTGATCCTTCAACACCATTATCTGAAAGTCCGTGGTAGCGCCCCTGGTCCATCTCATTGTTCACGTTATGTGGGAGATAAAAATATGCGGGTCCGTATTCCTACGTAGCATGTACCCGTTTGAAAGGTTCATGGGAATTATCAAATCCTATGTACGGAATCGATCTCGACCGAAGGGCGGCATCATCGAAGGTTATGCAAGCGAAGAGGTCATTGAGTTTTGTATCGATTATATGGCTCAGATTCAATCGATAGGTGTGCCTCAATCTCGTCATGAGGGGAGGCTCAAGGGTATCGGAACTATCGGAAGGAAAGTAATCACTCCAGATATGGATGCGTGTGCTCAAGTCCATTTCACGGTTTTGCAACACATGACTGAAGTGGCCCCTTATGTCGACCAGCACAAGGATGTGCTTCGGCAACAAAATCCGGAGCGGCCGGATGTTTGGATCATGAGACAACACAACAGTCGGTTCAACCAATGATTGAAATAGCAAATCGCTAGGAGCTCGTCAAGTGAGATGCTGACATGGTTGGTAAAAGTGCTAACATTTACAGTTGTGACATGACAAGGATATGACATAAATGGGTACACATTTTATACACAAGCTCAGGATGTAAAGAGCACTAACCAGAAAAGCGGTGTTCGCATAGATGCATTCAGTACCGGTGGGTTGAGAAACTCGTACTATGTATTCATAAAAGAGATTTGAGAGCTCGACTACGTGGTTTTCAAGATCCCCTTATTTCGCTGACATTGGGTGTTTCTCCCACAGGTGAAGGTTGACAAGTACGGTGTCACTACCGTGGATCTCCAACGTGTCGGGTATAAAGACGAACCATTCATACTCGCCAACCAAGTTGTTCAAGTTTTCTATGTAACCGACCCGGCAAATAAGAAACGCCATATAGTTCTTCATGGAAAAAGGAGAATTGTCAGAGTAGAGAATGTAGTGGACGAGGAAGAATACAATCAATTTGACGAGTTTCCTCCTTTTGGAAATGACATAAGGGTCGACGTCGAACAAAGTGATGAAACTAGTTATGTACGCATTGATCATCATGAAGAGCTAATTTTTAAAGAAAATAAGCAAGTGGAATGAGAATGTGCGACATATATGTGAGCATTTGCACTTATGTGTATAACAATGCATGTGTGTGATGTATTTGTGAATTTGCATTTCTGTATATGTGAAAAATGTGTGATATATAGGTAAATTTTGAGAATGAGTCATACAAATGTATCTCTACGTTCATTGGGTTGT